>OZ007592.1:43407782-44607782 GCA_963931845.1 Maratus michaelseni | reverse complement strand
TGTAGGACATTTTATCGTGCTTTAGTCTATCGGTGATGTGTATACTATTTTTTAATAAATATTGAGTCCAAGATCCCAATTGTTCTAAATTGTTCCTGAATTAAAAAAGTTTAATTTCGACAAAACTAAAATTTACAAAACAATCTAGAGAACATCTGAAAGTCACTATCATACCAGCAATATTCATGAAATAACACACATAATTAATCAATATTAAAACATTTTGGCAGGGATTTCTGCTGTAAATACTCTGATCTCCATTTTCCCTTTCTCTCTTGTGACAAACAACGTAGAGTTGTCATTATTTATCTCACCCGTTAATTGCAAATATAATTCAAAGAGCCATGTTTAATCTAGATACAGCGCTAGATTTTATTATTTGCATTGTCGAACAGTTTTTATACAGAAATACTAGTTCATGTAAAATAATCATCAAGATAAAATATTATTAAGAACATGCACAATAGTCGTTAGAACTGTACTGTCACACTTTATGAAGAAAGTTGATATCTTCTCTTACGAATGAGATAATAACGGGAAAATAGCAACAAGCGATACTTTTTTTTTGCAACAATCAACAATTGTATAACGTGAATCACATCTGTAAAAAGGTACTGTGTGATCGATAGCACAAATCCAATTTGCACCTACTGGAAGTTAACAAAAGGCTGTAGTATATTCCAAATTATTGCTCTTAAATGTTCATTATTATATTTGTTTATTAAAAATTTAAAGCATAAATATGTGATAAAATGTACGTACAGAAAAGAATGAGCATGGTATAATGCCTGAGAGCATATTTAAGAAACGTGAGTTTACATTACTGAATCCTGAAGAGAGACGGTGTGAGGGAATACGAACTCACAATACATGGTGATTTTTTAATACCCGTACTAGCAACACAAAATTGGCTACAGGAATTTAATAATTTCACACGATCTGAAATGATCAGCTACCCTTTAAATATTTAAGAGAATCTTAATGGTATGGCAGGACTAACAAAAGAGCAGTTCTAAAATATAAGCCAGCGTCAAGTCAAACGCTAATTGTTCGTTGGGAGACAGTTTTGAGAACGAGTGTAAAAAAATTTTTCACCATAAAACTATGTAATTTACTTGAAAAGTTTATAATCTAACGAGGAAGTTATACTCAAAAATTGAGAAGACAAAGGACTTATTTCTAACGAATGCTAAACGGAATGAGAATAAAATGCAGACTGGAATACTAAGTTACATTTTCATTATCTAATGACGGTGATTAATCATATAAACGGATTGTATCTGTGTGATAGTCATTAGTGATAAATAAGGTTATTTGTTTGCGGGAAAAATTAAGGACGGAAACTGAAATAAGAATTAAGATAAATTAAATATTTAATTAAATGTGTGTAATGTTAAATGTTATAACTGAAATTTAAGAAAAACATATGTGATTCCCCATTACGAGTGGCTTATATGTGTTCAATAATGGCAGCCCACCACAGTACATACTCCAGATGTACACCAAAGGAACTTTAAAAATTAATCTATGTTTTTGTTTAATAACAATTTACTTATTGATCATATTCTTTACATTTTACCACACAACTGTCTTTTGTTGTAAGTCGTTTTAATTTTAAAGAATTTTCATGAAATTTTTTCCGTTCCTTCTGATTGTCTTCAAGAAATAGCAAACTAATAGACACTGATTATAAATTCAGAATAAAAAACAATTAAACATACCATTGAAATTTATGTTACGCCACAATTCAATGTCACAATGTTCAGTGTAATAAATACTTCTTTTCGTAAGCCGTCACAGCGTTGCATCATCTATAAAAAAATTCATTTACCCATTTATTTCACTTGATTTTATTATCATTTTTAAAAAGCTTTCTAAATTTAAATATTTTGAAATGATTTCTCGTTTTAGATTTCTTCTATAACAGAATAAAGAAATTGGATATTTCCTTTTTCTCAAATTGAATTTCAACTGATTATACGTGTCAAGAAGCGTGAATAAAAAAAGGAAAATGGAATTGGATTCGTACATTTTTTTCTAAAAGGAAAATAAATTTTCTTGTCTTAATGATTAGCATTTTGAATCAGTAAAAGAAAATTTATTCAACGGTATTTTTTACCTAACGTTGATTCTGAATAGCATTTAAAAAAATTAAATGCTATTAGATTTAGCTTATTATAAGGATTGAACTACATATAAGGAAAATATCATTTGCTAATTATATTTAATGCAATACTCTTATCAATATAAAACATTTAATTATGTTTTTACATTCATTATGTTTTTATCATTGTACTAAATGTTATATTTATTTTAAAAGTCTGTATGTAAAGTCTGATATTTTGTGCAGTTTCAATGTTTCATTTTTGCGACAGGAATTTTATTATGATCACGTCAAAATTCACTGATTAAAAAAGAAATAAAAAGAAAATAATAATTCATTAAGTTTGAAAGATTATACAGGGTGCAATATGTTATCTATCACCGACCTATAATTTCCCAACCGTTGGTCGTAGACATATAGTTCCAATTACAAAAATGTTTCAAATGAAGTAAATATTCATGTCGTGGCATTGTTTAAAGTAAATGCAATTTTATAAACATTACGAAATCTAACTTTTTATACAGTTCCCCAATCTTTATAGCTATATTTCGTAAAAGTATATGCATATCATAACAGATATAACACAAAAAGTTTGAATTCTGTACTACAAAAATGAACACAGTTATTAAATTTCAAAGTTTGAGATTTTTGCACATGATTATGTCTTTCATTGAGGCATCAGTTAAAAAATGAATTAAAGTAATTTGAGATCAAAATCACGGTGCAATGTTCTTGTTACGCCGAAACCACCTTTAGCTGGTATCGCCAAATCGGGGTATCACCAAAGCATCTATATTTCATCTAAAAAATTGAGCTAACTTTTACGGGTCAAACAACAGTCAAAAGTCAAAGTAGGTAGAATCGACACCTGGAAAATAAAACATACTCACTAAGAACTAGATAAATAGCAGTAGAATGCCAACGAGTAGTCGAGCTGTTACGAGCAAGAAAATCGGGATTATGCAAATAAAAATAGTACCGCAGCGTCACACGTTCGAAATAAAACACGAGCCATCTAGCAAGTGACATGCTAGTCAGCTCTGAGATCGTGATGGCAGGCTACAAATACACGCAATATGCCAAAACGATACTTATTTATGGTGAATGTCAAAGGAATACCAGATCGACTGAACGTGTTCATTCAGCGCGTTTCCCTAGAGATTGACACCAAATACATGAAACTATAACTGATGCATTGCACAGTTTTAGAGAGACCGGCTCTGTTGCACCTGGACCCAAAACAAGTAGACGGACAAAGCGAGACCGGAGGAGGTGCTGGCATTCTCCCCTTTAAATCTACAACTGAGTACGGTGGAAATAAGCGAGGCATGTGGATACATACGTAAGCATGCCTGGCATTTGTTACATGCACATGGTGAGCATTCATACCACTCGACAGTTGTGCAAGTATTGATGCTGGGTGACCACGCATGACGGTTTGATTATTGTAATTTCATGCTCAACACCTTAGAGGAAAATCTGTCGTTCCTTTGTGAAATTCTGTGGTCAAATGAGTGAACGTTTACACGGGGTGGCATTAAGAACGGGCACAATGTGCATTACTGGTCTCTGGAAAACCTCCACATCACCTGCACAGTACGACACCAGGAACGCTGTTCAACGAACATGTGGTGCAGTAATGGGAACACAGATTGTTGGACCCATCTTCTACGATGGGACCTTAACGGGCAATCATTACCTGCACCTGCTACAAAACACAGTACGTGACTAGTATGAAGAGCTGCCTCTCCGACATGGATGCTGGGTGTGGTTTCAATATGATGGGGCCCCTCCGCATGCAACATCAAATGTCCGTGCGTATCTGGCCACCGAATTCGGTCAACAGCTCATTGGATATGGTGGTTTGATAGAGTGCCCACCGCGTTCGCTGGACTTGACTTCCATGGACTTCTACCTCTGGGGTTATATCAAGGCACAGGTCTATGTCACTGAGCCGACTTCTCTGGTTGATCTGAAGCAGCGCATCATCCTTGCTTGTCGCACAGTTACACACGCTATGCTCCAACATGTTCTGGACTCAGTACGGTCACGCATTCAACTGTGGGCTGCTACCAAGGGAAAACACTTTGAGCAGTATCGCTAGTAGATTCCGGCATTTGATATATTGATTTTTTATAGTAGACCGTTTTCTGATATGATAATAAAATGATAATTAATTTTCTGTTTAATTTCAGTATTTAGTATTTCATTCTTCGCTTTGTATACGACCCCTAAAAGTGAGCTCAAATTTTTAGATGAAACTTTTAGATCTTTGGTGTTTCCCCGATTTGGCGATACCAACTAAAGGTGCTTTCGCCGTAAAAAGGACATTGAACTCTGATTTCGATATCGAATTACTTTAATTTGTTTTTTAACTGATCCCTCAATGAAAGACAAAATCATGTGCAAAAACTTCAAACTTTGAAATATAATAAATGTATCAATTTTTGTAACACATAAGTCAAACATTTGGTGTTATATTTGTTATGGTATGTGTAAACATTTACTAAATATAACTATAAGGATTGGGGGACCGTATAAAATGTTAGATTTCGTAATTTTTATAAAATTGATTTTTTACTTTAAACAATGCCACAACATGAATATTTACCTCATTTGAAACGTTTTTGTATTTGGAAAAATATGTCTACGACCAACGGTTGAGAAATTAAAGGTCGGCGATAGATAATATATTGCACCCTGTATATTAATCTATATATGTTGCAACTGATTTTGTGAAAACGTACTACCAAAATTTCCTTTATAATTCCATTTTAATTTGCCTTTGTAAATTGATGAATAATAAGGTAGTACTAATTTTCACAACGTTAAGTATAATTTAATTTTCACTTCAATTTTCACCTCGTATACACTAGTTAAAAGCATTTCTACGTTTAAAACATAACAAAACGCTATTATGGTTTAATTTGTAATATTTCCAATCATACTTATTCTAAATTACCAATATAATACTTATTTTTATTAAGTCGGGGTAAATGAGAAAGTCCTCTTTCATTGCACTTAAAACTTGGTGTTTTGAATTTGTTTATATCAGTCATTATCTGTCTGAAAGAAAAATTCCACTTATGTATTTAGATACTGAAAATACAAAATTCGTTTTCGTATAAAACAATTAATTATGGTAAAAATTCTATAAGGACAATAAAAGCAGGCAAAACGAGGTCTGTCAATAAAGCAACCAGGAGGACAATCTTGTCCAAGGACAGAGTATATTTCAATGAATCATGTGGCATTTGTCAATATGCCCCACCTTCTTTGCTTATCTATTCAAAAGTGAAAGTCCAAGCATAAATTTTGTTATTTATGAAATCACTAAATCAGTTTTGTCATAACTGTAGTTTTGCTGTAGACAACGATGATTAGAAACGCGATTTTAACAGACACGCACTAAAAATTATAACGCAGTAAAAGTGCACTTGCAACGTATTAAAAACTGCCACGACGAAGTTAGGCTGACAAAGGATCAGGCTCCATAAGCCGTGCTTTTGACCCATGAAATAGACTAAAACTGGATTTTGTTAAACCGACTTAATTATTTCACTTTTTAATATTAGAAGGTTTATTCTGTACGATTTCAACAATAGTTTTTGCGTTTTGTTCGTTTAAATATAACTTACACAAGCTCAAAGTTCGTATTATTCGTAGTTTTTGATGAAAAATACGCAATTTCTCCTAATTTTACCTCAGTTATTTATATGAGCGCAATCGTGAAACACTTTCTTATTTACATATGTTACAAAATACATCAAAATGTACAATATATGTATAAATAAAAGTGTTGCAAAGCTGCGCACATAGAAAATATTAAAATATATATTAAAAAATGAGGTAAAATTAGGAGAAATTGCGTATTTTTCATCAAAAACTACGAATAATACGAACTTTGAGCTTGTGTAAGTTATATTTAAACGAACAAAATGCAAAAAGTATTGTTGAAATTGTACAGGATAAACCTTCTAATATTAAAAAGTGAAATAATTAAGTCAGTATAACAAAATCGAGTTTTTGTCTTATTTCATGGGCCAAAAACACGGCTTATGGACCCTGATTCTTTTAATTTTTTAAATTAAACGTGGAAATGGAAGATTCTGAAATATAAATGTAATTGTTACAAAACTGAATTTTTTTTTTTTGAAACTATAGAATATACAGGGTGTCCCAAAAATCCTTGACACATTTTAAAATCCAATAAAAGATCAAGCAATCGACGTACGAGAGTGCGGTTTGGATGAAAATTCTTCTTATGTTCTGAAATTTTGTTTGAGCAAATAAAAAATTAGTTCGAAAATTTCTCATAAATAGCGTTGCTTCTGGAAAGTTATCAAATAGGTAGAATGCCTTTATACATAACAATAGCGAAAGACGCACGATGCGTATGCACAGTTTTTGTCCAAACTATGGTAACCCACATTCCAGAACTTAACAATTATTATCACCAAACTAATGTTTGTTGACTTGCATCACTCATCTAATCGAACTCAGGTGGGCAAGTATTGTTAAGTTTTGGAATGTGGGTTGCCATATTTTGGACAAAAACTGTGCATACGCATTGTCCGTCTTTCGCCATTGTTATGTATAAATACATTCAACCTATTCGAAAACGTTCCAGAAGCAGCGCCATCTATGATAAATGTTTGGAACTAATTTTTTTATTTGCTTAAATACAATTTTAGAAGACGAAGATATGAAGTATTTTCGTCCGAACCGCACGAAAGTGTATATACGTGTGTGTATATATGTGTCTATATACACACTTCTAGCAGAAAGTGTCTAATGTTTTATAGTAATATTTAATATTTTGTAGAATGTTTCATTCTAAAGCATTTTCCTTATTCTTTGCTAAATTTCACTTATTTTGTTTTAAAGTAACGGCAACAACAAAAGCAGCGATAAAAAGAACACTTCAAGAATTTTACTTGTAATGACAGGAAGCTTAAAGTTTTAAAGTCGTACTAAGAAGCCTACCTAAAAACCATTGCAAACAAGAAGAAAATTGATTTTTCAAACTATAATAATGGAAAAACTTCAAATAAGTAAAAGCTTGCAGTCAGGATCTCGTGAAATAAAAGCTATAAAATGTATATCGATCTAAAAAATGTACTACTAAAAGTTTAAAGCAGTGAATTAGTTAAAATGTTTTCTAAGTAAATTAATTTGCATTTTTATAATACTTTTTTGAATAGGATATCTTAAAACATTAATATCGAAATTATGTCGCATTTAATTTTCTTAAGTTTAAAAGCACTTATTACTCATTGATGCTATTTCTTTTTTTATTTATTTAATAAAATAAGATATTAAGTAAAAAAGCAATTCCAGTAATAATAATTTAATATAATTTCAATTTATATATTTTTAGATAGTTCAATATTTTGTTTAGTGCTATTTTAATTTAACGTAATAATAACGTAGCATTTTTATCAGTACTCTTTGAGATCTAATTTTTAAAAGCTATTTAAATGTTAAAATAAAAACCTAACTCAAACATATATTTTCTATTTGTGAATTCATTATTATAAGCGTATTAAAATTACAAATATCTGAAATATTACATTCTAAAAGAGAAAAGTGTAATCTCAGAAACACAAATAAAATTATTTTTGTTATTAAAGATATATTTAAAATTTTATTTCACTTTTTGTTTTCTTTTGGTATAATTGTTCTTACAAGATGAGATAGTCAATTTATTTTAGATTTATCTTTGAAATTCTTAAGTAATTTTTTTTCCATTTATTCATTCTGAAAAATGTTTATTGCAGATATTATCTTTAAACAATATTTAGATACAAAAATTTTATAAGTAATGGAAATCCAATTTAAAATACTATAAAATATAAATTCAATAAAATGAATACAATTTTAACAATAGAAGGAATTTTATTTCATTATAAGTGTCTCACGATAAGCATAAGATATCTTTTTTGTGGAATGTGTTACTGTTTTAATGTCTAAAATAATAATTTCAAATTTCAAATTGATATAATTTTATTTCTTTTCAAAAAGAATATTTCTATTCTATCTCGTATAAATATCTAAAAAATAAATTTCTAATACTTAATAAAACGAAGGAAAAACTTTAAATTCAACATTTTATTTTTTTTAGGATTAATTTGTTTCCATATTGTTTGCATCTCTCTAATACAGAATATCTTTATATTAACAACATTTAGCACTAAAATGTACTTTAACTCTTCAGTTTGCACATAGAATCTAGTGGGACAGTTTTCATTTTCAATGAAGGGGTCGGGGCAAGAGAGTGCTAAGCCACATTTTTGAACTTCTGATATATTTCAATTTGAAAATATGATCCAATACTCAAATCAAGATATATAACATATAGTTTTTTCGCCAATGTCTTAGTAACCAAGAACTCCTTATCATAGTAGCAGACCTCTCAATCAGCAAGTTGCCTTTGACCGCTATACTTGTCCTGCTACTAGCGCCATCAATCGTCAGTCACGATCACGTCAGTAAGGACACGAAATCACACGAAATTTTTTCGCAGCTCCATTTGTTCTATGCATTTGCTTATGAACTAGTAGTTTTCCTACCACTAAAATTTTATAGTAAATTTTATCTTATTAAATTGACAAGATCGTGTGATTACATGACGAAAAAAATTCTATTAAATTTTAGTGGTAAGAAAAAAGCGTAAGAGTTGGCAGCTATGCGGTAGCAGACCAGCTAGATTTTTCTATAGATTTTTCTATTATATTTTTGGATACCAGTTTTTTAGTAGAGACAATTTTGTTTTGTTTGATCGGAGAATTCTGGGATTTAAAAGAACAACATTTTCTCTAAAAATATACTGGTGTTCAAAGAGCCCGAAACATGGCAACTGTGCGGTAGTATCCACCAGGCGGCGATACTTTCCGGAGAAAGTCAATGAATAGGTTGGCAATTACCGCGGACATTTTCTCCCATAGACTTTCTCCGGATTGTCAAGTCTGATCTATGATAAGGGAGTCTTGTTAGTAACATTTGAGATATTCTGAGTAACTATGCGGCATTACTTTAATGATATTAATATCACGTTTTTTGTAAATTAGCTAGCTTCATTTCACATAAACATCTGGGGCAAAAACGAAACCTGTCACATATGCTGCCACCAAGTTACATAAGAAACAAATTACATGTAGGATAATATAATTTACAATAATAGGCAACAGATGACAGTGTTAGATTTATTTCACCAAAAATGTGGCTTGGCACTTTTCTGTCCCGATCCTCTCAATTTTTTTAATTACTTAGCTTCTAAATAAGACAAATACAGGGTGATTATAATTAAAGTCCCACATTCAAAATGTTGTAAAAAAGGAACCACTGGTCAGAATGACTTCAAATTTGAAATGAATATACTGGAGGAAAGGGGAAACGGTATGCCATAAGAAAAAAAGAGTTCCAAACTGTATCAGTAGAAGGCGCTGCAAGCGGCATACTATTCAAATTAAAACCCACTCATGCGCAATTAAAAACCGAATCATTATGTGCTTTTTAAGCGGTTTTTGGCTCAAGGACAATTAAAAACCGATTTTTCCCATCCAATGGGGTACGACGTTGTCTTGGTGGATGGGCATTCCACTAACAGTACCAGAACAGTTGACTGATTTGGAAGTCATTTTTTCCGTCAAACAACCGAAACACTCATGTACATTGAACAGTACAGTTGGTTTACTGTGCAACTCATGCCAAAGTCGTCGTATTTCGATTAAAAATGTCACTTGTAGCCGAATCCACTTTTGTTATGCGCTTACAGCGCCATCTATTGGAACGCTTTGGAACTTTTTCTTTCTTATACCATACCGTTTTCCCTTACTTCCAGTATATTCAGTTCAAATTTGAAGTCATTCTGACCAGTCGTTTCTTTTTTACAGCATTTTGAAAGTGGGACTTTAATTATAAGTACCCACTTTATTTCACCCATCTTTAATTATAGAAATGTAAATACAATTTTAATGTGTTTTTTTATATATGGCTGTTATATTACCGCTATTAGATTCTGTAATGGAGCAAAATAAAACGACAATTTTGATACAAAAACTATCTATATTATAAAACAAAAAACATGTCGATGATGTGCACGTTTTGTTAACTGTAGCAACGCGGCAACGACCTGATCAATAAATTTCGCTTTTGCGGCCATTTTCTCAACTTTTACACATCGCACGATTATAATTTTTAGAATGTCGAATGAAAAAAAGTACTTTCAAATGCAATGCTTTTGAAAACTGTATCTCAATTTTACTGATTTTGTTTGGCTTTTTAAATATGAATATTTTAAAATCTGCGTGCAACCCAATTACGGATGATTAACCATTTTACACTTAAAACAATACAATCAATTCAACATCTGTTTATACAACGAATTTAAATTTTCACAAGTAATTAAATAAACAAATAAATAAATAAAACAGATGTGTAATAGAATTACGCGTTTAAACACTGAAATAATCAGAATAACAAAAGGTTGGTATAAACCCTTTTTAATACGCTATAAAAAACTACTCGGAAACTATTCCGAAAATAGCTGGAAGCAAAAGAATGCTTGTTTTTATGAAAGCTTCTTTAAATCTCGAAAATATATCAGTTTCTGAGTTGTCTATAGCAGATAAAGAACATTTTTTGGAAACATTAATAACACAGAAGAGGTTCTTGTATAATTTCGTTCCTGTTTATATTCTATTTTCGTAGATTAAGAAACAGTTGCCTTTATTTATAGTATAGATAGAACATTTTTCGTATCTTTCATCTTTATAATTGTTTCTAAATTTATTAATAATCAATCTTCCATTAACGTAGTTTTAACAAGTGTTTCTTAATTAAAAAATACAGGAATAGATATATTTATCCGAATCAACATGAATCTCGTTAATTATCCCCAAGGGAAGATTTCTTGCATTCTTTCATTACTGTAATAGTAATTAGGGTTTCAAATTACAATCATTCTTAAATCAAATAAGGATGCTACATTGAATGACCAAAGTAAACTTTTCTATCAAATAATTCAAGCATTCCGAATTGAAGTGGATCAAGTCCACTATTTCAATCAACCGAATGTAAGATTAATTCTTGTTCCACAGACAATAATTTGTACGGGACAAACTAAGCCTTATTTTGAAAATGTAAGCAAAATATAACACTAGTACACAGTATAAAATGAAAAATGTTTCTTAATCTAGGAAAATATAATAAAACCTTGTACAAAAATATTCAATAACTTCTTTCGAGTTTCTCACTATTTCGAAAAGCGTTCTTTACCATTAGAAATCTCAAAAAACAATATACTTTCAAGATTTAAAGGAGCATTTATAAAAACGAAGTTTTTTTGCTGCCACCGATTTTCGGATATGTTTTCGATTAGTTTTTATAGTGTATTAATCAGTTTTTTTCAAACCACAATATAGGTTTTTAGGGTGGTATAATTTTTCATGTAAACATTTTCATGTACAACAAAGACTCGCAAACGTGATACATTAACAGCATTAAGATTGAAATTGAAATTAATATCAGTTTGTTACTCTTGCATGTATAAATTCCATTATGCGACTGAAAATATTTAGTTGAGAATTGATAGCATCCAAAAAACCTACACTCGGTGTTGAGAGAATTGATTAATTAATCTATACTAATATTATAAAGAAGTAAAGATTATTTGTTTGTTTGTAGGAGTAATCTCTGGAACTGCTGAAGCGATTTCAAAAGTGATGGTCGGAAATTGATGGTGACAATCCCTGATCCAAAATAGGCTATATTTTATGTCGGTGCCACTAACCCCCAGAGGGGTGCAAAACCGAGAAACGTTCTAAATTTTCGATTTTTTTTTATACTGAAGGAGCTAGAAAATGAAATTTGGCATGTTAGTTACTTAAAAGATGTAAATGCTCTCTAAGAACAAATTCTAAAAAACATCGAAATTTAAAAGGGTGAGATGAGCGAAAAGCGTTCTAAAAACATTCTAAATTACAATTTCTATGGAATCTCTGCAACTACAGAACCGTTTTCAAAAGTGATGGTGGCAAATTGATGGTGACAGTCCCTGCTCCAACATAGGCTATATATTATGTCGGTTCCATTACCCCCAAGGGGGTGCAAAAGCGAAAAACGTTCTAAAATTTCGATTTTTTTTATACTGAAGGTGTTAGAAACATGAAATTTGGCATGGTAGTTACTTTTAAGATGTAAATGCTCTCTAAAAACAAATTCTAAAAAAATCGAAATTTAAAAGGGTGAGATGAGCAAAAAGTGTTCTGCAAAACATTCTAAATTACAATTTCTATGTTTTCTCTGGAACTACAGAACCATTTTCAAAAATGATGGTGGCAAATTGATGATGACAGTCCCTGCTCCAACATAGGCTATATTTTATGTCGGTACCACTACCCCCAGGGGAGTGCTGGAGCGAAAAATGCTCTAAAATTTCGTTTTTTTATCCTGAAGGTGTTAGAAACATGAAATTTTTCATGGTAGTTACTTATAAGATGTAAATGCTTTCTAAGAACAAATTCTATAAAAATTCGAAATTTAAAACTGTGAGATGAGCAAAAAGCGTTCTACAAACATTCTAAATAACAATTTCTATGGAATTTCTGGAACTACAGAACCGTTTTCAAAAGTGATCGTGGCAAATGGATTGTAACATTCCCTGCAGTAACATAGGCTATATTTTATGTCGGTGCCATTACCACAGGGAGGTCCAAGAGCGAAAAACGTTCTAAAATTTCTATTTTTTTTTATACTGAAAGAACTAGAAACTTGAAATTTGGCATGGTAGTTATTTATAAAATGTAAATGCTCTCTATGAACAAATTCTAAAAAAAAATTGAAATTTAAAAGGGTGAGATGAGCAAAAAGCGGTCTAAAAACATTCTAAATTACAATATCTATGGAATCTTTGGAACTACAGAACCGTTTTCAAAAGTGATGGTGGCAAATTGATGACAACAGTCCCTGCTATAACATAGGCCATATTGTATATTGGTGACACTACCACATAGGGGGTGGGTTAGTAAAAGAGCGAAAAACGTTCTAAAATTTCGATTTTTTTCGATAT
Source organism: Maratus michaelseni (assembly GCA_963931845.1). Classification (NCBI taxonomy): domain Eukaryota; kingdom Metazoa; phylum Arthropoda; class Arachnida; order Araneae; family Salticidae; genus Maratus; species Maratus michaelseni. The sequence goes on along the minus strand of OZ007592.1, from coordinate 44,594,607 downwards.
TAGTGTCGCTTAATTAGTAATATTTGAATTATCTGTGGCAGTAAAATTTCCTCTAATGAAAATAGGCCAACGCATACCACTTGGCATTTTTCAAGAATTACGCGAGCAAAGCCGCGGGTTTTACCAGTACACTATAAAAATCACTTGGAAACCTTTCCTAAAAATCACCGAAAGCAAAAGAAACTTTGGTTTTATAAATGTTTCGTTAAATATTGAAAATATATTTGTTTCTGAGTTTTCTATAGATAAAGAATGCTTTTCGGAATACTGGGTAACTCGGAAGTGGTTATTGTATATTTTGGTTCGTGGTTATACTATATTTTTGTAGTTTAAGAAACTTTATTTACAGTGTAGAGAAAACATTCCTTATCTTTTTTTCACAATTAATTCACTTGTTTCTAAATGTATTAATAATTAATCTTCCACTAACGTAGTTTTAACAAGTGTTTCATAATTAAAAGGCACAGGAATATATACATTTATTCGAATTAACATGAATCTCGTTAATTATCCCCAAGGGAAGATTTCTTGCATTATTTCATTACTGTAACAGTAATTAGGATTTACAATTACAATCATTCTTAAATAAAATAAGGATGCTACATTGAATCACCAAAGTAAACTTTTCTATCAAATAATTCAAGCGTTCAGAATTGAAGTGGATCAAGTCCACTATTTCAATCAACGGAATATAAGATTGATTCTTGTTCTACAGACAATAATTTGTAAGATGCCGTAACAAACCAAGTCTTATGTTGCAAATGTGTGGAATATATAGTACTAGTTTACTGTGGAACTAGTACACAGTAAAAAAAAGAAAAATGTTTCTTACTATAGGAAAGAATAATATAACCAAGAAAGAAAATATACAATAGGCTTTTCCGAGTTACCCACGATTCCGAAATGCGCTCTTTATCTTTGGGAATCACAGAAACCAATATATTTTCGAGATTTAAAGAAGCGTTTAGAGAATCACAGTTTATTTTGCAGTCACTTATTTTCGAAAACGTTTCCTATTAATCTATACAGGGTATTAATTATTTTTTTTCAAAAAGTAATATAGTTTTTCCGGGTGTTATCAATTTTCCAGTAAGCATTTTCATGGTCAACAAATATATTTTACCGACAAACATGATAACTTAACAAGAACGAAAAATCATGCGTCAAGCATAGATTATGTAACACTTTCCAACGCTTCCAAAATAATTTTACAAATCATACCTTTTAATAAGCTAAAAGATAACATCTGAGTAAACAATTTGGAAAACGCATAACATATTTAAAAACATAATTTCAGGAATTTCCAACATAAACAATATTCGGAAAAACATCCGAATATTTCTACTCAGCCCTGTATAGGATCTATAGATTTGTATATATACTACATAGGATGCTAAATTTCAGTTCAGTTAGGAAACGCGTAGCACACTTTAAAATTCTCCGTCTGGAGTTTCTGTCAATAAACGGAAATGTGTTCGCGAACTTTTGTGCTTCCCTGTATAGGATCTACAGAATTTATACACACCACGTAATAGACAAAAAGCGAGTTAAAATTAAAATCGCGTTCAGTTACTTAAAACGCACTTCCAGGAATTATTGTTAACATACAGTAGAGTATTCTTTTGTGTGTCCCTGTAAATGAACGATGACTGCTATACACACACTATTCTGTAGTAAGCCTCTTGTAATGCACCTTAGTGATATATATAAATTTCAATGCGTTTAAATTAGTGAAACATTATTTAAATAAACCGCAGACGATTTTTCTCCATAGACGTCATGTAACGGAATTCTTTTGACTGTCCCTGTAAATTAACTATAAGCGCTATGCACACCCTATTCCAAATTAAGCCTCTTGTAATGCACCTTAGTGATATATAGAAATTTCAATGCGTTTAAAATAGTGAAACATTATTTAAATAAACCGCAAATGATTTTTCCCCATAGACTGCAATGTAACGGAATTCTTTTGAGTGTCCCTGTTAAAAAACTATAAGTGCTACACACTTCCGTTGAAATAGGGAATATGCTATGGATAACAACAATAACATATAAAAATTGCAGAGCAATCCGAGCATATTTACGGGAGTTAGAGCACGGACAGACGGCCAGACAAACCGAAGTCATAAACACTTTTCAACTAGGTTGGAAAGTGTTAAAAACAATAAAAACAATAACATTAGCATCAAAACTAATATTCTTTTGTTACTCTTGCATATATAAATTCAATTACACACTTTAATACTTCAATGAGAATTGATACCATCCTAAAAACCGATATTCAGGTTTGATAAAACGGATTAATACACTATAAAAACCTTGCAGGAACCATTTCTGAAAATCAGTGGCAGTAATAAAAACCTTATTTTTATAAATGCTTTTTTAAATCTGGAAAATATGGTTTCTGAGGTTTCTAACGATAAGGAATGCTTTTCATAATCGCGGGTAACTCAGAAGAGGTTATTTTATATTTTATATAGTTATGGAATATTGCACAGACACAAACAAGTGTTGAATTAATTACATTGTTTTAAGTGCAAAAGGGTTCATATTTCGTAAATGGGTTGCCACAGATTAAAAATATTTAAGCTTGATAATTATTTCTAAAACCATAAAAAATCAGTAAATTAAGATACAGTTTTCGAACAAGTTGCATTTGAAAGTACATTTTTGTTTTTATTCGACGGTGTAAAAATTGAAATTGTATGATTTTTAGATGGAAAATACGGTAAATATGAACTTACGGAAATGTTGATTTCTGATATTGATTAGCTTATGTACTGTAAAATCCCCCTTTCTGTTGTTTTGATTGGCGAGATTAGGCGTCGCCAAGAATAATTGTTGTAACCCTTTATTTTGCTGTCAGTTAGTGTTTTAATTTTGATTTGAGATGTAACCTTGAACCGAGTGGCTGGCGGTATAACCAGCTATTTTCTGAACCAGGCTTTTGCATGGTTATAATAAATAATTTGTTAGTTTTACTTATCTGAACCTTTTTATTTGATGTGTAAATTAACGAGAAAATTTTTTAGTATGATTAAGATCCTGATTCGAAGAACAAACAATTAATTTCGTTTTGCATTATCTTCATTTCTGGCGTCCCGTGACCTGATGTCTGCACTGGATTTATAATTTGTTTTTGATAAAAGATTATCTGAAGACTTGAGGTAAGCTCAGTCTAATTTATATTTTTGTTGAACTGTAAAATAAAAGTGATATGTCTATTATTGATACGTTAAAAAAGAAGCGTGCTGGTTTACGAACGCAAACAACTAAGCTGTATACTAAAATATGTACAATTCTTGAAGATGACTCTATGTCATTAGAAAACAAATTTGATATGTTAAACATTTGTAAAGATCAGTTAAGTGAAAAATACGAAACATTAAAAAAATTAAATTCTGACATACAAGACGAAATCGCTGATGCAGATTTCGAAAAAGAAATCGAAAGTTCAGAAAGCTATAGTGAAAAAATCATCGAATCGCGTTACAAAATAACAAAGTTCTTACATGAACGCAACTCCCAAAACCAAAATTTTATGAAAAATGATTCCGTTTCTCAAAATGGAAATATAGAGATATCTATGAACTTGCCGAAGCTAACAATAAACAAATTTTATGGTGATAGCAGTTCTTGGCTCGAATTTTGGGGGCAATTTTCTAATGCTATTGAAAAGAATTCTAATTTAACCCCAATTGATAAATTCGTATACTTAAAATCCCTGCTTGGAGGCAGTGCGTATAATGCTGTTGCAGGTTTTTCACTTTCCGAGGAAAATTTCAAAGCTGCTGTTGATTTGTTAAAAGATCGCTATGGTCGTAGCGACCTAGTTATCAATGCTCATATGAGTAAATTGTTAAGTTTAAAACAGGTAAAGAATGCTTCGAATGTTAAAGAATTACGAGAATTGTATGATAATTGCGAAATTCAAATAAGAAATTTAAATTCTCTTGGTGTTACGTCAGGAAGTTATGGTCACCTTCTCTGTCCGATATTAATGAAATTAATACCTTCTGAAATAGCACTAGATTTTAATCGTAAAAGAGCCAATACTGATAAAATGGAGATCGAAGAGCTTCTTTCCTTCGTTAAAAACGAAGTGCAATCTCGAGAAGCTACGATGACACTGCAGAACTTTGAAAATAGTTTTAGTGCTAAAAATACAAAGTATAATAACAATTATAAACAGTTGAATAATTATAAACGCGACATTCCTTCAGCCTCTGCATTGGCTACTAATGTAAAAAACGTTTGTATATTTTGTGAAAATGATCACGATTCTAAATCATGTAAAGATTGTTCTATTCATCAAAAACGTGATAAATTGCGCATCCTCGGTCGCTGTTTTGTTTGTTTCCGAAAATTTCATGTGTCGGCCAAGTGTAAATTTAATTCTGAAAAATGTAAATTTTGTAATAGCAATTTTCACCATTTTACGGTTTGTTTAAATAGGAATTCTAATAAAACTGTCCCGAAAGAAATCAAATCAGCCGACTCTGTAATAACTTCTATTTCTCATTGTAAAGTCAATTCGAATGCAAATTCCTTTAAAGAGGTTATTTTACAAACAGCTTGCGTAAAAGTGGAATCTGGAATAAATTCTGAACTTTCCTTATGTTTATATGATTTAGGTAGTCAAAAGTCTTTTGTGACACAAGAATTAGTTTCAAAATTAAATCCAAGAATTATTCGTAGAGAAAAACTTCAGATTTTTTCCTTTGCAGCTATTAAGCCACAAATAAAAACTTATGATGTTGTGCAATTAAAATTATCTCATGTTGAAGACAAATCGCGTTTCATTTTTAATGAAGCTTTAGTAACAGACGTAATTTCTAACGCAACGATTCATTCCCCACTTCTCAACAAACAGATAACAGACAAATTGGCGCCTTATAAGCTGTCAAATTATGCTGCGCCATGCGATTCTCAAATAAATATATTAATTGGAGCGGATTATTTTTATCAAATCTGTCACGAGGGAGAGGTACAGAAAATAACTAAATCTCTATTTTTATGTGAAAGTTTATTCGGACACTCTTTATGTGGGTTTTATGAGGATGAAAAAAAGAATTTGAAATACGCATCTGTTTTAAATCTGTCCGTTGTAAATCTAGAAAGGGAGGATTTGAAATTTTTATGGGAAATTGAATCTTTGGGTATTACGCAATCAAATGAAAAAATTTCAGATATGGATAAGGAAATTGTGAATAAATTTGAGAATAATTTAAAATTTGTAGATAATAGGTACGAAACGGGTTTATTGTGGAAGGATGAGAAAACTAGAGTAGATAATAATTTTATAATAGCAAGGAATCGTTTTAACGAATTAAGTCGTAAACTCGAAAAGGATAAAGACTTATGTAAAAAATATAAGGCTATTGTATTGGAACAAAAAACTACCGAAATTGTAGAAGACTGCCCTGATAGAATAATTGAGAATGGGTATTTTATGCCTCATAGACCAGTTTTAAGAGAGGATAAATTAACTACCAAAGTGAGGATGGTTTTCGATGCTTCTTCTAAAGAAAAGCATTTAAATTCTTTAAATGACTGTTTATACCCAGGTCCTAATCTTAATCCTAACATACTTGATGTTATAATGAATTTTAGAAAATATAATATTGCATTTTGCGCTGACTTAGAAAAAGCCTTTTTGCAAATTGGGATATCAGAAGAGGATCGGGATTATTTAAAATTTTTGTGGTTGGGTGACGAAAATGATAACTTAACTTTTTTGAGATTTACTAGAGCTGCTTTTGGTTTAACTTGCAGTCCCTTTATTTTGGCTGCAACGATTAGATATCATATTCGTAAATATATTGACCATCCTGAAGTTGTTAAGATCTTGAATTCATCTTTATACGTAGATGATTTAATAACGGGGTCAAAATCTGATGAAGACGCTTTTTATCTATCATCAACCGCTTCGGATATTTTTAGGGAAGCTGGTATGAATTTGCGAAAATTCAATTCTAATTTTGTTAAACTTAGAAAAATATGGGAGGAAAATAAATTATGTGAATCAGAAGAAAATTCGAATAATTCTTTGAAGATTTTGGGATTATTATGGGATACCAATTGGGATATTTTACGTTTTGATGTACAATCATTTCTTGATGAATGGAAATTTAATCCAACGAAACGCGTTGTTCTTAAAGCCATGTTAAAAATCTTTAATCCTATTGGATTCATCGCACCATTTTCTATTCGTATGAAAAGTTTGCTACAGGAAACATGGAAAAGGGGTTTGAAATGGGATGAAAAATTCCCTGATGATTTAAAAATTGAATGGGAAAATTGGTGTTCAGAAATCGATCATTTAGATAAATTTGAGGTTCCCCGCAAATATTTTCCGCAGGGCCTAGAATTTTCAGAACCAATTGAAATTCATATTTTTTCCGATGCCAGCCCTAAGGCTTATGGGGCTGTAGCTTATTTTCGATATATCACAAGTAATAATGAAATTATGACCAGTCTTATTTGGGCAAAATCTAGAGTTTCCCCGATTAAGTGTTTGACAATCCCTCGTCTTGAATTAATGGGGGCATTAATAGCTGCTAGGATGTCTAAATACTTAAAAAATGTATTTAATTTTCCAAATTTGGAAATGCATATCTGGTCAGATTCCACTATTACGTTATACTGGATAAAAGGATCAGCCAATAATTGGAAGCCCTTTGTGGCTAACAGGGTTGTAGAAATACAGTCTTTGACTGATCCGAAATTGTGGAAATATATCCCGGGTAAGGACAACCCAAGTGATCTTACTAGAGGCGAGAATTTACATAACATCACTAAAAATAAATTATGGTACTATGGTCCTGAATGGTTATCATTACCAAAGGACAGTTGGCCGAAACCTGAAAAGGTACCATTTAACGTACACATTTTAAATCAAAGCACTTTGAATGAAAGAAAATCATCGAAGTTGAGTTCTGACCAAATATCTTGTACAGTAGGTGTTGTACCTCCAGAATCATTGTTAAAATTAGAAAATTTTAGTAATATTTCCAAATTACTAAACATCACTGCATGGATCTTTAGATTTCTAAATAATATCAACAAAAGTAAAATTAAAATTTCAGGTGAGCTGACAGCTCCACAAATTGAAAAGGCAGAAATTTATTGGATAAAACAAACTCAGTTATCTGTATTTAATCGCGAAATTGACTTTTTGAAAAAGGGAAAGCCCATCGATAAAGATTAAGCATTGTATAATCTGAATCCAAAATTAGATGAGAACGATTTACTGATTGTATCGGGCAGATTTAATGCCTAAGTGGGGCAGATCGGTCTGAGATGCAGACCGTAGACCTGTAGCGCCCCACCCGGGATTTTCCCCGGCACGCGGGGATTCGTTTAGGGGGACTCCAGCAGTCCGACGGAGAGAGCACACGCAGGAGGCCTCCAACACAGGGCGCGGTCGTCCCTCAAAGAAGAACGCCCCCGCAGAACGGAACGCCCACCGGGGCAGAGACAAGCGCCACCGGAACCAGCCAGACAAACCCCAACACCAGCCGGCCAGCACCACCACCATTTATTTAAGAAATAATATGGTGCTGGTACATACTAAGCCAAGAAAGGCCGGTCCTGCCGGGCCGTAGCCCCACGCGACAATGGGCAGGCACTGGGTGCAGAAGAAGGATGAATTTACAAGTAAGATGTCTATCGCTGTGACCAGCGTCACCTCGCGACAGGCAGTGATTGACAGATGTGACTGTGCCAATTAGAACAGTTCACTGTGTAGCTGTGGAAGAGGGTCTGAAGCAAGAGGTGCTGATGTTGTTGTTGATGAGGGCTTGGTGGGTGAAGAGCTACAATGTGATGAGGGCCGATGGTGAGAAGGTGACTGAAGAGGTCAGCAGGATGAGTAGGAGAATCTCTCAGGAGGCCAGGAGTGCTGCGAGGTGTTGCTGATGTCGCTGTTATGTTGGAGGTACCGGCTTGGATGGAAGTAAGGGAACCAGCAGTTCCCCCAACTAGCCTGACTGTAGATTGATGATGGCTCTCCTTCCTGCGGAATGTGTGGGTGTATGTTTGCGTTTTTGAAGTTACGTAAGTGTGCATGTGAATCTGTTAAGCTAAAGTTACGATTATGTGGTGAAGGGTAGTCTTGTGTTTGTTGTGGTTGTTGTGTGTGCTGAGATTGAATGCTGAGCAATGGAGACTTCGCTGGTTTTGTGTTGAGGTTATAGACTTTGTCTAGAGTGTTTCGAGTGTGTGTGTACTGTAATCTATATGTGGTGCATGAAGGATCCGACGCCTGGTGACTTGTGTCATAGCTGGTGTTCCATCTTCTGTTTTGTTTGTGCAGTTGATGCAGCATGGATGTCTATTGCATGATTTACCTATGTCTTGGTGTTCACCCCCGCAGTTGACACAACGAGGGGCCCGTTTGCAGTTTTTATCAGAGTGGTTGAGGCCCTGGCATTTCCTACATCTTGTGATGGTGGTGTGGTGTTTTAGAGGTGAGATACGAAGGCCTATCATCAAGCCTCCATCTGCTATAATTGCTTGTGCCAGGAGTTTCGGCATCAGGAGGACGATGTCCTTAGTTGTTGAGTTCCTTTTGTTTTTAAGTTCTTTGAGGATGGTTATGTCTGTACTGGGGAGATCATAGGTGGCTGTGATGGAATCGTGTATCTTGTCTATTTGTTTGGCGTCTACATTGAGGAGAATCATCTTCTGGAGTGGTGGTTTTTTTGGAAGGATTATGAGTTTGTTGCTGAGGCCGCTATGTTGTTGGATGTCATCCTGGAGTGTCTGTAAATCCGCTTGGGTTTTGCAAGTTATTTCTATTTGACTTTGCTTGTGGAGTATCCGACGTGGCTGTATGGGTGCATAGTAGGATGTTTTATGTATTAGAGTGTCGATTTCTTTGCTAGTTTCATTGCTGGTGCCTTTGAGGATGAGGGTGTTCTTTTCTGTGTCGAGGTCTATTTTCTTTGGTGTGGAGTGAGTCAGGATATTGCTGTATGTGGGTGCTGCATCAGTGTCCGATTGGTCTAAGAGGGGTGCTAAACTGGACGGTGTTATGGATGGTGAGGCTTGCTGTATTGATGCTTGTGCTGTTGGTGATGCTGGCGGAGTTTCTGTTCTGGAAAGTGACTGGGCTAGGATTGTGAAGTTCTGCTTTGATTGATGTAGTTCTGCCTCCAGGCATTGGACCCTGGTGTGTAGATGTTGTACCTTGGTACGCGCTGCATCGAGTATTAAGTGTGTGGCTTCATTTGTGGATATTATTGACATTAGGTGTGTGTGTATGTTAGAGAGTTTGTGTAAGTAGCGTGAGGAATGGTTATTTATTACTAAGTCATCTTTTAAAGCTGTGAATTGTGCAAGTAGTGATTCGGCTATGCGCGAGATAGTAGCTGCTTTCTGTGAGGTGTTTAAGGTTATGATGCTGGAAGGAGGAGCCGGGGTGAAGTTCTGTGTCTGCAGGTCATCAGTGTCCTCAGTGTCCTCAGTGTCCTCCTCAGGGTCTATTCCGAAGATGGCATCGAGGTGGCAGGTGATTTCGCTATCTGAAGTGCTCATGGTTGTTTAGCTGGTTGAAAGATTGCAGGAAAGTAAATGATATAAAATGATAAAATTAGATGAGATGGCACATACCTTTGGGCGCGAGCCCCATCCGATGTCGACCGTGCGCGAGATCCCACGAACTGACAGCATGTTCTAGCAGCGCTGTGGATTGATGAAAGGGGAGGTGTTGCCATGCATTACTGAGGGGAAAAAGGAATGTGGTCTGAAGGGGGCCATCAGGATAAATGTGAGACTCGAAATTGTTAGAGTTACTTTAGATGTGAAAATACGACTAAGTTTTAGTTGATGTGAAAATATGTTAGAGTCTTTTAAGATTTAAAAATGTGTCTAAGTTTTATTTTGTGTGAATTTTGTTAAAGTTATGTTTGATGTGAAAATACGACTAAGTTTTATTTTATGTGAAAATATGTTAAAGTCTTTTATATGAAAATGCGTCTAAGTTTATTTTGTGTGAGATTTTATTAAAGTTATTTTTTATGTGAAAAAATGGCTAAGTTTTATTTTATGTGAAAATATGTTAGTCTTTTTATGTGAAAAATGCGTCTAAGTTTATTTTGTGTGATATTTTGTTAAAGTTATTTTTGATGTGAAAATACGACTAAGTTTTATTTTATGTGAAAATATGTTTAAGTCTTTTTATATGAAAAATGCGTCTAAGTTTATTTTGTGTGATATTTTGTTAAAGTTATTTTTGATGTGAAAATGCGACTAAGTTTTATTTTATGTGAAAATATGTTAAAGTCTTTTTAATGTGAAAAATGCGTCTAAGTTTATTTTGTGTGAAATTTTGTTAAAGTTATTTTTGATGTGAAAAAAGTGTTAAAGTCTTTTTATGTGAAAAATGCGTCTAAATTTATTTTGTGTGATATTTTGTTAAAGTTATTTTTGATGCGAAAATTCGTCTAAGATTTGAAATTCCCGTGTTCCAAAGACGACAGTTGTATTTTAGTGGTGTGTGGGACTTGGTCAAAAAAAATGCAAAAAACGATGAAAATTCGTCCAAGTCCGGTGTTCCCGTGTTCTGATTAAGATTGAAGAATTTTAGTGGTGTGTGAGACTTAGTCGAATTTTCATCGTTTTTTGCGATTTTTTGACTAAGTCTCACACACCACTAAAATTCTTCAATCTTAATCAGAACACGGGAACACCGGACTTGGACGAATTTTCATCGTTTTTTGCGATTTTTTGACTAAGTCCGGTGTTCCCGTGTTCTGATTAAGATTGAAGAATTTTAGTGGTGTATGAGACTTAGACAAAAAATCGCAAAAAACGATGAAAATTCGACTAAGTCCGGTGTTCCCGTGTTCTGATTAAGATTGAAGAATTTTAGTAGTGTGTGAGACTTAGACAAAAAATCGCAAAAAACGATGAAAATTCGACTAAGTCCGGTGTTCCCGTGTTCTGATAAAGATTGAAGAATTTTAGTGGTGTGTGGGACTTGGACAAATTACCAGCAGAGAGCACTTAGAAAAAAACATAACAGTTATAAAAAATGAAAAATCATTCAAATTAGAAAAGCTTGTGTACGATGCAAGTAAACATTTGGAAAGATGTAAGAAAGTATTTAAAATTGCGAAAATATGTATTTAAGCCATGTTTTTGAGTCAATGAAAAAGGTAAACAAAGATTTTTAAAAGTGTGATTAATAACAGAATTTTCATAGTGGTGCAAAAATATTTTGTGTGAGGGATGCAAATAATATGGTGAATTAGGAAACCAGTTTTTAAAGCATTCGTATAAGCAGAAAATGAAATATTTGCATTTTTGTAGGAGTTGGAAAAAAACGCGAAACTCCAGAAAAATTAAAATGATGGAAAAATAAATTTGGGTTGCAGAGATTATAGAAGTGCATATGGGTGTGCTGAAAACCTGTTTTTAAGAGGATCGTATGATTAGAATGGTAGTTATTTTAGATTGTTAAGATTGTAAAGTGTTGTTCCCACGTACGACGCACCTTGCGGTGCTTACGGCGGTAACGGCAGGACTTCCCCACGACCCGGTGACTGACGATTACCGTACTCGGAAAATTTTTTGAGTTTTGAGATAAAATTTGAACAGAGTGAATTAGAATGGTTAAGAAGTTAAAAAACAAAGTTTGAGGGTTGAAGTTAAAAATTTTTGAAATTTTGAAAAAAATGAGAAAAAATGGAGCTAAGTTTACTAAAACGAGAAGCTATGTGAATTTTTGTTAAAGTTTTGTGTGAAAAGATGTTAGAGTTATTTTTGTGAAATTCATCTAAGTTTTATTTAGTGTGAAAAAAAAGTTAAAGTTATTTTTTGTGTGGAAATTCTTCTAAGATTTTTATGCGAGAAAAATGTTAAAGTTTTATTTTGCGTGCAAATTTGTTAAAGTTATTTTTTATTTGAAATTTCGTCTAAGTTTTATTTTGTGTGAAAATTTTTTAAAGTTATTTTTGATGTGAAAATGCGACTAAGTTTTGTGTGAAAATATGTTTAAGTTATTTTTGTGTGAGAATTCTTCTAAGATTTTTTATGTGAGAAATTTGTTAGAGTTTTATTTTGTATGAAATTTGTTAAAGTTATTTTTAGTGTGAAAATGCGACTAAGTTTTATTTTATGTGAAAATATGTTAAAGTCTTTTTTATGTGAGAATTCGTCTAAGTTTTATTTTGTGTGAAAATTTGTTAGAGTTATTTTAATGTTGAATTTCTTCTAAGATTTTTTTAAGCAGGAAAATGTTAAAGTATTTTTTTTGTGTAGGAAATCGGCTAAGTTTTATTTTGTAAGAAAATTTGTCTAAGATATTTATTTGTGGAAAAAATGTTAGAGTTTTGTAATTACTGTTGAGAAAGTTAAAGTTCCTTCATTAGGCTAATTAATAATTAGAAGGTACACTGTCCTAACAAATTGATTGCAGCAAAGACGCTCTCACCCTTGCTTTTGGAGTGGAGAACCCCCTAGATTTGAAGGAATATATATCTTAATACTTATCCCCAATGGCCCGAATAAAATACAATTCCTGAGATTCCACGTGGTCCGAGAATTAATTAAAGTGTTAATTTAGAGCTGATTGGAGAGTGTTATAATGAGTTAAGTTAGTAATTTGGGAAGAACAGAATTTTTGCATTATAGATTAAAACACTTAGAGGTTAGAATAATTATATTTAGGCTGTTTAAAACAATAAAACAATAGGTGCAGCTAAAAATGCATGGCAATCAAATGAACAACTAATGAGCAATTTTAATAATTGCTCATAAAACAAAAACTAAGAGGGCTAGAAACATGCTGCTTACCAAAAACAGTAGGTGAGATACTCATACACTGGATTCCATCAGATGCGCCCGGCCCGCAGGTAGGGGGGGGGTCTACTAGCCACACATTTATTGGAGCCCTACTAAAACACGTCCGCACTCTACGCGTCGTCCTACTGAAGTCCGTATCGGGCAGATTACAATTTTCAGAATTTTCTCAAAGGGAAAAGCATCCTTTTATACTTCCAAATGGGAGTACTTATACCACATTATTGATTCAGAATGCCCATGAAAAGGTTTTCCATTATGGAACCGCAACTACATTAGCTCATCTACGAGAAAAATATTTTATAATCAGAGCACGAAAATTGATAAAATCCGTACTGAAAAAATGCCTCATTTGTTCAAAATTTAAAGCTTCTCCTGGAAAGCAGGAAATTGCACCTTTACCAAAAGATCGTATAATAGAATCCCCCCCCCCCTTCCAGACCTGTGCTGTGGATTTTGCAGGTCCTATTTATGTTAAAGCAAAAACTGGCCAAGAAAAGGCTTACATCGTTCTTTTCCCGTGCGCAGTCACTAGAGCAGTACATCTCGAATTATGTACGAATTTATCTACTGAAACCTTCCTTTTAGCATTTAAACGCTTTATAGCTCGAAGAGGAATATGTAAAACTATGTATAGTGACAATGCGAAAACTTTTATCAAAACAGATAATTTACTTAGAGAAGTTTGGAGCCGAATATCAAAAGCTGAAGTTTTGCGTTATTTTAATAAAAATAAGATCGTTTGGAAATTTATTGTTCCAAGAGCCAGTTGGTGGGGGGGATTTTGGGAAGGAATTGTTCGTTTGGTAAAAACTCCGTTGAAGAAAGTTCTCGGTAGATCTTGTCTCTCATTTGAAGAAATTCAAACCACTTTGACCGAAATTGAGGCTGTGATTAATGGTCGCCCATTGACGTATGTCTATGAAGAAAACAATGAACCGCTTCCACTTACACCTTCTCATTTTTGATTGGCAAGCGAATAAATTCTCTACCAGATCTTCATTGTGTTTCAGAAACTACATCGAATAATATAACACTGTCAAAAATTTTGAGATATCGAGATCAAGTTTTAAACCATTTTTGGAAACGTTGGAGGCAGGAATATTTACTAGAACTGCGTTCTGCTAATTTTACAGTTCCAGTCAAAACTCCAACTGAATTCGAAATTGGAGATGTTGTGTTGATTAATGAGGATAAAACTCCAAAGCACATGTGGAAATGTGGACGAATAACAGAACTGTTTTTAGGAAGAGATTCAAAAATTAGATCATGTGCCATTCAGACTGTTTCCGGTGTGATAAGAAGACCAATCCAATTGATTTACAAACTGGAACTAGATGTTATGGACTAAAGATTTTTTATGAACATTATCATGAACATTTTATTTGTATTTTCTTATTATTAACGTTTTCTAATCCCACTATTTTGTTTATTTTAGTTTCAGTATTAACTCCTGTGAGTATTATTCCTTATTGTAAGTATGTTCTATTTTTATCTTATCAATGTAGTTTAAAATTTTTTAGAAATTTAATTTGAATTATGAACAATAGTAATTGTTCATCCGGGGCAGTGTGTAAAATCCCCCTTTCTGTTGTTTTGATTGGCGAGATTAGGCATCGCCAAGAATAATTGTTGTAACCCTTTATTTTGCTGTCAGTTAGTGTTTTAATTCTGATTTGAGATGTAACCTTGAACCGAGTGGCTGGCGGTATAACCAGCTATTTTCTGAACCAGGCTTTTGCATGGTTATAATAAATAATTTGTTAGTTTTACTTATCTGAACCTTTTTATTTGATGTTTAAATTAATGAGAAATTTTTGGTATGAATAAGTACTGATTCGAAGAACAATTAATTTCGTTTTGCAATTTTTTCATGTACATAACTCAGATATGGCTGAATGCATTCATTTTCTTCAATAAAGCTTATTTTTATTAAATGGTTTCTAATTAAAAGTCATTAGAAAAGATATATTTACCTAGCAAACATAAATTTCGTTTAATATACTCAAGGGAAGATTTTTCTTCCTATTCATTCATGACTATAATTGTAGTTAGAAATGCTAATTACAGTCAAATACAGGACAGATGCTACATTTTGAAATACCTATTAGACTTTTATATCAAATAAATGTTGTTTCCTACATTTAATGAGTGTATCATCAACTAGATTTTTAATGTGTTAATATTAATTCTGTAAAAAGTAAATTAAAAGTAAGTAGTTAAAATGCTAATTACAGTCAAATAAAGGACATATACTACATCTTGAAATACCTATTAACCCCTTCAGGGTCGCTTAATATTTGAAAAAAACAATAAAAAGTACGTATAATTTTTATTACAGAAATTGAATAATTATAAGGTTTCTAAACAAAATATGCAATTATTTTTTTTAAGGCAAAAAAAAAAACCCAAAAAACAATATGTTATAGAACAAATTCACATTTGTAGAAAAGCCATCATGCGAGAACTCTTTGTCTTATTGTGTAAAATGTAAATTAAATTTTGTATTTCATATTATGAACACTTTTCAACATAGATGAAAATTGTTTATGAGTTCGGTTTGTCTGTCTGTCCACCTGCCCATTCTCTAACTCTCGTACATAGACTCGGATTGTCATGAAATTTTATAATATTATTGAATTTTGTTATAGAATGTTTGGTTTTGAAAATTAAGTGTGTAGCATTAATAGTTCATTTACAGGGACTCACAAAATAATCGCATTACATTATGATCTAAGGGAAAAAAATCGTTTGCAGCGCATTTTATTGATGTTATACTATTTCAAGCATAATGAAATTAATATGCATTACTGAGGAAGACTACAGCATGTTTTCGCCGGATTATACAACTAGTATCATTTATAGTTCAATTACAGTGTCGTACAAAAAATTCCTTTACATTATGATCTATGGAGAAAATCGTTTGCACATGTTATGATACTTGAAACATAATGAAATGTTAAGGTTCAAAACAATTTTATTATTTTCTATAGATTATGGAGTGCGTAAGATTTATCGTTGATGTACAGAGACGCACAAAAGAATTGAGTTAAAGGACTGAATATGATCGGTATCTGCTAGAAGTGCACTTTCCGCTGTAGTATGCCATTTTATCTAATTTTTAGTGTATTACGTGTTGTTTACAAATTCTGTAGATCATATACAGGACTGCGCGAAAGACATCGAATATGGGCAGCAATTGCTATAAATGGATTTTTACTGAGTTATGTATTTTTTAAATTGCTTATTTGGATATCTCATTTCAACGTATATATAAAAAATAAAACAAAATTCTTAATAATATTCTTTTAGTGCTGTAAAATTTTTCATAACCTATGCCGGAGGCATTATTTTTCGTTCTTGTTTTGAAGATTAAATTAAAAAAATAATCTATGATGATAGGTTTCGTTGAATCGAAAAGAAAACTGAATTTTATTAAAATCATTATCATGTTTACAACGTTTAATTGTCACTTTCGCCAAATGAATATGAAACTAACAAAAATATTAATTTCTGCTATTGAAAAGTTGACGCAGAAAACTATCTAAATGCATAAATACTTTTCTGTCCGATGATTGAAATTGGATCTGTAGCCTGTTTAATTAAAAGACAACGTTCTAATGGAAATCCTTTGTACACAGATACAATATAGTGTATAAAGGCGTCGGTCAGCAGTAAATAAGCTGGAAGCTGCCTCGGTCGTCGGTGTATTAACCTTTCTTTGCATGAATTTTTCTTTTACAATTATGTTTTTTTATACATATATTAAATATTAGACACCAGAAATTTTAAGATAGATTTTTAACTTTGTTCAGCAACATAGTTCACGGGAAATTTACTGGATTAATATTTCTATATAAATATAGTGGTGCCGAAGAAGTTGATTTATTTATTAAAAGTTAAATAAACAGTGATGGAAATTTACATCACTATGCAATTAAGGGTTAAACACCCCGATCAGTCCATTACGTTTTAAAAATTCAAATTGCTCCATTCCTACCAAGTTTTTGAAATAGTAATATTCAGTTTATTTAATGACAGAATAAAGTTGGGCAAATTAAGCAATCTTAATAACAAGAATGTAGCTGGACATTTAACACTCATCCCGACCAAAGCGGAAACAGAAACAGAAACAGTTTATTGTTTCAGTGGGATTCCCAGTTGTAAAGCAACTCCACTCCCGGTATATAAGTAGTTTGTATATCACATCATAGAGGAGCCATGTGAAAAAAAGTATATATGTAGCATTTTAGCACTAGAAAATGAAAGAAAATTCAGAGGATTTGACCGAGAACTTCTGCAGCCAATCAGAGATATATAAGCCAGCCAATCAAATTTAGCTTACGTAAAGCAGCCAATCAAATTTAAAAAAAGCTTATTTTTATTAAGTGTTTCCTAATTAAATATCACTAGAAGATTGACATTTATCTAATAACACATAAATCTTGTTTATCATTTTAAAGGTAAGATTGTTTTAATTCTTTTTTTAGTATAATTTAAAATAAGGATTGTTAATTACCATCAAGTTTAATTAAAAGAAGTATGCTATATCGAATTACATAATTACGCTTTTCTATCAAGGAAATGTTTTTCCTACAGTTAACATCTTCGTTACCAGTGTATCTACTATTGAATTCATGTTCAAAAAAGTTAATTCATCTTGGAGCGAATGTGTTAATCAGATATTATCGACAGAGAGTTAATAAATTAACATTACTTCCATTAAATATGAATTAAATTTAGCAATCAATTTTACTTTGTAAATTAATTTCACAGAAAATACCTGTGTTGATTAGATTTTGTTCATTAAAAAAAGAAAAAGATCTAGATTGTAATAAAATCCTTACCATGTTCATATTTCATGGACGCTTCTTTCATTTAAATATAAAATTAAGAAATTACTATCGAATTCGAATACCGAATATCTTATACACATCAATTTAAATGTGAATTCTGTTAATATAATTCCTTTTGTTTTTACTGACGTTCTAATATTGTGTGAGGATTATTCTGTCATTGATTATTCTGTCTTGTGCGGATTACTGTCATTCTAATATCGTGTGTGGCTGTTGATTAGCCCTTCATTTCCAAGTAACGGAATTCATTTCTTATTTAATCATCGCCTATTACTTAAGATACTAATAATTTTTACTTCAAATCGCTAAAGAATATTAAAGAAACTGAAATGAAAATGCTGAATAAAAAATTCGGCTTTATTCTAAAATCAAAATAAAATTCTATTAACTTTTGCGTTTGAAAATATGATAATAATAAGCAGGTGTCAGAAAAACGTAATGTCGAAAGAAGAAACAAAATAATATATATCTGGAAGAGCTGTGTCGATCATGATTTAACATTAAAAGTCTTGTTGTCTTTTCTTCTTTTTATTAACAATAAAACTTAACAAAACAGTAAATTAAATAAAATATTAGACTGAAAAGAATAATAAATTCCAGGAGAGCAATCAAGGTGCTCCATATTCGAGATACAAAATTTATTCCAACTATCAAAAACAAGTTTTCTAATCAGTTCGGGGTTACGTCACATTACGTAACAACGTGAGCTTAACTCCGCCCACAGAACATGTGATCAAGGATTTCTCAACATCGTTAACTTAATAGATTTATTAGTATTATTTTTAATTAAGTTTCATCATACATTTCTAGCAGTTACATCACGGAGATTATTTTAGGATGTACTATGAGTGTCAACCGAAAGTGTTGCATTTATATTCATTGCATGGCATCTTTTGATTTTGGGAAATAAAGATAATTCTAATTTTATTTTAAATTAAGGAAAGATTTACGTCAAGATAAAACAGAAAAAAAGTATCACTTGGCAAAATACAATAATTAATTAAATTAATTTAAGAAATAAATTTCAATTATTTCATTTAAATTATTTTATTAATGAAATTTATACGGCTGTTCTATCATTCAGCTAAGATATCATCTGAAGCATGCATAACAAAATCGATTTTTAATTAATATCTTAAAAATTAATTCAGATTTTGAAATTATGAAAATCTTTGTATAAAAAATTTGTTTGACTTGCACTGTAAAAAATTTTGGTCAACAATTACGGTACATATACTGGTAACTTTGTGACCAGTATGTACACCGTGATTTAACTGGACGGTATATGTACTGTAAAATATTTAAACTATGTGTACCGCCTGCACTCCCCCCTCTCCTCAGGCCTGCACGCATTACGTAACAAGAGCAAGAGCTTCACTTTAGGGGTTGCCGTGCACCGAGGCGGGGCTACCAGATTTTTCCTTATTGAAAAATAATTATTTTACGGTATAAATAGCTATTTTTTGCTGAAAAACAATCATTTTACGGTATAAATACCGTTTATAATCGAAATGACACATGACTACGTTTTTTACGCTTAATATACCTTAGAAGTACGGTACTCAAATCGTAAAGAGTGAAAACGGTACAAGTACCGTTAATTTACGGTACATCTACTGAAATTTTACGAAAATTTTTTACAGTGTGGTATAGAACATATATTTGTTGCATTAAATGCATAAATGTAGGTTATTTTAAGACAATATTTTTTTCGCATTTGACTGTTTCAGGAATATGGACGTTAAATGGCTGTGCCATCATTAAGTGGAACTCCTTTACTAAAGCATATGTCTAGACTAGATATTAGTTTGAAACTAATATAAGAGAAATTAATTACAATTTATGTATTTCAAGAATATTTATAACATCATCGGATCCTTCTAAATGACTTATATGCGTATCAGCTCGTAATGCGTCATATTATCCGACGAAAATATACGAAGACAAACAAAACATCCTCGATATGCCACGAAATTTATCAATGTTAGGAACCGATTACCAACCTGTTCTTTATTGAAACGCGGTGAGTCGAAAGTGAGCGAAGCTTCCTATGTATCCGTCCCAATCTGACAATGAAACACACACGATTTCTCGGCAATGGGTAGATAAATTATGTTGTAATTTACCACAAACTTAGATCTTAGTAATATGGGGAGTAATAAAGTGTCCGGTGTTTGAAATTGGATCTGTGGCCTGTTTAATTAAAAGTCAAAGTTTTAATGGAAATCCTATGTACACAGATACACTACAGTGTATATAGGCGTCGGTCAGCAATCAATAAGCTGAAAACTGCGTCGGTCGTCGATGTATTAAGCACTCCGACCAGTTTTGTCAGTCCATTACATTAAAAAAATTCAGATTGCTTGATTGCTATCAGGTTTTTGAAATAGTAGTATTCAGCTTATTTAATGACAGAATAAATTTGGCGAAAATAAGGTAGATATTTCTATTTAAAAAAAGATGTGCCAATCAAGCAATCAAGCAAACAAAAGAGTAGCTGGACATTTAACACTCATCCCGACCAAAGCGGAAACAGAAACAGAAACAGTTGATTGTTTCAATGGGATTCCCAGTTATAAAACAACTCCACTCCTGGTATATAAGTAGTTTGTATATCACTTCATAGAGGAGCCATGTGAAAAAAAGTATATATGTAGCATTTTAGCACTAGGAAATGAAAGAAAAAGCAGAGGATTTGACCGAGAACTTTTTCAGCTAATCAGAGATAAGTAAGCCCTCCAATCAAATTTAACTTGCAGAATAAGAGTGCAGGGGGAGAAAAAAATAGAAAAATGAGTAGAAAAGTATTGAAGAATAATAATTACGTAGAAAAATAAGTAAAGCTATAATGAGAAAGTTGCTTCAAAAGAAGAATCGTTCACAAGAAAGGTAAAGTAAAGCAGGAAAGAGCGTAAATCTACCCCTGTTCTCTATGATATCTTTTACTTAAGGTAAATTGCAAAAACATTTTCAGGTGGGAATTTCCAAAATCGGGCTACCTTCTTAAGAGTAGTTGGGCTAAGCATTGCTGCGGTGTATATGTCGTAGGATTATTTAGAAGCCCCGTTCTTTGCAAAAGGCCTAGGTTGTTTGCAAAGAACCAGGCTAATTGGGGAATCGTCTACATTTTTCCTAACAGCCTGATATATTCCTGGCTCACTGCAAAAAGCCTATGCGTCTTTTGGCTAATCGGAAATGAACATCTATTTCTTAATCAGTCTGATATTTCTGAGAAAACATTAAAAATCTGCATCATCTTCAGTTTACATTCATCTAGTAATTTTCTTATAAATTTTTATAATATTTTTCATGAACCATGAAATTGATAAGTGTTAAGAATAGAATACAGTTTGGTCTTTATTAAAAATAGTTTTTGCCTATCTTTGGTCGACCGTCTGTAAGATATTTTTTTATTATCTTTCCCTCACTACTCTAATTTTCGTTGAAAATTTTCGATAAGCCGCGAAATTGATAAATGTTAAGAATAGACTACAGCTTGTTCTTTATTAAAAAAAGTTTCTGCATTTTGGTCGTTCGTATGTAAGATATTTTTTTATTATCTTTCCCTCAATATTCTAATTTTTGTAGAAAATTTTGAAAAGCCACGAAATTATAAATGTTAAGTATAAATTGTTGTAACTGTAGTAAATATTTTTAATAAACTGTAGTCTTTATTAAAAATAGTTTCTGCATTTTTTTGGTCGCCCATCTGTAAGATATCTTTTTATTATCTTTCGCTCAGTACTCTAATTTTCGTTGAAAAATTTCGATAAGCCACGAAATTTATAAATGTTAAATAAAGACTGCAGTTTGTTCTTTATTTAAAGTAATTTTTGCGTTGCTAAAAGTTGTTTAAGACTTTATAAAAAATTTTTGAATACCTTACTGGGAAGGAAAGTCATTATTTAAAAAAAATAATAAAACTTTTACGTGATGCATTTTCATTCAAACTTCAAAAAAAGTTTATTGTAATGCATGAAAACAGTTTATATGTTCATTTTTATCCCCCACTCTTTCTGAAGACTTTTGAAACTAAAAAATCTTATGCAATTTCATTTTATTTTTCAACAACTTACGCAACATTAATTTAATCTTTCGGAAGACGTTTAATTTGCATCTTTATTGTTGGAATTAATTTCGAAACTCCGAAGTTTAAAAAAAAAGCAATGTTTTGAGCAAGGAAAACTTTATTTTTAATTTTGTTAAAAAGGGCAATGAATGAACTGTTTAAGTTAGTAACATCTTAAACTAAGACGGATAAATTAATTTAACTATATGATAGTTTTGGGAAACATGTTAATATTAGCGTTTTTACAAGATATATAAATACTTTAAATGCTTTATTGAAATTTATAATAATTTGTGTCTCTCTGTATCTGTCTGTTTCACTGTATATACGTATATATACAGTACATCCATACTAATAAATGTACTAAGAATGTACTAAGAATGTATATAAACTCTCTCTCTATCTCTCTCTCTATATATATATATAACACACACACACACACACACACACACACACACACACACACACACACACATATATATATATTTATATATATATAGTAAAACTTTTGTAAATAATAACTATTAAACCACATAAATAATCGACAATAGAACCAATAATTACAATACAATGCATAAATATATCCAAAAATTTCGATTCTTAAAATTAAAATAAGTGGAAAAATACTTAGAGATATGTAGAGAAAAAATCCAATACGCAGAAAGTGAAAATTATTAAAAGAGCAATTGGAAACTTATATAGTGGAACACTTTTTCAAGGGCAATATTCCACTAATATAAGTAAATTGTAATTGATTTCTGTTTGAGTTAACCCCTTGGGGACGAGCGACACGTATACGTGACGCATAAGATGTTCAGAATCCTCGATTATTCCCACCAGTTATTTTTTATTGTAAGCTTTGCCTTATGTAATCCTAACATTTCTGCAATTCAATTAGGCAAAAATTTCTGTTTTGAAAAACCGGTGGTAAAAGCATTACGCCAAGTAACTGTTAGTTCAAATTACGTCATAATCCAGAATATAGTAACACAAACTGTTTTAGCGTAAAAAAATAGAAAAGAGTTCTTGAATTTTTTTCGTCATATTTTATCATAAATATCTTTATATTGTATTGGTATCATTTTTTAACATGAGAGGCAGATGTTTTCAACGTCTCATCATTTGAATCGATCTCTTAGCTTTAGAATCACTGAGTAATCAAATAAGCGTTTTCAAGTTTTCTAAAATTTAATTATAAAGCATTATTGAGATAAGGTGAGGGAGGGGTAAAAAAAATTCAACTACAATTTACGTTTCTTCTCAATCTCCTAAAATATAATACTTTATCTTCCAGTTTCATATCTTACTCAAGTAGTATACAGTGGAACTTCCATTTAACGAAGTCTCATCGTTACACTTAAAAACTTCGTTATGAAGAAAATTCGTTAAATGAGAAATCAACTTGAATTCATGAAATTGTTCCTTCAGATATGACAAACAGGTATCGGATTCAGAAGCTTTTGATTCAGTTTTAATTATGAAGTCGTCTTTTACAAAACAGTTCTGTGAGGTGGATGAAATCACGTCACATCCCTAAGCTTTGGCTCAAGCTTTCATCAGCTTTGATACACAGGTTCTCAAACGAATGTTTCACGACATTGTCTTTTTCTATAATGTACTTCAAGATTTTTTATTATTCCTTAGACTATGGACGAAATTTAGAAATTGTATTGTAGGAACAAAGAAAAAAAAACTTTGATGTTCTTCGATTTACATTTCGAAGCACATTCTTGTGGAAAAAGCAATTGTCTATCAGCAATGGAAGGTCAGAATGGTAACTGTCTCTGACTCTGATAGTTTTTGCTTCATTGCGTCACTGCCTCTTCTATATGACTGAATGTAAAAATGAGATTTTGACTTCCTTCAACTGTCAGCGCTGGAGTCTCGGTGTTGGAGAGTAATTATAACAAGTGTTTTTCTTAGTGTGAAAAAAATTGTTTTATTCAGCAACAAGCAGAATGGAAATTATTTAAATGTGTTCATTTTCGTACAATCAGCTGAAATAAATTCGCATATCCATCGCAAAGCAACCTCTTTAGTTTGAATTCTGTACACGTTACAAAAGTGGAACAAACTTCGTTATATAGAATATATTTTTCGTAATATGGAGATTAATTTACATGCTAATGGTGTTCAAAGTCCAAGTTCTGCAGAAAATTTCGTTAAGTGGAAAACTTCGTTAAATAGGGACTTCGTTAAAGGGAAGTTCCACTGTATTTCTAAACTTACACATTTCTGTCATGTTTTGGTAGTTTTTATTGAAATTAAATTTTATCTTCGTTTTGATGTACTTTTCTAGAAAAAATTGTTTCAAAAAATGTTAATACGAATTTTTATTTTGAAAAGAAATAATTTACCGTGTACAAATATCAAATATAGAAAAGATTGAAATATTCAAACACTTTTAATTTTACTGATTTACATTAAAAAGGGAAAAAAAGGCTAAAAAGTAAATTTTCTTATAAGTGTGACAATATTTGATTCTTTCGATACCTTCACGTTGAATATTTTCTAAACTTCTAAAAAAGGTTACAAAACTTCATTTTGTCCAACAACTTCTAACAAAAAATTACGATTGCTTTTGAGAAATTTCAAACCCTGCCTATTTTAATTGAACTAATTTACAATGACTAAACTATTTGAAACAACAAAAACTCAAATAAATAAGTAAAAAATAATTTAACTATATGATATTTTTTAGAACAGAGTTAGATATTTCACGATTTGAGTTTTTACAATATCATATAAATACTTTTAATGGTAAATTTATAATTAATGTTTCGGCCTATACCAGGGTGTGCCAAAAAGATTGAAATGCTCTGTAATTTTTTACCTGTTGGTGATGCGTAGGCAATTTAAATTGCATAACGCTCTCAAATAAGGTAGGAGTTAAAGTTATGTTAATGAAATATCCTGCCATTTATTTTTAAAAAGGTACACTGTTTAAATTTTTATAGTCCTTAAACCCGTAGGTTATATTTAGATAAACTTTCTCCATACTCCGACAAATACATTAGTAAAAATGTCATGCTTCTACAGAGATGAGAGCGCCACTAAATTTTTACCACTAAATTTTAATAGTATTCCCTACCGTAATGAATTTTAGAAATTCTGTCCTTGAATAAGCTGACAAATACTATTAAAATTTAGTGGTGACAATCGGGTATTCGAGTCGGAGCGTTCTCATTCCTGCTTCTATGACCAAAATTCATCAATTTCGGAGTCTTCTTTGAAAACGGACTGACGCACAGTGGGGGTAAATCCAGGCCAAAATTAATTTGCATGTGTTTTAAAGTTATTGTTGTTGACTTACTATTAGTAAATACACTTAATTAATGTTATCTATGCATAATTGTATGTATTTATTTATTTAAATAAACATATAATACAATGTTTACTTAATTGTTCATTGTTTATAAGAAAAAATTAATTGTTGATAGGTTTGTTTTATTTACAATTAATTTTTAATAAATTTGGCTAATTTTACTACACATAAATATTTAATTATTTATATAAACGAATTTCTACCATATATATACTACTTGCATTTAGTAATTAGCAAAGTTGAGTCTCTATAGTATAGAGATGCTGGTTTTTGAATGTTTTTAATAGATTTGCAGTCCTCCCAAAAAACATTGTTATCTAAAAATGACAACAATATGAGGAAATTTTTTTAAACAAATTTGTATTCAAAACTATAATCAATACGATTATAATTAGAAAATGGTCCGACAAACCCCAACACAGCTTTAAAAAGCTTTGAATATATTAGATAATATATTTCAATAAATATATTTCAATAAATTGTATCTAAAAAGGCTTAAAAATAACTCATTTTCATTTTTAATTATTTTTGTTATATGAAAAGTAAAATTATTTAAATGCACATGTCAAAGTATACATTTAAACACAATCACAAAGCTGAAACATAGCAAAAAAAAAAGCACGTCTTCTCACAAAGAAACTTTCAGATCAAACGAGGCTAGGATCCGCCGTATATGACTCACACTCCTGAAATTCACATAGGTCGAGGCACCAGGTAGTCAGCTATTATAAAATATGTTTTTTTTTTACAATTATTGAACAAATTTTAATTTCTGCCTTTTTGGTCAGGATTTTGCATCAAATACTCCACTGTGCGACCGTTTGGTTTTTAGTGTCGGAAAATTCCGATGATTTTTTATAATGGCTGATTTAAACGGATGAAGTGAAATAAAGTATAAAATATTACTATTCGAAAAATTAAAGTGTATTAATTTTTTAATATTTAGTTGACTCCCATTTCTAAAATTGCATTCATATTCGAGAAAAAAACATAATTGAAAACCGAGCAGCAAGCATCTCTCGCATCTCTCTGAGCTAATTTGGTAATAATTTAATATGGGGTGTGTATGGGGAAATAAAATATTATTTTTGTTCCTTTTTAGATGCGTTCGTAATTATATAAATACGTAGAACCTATTGTCGTCGTCTGGTCCGTCCATCCGACCGCAAATAACAGCGCAAAAACTACCCACCCGAATGGTTTGAAATTTAATATCTATAATCGTTGCATAATGTTGTCGAGTCATTTCAAATTTTTTGAAAATCGAATTAAAACTTAAAAAGATATTAAGAACAGTTTTCTTCATTCTATTAAATCCTGTCATACGTAATCTATGTAATAAAAACGCAAGTCATGTGACTGAGGAAAACAAATTTTAAGCCATTTCTTTTTTCATATGCCAGGTGGCCATTTTTATTCAAAATAATTTTTTCGAATAAAATTGACATAAAAGTTACATTTTTAGAAAGATCATTCAAAATAATTGTTTGCTTGAGTGATGAGTTACATTCAAATATGTACAGATTCTGAGATAACTTCAGAAGAAATTAGGTTGACAGCCCAATATCTCAATCCATTAAAGTAAATAAACACATGGGATTTGTTCATCGTGAGTCATAAAAATATTAAAACATGGAGGTAATCATTTGAAAAGCAAGATCTCCATGGTGAGTCTTGCAGCACTGTCTGGTGTCGCAAAAAAAAAAAAAAAAAAAAAAAAAAAAAAAAAAAAAAATCGCATCTGTAAACGTGGCATACGAAATAAGAGAAAAGGCATTCTCATTTCGCTCATAACAGACGATATAATTCATTTCACTAAAATAAAAACAATGATTTTTTTTTTACATTTTAAAACTAGTTATAGTACGAACATTTGTCACATTAGTGAACATTTGTCATTTGCACGTTTAACGTACAATTTGCAACTTGTTGTTTTAACAACAGAACATGTTGTGCTTCCGGTATATTGTTAAATATTACCTGTGCACCTTAATAAAATGGTTAATTCAAGTATATATCTCACCTTATACTTAGCGAAATAATGTAGCTTTATTTTTTCCTTAAAATATAACCAGGGATGAGATTTCTCCGCTTTTTTGCATACCAGTATAATCTTACGGAAAATGTTCTTTTATTTATTTGGAACATTCTTCGATTTAGCAGAACAACGTTTTCTGTAAAATTATACTGGTATGCAAAAAAGCGGAGAAATCTCACCACTGAATATAACTTATGCTTTGAAAAAAAAATGTATCTAGCAGTATAATATGAATTATGTAAATTGAAAAGTACTATACATATTACAACTGCTGTGGGCGATAGGATAATGCGATTTCGCCTAGTTGGACGATGGACCCAAAACGTTTGGCTGTTCTAAGCCAATGCTTTACATTTAGAACGACTTTTCTACAAATCGCCTGCGAAATAATATAGCTTTGTTTTTCCTTTAAAATATAACTTATACTTAAAAAAATTGTATCTGGCCGTATAATATGAATTATGTAAATTGAAAAGTATTTTATATATTATAACTGCAGTGGGTGACAGGATAATCCAATTTCGCCTAGTTGGACGATGGACACAAAACGTTTGGTTGATCTAAACCAATGTTTTAGATTTCGAATGACTTTTCTACAAATCGCCGACGAAATAATGTTACTTTGTTTTTGCTTTAAAATATAACTTATGCTTTAAAAAATGTATCTGGCCGAATAATATGAATTATGTAAATTGAAAAGTATCATACTTATCATAACTGCAGTGGGCGATAGGATAATTCGATTTTGCCTAGTTGGACGATGGACCAAAAACGTTTGGTCGATCTATCTAAACCAGTGCTTTAGATTTAAAACGACTTTTCTACAAATCGCCGGCGAAATAACGTAGTTTTATGTTTGCTTTAAAATATAACCTATGCATTGAAAAAAATTTGTATCTGGCCGTATAATATGAATTATGTAAATTGAAAAAATACTATACATATTATAACTGCAGTGGGCCATAGGATAATGCGATTTTGCCTAGTTGGACGATGGACACAAAACGTTTGGCTGATCTAAACCAATGCTTTAGATTTAGAACGACTTTTCTACAAATCGACAGACTCTAATATTGAGTATGAAAAAGGATATTCGGAATTATAATTGATTTTTAAAAATGCTTTTGGAATAGATAATTTCTTCTAAATAAATAGGAAGAAGTTTCAGAATACATGAAAAAAAAATAATAATAAAAAAAATAATAAAAATAAAAACATTTGCTTCCATTTTTTTTTTTTTTAAGATTTTGAGATTTGATCTATCCAATAAAATAAGAACAGTTTCCAAAAAACCTACCGCTTCGTTCACGAAATATGCATCGTTGAAAAATACTGATCGTAAAAGAAGTAAATATTTCTAAAGTAAATATCGACTTTCCAAAAGCATAAAATATTTCCCACAACGTATATAATATACAGCGGTATTTCAGAATACTATTTATTTACGTGACCTACTGTCATATAGTTCGGAAAGTTTGTCATAAAATATTTCCTATATTTCATGATGCAACTGCCTGTGATTTAGTTCTTAAGCGGTATTTATTATTTTAAGAAAACTGTAAGATAAAATAAATATAAATATAACATATACTAAAAATAAAAGAAAAATTAAGGTACGACTTTGAGAGATATATATTATCTATAGAAAGTTCCGGAACTTCAAATGCGAAATTCGTGGACAAGTAGAGTATTACTGGGTTGTCCGGAAAGCTCGTACTGGTTGGGAAAATCAATTTGCGCCTAAATATTCTACCCATTAGTTATTAAACATCAGATATCATCAGATTAGATCAATGTCTAATAATTAAATAATAGATTTTCCGGTAGGAATTGATTTTCCCACCTGGCACGAACTTTCCGTACAACTTAATATAGTTAAATATGTTTGTACAGGAAACATTGGTCGCAATACATTTATTTACTCGTAAATACAGAGCGTCTGTTTAATCTAGCACCAGACTTTTATTCATAAGTCAAACAATAAATGAATTTTAACGACATTTTCAGCAGTTTTACCCTTTTCCTTTTAACCTAAAATGTAACAATATCATGAGAAGTGACTGATGTTGTTGCCAAACAAAAAATCGATTTCTGTTTAAATAAATAATAAAAGACAATCATAAGTCATAAATCATATTTTTTCGGAAATTAATTTCGAAAAATATACATATTTTGAAATTAAATTTGGAAAGAAAATTTTAATTTTAATCTGTGAATTTTTTAACAGAAATAGATTTTCAGAAGCTTTAAATATGCGAATCTAAAAAATTGTAGGTCATAATTTATATATTTTTGGAAATTAATTTCGAAACATATACATAATTTGAAATTGATTTTCGAAACCAAATTTGAGTTTTAATCTATGAAATTTTTAACAGAAATCGATTTCCAGAAGCTTTAAATATGCGAATCTAAAAAGAAAAAATGCTCATTCCACCCAATAGTAATTGAGTTACACTTTACAAAATATCCACATTGAAATCTGTTTTGCAAAGATTAAAAAGGAATTTAACATTAGGAATTCCAAGCTGTAAACCTTCACAAATCCTTCACTATTTGACCATATAACTTCCCGTTTGGTATCCTAAGGTAACAATTTTCAAATAAAATCAAACATTCTCTGAAAATTAAGTGTATATATAGAAAATTTTCAGAGTTTGGTACAATTATCGTGAAGATGACTCCTAAGCTTACATGTTTTAACACGTTCACTGCCGGCTTGATAGGGATAGAGCAGAGTTATAAAACACAGTGGTTAAGGTCTGTGGTGTGACTAAGTATAAAGCACATTGAAGAAACAGTTTAATTTGAAATCAGAATCACATTTATTCTTTCATCTGGAATGTTAAACTTAAATATATATACATATACCTCCAACCTTTGCTGGGAACTTGGTTTTCACATTACACCAATATAGTACATGCAGAAAGGGGTAAACCGTCCTTCCATCACATCGCATTCCATGGAGTTGTTTCTCACTCTAGATATACTTACTCCGTACATCAAACTAGAATAAAATATGCATACAGTTACAGTTAAAAGAGAGTGCCTTTACGACCGAAATGCAAAAAAGAAAAACCGGTTCGGAACGATCTTACTCCCAAACAAACCACTTGACAAATTTAGGGGGACAATACTTTGTCCAGATTTCCAACATGGCTTAAAATTACCAGAATTTTATTTTATTTAGAAAGTTCGAATTCATACCAGAAAATACTAATAGAAATATTTACTTTATTTAATTACAGACACTTCTCGATTGCATAAAATAAAAATTCTTCTTTTGGAATTTCCGGTACGAATTCGTAATTTTAGGTTGAAAAACCATGAGTATATTCGTGGTTGGCAGCGAATGGTTTAACAAAAATCGAAGGAAGACATACTTTCCAGTCGAATGGCTACTTCCGTTTTTTCTCTGGGGCTATTTTGTGAGTAAAATGTATCTCACTTTTTTCTGTTAGTGTTCTGTACTTTTTCACCTCATTTAATTACAAAAAAAAAAAAAAAAAAAAAAAACTCGCACAACATTCGACAAGCTTCATTAAAGGTTAATTATAAAGTATTTATATGGACGAAGAAATATTTATGTTTTCGAAGGTAAATTGTTTCGTGTTGCATTTAATGTTTATGGTTATTTTTGTAATTAGAATGAATAATACAGTATCTCTATTGCTCGAAATTTTTCTGGAAATTTCAAATAGCGAATGTAGAAAATGTAATACTTTATTCTGCAAGTATAGTTTTGAATTTTTAAATTCATGAATCATGTGAATTGAATTGCATCGATATAAAGTTTTAATTCCATTTAATTTTTTTATTTAAAATCTTAATTTTAGGACATAACTGAATAGTATTAATGAATTAATTTGAACGTTTTATATTTGATATTTATCACATTTTGTTTTTTTTTATTCCCCATGACTGGATCTTAGAACAGTACTTTAAGATCATGCAAATGCAAGAATGAAAAAAAAATTGAAAGGTTGGTTGGTCATCGTTAATATTGAAAAAAAAAATGTAAAATTTTTCTTAAGTTTGCTTGAGTAAAAAAGCTTGACATTACCTCAGCTTTTTTTTTGCAACACATAAAAATAATTTTATTTGCGTCTGTATACAAAAAAGGAAAATCTTATGCGGAAACACTAAAATTTGTTGTAGGCTATTTTTATGACTATAAGAACATAAAAAGTATGAAGTACTAATAATAAGTAATTTTTCAGAGATTATTCTCAAAAGGGAACGTGATTAGCAGAGTCCGTTATTATTTATATATTACGGTCGATTTTCTGTACGAGGGATATTAGCCTGCGAGGAAATGCCCTTCGTGGGGATCTTTCTAAGGGATCCTAACCCGTATTTACACAAGCTTCAAAGAAAACCACGGAAAACTCTGAACGGTTAGATTGACGAGCGTGGCAAGGGCTTGAACCCAGCACCTCCCGTCTACCAGCTTTGAGAACAGAACCTCTCAGCCACTGGTGGGGCGGCAGAGTCCGAGGAATATGCAATTGTATTTGCATTTGCCTCATTTGTCTGTTTTTTTCTATAAATCTATATAAATGCATAACGATACAGAAAATTAATTGAAAGTGCATGTTCCTATTATTTTTTAAACAAATATATACACAAATTTAAGCTTTAGTATTGATGCAAAACATCCAGAGAAAAAGAGAGAGAAAGTCAATTTCTGTTTAGTAGAATATTTTGTAAAATTTTTATAATACTTAAGAGATAGACTCAACAAAGAATGTTTAATTCAAATGGGATTTAAGAAGAACAGCATTAAGAATTTATCACTTCTTGTAAATCATACGTTGTTCAATTATGTCATGTGTGGAAAGACCATGCTTTTTTAAATAGATATAGGTCTACTGAATACAAGTTGTCCTTTTTCAGATGCAGATTATAAATGTCCCTTCGTCGCCTGCAGTGTTTGCATTATTCCAAACACTGGCAGCAAAATTACTACATTATTCGGAAGAGGAATGAATTAAACATTCGAGCTCTGTGCGAGATACACGGACACACTGGACGAACGGTGTAAGAATTATATACAGAAAACATAGTCGATTTCGTAATAATTTGAAAAAGGCACGACGATAAATTAAACACGTAAACTTTATTCTTTTTTCCAGTGAAAAATATATTGAAAATATGTACCGGAAAAATGTTTAAAGAAAATTATTAATTAAATACTAAATAAATTTTATTTATTATTTTTACTTGATCAATCATCTAATCAGGCTACCTAACTGTGCATTTGAGCAAGTTAGAGAGGCCATAAATATTATAGCATATAACCGATTCATTTCTTTACATTAGCTAAAATTGAGAATTTAATTACTTTTAAGACCCGATTTTATCACATAATTTAAAATTATAAAAACGGTTTGCTCAGACTGTATTTCGTATTGTATTTAAGTCAACCAATGATAGGGAACAACGTGTTATTTAGCAAACTAAATCATCACAGTTTCTAAAATTTTATGACTATGTCAACTAGATTCTACCTAATTAATTGCTTATCGAAAGACATTATTTTGATACATTGTATTATGAAGCCCTTCATGAGATCAGAAATGGGTATAGATGAAACAGTCGAGAAATGCAGTTGTTTAATAACATATCTTTTATATAGGAAAAGAGATTCAAACCTTTCATATACACCTCACAACTAAAAAAAAAAAAGAAAAAAAAACCCCTTGGAAAATTGAATGTTTTAATAATTCCAAGATTCAATAGTAATTTTTTGCTTTATTTGTAGTTAATGATACATTCTTGCAAACTGTATTAATATTTCTTAATCATACTGTTTCTTAAAATTTTTTAACTCGCATGCTTTTTATCTTATTATATCCCAATTTAATTCATAAAAATTTTGGTTCATGAATTTTACTACATATCCAAACAAATTTCATCAACTTGAGAATAAGTGAATGAAATAACTTTTTGCGTAAAATAATTATTTCTTGTTGCTCCAATGCAAAATGAAGTTGACTAGAAAATACATCCCGCTGCCACAGAGACCAATATTAATAATTGGTTGGTTGGTTGTTTTTATGACGGCCTGTTATCTACTCGAGGGATATAGGCCCTAGGGGTGAGTGCCCTCCGTGGGAGTCTTTCTAAGGGATCCTAACCTGTATTTACGGCAAGGTTCGAAGAAAACCACGGAAACTCCGGACGATTAGGCCAACGAACGTGACAGGGGTTTGAACTCAGTACCTCCCGTCTACCAGCTTTAAGAGCAGAACCTCTCATCCGCTTGTGGGGCCCCAATATTAATGAACTGAAATTCTAAAATTTATACAAAGTTTAAAGTAAAGTCTAAATACACTCAACTAATGTTTAAGCAGATAAATCTATAGTTGTGGAACAAATGTCTTCCTAATAATACTATCCATACTATAATATGAATGTGACTTCAGCGCCTCCAGTAACGAATTTTGATGTTATAGATAGCATCTCGAAAACTATTACAGATAGCGAAAGTCGTCAATTACAAAAGTGTTGAGCGTCCTCGATTTAATATGAAGTAGTATGTATCATTATCTGAAGTAAGTAGGTATTTCACTTAACTTAAAATTCTTTTGATAGGAGCTAAATATAAGCAATTAATTTCTGCAGAGTAAATCGAAAATTTCCCTACTTAGATAATAAGATTATTTACGTAAAAGTTAAGATGTCCGCTTCAGTGAAGAGATTGTATTCTTGGAAATATTATACATTTTAAAAAGAAATTATTAAAATATTGTACATAAAAAAATCAAATTACACATTAATCATTTACAGAAATTATATATTTGCTGTTTGATAGTTACAGAATCATATGAGTTCGTGGGATAGATAAATGCTCAAAATAAAATTCTGAACTTTTAAAATTAGTAGCAAAATTAAAATAATGGTTGCTCAGTTTGAAAAAAAAATCAATTATTTTATTTAATATCCCTTAAAAAGTTTCGCTTTGAAACTACACTTTGTAAATATACTTTGGAAAATCAGTGGTTACAAATTTTAAAACACAAAAGAAGACGTAAAAGAAAAATAAATTTTAGTTTTTATCTTGAAAAGACGAAAAATTGATTCAGTGATGTTATCTAATGATGACAATTAATCAAGGAATTTGATTCAAACTTTTTGCTTATCAAATATATATATTGTTTTATATGGGCCATTTAAATTATATGTATGTATATGTAAATCGTTAATCCCTTTGGTACAGGTATCATAGGTATCTATTGTGCTCAGAATCCATATATATTTCAACCAGTAAACTTTGTCTTATTTAACCACAGAATTCCTGCGATTGAATTATATATATATATATAAAAAAAAAAAAATCGGTGATTAAGGATTAAAAATTCCATGCATTATTTTATATTTCTATTTATTATTCATGGTAAAATATATGAATAAATAGAAATAGATGAATACTCATGGTATTATTCATGGTAAAAGACCGTCTCAAAGATAGGTCTTTCAAATTCGAATAAAATAATTAAAGTAAGCCCGATATATCGTTCTTTCGTATGTGCCTCTTTTATTTTCGTGACTCGCGAAAAATAAAACTTCTGCTACGTTAACAACGCTTTTAGATATATGTCAGATTCATGCAATAAGTGTAATTACTTACCGTTAATTTTATTAAGAAATTTGTAATGCATTATATAAATATATGAGTGTTTTGGATGTTAATAAATGTACTCTAACAATAATAAAATTAGTTATTTTAAATCTTAATAATACCCTAAAAATATTCTCATATTTACAAAATTTTAGATGATTAGATTTAAAATTTTAAATTATAGCGGGCACTGATAATTGTTTTTATTTCTTATTTAACTGCAAAACATGTAATTTTTAATTTTACGCTCTCCAAAAAATGTGAGTACACATTGAAATAGCAATGAAAATTTTGTTTAGGTTTTCAATTCTATATTTTTACGGAAAAACAATTTTCATCTATCACAGCATTTAAAATATGTATCTGTTTTGGTTTGAAAAAAAAAAAAAAAATGACACTCCGTGTTCCAGTAACATCGTTGGAACAAAAACATAAATTTATTAAAAAAAAAAAAAAAAAAAAAAAAAAAAAAGGAATACAGTCTATACCAGAGGTCGTCAACTGGTGATTCGTCTACCGTCTGGGAGAACAGTTTGGTGGTACGCAGAAAATTCTGGACATTGTTTCTATTTTTTATGTTTTAATAGTTAATGATTTGCTCGCAATCAATTTTATCGTAATGAAACGAATGTTGTATGGTTTATATTTCTGCGTATACTTAATAATAAATTATGAAAAACAATTAAGGTTAAGAAAGAAAAATAACTAACATGTAAAATTTTCGGATATATACATCTGAAGAAATAACCATGCCATTAATCAATAATGCTTTTTTACTCTTTTAAATTATTACTTTAAATACTTATAAACCAGAAAATATCTAAAGTATACATTTATAGTAATTTTGTGTGTAAAGTTTTTCTGTTATATGAAAAATATTTAAATTTTGTCATTCATGGTAAAAGACCGTCTAAAAAGAAGATGGTCCAAATTCGAATAAAAGAATTACAGTAAACTCGTTTTATAGTCCAGGGGAAATGTAAATGTTACCTTGCAAAAGGTCGGAGTAGAAGATTTTTTTTCCAACTCGTATATAATGAGGCCAGCATGGAAAAACCGAATTATCCAACAAAATTTCTTAAGGGAGAATTTTCTGTCGCCAAAAAACAACAAAATTTTGGGACTTTTTTTGTTGTTTTTAGGGTTTCGTTCATCTCACGAAACCCTGTTACTCTCGCTCCGTTGTCTGTCTGTCACAGAGCTATTCTCAGAAACTATGTAACTTACAGAGTTGAAACTTTGTGTATATAGCTGAATAGCAGCTATGAAGAGCTCAAAATATTAAATTTAAACATTTTTCATTATAGCAGATGCTAAAAATTAAAAATCCACGATGAAATTCTTTCTACAATAATTAATTTTCTATCAGACGATTTCCACATGAAAAATGAAAATGAAATAAAAAGTTTCACCAATTGAAAAAAAGATTAATATGAAATAAAAATGATTGACGTCGTAGTGGTAATAAAACGGACATTTTCAAAGATTTCTCAATAATACAAGGAGTGTGAGTACGTGTATGTACACAAAGCAGATTAATTAGAGAATTAAAAAGAAAACCTGACGTCCTATTGGAAGTTTAACGAATTTTTCAGATGTTTGAGAATAATACAAAGCGAGTATCAATATGAGTAATAGAGAATAGTAAATATATGAGTTTGAGAAACGTATTGAATCATGATAAAAATCTGATTATGGAAATATTCGCATATTTTAACATTTTGAAGGTGTACAACATGTTTAATGTTGAAATTATTTTTTATATAGCATTTAGTCCGCGTGACAGATATTATTATAACAGAATAGAATAGCCGGCTTCACCCGTCATCGGGCTTGTTTGGATACTCGAAAAAACGAAAAAACAGACCGGTAAATTTTTACTTTATGAAAAACACAAAATATGTTTTTTTTTTTTTTTTGTTGCTAAATGAAGTTTATTTGGATTTATTAAAGAAAGGATAAAGTGTTTTGAAAGGAATATTAAACGAAACTCTTTAAGCGATCTTCGATCACACTTACCCACTTGTTTAAATATCTCGAGACCCGTTGTCGTAGAGTGTTATTTGTTAGTTACAATGTTAAAGAAGACAAAATTTTCTAAAACTTTCATATTTACAACTTTTTTATACACTCAATAGCAAGCGCTGTATGACACTTTAAAAAAAAAACATTTTTTTCAATTTCCTTAAAAATTGTGAAAAACGTAGTTTTGTTTCGATAATTCAAATGTTCCCCACGGATGTAATGATGTATGTCAACTTTTACGTATTCTCAGCAGAAAATTATCTATTATTTGCACACCGTCTTCTTCATTTTCATCACAACAGACATATTTTATATTCAATAAATCTAAATAATCTATATAATTTAACAAGTAGGGGAAAGTGGGGATGACTAAGGCCATTTTCATATTTAGACAATAACTTTAAATATATACAATTGTTAATTTTAAAGTATTATTTAAAAGAATATTTCAGCATTTAGTAACTTGGCACGACAGTTTCAATAAAAAAATCTTGTTTAATTTTAATAATTATTTTTATAATGGATACATATTGTTCATTTTATTCCATAAACATTTTATTCTATGGTACAATGGTATATTTTATTTACCATTTTTTTATGACATATCTTTTAATGTTTTACTGTTTTAAGTATACCAAACTTTGGATTGTAGTTCCATATAAAAGGAGGGACTCAAAAAATAAATATATCTTATGTAACAAATACTTTTACCTTATAAAATATCTACAATAAAAATGACAACA
Source organism: Maratus michaelseni (assembly GCA_963931845.1). Taxonomy (NCBI): domain Eukaryota; kingdom Metazoa; phylum Arthropoda; class Arachnida; order Araneae; family Salticidae; genus Maratus; species Maratus michaelseni. The sequence continues at coordinate 44,557,120 of OZ007592.1, read as the reverse complement.
GATTATTTCATTAACTAATATTATGCATTTATATCTGTTGTAAAATTTAAAAATTCTATCAATAAAAAATCTGAGATAATTATTTTCATAAAAATGTTCGAAATATTAGTTTTAGTAAATATTGTCAATATTTTTCCACGTTTATTACATAAATATAACAAAAGCGTTCAAAAATACATAAAATTTTAAGATTTTATCTAATTAATGCTTTAAAGCTCAAACAGAAAAACGTACTTTGGTTGTTGAAAAATACACTTTGTGGAATATTCTAATCTTCTGTCATTTGTACTGTTTTGAAACTATATCTGTTGAATGATCTCATTGTAACCATTTATCAAATGAAATACCAAGTTATTTATGATTGTAGACCATATAAACATTTTTGTTGTTACATTCATCCCCTATCTCATTCAAGTCCACTTTCCCCAAACAATAAAGTAAGGTACGCAATATGACTGCATAAGCGAAATGAAAAAATGTATTTTAATAATAAGAATTTCTACGGAATATTTAACAATATTTTTGTCTCTTTGATGGGACTTTTTGTAGGATTATTAGCATTCAGTTATCCTGAACAGAAGATATATCAGGATCATGTACCTCTAGAGCAGGGGTTCCCAAACTTTTAGACCAACGTACCACTAAATCAAAGTCATACTTCCGCGTACCACCAGGTAACAAACGTAAACTAATATAGAAAAACCTATAAAAAGGAACCTGCCTAAAACGAAATATGTCTTTGCTCTTTCGTGTTTCCGCCATAGCAGGTTTTATTTTATTTCAAAATGTATGATTACATTACTAAATTGGTACTAAGATTGACTGCTCCATAATAATATTCAAGTAAAAAGTCGTATCACCATTAAATTTTAATAATGCATATAATATGAAAAATAAATGTTTTCGTATAGGAAAAAAGCCACAATACCTTATGACTTATTGACGCACACTCATTCATATACTGTTACAGTAGGCTAATTTGCTTCTATCCCTAATGAAAAGGGTGGACTTGTTTTATCAAGCTCAGCTTCCTCATGTCTGGCTCAGTATTAGGTAGTTTTAGTCATAAGTCAGATTAGATGTTTAGTTTATTCCTGTGTTTGTTTTTGATATAATGAAGGAGGGGGTGGGGGTACATTCACCGAGATATGTTGTGCTAAACACAAGCCAACTTTGACGATATCAGACGGTACTGTCATATTCTCGCCAACAATAAATCTGTTACATTCATCCTTTTGAATGTGGACTCCAGTAAACCATCACAGGAGAGCCGAATAAGTTCACTTCTTTCCTCTATCGTGAGATACAGCGGTAGGGTGTCTCAAATGAGAAACGAATTTCTTATCCAAAGTTTAGTTAGCGCATTTAACATAGACTCGATACAATTGTATTAATAATTTGCATACCAGACGGTAATGCGACGATAATGTCGTGCATTAGGCAACACTTGCAAGATTCTTCAAACATTTATGTATATAGTACCTCAAAACATATGTACAATGCTATACCTCAAATCCGCACTGCATATGACCACAGTTTTTGTTTGATTTCATATCACCATTTTAAATAACCATACTCTGTTAAAAAACTAATTTTCATGGAATAGAAAAAAAATATACACATTTTGTACAAGAGAAGAAAAATATTTCAATCAACAGAATGAATTAATTTATGAATTATGTTTGAAATAAAACTTTTGTTACAATTCATCCTAGAAGCTCTTCCAGTACAAAGAGAACAATGTGTTATAAGTTACACTTGGAATTGCTCCTACTCACACAAACTCCTCCTACTTCCAACCATCCAGACTTTACCTTCAGATAATTCAATTTATAAAGCATGTTTAAAAGATTTCTTCTGCTAATTAAAAATACTATATTCATTAATTATATAATTAGGTATTTATTAAAAAACTAGCACGCTACGCTGGTCAATTTCTCTTCACGCACCTTTAATCAAGTTAAAAAATGAATTTGAACTTGAACATGTATTTTAAAACCCTATGGATCTTTACTTGGAATATCCTTCTGCATTTTTGAAAACGAGACGAACGCTATTGCGTTATTTCATTTTTAATGTGTCAGACAAATTTGGGCTGTTAAGGACAAATTAGGCCAATTCTCTGTATACTTTATTATGGAATAAGTCAGCATTAAAAATTGAATAATTGTGTTAATTTATGGTGTCTATGGGGTTTACATTATGGTGACTATGGGGAAAAATCATTTCCGTTGGATTCAAATTGGATTTGAATGAAGTTACAATTTACAATACTTCAAATATAATGAAATTGATATGCCTCACTGAGGTGAACAAAAATATGGTATCGTCGAGAATTAAATAAAAATCATGCGCTCGCGACATCATAATTGACATTTATATTTTAACAGAATAATAAGGTTACTATAATTTGTGACTCGTGCTATAGTCAGCATATATACGTCAGGACACAATACTGTTATCATTATCTTTTTATGCGTGAAGATTTCGCTATGGTACTCCATTGTAAAATTTGTTAATTTTTGAAATTCAATACTTGAAAAACAGCGTAATCATTAGATTTGAAATTTATATCAAGAAAAATACAATTTTTTACCTTTACATAAAATTTATTAACTTGTTATTTTTTACTAACACAGTGTGTTTTACAATTTTCTGACAAATACTTTTTGAGCTATTAATTTTTCAGTAACTTCAAATGTTTCATTTTCCGATATTAATGTATGGCAACGATTAGCGAAAATCCCAGTCGTCAGCAACACATACCTTTTTATTAAAGATGATTCAATTTTTATCCATATAAATCTAATAATTATGTTTTTAATTCTGGAAAACTGGTTGTATCATAAGCGATATGTGCAAATTTCAGAAAATTTGCTTCGTAACGAAAAAAAAATCGTTTACAGATCAAAAATCGTATTCGAATTTTTTTTGAAAATTTCCCAGCAATAAAGGCAAGCCGTTCTTGATTCCTTAATAATAGGCTGTTTTCTGTATTTTATTCCACGTACCAGTATCGAACTTCTGCGTACCAGTAGCCAGAGCTTTGTGTACCAGTACTGATACGCGTACCATAGTTTGTACCAACCCCTGCTCTAGATGTATTTTTTTCTTTTTCCCTTGCAGTTATTTGTAACACGTCCCCTCTTCCCCATACCCAATCTCAATATATCGAGCGGGTATGTAAGTTGGAAAAATAGCCTCATTTTTGAAAGGCCGTACTAGGGCATGCAAATAACAGATAATTTACTGCTATCAATATGTAGAAGTTGACGTCCATGATTAAATCTGTGGAGGATATTTGAATCATCGGAACCAAACTACGTTTTTCACGGTTTTTAAGGAAATTGAAAAAAATGTCTTATTTTTAAAATTAACTACTGCGCTTGCTATTGAGTGTATAAAAAAGGTTGTAAATATGAAAGTTGTAGAGAATTTTATCCTTTTTAACATTGTAATTAACAAATAATACGCTGCGACAACGGGTCTTGAGATATTTAAAAAACAACAAAAAAAGTCCCAAAATTTTGTTGTTTTCTTGCCACAGAAAATTCTCCCTTAAGAAATTTTGTTGGATAATTCGATTTTTCCATGCTGGCCTCATTATATACGAGTTGTAACAAAAATATCTTCTACCCGACCTTTTGGAAGGTAACGCCTCTTTTTTTGGTACATTTCCCCTGGACTATTATTGCTATGTGCTGCTTTTTTTCTCGCGATTCCCAAAAAACAAAGTTCTACTACATTAACCACACTTTTAGGCATATGTTAATTACATACAATAGTAAGTGTAATTACCTACCGTTAATTTTAGAAAGAAAATTGTAATACATTATATACATACGTATATAGAAATGTTTCGGAGATTAATAACTGTAATCTATAGAAGATAACGCTAGTAATTATACAAATAATTCCCTAATAATATTCTAATAATGCTTTAAATATATTCGCATATTTATGAAATTTTGGATGTTTAGTTTTACTAATTTAAATTATAGCAGGTATTGATAATTATGTTAATGCATGTTATTTTTTACTTAAGTTTTAATTTTAGGCTCGCCAAAAAATGTGAGTACTCATTACTCATTGAAAAAACAAAGGAAATTTTTATTAAGGTTTTAATGATACATTTATGCGAAAAGAAATTTTCATCTATCACAACAATTAAACTTGGTATTGGTCTTGGCTTGAAATAAAACACGACCCATCATTTTCAAGTAACGTCGTTGGGACAAAAACATGAATTTATTTCAAACAAGCAGGAATATTGTCTATATCAGAAGTAGCCAACGGGTGGTGCGTGTGCCACTAGTTGTCTGTCTGTCTGCACAGGGGTGCAAAAACCTAGGCGCCAATAGGCCGATTCCCACCACTAAAATTTTAGTATTCTTTGCCTAATAAGAATACTGATTAAATTTAGGCAAAGTATACTAATAAAATTTGACGAAGAATACTAATAAGATTTAGTGGTGAGATTCAGCCCATTAGCGCCTAGATTTTTGCACCCCTGTGTCTGCAAATAAATTCTTACAGGGTCATTCATAATTCCCTCCGGGGTTTCGAAACGTTATAGTAAAAAAACGAAGACGAATATGAAAAAAAGAAACATATGAAATTATTCCGAAACTATTCAAGTTTTACTTACATACATTACAGGTGTTCTATGTGTGAACCCTTGGTCACACGGCATACATCCATGCGATAGTCCAGTTCCTGCCATACTCCGTTTCTTTAAATCTGAATCAGTGGTGTCAGTCCAACGGGCCTTTCGTAATAAATATCGAAAACAGGGACCAACTGACAAAACAATTCATGTGTGGTACCGGAAATTTAAAGAAACGGAGTATGGCAGGAACTGGACTATCGCATGGATGTATGCCGTGTGACCAAGGGTTCACACATAGAACACCTGTAATGTATGTAAGTAAAACTTGAATAGTTTCGGAATAATTTCATATGTTTCTTTTTTTTATATTCGTCTTCGTTTTTTTACTATAACGTTTCGAAACCCCGGAGGGAATTATGAATGACCCTGTATTATTTCTATTTTTTAAGTTTTACTAATTACAGATTATCTTACAATCCATTTTATCGTAATTACACTAATATGTTATGCAGACTGGTTTATTTTCTGTGTAAAGTTAATAATAATTTATGGAAAAAATAAGGTTAAGTAGAAAAGGCTATAAAAGTTTCAGATATACACATCTAAAGAAAGAAAAGTGCAATTAATGAATAATGCTTTTTCACTCTTTTAAATTTTTACTTTAAATGCAGAAAATTGTACCAGAAAAAAATTATAGTATATATGTAGTAATTTTGTAAGCAAAATTTGCTTAATAGCCTTGTGCATATTTTATTTGTAATTAAAGATAAAAGACCGTCTCAGTTAAGGTCTTTCTAACTCGAATAAAGCAGTTACAGTAAACTCGTTTTATCGTTCTTTTGTATATGTTGCTTTTTTCTAAAAAAATTCTACAATTTTAGATAAATGTCAGTTACTATAATTTCCCTACCGTTAATTTTATTGGGAAAAAATTATAATATATATATATATATATATGTATGTATGTATGTATGTATGTATGTATGTATGTATATACGGATGTTTTGGAGATTAATAACTATACTCTAGAAATAGTAAAACATGTTATTATAAATATTAATAACACTTTAAAAATATTTTTATATTTATGAAAATTTAGATATTTAGTTTTAAAAATTTAAATTTTACTAGAATGTTAATGCATATTATTTCTAATTTATTTGAAAATTATGTAATTTTTTATTTTAGGCTGTCTACAAAATGTGAGCTCATTTCTACATTATAGCTCTCTACTAATAACTGATTAAAAAATAAATTTACGTTACCATCCATCCTGGATATAAGATCGTAGGCGATTCACTGCTGGTCACTTGTCTATCGCCTTCCGATTAAGTTTGTTGTCAGTGGACTATTATTGAACTGACGGATAAGTAAGACATGCGCAACGGATACTGGAGGATCCGCAGATACGAATTTTAGTAGCAGTCTCCTGCATGCATCAGCACTTCTATTTAACCTTCCTTTACGTACTATATGCATATACCGATGATGTCAAGAATAGTGTACATTTATGTTCTAAAAGATAGTTCCTGAAGCGGGTTACTCCGAAAACTGAGGCCAATATCTCCTTTTCGAAATGACAGTAGCTTTTCTCTGCTTTTGTAAGGTAGCTAGAAGCAAAAGCTATTGGTCTATCAGAATTAGGCGTTTTGTGTGACAAATCAGCCTCAAGAACATAAGAAATTCTATCCCAAGCGAGAGATATTTCTTTATACTTGTCAAAGTGCACTACTAAAGAAGAGCTCTTTAATACAACTTTAGCTTTCGCAAAAGCGTCATTTTGTGGTAATTCCGATTTTCATGGCTGCTTACTTTCCCAAAACCTATATAATGGTGATAAAAAAGTAGCGATGTTTTGTAGAAATTTGGCATAATATGTTATTAATCCAATAAATGAGCGCAACTCATCCACATTTGCTAGTCAGGAGCATCTGCAATTGCCTTAACCATGGATTCAACTGGGTGCAATTAATTTTTGTTGATTCGAGGACCTAAGTACTCCACAGTTGATTTAAGAAACTCATAGTTAGGGGTAATTTTATATCCGCTGCTAGTAGGCGGTAAAGTACTTCATGCAAAGTCTTTTAAATGATCTTATTTTAATCTGTTACAAATAAGTCATCTAGATACTTATTAGCGCCGTTTATGGCATGCAAAATCTTATCGATCTCTCTTTAAAAAATAGCAGTAGCCGTGGCAATATCAAAAGAAATTCGAGTGTAACGGCGAAAACTTTGTGTGTGTATATTACTACCAGGTACCTTGACTCAATTTCTAGCTGACAGTATGCATCCCGAAAGTTTAATTTTGTGAATGAAGTATCACCCGATAATTGCGCAAATAAGTTATTAATTTTTGGAAGGGAAAATTGTTCCATTTCTGTTGCTGTATTAATTGTCAACTTAAAGTCGCCACAGATTCGAATTCTTCCATCTTGCTTTAGCGCAGGAGCAATTGAAGCTGCCCGATCGGAATTTTTCCCAGGTTTTAAGATACCAAGGTTTTAAAATACCCTGCAATGAGGTGATCAATCTCTTCTACAATTTTTTCTTTATAGGCGTCATGGACAGGAAGAGCTTTAAAGAACTTAGGAACTGCATTTTTCTTACAAGTAAGATGAATTTCGCATCATTTCACTAACCCTAATTCTGGCGAGAATACTCCTCTGATTTTTCTAAGAGTATATATAATGTAAGTTGACTTATATTTACTTTAAGTAAAACGTCACAAATATTCATATCTGAGTTAAAAGCATTCATCAGATCTAGTGAAACAATCCAGTTCCGATCAGCCAAATTTATGTTGCCTTGAATAACTACCAGTGAAGATAAATGATCTGTTCTTGATTTGAATCCCACATCTATGTTTGTCACTCCCAAAATATTGATTAGATGGTTAGTATATCATTATAATTTGATCACAGTTTGCTCCAATGAGGGGCAAAATCTTCTAATTTTCTGAAACATTATTAAAGGCGTCGGTAAAAACGGTGCTCTAGAGTCAATTTCTAAAGTAACAGGCTGTCCTTTACATTTTATATTAATTGAAGGATATAGTTTTTCTACAGGATATCCTCCTATGGAGGATATAGGAATCTTCTTTCACATCCACCAAGTGGAACATAGTATATTGATTTTGCGTCTTATTGAGGATTTGTTAAAATATTGAATATTTCTTTGTTACTATTATACTTATTTTTAAATAAACATATTTTTGATAAGTGTCCAGATTTCTTACAGCCGTGGCAGGTTGTGTTCTTATGCCTGCCTTCTGATGTCTGGTACTTAGAATCGCCACAACGAAACAGTAAAGCATTTGATGTGGACGCCGATTTTGCGATTTCGGTCTTCCGCGGACTTTGAATTTCTGCATTCCTGAGACTGAAAATATCTTAAAATCTGCAGCATCCCTTGCTGTTGCTTTTCTGAAAATGGCGATTTCTGGGGATACCTTTCTAGGAATAGCACTAGGGATAGCTTTGTTTCTGACAGCAATTTTGTTTAAATAGCTTTATCCTGGATACCACAGACTATCCTATCATGTAGCATCATATCTAAAGAATCTCCATAGTTGCAATACTTTGCTAACTTCCGAAATTCAGCGATGTAATTGTGCAACGTTTCATCCGTGTGCCGTAAGCGGCTGTTAAACTTCAATATTTTTCGCTATTCAACTGGATCATAAATCCATTCAGAATTTTGATTAGCTGCGTTAACATCTTAGACCTGGATGTAACCGGTAAGTTTCTGAGCAACCCATATGTTGCAGATCCAACCACACTTAAGAAAACGTCCCGTTTTCTATTCTCATTTTCAATCGCGTTCGAAAAGACAAATTACTATAATCGCTCTGAATATTACCTCCAAAATTCAACAGAAGGTTTAAATGCAGCCAAAAGAAGCCATGTTAGAATGTAATTAAACATTCCACGTGGTCACCTATAGCAAAGTAGCTTTAGCCGTTCGTGTTCAGATTTCACTATCTCTTCATAATGCTTAAAAAAATATTTTTACATCTATAAAGATTCTCCTTGTTGCCACTAGATCATATATTTCTAAGTAACTAACAAATACTTAAAAAACTGGGTTGGAATGCAAAGGGATTACTTATATTTATTGTCGTATGCAAGATCCGACAATCATACATCGCGGCTGGCTTAAGATTACGGGAATTTACCGATCGTGGCTATCTATTATTTGCAGACACTGATGGCCGACATGAGTATAAAAACAGCTTACAACAATTTGAATAAAAAAGGTATTTAAAATTAGGAATATAGCGGGTTGTAAGGTTCGAAACGTTGACTATCACTAATCTAAACAGTCGAATGAACTTAGAAATGGCTGTTTTCCTCAAAATCTCGGACATATACTTCACTTTTATATATATGTGCTAGCTAACCCGCCTGGCGTTGCCCGGGCCCGAAATAATTACAATCTCAGAGAAAGGCGTTAACCCCCCCCCCTCCCAATACCTGCAAATATAATGAATAATTTGTTCAAGAGAACCACAGTCACCTACATTAACGCGATCATTAAAAAAAGAATTACATTTTTCTGATAATTAGAACATGACGAAGACGCTACGCTAAATAGCCGGCAGATGACACCCCTTCCCGACCTCAATTTCAAATCTATATCTTAATTAGTTACCTAAATTTTTATTCATTAGTAAAAATTGGCAAGTATTTTTTTTTCATTTTCACAAACGAAATGGAGGGATCGGCCAGAGAAACAGATATCTTTGTAGTTCAGTTTTAAACGAAAGCAGATCCCTGTCTGAAACTTTCTCGGATTGTCTTCATTGGCACCGGCAGATTTTTGGTAGTTTTTTCCATAAATTAAGAAAAAATACCGACCGAATTTTACAAAAATTACGTTAGTCACATGCAGAATTGTTTTTTACATATGCTCAGAAATTTTCAATTGATATCTCAATTAGTTTTCTAAAAAATTCGCTAATTAGTAAAAAAATTTCGAATACGTTCATTTCCGCTTGCAAATCCAATGCGCTTGTTCGTTTCTTTCGCCATTTTGATTTAAAAGATGTCATTTTAGAAGCGATGGTTAATGAGAATCTAATTAATATCTTGAGTAATTATCAAAATATTAAAATTCTGAGACTTAGGTGCACATGGCCAGACCTTGGACGATCCACACCTAAATTTACAGATTTCTAGGTGGGCTAGATTTTGCTAGCCATCGCCAACAGACACACACACACACACAGAGCGAAACTTTCTTTTATTAATATAGATAGATAACACGAATATTATGTTAAGCATCAAGTAATAGTTAAGACTAAAACCATACCGGGAATTTCACTCTAGTTTTATAAAAATATTTCACACCAGAATTCTTATTAAAAACTATTTAACTTGTTTATTTAACTTGTTTCTTTGTGATATATATTTTATTTATTCAATGAAAAAAATTCTAGTTTGAATTGATTGTATTTTCATTTGGTACCGGTTGAGTGATTATATTTTAGTTTTTTAATATGCAATAGAATTAATCTTTTTCTCAATATAAATTCAATGCACAGGCATGTTATTTCGAGTGAAATGTAAAACAAAACCCTCTAGTTTTGCTTGTAAAATGTATAATTCTGTGTTATTTAATGGTGAAATTTATTTTTCATTTGACCCGATATCACATGAAACTGTCTGTGGTGGTTGAGACGAAAAAAAATTGTATATATTTTTCTTAGAGTCTAAAGAACGTTGAAACATGTAGTTAAAATGTTACTCATTTTCATACATGTATGACGATATAAGCGCAATCTATTGGAGCGTATACGCTGTCTTTCATTGCACTTTTCACATTTTCCTTAGTCACTGGCGCTTGAACGCGCCATTTCCGGACACACATTCTATGACGAAAAATGCTTTTTTATGTTTTCCCAACCACTCTTGAAAATTTTGCAAATTATTTTCCCATCACCTCGTATGCATGTTTCTTCTATCGAATTGCCCTCTGTTGTGGACTGTGAGGCAAATAAACCAATAGTCGAAAATATCTATCTCAGCCAGAAGCAGACTAGTTCTTAAAAATAAAACGAATTTAGACAGAAACTAGACAATTTACTTCGATATATTATAAATAGTTGAGTAAAAATAATTGATAGTGCACAATTGTACATGATTCCCAATTTCAAAAATATTAACAATGATTTTAGAACATTCTTAATATGAAACTCAAGATTTTCAAAATAACAAAATACAATAAGCAGAATTTTAGAATTTTGTTTAGAAGCATGTTTAGAATTGCGTCTTTATACAGTGCTTTGTTTTAAACCACAGAATACAGTAAAACTATTATCAAACTTCATTAAAAAAAAATCTACGCTATAATTTTGAGAAATTCAAGAGAATTTCTGGTTTTCATTCAAGTAAGCAAAATAAATAATATGCTTTACAATTTTTGAATTTTTGGTAAAAACATTTTTTTAAAATCTTTTATAAAAAAAATAATAATATTTTTGTATAAGCTTTATGATAAGAATGGCCTACTGAATACTTTGTTTTCTAAAATGTTAAAAACTTTTTTTTAACAAAAAGTATTATGGCAGAAATTAATTTCAGGACGTTCAAAAACTTTAATCTCATGATCTTGTAAACAAGTTCCTCATTCCACATTGCGTTTTGTAACAAGTTTTCTCGACTTTCGAAAAGCGTTTGTAAATATTAAATACTGTTTGCTGATCTGAAATCGTTACGGAATTTTAGTTCGAGTTTAAACCTAAGTTTATATTACTTCAAATATCGAAAATTTCCAACTATATACCAGAAAAAAATACATTTATTTTAAGATAGTGTGAAACTTTTTAAATCTAAGACGTAAATTAAATGCATTTTTCACGCTATTTTAACATTTTATTATTTAGTAGTTAGTACTATTATATTTTTTTAATGTTAGACAAATGGAATGTTTTATATTGGCCAATACTCAATAATTTTTATTTTCCGTAAAATATAAAAACTTTCAGGGAACAGGTTTTGGTAGTTAAATGTATTATAAGTTATGATGCATAATTATAGATGTAAAATTTTCGGAAATTTTGAAATGGTGGAATAAACAACCCAGTTTTGACTATGGAAAATTTGAAAAATTCGAAAAAAAAAACGATATTTTGTAATAAAAGCTTTTTTGAAAATTATTTTTCTTAAAAAACATAAAATAAAAAATTTTCAGACTTTTGCACGCTAAAATAATTGTTTTCACTTTACATGACTATGTTACAAATAAACAAATAAATAAAATAAAGGATTTTTACTATTAAAAATTTAGTCTTCAGAGTTTCCACAGAAGTTTTACTTGTTTAATTTAAACCATTTCTTTGTAAAAAAAAAAAAAAAACATTTCAGTTGTATTTCTAGTTTAAATTGTGTTTAAAACTTAATTTTAAAATTTTAAAGGGAAGCAAGTTGGAACTTGTACGTCAAACGTGACAAATGTGGTGCGTTCGTACTATTACTAGTTTCAGTGAAATGAATTATATCTTCACTGTAAAACATTTGGTGTAACGTTATTCCATAAAACTTTACGCATCATTGCTGCCTCCAGTTTTACGGTGGTATTTAACTGATATAACCGGTGTAACATTACACATGTTACACCAGTAACATGTGTAACATTAGATATATTACACCAGTAACATGTGTAACATTACCACCGTAAGACTGGAGGCAGCAAGCTGCCTCCAGTTTTATGGAGTAACGTTACACAAATGTTTCACAGTTATTATGATATGATTAATTTCCGCAATAAAATAAGTACATTTTAAGTTGCCATTATTTTACCATTTGTTGACATTTACTGAAAATTCCAATGGGAAACTGAAGCCTAACATTGAAAATTTAAGAACTTGAAATCCATATTTAGACTTTTTTCCATTTAATATCTATTTCTCCGGAAACATCTATCCAAAAACTGTCGGTAGATTATAAGATTGCTATAATGAAGCACTTTTAGTATACAAATTCGGTATTTAAATTCAGTCATACGGAAATAATCTGAATCCATTTTAAACGGGACATAATCACCCTGGCAACATAATAGTATCACTACATCTCATGTGATACCATTGAATTACGTATTATAGGATTTAATAGAATGATACATCTCGGTCGCTTGAGGATTAATCCTCGGAAGCTGCTATAACAAAGAAGTACCAATTTAAAAAATTTCAAATTACTTAATAAATATTTTTATTAATATCTTTTTAAGTTTTGATTTGATTTTTATAACATTTGAAATGACTCGACAAAATTCTGCAGAGTTTATATATATTAAATTTCAAATCATTTAGTTGGGTAGTTTTTGCGCTGTTATATGCGGACAACGGACGGACGGACCAGACGACGACTATAGGTGCTACGTATTTACATAATTACGAATTCAGCTAAAAAACCGTTACAACTTTCACCCGCTATCATTACAGTTTCAAAGAAAAATTTAACTGCACCGTACATTTCATCTAAACAGTACAGTAAAAACTAAATAAGGGACACTCCTGAATAGTAGAGATCTCTCTCTATACAGTGACATTTTTTTTCAATCCTAAACTCCTACATATTTGAATGCCTTTGAATTGCAGACAAATTTCATGGTTCGGGAAATCTCCGATATTTGGAGGTCCCTACCATCGCATTGAAAGCATAGATCTTCTAATTCGTTTTTGCTCTGAGGTTGAAAGTTAAAAGCTTTTTTTTTTTTTTTTTTTTTTAAAGAACTCATGTTTTCACTACTACATATGCAAATTTTTTCACAAAATTTTGAAAGAAGCTTGGATACAGTTATATTTATAACCGAGTGAAATGTCAGAGAGGTCGGAAGATGAGAACTATTTTTTTTATTGCTATGTTAGGAGCTCACGCGAAAACAAACAAACAAACAAAAAAGAGAGAAGAAAACATTTCTTTTACAACTAGATAACAATATTTTTTCACGAAATTTTTACACGGGCTGTAAAATCGTTTTATTTATCACCAATAAAGATTTCAAAGAGTTCGGACAAAAAGAACTTTTTATTTTAAAACTATGAAATGACCCTTGGTAAAAAAGCAAGAAAATGAGGCAGGGAAACGTCGGGGAGGGGGGTCAACTAGTTTATATTTAGAACAAAATGTCTAAGAATCCATAATTGAGATAAAGACAAAAACAGTATGTTGTTCCAGCATTTTTTTTCTTTGATTTAAATAATGATTTAATTTTTTTCTAAGAATTCTGAGTTATAATTTTCAAATATTTATGTTGATTGTCATCTGATCATCACTTTAAGACCCGATAAAGTTTTCGATTAATCGATATATAACCATAATGTAAGTTTCCATATTATATAAATCTACACAGAGGTGGTATTCGACAGCAAATTTTTAATCTAATAAAACTAGAAGACACCGTCACAGTCATTACTGAAAGGTATAAACCATGTATTATGTCAAATGTCAAATGTATTAAGCGTTAAACTAGGTAATGATATAGAATAGACTATAATGATTATGATACCTGGGACTTTAAGGGTTATGAAAAATCGCACACAGAACGGTAAAAGTAAATGCACTTTTACAAATGATGAGTTATATTCATTTAACCATCTTACCATCTTCACTAAATGTTAGTATTGATAAAATGTTACATATGAATTTTCATTTTTAATGAGAGAAGTAGTATTTAATTATCTTACATATTATTTTTTCCAAGTTAATGTTGTCATGCGGGAGATTGTACGTTTTCATAAAGATGAAAAAATACGAAGGAAAACACGCCAGAAATTTAGCTATTATAAAAAGTTAACTATAATATAAATTTTAATTTTTCCCTTATTCCAAGTGGAAATAAAACCTTCGGCGAAAAAACAAAAAATACTGCCCCCCCACCACCACTAATTTTCAAGGGTTTTGTTCGAAGCATTCCCATCTCTCTCTCTCTCTCTCTCTATATATATATATATATATGTATATATATATATATATAGTGCAATATAATTATGCATCGTGGTTTCCATAAATCAATAAATCCTGAAAAAATGTTTCTGTTTGCAGCGCCAAAATTTAGTTCAGAATAGCACAAAATCAAACACACAGCATTTACAGTTATTATTTCGTAAAATATCTATAACTCATTCCCATACAGGAGATTAATTAAACCTTAACATGTCAACACTACACAGAAACATAAATAATTTCTTATTATGCGTTTTTAAAACATTTTAAATATTAGAGAAATTCAAAATCAGTGTTTATTTTCGTTCTTTAAAAGTATGTGAGCGTAAATATTGTAATATAATACTAATTTAGAAATCAGATTTTGTCTTTAAACTTATTTTTCAAATAAGTAAACATGGATGTAATTTTTCGCAAGCTACATAATGTTTTTTTAAATTTTTGTATAGACATTAATTAGCGTAATGTTTAATTTAAAAATCAGAGCACCAAAATTAAAGATCCAATTAGTTTTCTTTCTTTTTAACACTTTCCAACCTAGTTGAAAAGTGTTTATGACTTCGGTTTGTCTGGCCGTCTGGCCGTCCTCCGTCTGGCCGTCCTCCGTCTGGCCGTCTGCCGTCTGGCCGTCTGCCGTCTGTCCGTGCTCTAACTCCCGTAAATATGCTCGGATTTCTCTGCAATTTTTATATGTTATAGTCGTTATCTATAGCATGTTCCCTATTTCAACGGAAGTGTGTAGCACTTATAGTTTTTTTACAGTGGCACTCAAAAGAATTCCATTACATTGCGGTCTATGGGGGAAAATCATTTGCGGTTTATTTAATTAATGTTTCACTATTTTAAACGCATTGAAATTTATATATATTACTAAGGTGTATATATAATTAATGTATTAGAAGAAGCTTAACATGGAATAGGGTGTGCATAGCACTTATACTTACTGTACAGGGACAGTCAAAAGAATTCCGTTACATTACGTCTATGGAGAAAAATCGTCTGCGGTTTATTTAAATAATGTTTCCATATTTAAAACGCATTGAAATTTATATGAGGTGCATTACAAGAGGCTTACTACAGAATATCGCGTGTATAGCAGTTATCGTTCATTTACAGGGACACACAAAAAAATTCTCTACTGTCTGTTAACAATAATTCCTCGAAGTGCGTTTTAAGTTACTAAAAGCGATTTTAATTTTAACTCGCTTTTTGTCTATTACGTGGTGTGTATAAATTCTGTAGATCCTATGCAGGGAAGCACAAAAGTTCGCGAACACATTTCCGTATTATTTAACTCCAGACGGAGAATTTTAAACTGTGCTACGCGTTTCCTAACTGAACTAAAATTTATTATACTATGTAGTATATATACAAATCTATAGATCCTATACAGGGCTGAATAAAAGTATTCGGATTACTTAGATGTTATCTTTTAGCTTATTAAACGGTATGATTTGTAAAATTATTTTGGAAGTGTTGGAAAGTGTTACATAATCTATGCTTGAAGCATGATTTTTCGTTCTTGTTTATACTTGTAATCGTTAAATTTCCAACAAATAGCTGTATTAATTAGATGGAATTTCTTTTTAGTTTCTTACATTTAAATAATGATTTATTTATTTATTGAGAATAAAGATTATATTTAATAAATATTTATAAGATGGAAATACCGGGTGTCCCAAAAATGACTGATGGATTTTAAAATTCAGTAACTTGCAAACGGTGACAGATATTAAAAAAATTCTTGCAGGAGGGTAATGTATGATGTCAGGAGTTTTCTTACTGTGGTTCTTGATTTTAGTTCGAATTTCAAACAATAGATGGCGCTGATAGCGACTGGCGCACAATTGAGGCCGAAACTAACGCCCTTCAGCATTGATGGACCGTCCCCTGAATACTAGGTCCGCCCACTGATAAAACTGCCATTTTTGTCAGCGCGCAGACCTAGTATTCAGGGAGTGGTGCATTAATGCTGAGGTGCGTCAATTTCGATCTCGACTGAGCGCCAGTCGCTGTCACCGCCATCTATTGTTTGAAATTCGAACTAAAATCGAGAATCACAGTAAGAAAACTCCTGACATCATGCATACCCCTCCTTCAAGACTTTTTAAAATATCTGTCACCGTTTGCAAGTTATTGAATTTTAAAATACATCAGTCATTTTTGGGACACCCGGCATATATTCTCCATCATCCTCAAAACACGGAAGACGAGTATCTATATTCCAGATATCTAAATCCCTTTAAATTTTTTTCTGAAACTTTCGATGGAATTATTCTGATTTGGTATATTTGGTTAGAAGTAATAGTCTTATAGAAAATGTCTTAAAAAAGCCGAAAATTATTTGTATTCAAATCAGCAAACTGTACATATTGTATATATTAGTATATATGTATAATACATATTGTATATATACAAATCAGTATTCAGGCAAAGCTTCTCAGAGAATTAAGGGAACGGAAACTATACAACTTTTGATTATTTTATATAAATTTTCAAAAGGTTTAAATAAATGAATAAGAACGTTCCATGGTAAGCAAACGTTTCTGAAATATTTAAATTTTATATGAATAATACTAAAATATGTTTTCACCCCGTTAAACTTTTATAAGAAATATTGTAGTGCAACAGTTAATAATAATTAGTAGACATATGCAATTATGCTATTAAAATAGTGTTGTTATGAATGCTTGGTGTTAAACATAATGTTTTAAAAATTATTTATTTAAATTAAATAATACTGGCTAATGGTTATTATCTCATAGAAGTTGAAATTCATTCCAATTGAACTAAGTATCTTCAAATAATTATGAAGATACTTTATTATTTTTACCCAATCAAACTAATTGATAAAAAATTAGTTTAGTTTAGTTTAGTTCAGTTTAGTTTAGTTTACTTTAGTTAGTTTAGTTTAGTTTGGTTTAGTTTAATTTAGTTAGTTCAGTTCAGTTCATTGAACTTAAATCAATTAGATATATTAGTTTAAAAAACTAAAATAAACTGAAATTTATACAGTTTAGTTCAGTTTAGTTCACTTCACACTTCAATTTATTGAACTTAAATCACTTATCACATAAAACATTACATATCTATTTTCAAAAAAGTTTAATACTTAAAGTATAGGAATTTTATTTTTCATCTAAGATCTTTCTTATTTAGAAGACTGAAGCTATAAATTTTACATTTTTTGCATTTTAAATGAAAGCTATTCAGTGAAATATTAATACAAGGATCTTACGGGTGCTTTTTTCCTCACATACATTTTTTATTTCTTCTTTTGAATATCAGCATTTTTGTAAAAGAAATTTTGATGTAAGCAAAATTTTCTTTATAGAAATGCTGGTATTAAATAAAAGTAAGTGAAAAAATAAGCACGTGCAATAACCCTGTAAGATAACAATTTTAGTTAAGATAATAATTTTTGTTAGATAATATTTTTTTTTATAAAATTAACCTTAAAAGTTTTCTCTAAATATACGATCTATCAAATTGTTTATTTAAGCATAACTCAAAAACTACCTGGCAGAATCAGATGAAACTTTGTATACGCTTATTATAAGGCTCTAAAACTCGATTTCTGTTAAAATGTTTATATGTTAGTGAAAACCTGTTACAGTAGTACTCCAATTATCCGAACTCCAACTATCCGAATCGCTTTCAGAATTTCAGAAAAAAACAAATGAAGTCGGAAACGTACTGCGATTCCCAAAATAATGATTCTGTCTACGCGCGCTATTGTCTTTCCCGCCGCGAAGACCCTGGGTTTCAAATTCTAAATGATGTCGAACTTATAGAAAGTGTGAGACAAAAAAGTGTCGAGGAAGAAAATGACCTTAATGTCGAAGTCGAAGCATACACGGAACCATCAGCTAGTGAAGCATTTGACGGCCTTGAAACTGCGTTGAAGTGGATGGAGCGTCAGCCCGAGTGTGACCACATGCAACTTCTGAGTCAAGCGGATGCGCGACTTGGCTCCCTGAAAACGGATGAAGATTGTCAAACAGCTTACTTTGACCAATATGTTCAGCAAGTAATGACTTTAATTTACAGTACGGTGCGTACATACTGTACTAATGTACAGCACTTGTAAGTACGCTTAACATGTAATAGTGTTGCCTTTTCATTTAATTAATTAAAAGCTCTTTTTCTTTAAAAATATTTTTTTTTCGCCCATTTTCAACATACATACAGTAATTAATTAAAATATACCCCTTTTTTTGGAAAAAATCCTATTATCCGAATTTTTTATTATTCGAATAGGGTCCGGTCCCAATTGATTCGGATAATTGGAGTTCTACTGTAATTCAAAATTTGCGGACTTGCACATTAATTCGAAGTAAGCGAAAAGTCACATTTATAAGATGCAATAATGAAACATGTGTTCAAGTTTAAGTATGTCACTCCAATAATCACATGATATTGATATTTTGTCAACTCGTCATACGTGGAATTTTATTAACTTATTACATATTTAAATCTATCATTCAAATAAGCTTAATACAATACATATAAATGTACTCAAAATCAACATTACATAATTTATTTTTAAATCATCAAGGGACATTTTAACAGTCAAATATCATTTCAAAGGCTATAAGCCTGATTTGAAGAGACGAATTATAGTTGAAATTGTAAACATTTACGTAAATATGCTGGAGCAAGTTTCAAAGACTTTATAGCAACATAAATTAACTGTCTTATTTGTTCCAGGTATTATTTAGTGTTAAAGTTGTATGGATAATTCTCATACACCGTATATTTTGAAAAATAATTGATAAAAATATTCACAAGACTTTCTAGAGTATAATAGATCTTTATCGATTTGAAAATAAAATTCAAATACTTTAATCTTATTATATTACGAATAAACATCAAGTACAAACAATTTAAATCTAAAAACAGAGCTTTTATCGTATGTTTACAAAGATTTTGCAAACATGATTCAATGCTTCCTTATTTTAAATAGCGGACATTGAGTTTACTTTGATGTCAGTTAGAATTCTAAGTTGGTTTATGTAAATCTATGGATTTAAGTACACGAAATGTCAATCCATTTTCCATTGAAATACAACGAATGTTTTCCCCAGGATTTCAGAAATCAAATGCATACTTATTCTGTTCTTCTGTATCTATTTTAATGATTCAAATAAAATGATACTATCCAGTGAAATGGATATTTATATAATGTGTAACGAAATTTCCTTTAACCATTCTTTGCACGAGTTTTTCTTTTACAATTGTGTTTTTTTATACATATATTAAATATTAGACACCAGAAATTTTAAGTTGAAAGATTTTCAACTTTGTTCAGCAACATAGTTCACGGGAAATTTACTGGATTAATATTTCTATATAAATATAGTGGTGGCGAAGAAGTTGATTTATTTATTAAAAGTTAAATAAAACGTGATGGAAATTTACATCACTATGCAATTAAGGGTTAAAATAATATAATAAAATCACTTGTTAACGTTAAATAAAAGTGTAATTACTGCTTAAAGTGATAAATACATAACACAAAAGGCTTAAAAATACCTTTTAATATAGAGATGACATATGTTTCATGCGCTATAACGGTGACTTCTTTAAGATCAAAATGATAAATAAACTATTTTCGCAAAGTTTTTGAAAATGATAAACACAAATTACCGAGATCACATGTCTAATGTAAGCCGGTGCTTAAATTGTTCAAACTGGAAACCGTGAAAATTATTATTTTATTGATTTTTCAATTCTTTGAAAGATTAAAATATAAACTTAGCAAATTCAATATCTGCCTTAGTTCAAATTTTTCTACAAAATTACAAAACATAGTATGTAGAAAAATAGATCCCATAGAGCCTGATCAACTCCCCGGTGTTTATTAAATCCCATTCAACATGGCAGATGGAACATTAGAATACTATACAGGAATGACAAACAGAAAATTTAAAACGAGAATAAAAGAACATATGGCAGATATCAAATATTATAGAAGAACTACAGCCTTGGCAGGACTACATATAACGGAGCCTTTGCATTTATTTGATTACTAAAATAATTTTTCCAACAAATGTTTATTTTCCATCCATTATCCGTGAATCAATAAAATATATTTACGAAACAAGAACGCATGCAACGAAGCAGCTTCTTTTGAATTACCTAAAATTTGGCAAGCGATGATTTTACAATTAAAAAAAGCAATAAAAAATTAATTTTCACGTTTTACAGTTTGACCAATTTAAGCATTTGCTTACATTAGACATGTGATCTCTTGATTTGCGTTTATCATTTTCAAAAAACTTTGCGAAAATAATTTAGTTGTCATTTTGATCTTGAAGAAGTCGTCATTAGAGCGCATAAAACATATGTCATCTATATATTAAAAGGTATTTTTAAGCCTTTTGCGTTATGTTTTTCGCTTTTAGCAGTAATTATACTTTAATTTGAAATTTCATTAGTTACGCAAATGTGTCTGTTTAGGTATAACTCAGAAACTACACTCGCCTTCAAAAGTTGAGGTACAACTAGTTTTTGTGTCTAATTTGAAAACAAATGAACAAAAAGACATAAAATTTAGAGGAATTGTGCTTTAAATAGTTAGTTCTCGAATTTTATTTAATTTTAACATTGAGAATGATTTACAAATAAAAAATTACATTTTTAGCAAAAGTCTAATATTTGATAAAAAAAAAATAAATGGCAGGTTTTTGAGAAAAAAAAAATAAATAAACGGATTTTACTAAAGCACGTGTCCGGCCCTACTTGTAATGCATTTGAGGCGTGGCCTTTCCATACTCTCAATTAAGTTGTCGGACACTGGAATGGGAAAGAAAGATTATACATGGAGTAACGCTTATTCCAGCTCATTTAACGACTTCAGAGGAGGACTTACGCCAGCCACCTGTCTGCCGAGATAGTACAAAAGTTGCTCTATCGGATTAAGACTTGAAGATTGAGCTGGCCCTTCCATTAGCTCTAAACCTTGATCCTCAAGATATTCATCAACAACTCTAGCACAATACGATCGGGAATTATCATCCATTAACATTAATTCATCACCAATAGCACCAGCATACGGTGTGAAAAATGGAGCAAGGATCTCGTCCCAATATATCACAGCAATCAGGACTATGGAGGTCAGTCCTATGGAGGTTATCCTCAGTCCTATGGAGGTTACTGTGGCCACCGGAGAGATTCCAGTCCAAACCATGATTCTACCTCCTCTATACCTGTGTCTTTCAACTGTGTTACATAGGGAGAATCTGATGCCTTGTTCTCTCCAGACCAGCACTCGAACTGAATCACTCTCCGAAGAAAACCAGGACTTGTCTGTGAGCAATACGTAAGCTCATTGTTGTCTGTTCCTCGTAACGTGCTCTCTTGGGCAACATAAACGAGCACCACTACTGTGTTGTCGATTAATAGGGCCACACACAACGGATCGTCTTGCATAAAGTCCTTAATTGTGCAGACGTCTGTGCACCGTAGTAGAAGATATTGTCATCCCTCTTGCCTTACGATGATCCCTGAAATGAGCGGAGCCACAGTAGTGATGCTTCTCCTTCGGGCCAAAAGAGCTAAAAAGAAATATTGTGCAGGGGTTGTAACCCATGAGTGGCCTAGAACAAGTTTTCTTGATACATAATCTTCGTATTCAAATTATTCCCAGAGTCTTTGGACCAGATTACGAGACACATTACGACATCTAACAGCATCAACTTGTAATAACCCAATTTCCACCCATCCGATTGTCCACCATCCTAACGAAACAGGTAAACGACATCTCCTACATCTTTTTCCAATTTGTACACAATAATTTAGGACCAATAATTGACGATCAACAAGCATAAAAAAATTCCACACAAATGTTTAAAAGTGAGATATTCGCAGTTTTTCTCGCCTGCTTTATAAGTGTCCAATTCTTAAAAAAAAAAGAGATTGGTATAATTGTTGCATGGCTTTATTGAAGTTACTTAAGATCATTCATATAAATCATATTTTGTACATTTATTTTCATTCTTTTAATCGTGAGTGTTTAAAAACTGGTTGTACCTTAACTTTTGGAAGCTAACGTACTTAGAAGAATGAGCCGCAAATTTGGTTCCGCCAATTTAAAAAATTTAAACATCCATTTCTGTTATAAAATAAAAGGGTACTATTTTTATTTTTGAAAAATTAATTTCGGACACATATATATTTTGAAATCAATTTTCGGAACAAATATGAATTGTATTCTACGAATTTGTTTAAACAGAAATAGATTTCTAGAATCTTGAAATATCTGGATCCAAAATTACAAAGCTCTGGATCCAAACATCTGGATCAAACATCCCTACATCTGGATCCAAAATTCCAAAATTATAAAGCTTGAAATATCTGGATCCAAAATTAGTTTCAAGTCCTATTGGAAATTTCTAAAAAATTCCTTCAGATACGAAAACAAAAATTTTTCGAAAATATCGCCAAGTTTGACAACCTTTTTTTCATTTGGCGCTAAGCATGTGTTGAAACAATTCTTGGTATCATAATTGGTTGAATTCTATTTTCGAGAGCGTTCTATGTACTCCGATTGGTTTAATAATGTATCTGAGTTCTATTGAGAATTTCTAGAAAATTCCTTCAGATTCTGAAAGCCAATTTTTTCACCAAATATCGCCAATATATCGCCAAATATCGCCAATTTTGGCGATATTCTTTCATTTGGTGCCAAGCATGTGTTTTGGCACTGGGAATCTTAAAAATCGATTTTCCCTCCAAATCTCGCCAGTGTATCAACATTTCACCAAATATCGCCGAATTTGGCGAAATGTTGCCAACTTTGCGACTTCGTTTAGTGCCACCTATTTAACAACTTAATAACTGTTTCAACCTTCATTCCCATTGAAATGCATTGAGCCATAGTGACCCCAAAATAATCCACTAATCGAATTTTCTCGAACATGTGCCCTAGCCCAATGGTCTTCTGGTACCCAAAAACGGTAGGATACAAAATTTCGTCAAAATCGTTAGAGCCGTTTTTAAGATAAAATTTGCATACACACAGACATATACACATGATTTGCTCTTATTTTAATATATGATTTAACATTTGGCGTTCCAAAAACTAAATCTGCCTAATTCCCGATCTTCTTGACCAAGCGAATTTCTGTTTTGTAGCCGCTTTGAGGTAAAATATACCGAGGAATCCATTTACGTTGTCAAAATTAGCTGTTGTATTGAAATTTTTAAAGTTTGGTACAATTTCTATAAGTTGTCGACCTTCTAAGCAAATTTTAAGTAGACGGTGTTACTAATCGATTGATACCATTCGCATTTCTATACGACTATTTGCGGCAACATTACTAATTTTTTTTCTGACGATTTTACGTAATTACTTCAAATGCAACGATTACTTTTTTTTTTATAAAAGGACTTAGCAAATGAATCAAATTATTGTATTTAAGAAACTTTTTTAAATATTATAATCAAAATTAATATTTATCAGTTTGCAAAATATATTCAAATTCTTTAATCTTACAACTTGTCAAACAAACACTATGTGCAAATTACATATCTAAAAATAGTATTTTCTACATGTTATTTTAGTTTTCTTCAAGTACGGTTTAATACTCCCATATATGAAGTGGCAGGAATAGATCTTACTCGAAATCAGTTAGAATTCAAATTTTATTTATGGAAATTTCTGAGATTAAGTACAAGAAAAGTCTAACAATTTTTCATTTAAATACGACGAATGTAATCTTGTTAGTATTTTTTGAAGTAGCTTAGATAGATGTTTATTTAGCTCTGCTATATCCCTTTTAACATTTGAAAGAAAATGTTTCTATGCATTGAAAAGGACATTTGAATCTTGTATAACAAATTTCAGTTGTGATGCAAAAGCTGTGTAAAAAGAGTTACATAAGAAATCTTTTATTGATTCCTTTTGGCCTTACGAAACGATTTGTAATTTCATTAATAACAAATAATATAAAAAAAAGTTTTTTAAAGTCAATTCCTACTTAGGTCAACAAAGAAAAATTTTATTTTAGTTACTTTTTATAAAATAATTGCATTTAATATAAATATGTATATACATACATATGACAGAATCACAATATTAAGTGGCAAAATAGAAAGCTAATTTCCTTGCAATTTTTCATTTTAAGAAATAATAGAAGAATGGCCCGGATAATACGTAAGTACCAAAAATAATATGAAACAGTATATAGAATAACATTAAAACATAATCACGAGTCAACAGTTACCATGCCAACAGTTTCATGTAGTAGCGGTTCTTTCGAAAACTGGAACCTAATTGAGTGTTTCTGCTCATTTATCTTAGAGTTTTGAATGCTAGTAGTTTGTTTATTTAATTTAATTAATGAATTAATATTTGAAAAACTGTATTAACATCAAGTGTCATCCACTACAAGTTTAAAAAAATGTATTTGAACTTGAGTGGATGAATAAAAAGTATTTTATTAACGATTGGAAATTTGAACAAGATATATAAATATATAGAGAGTATGAGCTAATAGTAGGAATTGAATAAAGTGTCAGTCACTGGTTCACTTTGTATCAGTTATTGGTGTTTCAAAATAGGGATGGTGTGAGTTACTGGAGTTTGTGACCATATTTATGAATAAAATTAATTTTTAATAATCAAATGTATTATTTTTCAAAATTTTGCCAACAATAATTTTTTAATATATGTCTACTATCCTTTCAAAAACTAAGATAACTATTAATTAGATTGAAATTTTTGTAATAGCGCTTTGAACAAGAAAGAATCCTTAAAATGTCAGTTACTGGGTGTTTGACCCATTCTAGGGAAATATCAGACGAATTCTTCTAGAACTTCAGAGATACAAAGAGAGTCTTTGACCTGACATTTTTCGGCAAATGTTATCTTAAGGGTAATTAGGGTATTACAACAAACTGAATATAAAAATAACTAGCTATTACCCGTGACTTCGTTCACGTAACACTGAAAGAAGAATAAATGCATGAGTTAAACAAAATATTTCACTCCCGATAACCAAAAACGTAAATAATTCACTAACTCTTTATCACAATGCATAGGAGACAATACGGTATTTCTTTGTTATAGGGCTTTGACAAAACTCACTTTTAAAACAGTTAAATTTTGTGCCAAATAATCTCGAAAATGAAACTGCAACCAATGGAAAAAGGAGTAAATCGTGGAAATTGACGAATTGAGTAAAATCAAATGTCAATTTTACCCGACAAACCATTTTAATTTTAACGACTTTGTGAAACATTTTAACAGCCATCCTTCAAAAATATTTAATTAGAAATAGTATATGGTTTTTCTTTAAATTCCATGCTTCTGAAAAAAGAATAATGGGATTTACAAATAAATAATAATAATAATATATCGGAACCTATTTCAAAATTTTATATTCTAAGAGTTTATATGACATCCGCGAATCAATGATAACCGGTATTACCTAAATAGCGCTGCGTTCGATAAACTAAGAGGAGTAGCAGCGAAATACAAACAGGATTTTAATATAACAGATTCGTGTTCATTTTTCTTTTCCTAATAATCATGATGTGTATTTAGGAAGAAAACTCTCATTTGTATGTAACTGATATTTTCATGCTCAATAAACAGTACAGTTAAACAAATATTTATTTTTTTTGTTTTAAATATGGCATGAAACTCATCTACATTCTACACTTACTGATCCTTGTATTATTAATGTGTAAAATTGATTCATGCTCTTTTTAAAAAAATATTTGAAAATTCCCGTTTTATTTCAAATATGACGTAAATTTGTTCCCAGAGAAATCTCTTTTTAATGATATAATTCTTGTTAATTTTCTTCTCTGGCAATCAAAACGTGGATTTTGGCAGAAAACTCACATCTGTATCTAATTGAAATTCAAAAACTTATTAATTAGTAGCGATAAACAATATTTCAGTTTTTCATTTTAAACATGACGTCATTATCCATCTACTTTCGTTTTATACCGATTTTCATGCTTCTTTTATATTACGAATGCATGTTTTATTTCCAATATGATGTCATATTTATCCAAGCCAAGAAAGATCCTTTTCATAGTTCCATGGTCCAGAAACCTTTTCGTAAAAATATAGTTATTGTTCATTTTTTCTTTTAATTATAAAGCAATTTTTGCTAGAAAATCTCTTCTCAATGTAATCGACATTCACTTCATGTATAATAACAAACACTCCATATTTTTGTTTCAAATATTACGGCAATTCATTTCAATTTTTTTTAAATTTTCATTTTTTACGTGGAAATCGTTAAATTGAAAATTTATTGTTTGGGGAAAATATTATTTCTGGCTTTGTATTTATTGGCAACGATAATACTTAGCAACGTAAAATGGTTAATTAAATTTAACAGGAAAAATATGCATTGATTCTGTATGAAAATAATGAAATATTGAATTATTAAGACGAATATTTGAAAATAATAAATTACAACTCTCCTATGTTCATTTCTGGGCTATAATCCATCTATATGGAAAGATATAAGGCCATTAAATCATCGGTTTTCACGTTTACTTCAGCCAAACTTTCATACACAATAGCATTTATAATATTATTAGGATATGTTCGGTCACCCTATGAAATAAAAAAGGTAGAAATGCTATATTCACGAATATATAAAAGTTTATTTAAAAAGATCAAGAAATTTTCGTATGGTCTTTGTTTATAGCATGCAGACTTTTCAACTAAATTTAATGTCACTTTCAGTAAACTTGATAAAGTACAGTAGAAACTGTACAGTATTTAGAATTTAGCCATATTAAATATTTTGTGAAATGTGAACATTTGTATAAAATAACTGAGTTATAGAGTAACTGAACGATAGAGCAACTCATATAAAAAGTCCAGTCGAATAGATATCATCTTTCATCTTATTAAACGGTAAAGATTTGTATAATTATTTTGGATGTGTTGGAAAGTGTCACATAATCTATGATTGACGCATGATTTTTCGTTCTTGTTTTACCGATGCTTTATTTTCTCCTTGGAAGAATCATCAGAATAAGCACATGCTAACAAAAAAAAAAGAATTATAAAAATTGAAGCACCAATTTAAAATCTAGACAGGAACATTAAAAGTTAAAACATACTCCTTTGTTTAAAGTCGATTAATAAAAAATGACAATTTGTGGAAAATACCTTATGATCTAGCTACTTTTAGAAAGCTACTGAAATCCAGCACACTATATCGCTGATATCTATTTGAATTTTCACGACATCTGATAGGTCTTTATATATACGTTGCCCTATGTAGTTGACTACTAAATGATGTAAAAGAAATTTTATTATCCTTAGCGCATACTTAGTTAAAATTATTGCATATAAATGCTCATGTTTCATCAAAAGTGTAAAATATTTACATTCTAATTGCTGTATGCTGTTTCTATTACACATTGTGAAGTTTCCTCATAGTGGCATTACATTTGGCGGAAAAACCTGCATACTATAATGAAAATACACGCGTTTTAAATGTTTTAAATTTTTTTTAACTCTATTACTATACATACTATTTTTCCGCAAATGAACACAACTGTTGCACAAACCGCATAGCCGTCTCTGCTAAAGCTACAGATCATTTCGATCATTTTATTTTACTGGATGATTGCAAATATTTATTTTTATTCAATGTGTTATCTGTACGCTAATGGTCTTCGTAATTAAGCCTTCCTTGAAAATATAATGATAAGCATTTTCTTTATATTCCTGAAGTTTCAGAAAAATTGTGAAGCGTTTTTCTAGATATTCAACAAAATGTCTACAATCGAAAGTGCCCGGGGACTTTTGACCATATAGTGCAGGGATGGCAAACCTTTTCACATCCACGGGCCAATTTCTTAAAAAAAAACTTGTTGTGACCATTTTGTGCCAACAACCAAATATTTAGCGGATCAAATAAATAAATAATCAAAATTAGTTCAAATTGCATTTTTAGCATTAAAAAGTATCGAAGACATACTGAGTTATATTTTAGATAGTTATTATTATTATTTTTTAAATGTCATTTTTGATGTTACATCCTACATGTGTGGTGTTACATAGATATCACATAATTGATATCAGGTTCATATTTAGTTATTTTTAAGAGAATACCAGCTGAACTGGAATAACCTGACTGGAGAGTTCGACTTGAGTTTTTCATATTATTAATTTTCGAAAATATTGACACGGAAAATAAATTCAAATTCCAAGCGCGAGCTACTTTAAACAGCTCTTCATATATCGAATTGAATTCCAAATTGTCATAATTTTACTATTGATACTTTTGCTTACAATGTATAATTATCTTCCTTTTTCAATATTCAAATCCTCTCTTAATTTGAAAAAATATTTGAGCCAATATTAAACTATTGGGGTGTTTGGAAAGTTCTTTCCGTTTGGAAAAGTTGGTTCGTACCGGAAAATTCTATCATTCAATTATTAAGCATTAATTCCGATATATATATACAGGGTGTTTCACAAAGGACCGCTAACATTAAAAATCAATAACCCGGAAGCAGTGATAGATAGAAACATGAAACCAGTGGTTATTAAAAAAATCGTAAGAATCTAATACGTAAATCTCAAAATTTAGTTAAAAATAGCACCGATAGATGGCGCTGAGAGTGTTAAGAATCTTTTTAAAGAGATTTCAGAAGCATAGAAAGACTATCCGTCGAAGATTTCGCCATTGAAATCTGACCGCTATTTTACTACAGTGAAAATAATCAGCCACGTTGCCTATCTGTTGAATTTTTTTGAAAAGTTCACGAATTGTTTTTCCATCTGGGCTTTTTGCGACTTGAAATCGCGTTTGAAAACTTCTCCTTGTGGCAGTAGGACTCTGATTTAATCGGTGGTACTCCAACACAATAAACACACGTTCCTCCACGGTATACACCACTTTCGGAATTATTTTCACTATACGCTAATAGCGGCCAGATTTCAATGACGAAATCTTCGACGATTAGTCTTTCTATGCTTCTGAACTCTCTTTAGAAGGATTCTTAACGCTCTCAGCGCCATCTATCGGTGCTATTTTAACTAAATTTTGAGATTTACGTAAAATATTCTTTCGATTTTTTTAATAAACATACCACTGGTTTCATGTTTCTATCTATCACCGTTTCCCGGTTATTGATTTTTAAAGTTAGGGTCCTTTGTGAAACATCCTGTATATATATATATATATATATATATATATATAATGTTTAATAATAATAATAATAATAATAAACTTCTATGTACTTACTATACTTATTCTTATACTAATTGTAACTTAAACTATATTTTCTGTATGGCAAAGAAATTTGCCTTTTTTTTATTGAGGTAGATTTGCGCTCTTTTCTGCTTTATCCTTGTCTTTTTTGCGAACGATTCTTCTTTTAGAACAGTTAAATATCTTTCTCATCACTCTTTACTTATTTTTTAACGCAATTATTATATTTTAATGCTTTCCTACTCATTTTCCCACTTGCTCCTCCTTCAACTCTTAAACTGTAAGCTCAATTTGATTGGCTGTTTTACGCAAGCTAAATTGATTAGCGGAATCTTGAGTAGAATCTTTTACTTTTTTTTCGTTTTCTATTGCTAATATGCTACATTTATACTTCTTTTTCTCATGGCGTCTCCAGGACGTGATATACAACTACTCATATACTAAGAGTGGAGTTGTTTTACAGCTGGGAATCCCGTTGAAACAATAAACTGTTTCTGTTTGTGTCTAATATTTGGCGGGCAAATTTTTCCGGTACGAATTATTTTTCGCAAACGGAAGGAACTTTTCCACCAACCCAATAGATTGGTATTCATTAAGTTGCATTTCAGTTTCATCAATTTCTAACAAATCGAATTTAGACAAACTCAGCCAGTGTAATATCACGTAATTTGTGCAGTTTCACTGTGGTTTGATTTAGAACCTTATGCAGGGCTACCACTGGCGTCAATTTTTATATTCTAATTCTCACCACTATTTTAAAAAATTTTTGTATATTTCCTCCTGCTCTTGTTGTCAAAGTGTATGTTAACAAAATTTGTTTTGAGAAAGTGGTGCGAAATAGAATTAAAAAATAGTCGCCAGTGGTAACCTTGCTTAAGGATCTTATCGTTTTAAGAGGACTTGATTGAGAGGAGTAACTATTTTGTTATTACCTATAGCTATCGATTTTTCGTTTTAAGAGGACGTGATTGAGAGGAAAGCCTCAATCAAGAATTTTGATTCGATTAATGTTCTAGAATATATATATATATATATATTTTCATAAAAAAAAGAAATTCATGAAAATAGTTCAAATACTTTTGTGTTCTGCTCAATTTTAATATTTTGAAAGCACCAATTCATTATAAATTGAAAATAGTTTAACTGGAAGGATATTTGCTTTTTTTGTTTAAAGAACATAACAGAACACTTTAGGCGATTAATTCAATCCCCCAATCCAGAATTGAAGGAATTGCCAAGAAACGTTCGAATGCAAAATATATATTGTTTTACAAAGACCATTCAAGTACATAAATCTTATTATCCAGCTAACAAATACTAAGTATAAATAATTTAAATTTTAGTATCCTGTTTTCTTCGAGTTTTTAAAAGTGTTACAATAGCATGATTCACTACTTCTTTATCTGAAATAGCAGACATAGTCTGTATTTAGTGATAATCTGAAATTCGCATTTTACGGAAATCTCTGAATTTTTTTAAAAAGTACAATAGAAGTCAAGGAATTTTTCAATGAAATATGATGACTGTTTCCCTTAGGAGTTATAGATACCACATAGAAGCTTATTATGCTTTGATATACATGTTTCCAGGCTTAAAAGAAAAGAATTATTTTGGGTGAAAAGGCTATTTTGAATATTTCGTACGATTCTATTTGTTGCATAAAGCTGCATAAGAGATATTATGTTTTATGTAAGAAGTCTTCTATCTGCTAAACTTCTATTGCAGTTTCTCCAAATAAATTGCAATTTTATTAATACAAACATAGAAACTAGACTTTGGGTACAATTACATGTCCTAATCCGTACATTAAACATATGCAACAGTGAAATATTAGTTAGGGGAAGATGGGGTACAGTGCACATAGGGTTACAGTTGATGAAGGTTTAAAATATATTTAATTTCTATGTTTTAACTTCTGACTAGGAAACCACGCCGTTAGTGTAATAATGAAAAAAATCTAAATAAGCAGCAATCGAAAGAGCATAGTGAAACGTATTTTTTGGCGCATCAATAATTTGTCCTCGTCTCCCCGTTATCGAGATATAAAGTCTTAAAATTTGCTAATTTATTGATTTAATAAGTTGGAAGGAAGGGTCGATAAGATGGAAGGATTACGTTTTCAACTTAACAACTCTAGTCACTTGTCCATTTCCAGTTTAGTGCGCCGCAATACTCCGACATGATTCTGTATGCTTGGAAAAAGTCTGGGTTAATACAAACTGGGACACTTCCATTTGAAACGCCCTTGCAATTTTGTTTTTCGCAGGAGGTGGACTATTGTAATCATTGCGCTAGAATTCAGTTCATGAATGTTCTTAGTGCCATTATTTTCTATGCTTCAGTCATTGTTAGGTTCACTACCATATTTGTCAATAGCCTAGTTTGCCGGCTTCTTTCTTTTTTATATTACTACATCTAAATATGTTTTGCATTTTATAAATATAAATCACTTGGTCAAAATAAAACTAATTCATGTTATAAGATGTTTATTGTTTACAGATACAGAAAGTAAACTTTTGCTTCTTTAGCATTTTAGATTTTTGTGATAATAAAGATTAAAAGTCCATTTGAAGTTTAAAGATAAGGCACTCATTCATTCATAAATGTAGGTAGAGTTTGCTCTTTTATATCAGGTGGTATATTTTAGAAAAGTTTCTTATACCACAGCTACATGAGGTACAATATACTGCCACAAATAGCTAAACAGTGGAACACATTTTTATGCTGGTTTAGTAGTGAAATTTGTAATAGAACAGTGTAAACAGACGCAACAATGGTCCCCTTTTCCATTAAAAATGAAAACTGCAAGTAAAAATAGTGAATTCTCTAGTATATTTTGTATTTATTTGTTTTATTTTTTACATAAAAGAAAGAAAAAGAAAATAGTTCAAATACTTTTGTGTTCTTCTCAATTTTAATATTTTTAAGAATATTGTTACCAATTTATTATCAATTGAAAATAGTTTATTTGGAAGGATATTTGCTTTATTTTGTTTTTAAAGAACAAAATAGTTATATCACTTCCAGCGATTTGTGTTCTTTATGTGGTATAACTGAAGTCATCAAGATGTTGAAAAGAAAATTGTCCTAAATAAATATTTTTTTTACATATTTTCCAAAAATTGCTAAAAAAATTCCATTTAAAATTAAATATCTTACTGATATTTTGTTAAATATATCATTGTATATAATATCATCGTGCAAGAAAATTCTTTAAATCCCTTTAACGGGTGGTGTCCACAAAAAAGGACACCTAATTTTAATTCCAAAACTGACAAGCGGCACCAAGAATATTTAATTAAAAATTTTCTTTTATTAAGTACCGGAAAATAAGCAAGTTTTTATTATCTAATAAATTCGTTTGTAAATTCTGGTGTCAGTCCATTATTTCATCATTTTACAAACAGATTTACTCCGCGCCGGAAAGGGTTAAAATGAGTGTATATATGAGAAGTCCATTCATTGTGTGCTACGCTATTTAATGTATTAAAAAATATATATATCTAATAAAGTACTTTTCCTTTAAAAATATGTGTTAAATTTGTAATTAACTTTTCACCATAAATGTTCGCTGTACGAAATGTGATGTGTTAAGCTTTAAAAAGTATTTTTTCTTTAAAAACTATTTTTTAGATTATGCTTTGAGGATATTCATAAATCAAAATAAGGGACTGAGGTGTTTGCAAGAACCTTGTATTTCACATTGGGGAATTTATAAGATATCTTGCGAGTGTGATAGAATGTACATAGGTCAAACTAAGCGATCTCTTAAGGTCCGCTTGGGAGGACATAAAAACTATGTTAAAAATTGTGACAATAATCGCTCTGCGATTGCTAACCATTGCTGTTCAATCAGTTTTAATTTTTCATAAGGTTCAATGATTCAGAAGAGCTCATTGATTTACGACCTTGATTTTTGGGAAGCGTAGCATATAGGGAAGAATTCAGGCAACTTAGTTAATGATATGTCTAGTACACCAAATTTTTCTGATGTCGGGCAACATTTAATTTAATTCATTCTCTTCACTTCCCTCTCCCCCTCTTTTTCTCCCCCGTACTTTAACTCGTTCAGACTGGCAGAGCACTTCTGATTGGTCTCTTACGTCACATGAGACTCCTGACCCCGCTGTTGTTTTTAAAAATTCACCGCCATTCCATCTTGGTCACGAGCGAAGACGCAAGCATAAATGGCCTAAACTTTTAAATCAGTTTTGAACCTTTTTAACTTTGGCACTGATGATGGAGCTTTAGAGGCTCCGAAATAGCTGTTTGCTGTTATATATATTTTTATTATTTGTGCTAGTTTAGCGTTGATCATTTATTTTAATACTTTAATGTAGATTGATCTCTAAATTTTAGAAAGAAAAAAAAAATCAAAAGTGGTATATTGTGCCTAATTTAACTTTATAACTAAAATTATTTTTATCATTTACATAGTATGCTGAATTTTACTTTAATGCATTTCGTTTGGATTCATTATTTGAAGATAAATTAATTTTTCTGCAAAACGAATAGAGCATGTTAATATGAAATATAAGAATAACACAATGAGAATCAAAGGAATATTTATTTCTGAAACACAAGTGATAAGAGTCTATTTCCAAACTATTCCTTTTGTTCCTCCTTGGTAAGCAATGTAAAATGTTTTCAGAAGATAAGGGGAAAATCTCGCTTTAATTATACCTACAATGTCAGCGAATAAACAAGCTTTGTACAATTACTGCAGTCCTAATACGGTACTATTCATACATATTATCAGTTTATAAAATAACAGGAGAAAGTCTTTGTTCATTCCCACTTGCATCCCTACTCTTACTTTGTAATACTTATTTTTGCTATAAAAGCATCCATTTTCATTAATAAATACAGGATATAAATGTTTGAAGCCTTACGTAATCACTTCAATTGCAAAATGTACGTCTTTTTGATACATTTCAAACAAAGAATTATAACAAAATATTAAACAAACTTTCTGAAGGCAAAATAAATATCGACATGTAAAGGACTTTCACGTACTTTAATCTTATTACCTGACGAAAAAACATTAAGTACAAACAAATTAAATCAAAAAATAGTATTTTTTTTTCTTTTTTTTTTGGGGGAGTATTACTTAAAAATGTTTCAATACTTCCGTATTTGAACAAGCATGCATATCATTTACTCCGAGTTCATCTGGATTTTCAATTTTATTTATACAGATATCTCAATTTTACAACAAGATTCAATGAATTTTTATTAAAATACAACGACTGTTTTTGTTTCATTTAAGAAATAGCATTGATACTTATTTTGCTCTTCTAGATCAATTTTAATGTTTGAAAGAAAATGGTTCTATCTGGTGCAAAGGATGTTTGAATTTTGTATAATAAAATTCAATTTGTTATATAATGCTGGGTAAGAAGACATATGTTTTTTGTACAAAGTCTTCTATCAACTTAAACCCTATTGAAATTTCACCATATGAATTGTAATTTTTTAAAGAAAAAATGACTTCAGGTCCATTTGCATTTATTAATTCTTATAATAAGAATATGTTGTAGTGAAATATACATTATGGTAGAAAATGTGCATTATCATTTGTATAATGTCATGTATTTTTATTTAGCCCATTTTATTCAGATTCATTATTTAAAGATACATTAATTTTTTTTAAAACTAAGTCATGAAAAGATTATCATGAAATTTATTAATAACACACGTCCAATAAAAGCAGTAACTATGTCTGAAAGATAAGTTTAGAGAGCACATTTTGAAATTATCCATTTTGTTTATCGTTACGGGGAATGCGGCTGCATGTGTAGTATATGTCGAAGGCTAATTGAGAAATCCCGCTCTTTGCTAACAGCTCGGCTAATTCGTAAATCCTCTTTCTTTTTCCTATCGGCGAGATAATTTTTAGGCTTATTGCAAAGGGCCAAAGTAGCATTAGACTAATTGGAAAATGAACATTTGTTTCTCAATCTGTCATATATTTTTCAAGCTTATTGCAAAGATCCTGTAGATAGTTAGGCTAATTGGAAATTTTCCATTTATTTCCCAATTAGCCTGATTTTTTTTCCGACTTGCAATGATACTATGAAGTTTTAGGCTAAATTAGTTAATGACCGCTTGTTTATCTAATGTGACTAGTTTCATCTATGTTTACGACAATATATCTAAGGTAGTGAATGTTTATGCATACTTTTAGTATAAAAAATAGGAGTAGGAACTTAAAATTCTTATAAAAATATATAAAAAGATTGTCTTATTGACAGATTTCGTTAACGCGAATGAGTGTCTAAGATTAATGAATAGTTCATTTTTATTTTAAGGGTATATTTTCGCAAATAATCTGTGTAGAATTATCAATAAAATCTCCAGATGAGGTAGATTTTTAATGTTTTTCCAGCAGTACGTAGGGAAGACCGATCACCAAATGAAAATAATTATAAAAATTGCTTTATCAATGAAGTCTGCATATGAAGTAGATTTTTTAATTTTTTTGGCGAAATTATGCAGAGAAGGTGGTATGCCGAATGAAAATAATTATAAAACATATATAAGAAAAAATGCTGCATCAATGAATACGGCAGATGAGGCAGATTTTTAATATTTTCCCAATGTTAGATGAAGGAGGTTGTTTTGTAATGAAAATAATTATAAACAATACAGCAGAACATTTCTTCAATAATGAAATCTGAAAACCAGGCTGATTTTTAATATTTTTCCAGCGTTACGTAGAGAAGATGAGTTGCTGAGTAAAAATAATTGTAAAAAAGATATAAGGAAATTTCAGTATCGATAAAATCTGCAAATGATGCAGATTTTAGTGTTTTCCCAGCATCATGTAGATAAAATTGGTTGTTTACTGAAAATTATTATAAAACATATATAAAAAAAAATGCTGTATGAATAAAGAACCGAAGCAGATTTTTAATGTATTCCCAGCGTTATGTAGAGAAGATGGATTGCTGAATGAAAATAATTATAAGAATATGTATGGAAATTTCTGTATTAGTGAAATCTGCAGAAGAGACAGATTTTTAATGTTTTCAATGCTTTACGTAGTGAAAATGGGTTGCGGAGTGAAAATAATTATAAAAAATATTTAAGAAAACTGCTGTACCTATAAAATCTGCAGATGAGCAGATATGATTTATGCTCTTGATTATCCGAAATTATTCATACTTTAATTTCATTTTATTTCTGTAGAGCACATAAAATAAAATAAGCTCAAAATTCGCCTGTTTGCTTGAGATTACTGATTCAGCAATGTATTTGGTCTACGTAATGCTGTGGACAAAAGAAAATAAAATAGACAAAAGAAAATAAGAAAAAAGAAAAAGAAAGAAAGACAAAAGAAAATAACAATTTGTCTTTTTATGAACTCTGTCTCATGCTGTAGATTAAATAAATGGACGATTTCTAAGTAGCCTAACTGTCCACATGCTTCTTGCAATAAGCATGAAAATTATCAGTCTGATTGAAAAACAACTGATCATTTTCCGATTAGACTAAAGTTGTTTA
This sequence comes from Maratus michaelseni, assembly GCA_963931845.1. NCBI lineage: Eukaryota > Metazoa > Arthropoda > Arachnida > Araneae > Salticidae > Maratus > Maratus michaelseni. Next base: position 44,519,856 of record OZ007592.1, on the reverse strand, counting down.
GATTGTTTGTAATAAGCATGAAAAATAACACGTTGATTGGAAGAAGGAAGATGATCCTCCAATTAGCCAGGCTCTTTGCAAAGAGGCGGATTTTTCAATTAGCCTACGACATATACAAAAGATAATATTCTTAATTATAAGCATTTACAAATGTGTAGAAAAATTACTACTTGTTTTGAAACGATAATCTTCGTTTCATTATATAAGTTTTTAACAATAAATCATATAAAAATAAAATTAATCTGATCGTCAGAAAGTTCCGAACGAGAAAATGAAATTAGCCTCCACCACAAGAACCTTCTAGTTTATGAACTAAACCGATAGTAGATTTGAAAAAAGCTATTAGAAAATTATGGTACATTGAAAAAAACATGTATTTTATAAGTTGTTTTAAAGAAATTTTAAAGAAATTATCATTATTAAGTTTTTTTTCCATATTTCCAGATTTTTTAACAAATTACTTTTAAATTTATATTTCATTGCTTCTCTACAACCATTTTTGTAATTGGTTTTTTATTTAGTTATTTAGATATTTAGTTATACAATTTTGATACTCAATTATAATGTACTAAAAAAATCCGCAGCTTTGCACTCATAGTTGTTTAAATATGCCAAGTGGTATTTGTGTGTGGGGGTGGGGGGTGCTTTGGAAATGGATGTGGAAGATATTATTTAAAAAACAGTAAGTAAAATTCCATAGAAACCGTAATTTAGAATGTTTTTAGAAGGTTATCCGCTCATTTCATTCTTTTAAATTTCGAATTTTATTAGAAACCATTCATAGCAAGCATTTGTATCTTAAAAGTAACCGTCACGTCAAATTTCAAGTTCCTAGTCGCCGTCAGTATCACAGAAATGGTAAGTCTAGAATTTTTTTTCTCCTGCACACATCTAAATTTCGATTAAAAAAAATGATCTGCGCGTATATTTGCGCCTTAAAGATAGAAATCATGTCAAAGTTCAAGTTTCAATCCTTAACATTTCGATAGAAATCGTAATTTAGAATGTTTTTAGAACGTTTTCCGCTCATTTCATCCTTTTAAATTTCGAATTTTATTAGAAACCATTCATAGAGAGCATTTGTATCTTAAAAGTAACTTCAACGTCAAATTTCCAAGTTCCTAATCTCGTCAGTATAACAGAAATGGTAAGTCTACATTTTTTTTTCTCGTGCACACTTCTAAATTTCGATTTTTTTAAAACTGTTCTGCGCGTATATTTGCGTCTTAAATATAAAAATCCTATCAAAGTTCTAGTTCCTATCCTCAACAATTCCATAGAAATCGTAATTTAGAATGTTTTTAGAACGTTTTTCGCTCATTTCATCCTTTTAAATTTCGAATTTTATTAGAAACCATTCATAGAGAACATTTGTATCTTAAAAGTAACCTCAACGTCAAATTTCAAAGTTCCTAATCTCGTCAGTATCACAGAAATGGTAAGTCTACATTTTTTTTTCTCCTGCACACTTCTAATTTTTTTTTTTTTTTTTTTTAAACTATTCTGCGCGTATATTTGCTCCTTAAATATAGAAATCATATCAAAGTTGAAGTTTCTATACTTAACAATTCCATAGAAATCGTAATTTAGAATGTTTTTAGAACGCTTTTCGCACATTTCACCCTTTTAAATTTCGAATTTTATTTAAAACTTACGGTTGTGTGCGAGCATTTACGGCTTAAATGTAACAGCCATGTCAAATATCCAGTTTCTATCCCTAAGAATTCCATATAAATTGGAATTGAGAACGATTTCAACTCATTTTACCCTTTTAAATATCGAATTAAAAAAATCTTTTGTGTCTACATTTGCGTCTTAAAAGTAGTAGCCATGTCAAATTTCAAGATTCTATCCTTAACAATTCCACAGAAATCGTAATTTACAACGTTTTTAGAACGCTTTACGCGAATTTCATCCGTTTGAATTTCGGATTTTTTTAAAACCGTTTTTAAAGAGCATTGGCGTCTTATAAGTAACTACCATGCTAAATTTCAAGTTTTGAGATCTTTCAGTACCGCAAAAATTGCAATTTTAGAACTTTTGTTGCTCCTTGAGGCTATTAGAGATAGTGGCACCGACTTAAAATATATACTGAGAAAAATGACACTTTCAAATCTGAGTAAATCGATGTTTTCATTTTGTTATGAAACTTTTTGTTTCAAATAGGACGATCCAATGCTTTCATTTCTGAAATACCAGAAATACTCAGAATATTGAAACATGGACATACTCAAAACTGAGCACATAGAGGTCAGTTCATACTAGTGCTTTCGACGCAATACGTATTTCAGTTATACGTTTAACCGATTTACGTATATACGTATAATACGCCGGTTTGAAACATGGACATACTCAAAACTTAGTACATAGTTCATACTCATTTTTGAAACATGGACACACTCAAAAATGATTAGAAACAGTTCAAACTCATTTTTGAAACATGGACATACTCAAAAATGATTAGAATCAGTTCAAACTCATTTTTGAAACATGGACATACTGAAAAATAATTAGAATCAGTTCAAACTCATTTTTGAAACATGGACATACTCACATATGAGCACATGATGTTTTATTCTTGAGTGTATACATGTTTTCAGATATGAGTGTATACATGTTTCAAACTTGAGTAATTTTGATTCGTCGCCATTTTGGCTATGCGACATACTCAGTTTTGAGTATTTTTTGCTCAGTTTGGAAAATGTCGTTTTTAGAATGTAGCCTATGTTGGAACAGAGACCAGTCACCATCAATATTCCACTGTTACTTTTGAAATCGTTTCGGTAGTTCCAGTGATTACCTCCCCCCCACAAACAAACAAACAAACTTCTTTATAATATGAAGTATAGATGCAAACATACATTTCTTTAGAAATTCTGCCAATTCTCGACGTTTTAATATCTTGTATGCCGATTATAATATTTTTAAGATTCGTTCTTCAGAAATACCTCCAACGATCTCTTGCTATAGTTTATGAGGATTTGTTTTTGCATTTACTGAAAATGTTAAAAAAAATCTTTATAATGCACTACCAAAAAGGAAACTATTCTAAAAAAAAATAAAATGTGTAAATTATGTAGAAATAAATATCCAATCTCTATTTAAAATATTTGCTAAATTTCAACGTTTTGTTTAATTAAATTCCTTTTAAATTAATCCTCTTTTAGAAGGGCATACAATATAAGAAAACTTAACAAATTTGTAAAGACGTTTCAATTTTATTTCATCAAAGTCGGCATTATTTAAAATCGATTAACTACCGTTAATGTAAGTAACTGTATAAATTTCTTTAAAAACATAAGTACGTCAAGCTTTCACATTTTAAATAATTTATTAATCCTTCTTTGTTGTCCTTGTTTGAGTAAATAGGGTGATCAAATGAAAAACCGTAAAACTATTTTAAGGTGAAACTGGAGTATTCGAGAAAGTAAATAAAACAGAAACGGTCATTAATTTTTCGAAAATAATAAATAATCGCAAATAACTTTATTCAAACCACAAGCTAGTAAATAAATTTAAACAACTAACTCAGATTATCTTCCTTGCCAAGGTTAAACAGAAAATTATGCTTTAATTTATAAAGCCAGATGTAATTTATAACATTTAAACTTATATAAAACTCCTATGGGAAGACATAAAAGAGGAAACGTTTGTTTATCTTTGAAAAGTAATCAAAAGGTTCTGTTTTCATTTATAGGAAGTTGATAATTATCTTATAATTGATTAAGGAAGATAATTGCAAAAGAGTGATTTTTCTTTTACAAATGTTGATTGAATGAAATTTTATTAATAGAAACAAAGCTACAATATTATTTACAACTGCATTCCCAGGCTAAAATTATATACAAACATATTATTTTTGTTCTAGAAAAGATTATTTCTATAAAAAAAGGTTTTTTCATTTTTTTTATAGAAGTTTCAGAAATAGGTAATACATATTAAAATTAATTTAAATAGCAATAAGTTAAAATGTTATTTCTGAATATTAATATGAACAAGAACGGAAAATCATGCACCGCGGCATAGATTATGAAACACTTTCCAACACAATAGGAATATTGTTAAGAAATGTCATTTTTGTTCAACCAGTGAAATGGGATATCTAAATAAAGATTTACAAAAAAAATAACCACAACGCAGTAAAAATTCATTTCAGGAATTGCTGTTCATGGGCAGTAATGTATGCGAATTCTATATCTTGCAACCCTGTATATGAAATAAACATCTCAAAATACTCTAAAAATAAACATTTTAATTGCATATCGCAGCTTAAAACTTAAATCCAGCAGTTATGGCTGATAGTCACCGAAATGTTTTGAGTGTCTCTGTAAATAAACGATATATTCTACGAACTGAATAAATCTACAGAAAACATGCTCTTCTGCACCTCAGTAATGTATAACAATTTCATTAAAATACATTGTAAACGATTTTCTACCATAGACATTAATGCAATGGAATACTTTTGAGTTTCCCTGTAAACAAATTATAATTGCTACTTTTTCTATACTCAATAGAAAACATGTTGGCGTTTACCTAAGTGACGCATATCAATTTTGTTAAGATTGAAATAGTGTAACATTATTAAAGTGCACTGAAAACGATTTGTCCCCATTGACCGTATTGTATCGGAATAATTTTGATTGCCCGTGTAATCTAACCATAAATGCTACACATTTCATTTTCAATACCGAACATGCTATGGTCAACCTCAATATCATATATGAATTACATGGCAATCCGACTGTATTTACGCGAGTTAGAGAGCGGACAGACAAACAGAATTCAGAAGCAATTTTCAACGATGTTGGAAAGTGTTTTTTTATACCGCTAACCAAGCCTCTACCTACCGGGCATGAGTGCCTAGCTTGTCGAGTTAGTACCTGGGCACGGGGCGATATTCGTCTGATCACAGCATGGCTGTGATCCATCTGACAAGAACCTTGTTGGCATCGCTGCAGTGCTCTCTAGTGGTTTACTACATTTTTCTATGTTTGTCGGTTCAAGGTTTATATTTAACTTTGTTGAATTGACAGATTTAAAAAAAAAAGCAAAAGTTAAAGACAAGAAAGGAATTGGTATCGTAATTTAGAACCTTGCAAACATGACAAGATATAAAGTTTAATAAATAAGCATAATTTAATTTAAAAAATTCAAACATCATTTTTATGTATTTGTAAAAGAAACAGAAGGAAAGTGAATGTTTTATAAAAAATCGTGTTGCTTTTTGACGGAAAATATCACAGAAATATTTAGCATTATTTTGTAATAAATTCAACTCTATTAAAAAGATACAAATTTAAGTCATATGACAGCGTTATTACCACGTTTCAGTAACAAATATATTTATTGAAAATAAATTCCAGTTTTAGAAGAAAAAAAAACGTAAAAAAACCGTAAGAATATTTAGACAAAATATAAATCAGTAATATTTGCTTACTTCTACGTTAAGTAATTACTTATCATTAGTTAGACAGTTAAAAAAAATAAATGGCAATCAATAATATTTGCTTAGGTCTCTTAAAAGCTTTAATTAAGTTTCAAAATGGTATTGAAAAGCATTTAAAGTACTAAATATTTTTTTCTTTTATTACTTGATTTAATTACATCAAAGGAAACTGTTAACGGATTTTTATATATATACGTATGTTTTCTTATATTCATAATTAAATCACTTTTATTATGAAAGTTCCTTTTAACATTTATGCTTCTGAAAATATGTATCTTAAATGACAATATGTCATGAAGAAAGAAAAATAATCTTTTAGTCTAGACGGCTGAGAATAAAATAAATTGATATTAATAAATTATGTTCATGATCACTCAATTCTATTAAACTATGATATTTAGCTCTTTCTCTTCATACATGCATACATACAAACACACGCACAGATACACACACACACACACACACATATATATATATATATATATTATGAATTTTAAGTAGGTGATACTCCATCTCGAAGAATTGTTTAGATCATTATCATAAATAAAGCCCACGCAGTCTTACCTTATGATACCATCTGTCTTTGGTCGAAATACATTGATGATTTCCCACATAAATAAGAGAATAAAGCTTCGAAACAGAAGAAAATTTATTAATATTTTCTAACGACGACACTTAATAAAACATTCACCACCATTCTTTCATATCGAAGAATTCTTTCACCGCTAAAACTTAGCAGTCATGTCATGCCTTTAAACTTAGTAAATTACTCACGATGTTAATTTCCTATCACATTTCGAATACTTCAAATAGTCTCGTTCCAGACAGCAACGGATTGTTTAACAAGATCACGGAAATCTGTTCTCCGCATATCATGTTTCATGTTAAATATCCAAGCGCGCAAGGTTATCTACGACAATGCAGGTGCATTGCACAGCGAATCAGAACTTTTTAATAGGGCGCTTTAATATCTTATAAACAGAATGTTTATAAGATAGCAGAAAATTGACGTGTTTAGGTTCTAGCGAGAAAAGGCGCGAACATAGCTTTGGAATAAAAATAAAAAAATAAAATGGTACAAAGCGGATGACTATTTAAAATGTAGGATTATGGATATCGTAATTTGCTTTTTACGTTTCTAATAGTTAGTAAACACAAGTATTTTTATTATATGCATACATTTGAAATGCATATTTTTCATATGAAATATGAAATATCGAAGAAACACTGAAGCTATAAATCACAAACGTGAAACTTTTTCATTATAGAAACACTGGTTGGCAATGAAAAAAAAAGAGGTTTGTCTTTCTAACCAGCCAGATAATTCATGTAGTCATTTGTGTCATCATGTAGTCATCATCACATCTAATTATTGTCCAATTATATGAATTAAGTGATCTAAAATCGTATATATTATTTCTGCTGTCCCTTTTTCTAAGAAAATACGAAACGCAGAACGACGAATGACGTACCATATGAAAGGATTTTGAACAGGCTTCTGACATAGTACAAATACATTTTCCTAAAACATGTTTTTTGATTAAAATTTGCTGATAATTAAAAATTAAATCGGCATTGTTTTCATAAATGAAATGAAACGTTTTCCTCAAATTAATGTTGCCACAAAAATAAAATACCGCATTACATCGCGCTCAGCAATAATTATAAAAAAATTGTAAAATAAAGAATGATACTCGGGTTTATTTTATATTTATGATTAAAAAGCAAAATTTAAATTCAAATGCTCAATTTAATTTTCTTTGTCCCATGTTTTTCCCGAAACAGATGAACAGATGATGTTATCTTCTAATGCAGTTAAAATACGATTGATAATTTTTATTTTATTTATATATATATATATTTTTTTTTTTTTTTTTTTTTGTTTTAGCTATCAGCGATCAATTTTTGCAGCAACTTTGATGGGATAAATGAGACGATATTCTGGCTTGACTAATGTTGTTTGCAGATATTTTTAGTCCTTTATATATATATATATATAAATTTAAACTTGCATCTAAAAAATATTAAAATGCAGTGCGAAGTCTTCGCACGGGTCCACTGGTACATTCATATTCAGTTAAAGTAAATAACGCTCATGAAATTTCAATGATTAAATTGAAAAACATATATTAATCAATATATCAAAAAAATTGACATTCCATGATATACAAAGACTGTATAAATACGACCATTCCAGTATCCCTTTGTTTCCGAAAAGAAAATTATAAAATTAAACGATGTGATCTGAATTCAATTTCAGCAAGAGCTACAACGCAAAAACTATTTTACTCGACTCTTCAATCTTTACGGTATTTATATCCATATCGAAAAATATTTGTAGGTAATTTTAAGACTTCTTTATATGACAAATTTTCTTACTCGAAAATGACTTGCCGTTTTGTGTTTACACACATATAAGATTTTTACCGACGGGGATTCGATAGCTGACTAATAAATAGATCAAGTACGAGTATAAGTCCAGCTCAAAGGGTTCCGTACATTAAATTTATTAATTACTATTTATTAATTAATAAACTCTTACTACCCCTATTTTTCCATAATTTTAATTTGAGTAGATTCGGAAATAGGAGGGGGGGGGGGGTGACATATTTTGCCAATATACTTTTACCGATGTTTCTGAAAATATAATACTTAAAATTAAAACAAATATATTTTTAAGTTCGATGTCACGAGATAATTTGAACGATATCCTACACGGTACATAAAAAGAAAGTTTTTTTCTTTTATTCAGGTAACTTAATTGATATTTCGACAAATTCGAAAATCATTATCATATATACTCGGATGATTCAGTGTCGATAGATACTTTGTACGCCCGTCAACTCTGTGTGTAACAGAAAAATGAGTTTTTCTCAAAAACTATGGCACCTAGGAAGATCGCTATAGATTTCCTGCAAGGTTTAATTAAACGGTTACTACCCCTAATTTTTTTAAAATTTTAGTTTCTGTAAATTCGGAAATAGAGGAGGGGGAACACATTTTTGCAGTGCATTTTCGACGATTTCTGTGAAAATTTAATACCTAAAATTAAAACAAATATATTTTTGAGTTTGATATTGCGAGATCTTTCACACGATACCCCACATGATATACAAAAAGAAAATTTTTTTTCAAGTAATGTAATAGCCCCCTAAATTTTTTCTAAACATGCTAATAATCTGAAAATATGTGGGTAAAAAGGCTTTATAACTTTCGCAAGTTTAACATTTCCACGCCCTACACTTTACGAGAAAAAGGGCTCTGACAGACGGACAAATAGACATAGGAGTGATCTTATAATGGTTCCGTTTTCACTTTATAAGTACGGAACCCTAAAAATTAAAAGCTGTTTACTTAAATCCTAAAAAAGCAGAAACACTAAAAATTAAATGCTATTTACTTAAATATTAAAGAAACATACTGAGATATAATCAACTTTATGGTCATTGTCGTATAATAAGAAAAGCCTTTCCAACATAGTTGACAAGTGACCTTCGGTTTGTCTCTCCGTCTGTCTGTGCTGTAACTCGCGTAAATACATTCAGATTGTTGTGTAATTTTTGTATGTTATTAACGTTTATTATAGCACGATCACTATTGAAAATGAAGTTTGTTTCATTTATAGTTATTTTACAGGAACAGTCAAAAGTATTCTGTTGCATTACGGCCAATGGGAAAAATCGTTTCAAGTGCATTTTGATGATGTTTCACCATTTCAAACATATTTCAAGCATTTCAATAACATTGATATGTATTTATGAAGTGCACTAAAACATGCATTCTGTAGAATATGGGACCAAGGGTAGTCAAAGATATCGCCAAAGATGTCAGTATTTACAGCATCCTTTTTAACACTTTCCAACATAGTTGAAGAGTGTTTATGAATTCGGTTTGTCTGTCTGTCCGCCTGTCCGTGTCCGTGCTATGACTCGCGTAAATGTACTACCATGCAATTGATATATGTTATTGAAACATGTAATGACATGTTCGGTATTAAAAATGAAGTATGTAGCACGCATACTTCATTTACACATGTGCTCAAAAGAAAGTCATTACATTATGGTCTATGGGGAAAAATCTTTGCAGTGTATTTTAATGATGTCACACTATTTCAAACAAGTTGAAATTGATATACATCACTGAAGTGCACTACAAAATGCTTGCTATCGAATATGGTACGTCTAAGACTTATAATTAGTTTACAGGGAAACTCAAAAGAATTCTGTTGTATTATGGTCTATGGGGGAAATATCGTTTGCGGTGCATTTTAATCAAATTACACTATTACAAATATAATGAAATTGATATAAATTTGAGAGGCGCACTAAAACATGCTTTCCACAGAATATGAAGTGTAAGACATTTATTATTCATTCAAAAGACCACACGAAAGATTTCCATTTCATAATGGTTGAACGGGGAAAAACAGTTTACAGAGTATTTTAATTATGTTACACCAATGGAAATATAATGAAATTTATATATATTACTGAAGTTTACTACAAGATATTTGCTGTAGAATATGATGGGCATAGCCTTTATCGTTTATTTACAGGGACACACAAAATATTTCAGGTGCAGTCGAAGTACTATCGATTAGCCAGAATTGCTGGAAGTGAGATTACAGTTATGGTATGCATTTTTAAGTTTAGCATACTAAGTTTTGCCTATTATGTGGTGTGTATAAATGCTATAGATCATATGCAGGACTACACAAAAGAATTCGTAAGTATTACGGAGTATGAGCGTGAATTGCTTAAAGGTGATTTTTAATTCAATTATGCATTTTCAAGTTGAACTATATTTAGTATACTAAGAGATGTTTCTAGAATATAAATAAAATCCTATACAGGGCTACGCAAAAAATCGTATACTACATGGCCGCCATGATACATTTTGCAAGCGTGACTTCAGTAGATTTAAGTGTGCTTTAGCCTGAATTAAATTTTAAATTAATATGTAACGTATATAAATATCTGTAGGTAATATACAGGGTTCATGAGTTGTAAATTTTCAACTGGATGAAAAATGTCCGGGCCAGGATTCGAGCCTGGGATCTCTTGGCTGAAGCTGCCAGTGACCAACTGAGCCATAACTGTCGAATCTGGAGGACCCAATGCATTAATCATGGCATCTGGTCTGATATCTGAATCAGCTCAACAGAATAAATCGCAGATAATTTGGAACTCCAGTAAACGCTAGATATGTGATTACACTAGATTAATTTTAACAAAATTATTCACAATTTTAATTTCTTTACCAATTTGAATAATTGTGTTAAAATTAATCTAGTAATATACATGGTTGTACAAAATAATTCAAGTAATTTTCTGTCTATTGGTAGATATAGCTAAAGGTGAATTTTCAGCCTATTATGCGTGTTCTTACTGAACCAAATTTTAGCATACTATGTAGAATATATACAAATCTATTGATCAAATACCGGGCTGCACAAAATAAGCGGAGTACTTTTCCGTCTATTCGCGGTAATTGCTGAAATCTGGTTTTAAAATATGTTATGCTTTTTCTAAAATGTTTACTTAGGTATTTTGCTTACCTTATTAAACAGAGAAGTTTTGTTAAAGTATTCTGGAAATGTTGGAAAGTGTTTCATAAACTATGCTTGACGCATGACTATTATTATTTTTTTTACAGCAAAAATATTTTTCTTCAGGTATAAATGATATAAGATGTTCTCCATTTTTGAACTTACTTATTAGTTTCAGAAAAAAAGGCCGCTTTTAGAAATTATTTTATTTTAAACTAATACCTTATATGTTTCAAATTTTGTTTTGTTTTCATTTTTCATTATAAGAAAAACAATATATAATTTACTTAAATGGTAGTTTTTCTTAACTTGATTTAACTTTCATTACATTCTCAGACAAAAAAGCACAGTTCATAATACTTTACAACCAATTTTTGGTCTTTCGAAAATACATTTTATTGAATTGCATTTTTATTGCATTTTAAATTATTTATTATTTCAAAATTAGCAGGGAAAAGTTGGGTAAAACAGGGTACCTAACGGTTTTCCTTTGTTTACAAAAGTCTGGATGGGCAGAAAAATCGGAATAACCCGCAAACGCGTTTGGACAATTGAAAAACCGCACCTGTTGCCACAAAAAAATGATTTTCTACTTGAAAAAAAAAATGTGTTTTCTAGAAATATCTGAAACATTTCCGATTCTGGTGGTGAAGTAAAACCAGGTATTAATCAGAAATTAAGTTTTACACTTCCAGTAACAAAACTCTTTATTGTAATAAATTTTGAACCATACTTTAAAACATATATACATTTTTTAAGGTCAGTAACATTTTTTTCAAAATTTCAAGCAATTTTTACTGTTGTCATATAATAGCTTTCTCAGCTTTTACTTCTTGTATTCGCTGCACTCCTCATGTGCCCACTCTTTGCTGACTGAACATTGTATCCATCCTTCACCATCTGTTGAATGAAGAAACAATTCATCGCAGAATTCAATGCAAATCCATGGGTACCCGGTTTTGCCCCAACAGAAGACCAAAACTCAACATGATCCTTCTCTTGGATAGCTGAATGTACTACATACTTCTACTTTGCATCCAAATATCGTGTGAAAGCTATAGAAGACAGTGGCTTATTTTCCTAAATCGATCCGTGAGGCTGGATTGATTTAAAGAGGAGAAAGAGAAAAATTAAAACTTTTAGGCTGAATTTATTCCCAATAGCACTGCGCGGACACAAAGATTAGCTCACTTCAAAAGCCGTTGGCACACTGCTAGGGAACACTAACAAGTAAACGTACAATAGTCTGTGGCGGTGAATTTCCATTTTTATAGCTCATTCGATTCTTCTCATCGAGTTTAGTAATTTTATACTGCGCATATCGGCTGCTGAATTTTTATTATGAGAGGGGGCCGGGTTAAAGTTCAAACTTTCGTTCAGTGAAAAACAGGTGCCTTCAAAGAAATAAGTGCGATGTAAGTTTACTAATTATTTTTACAATGCCATACATTGCCAAATACTACTATAATGTTATATTATTGCTGTTTTTATAAGAATTTGTAATTACAGATAAAATATTCGTATGCTACTTGATAGGCAATTTTCACATGTTATGATGCATGCATTGAATGCGTCGTAAATTCAGCTGAAGAAGCCTTTGCTCGTTTTGCGCACTGTGAGAAATATTTTTGTTTTACTCACTTCTTCGGAATGAACGATGTGTCAAAAATTGACTATTATCCATGCATGTCAGTGTAAGAACCATAAATAAATTTAAATCTTACTCATTTCTTTGACGGCGACTGGTTTTCAATGAACGAAATTTTAAACTTTGACTCGGCCCCCCTGTCATTATCAAAACTCAATAGCCGATATGGAAGGTAGCAAATTACTTGCCTCGATGAGACGAATCGAATGAGCTATAAAAATCGAAATTCGCCGCCACAGACTATATTACCTTTACTTGTCAGTGTGACATCGGCTTTTGAAGTGAGCTGATCTCTTTGTCCGCGCAGTGCTATTGAGAATAAATTCACCCTAAAAGTTTTAATTTTTCTCTTTCTGATCTTTAAATAAATCCAGCCTGACGGATCGATTTAGGAAAATAAGCCACTGTCTTCTATAGCTTTCACACGATATTTTGATGCAAAGTAGAAGTGTGTGTGTACATCCAGCTGTTCAGGAGAAGGATCATGTTGAGTTTTGGTTGTCTTTTGGAGCAAAACAAATCAAAAAGAAAACAGATTTGTTTAACTGTTTTTTTAAGCTAAATATTTGTTTTATTTTCTAAAATCTTAAACATTGTAATATATTTCAATGAACACAAAATTTGGTGCAATAAACTTAAAATTTGGTGCTAAAAATGGGTGCTGTCCACAGAACAGCACCCATCAGCGAGAAAACAGGGTACCCCGTTTGACCCACCTACCCGGTTTTACGGTACACAAAGGCTTGTGTACACATGTGGTTACACAATAAAGTCACACAAGGCATTGAGAAATTAGCTGAGCTATGTGCATTATGTGTCTTTTACTATGTGCTTAATCTATACAATATTAAATAACAGGTCAAGGGGTTCCGTACAATCTCAAAGGGTACATTAAATGTATTAATTACTATTTATTAATTAATAAACTTCTACTACCCCTAATTTTTTCATAATTTTAGTTTCAGTAGATTCGGAAATAAGAGAGGGGGGGGGGGGTACGTATTTTTCCAGTATACTTTCACCGATATCTCTGAAAATATAATACCTAAAATTAAAACATATCTATTTTTGAGTCACCGCCAAGTGGAATTATAATCACGTGAATACACATCACATTATATATTCATATTAATTTGCTATTGATATATTGTGTTTTAATTGTTAATGTGTCGCTGTTATTACATAATACTGCAATAAAGATGATAACAAGAATAAATAACTTTATAATGGAAGTACTCTTTTACAACGTACTTAATTAAAAAATAACTTTAAAAGGAAACAAATCATCTGAACAAAATATGTATTTTACAACAGTTATTAAATGCAAAATTTTATGTTTATTGAAATATAAAACAATGTTTCAGATTTTAGCAAATAAAACAAATATTTAGCTTAAAAAAAGCAGTTAAACAAATCTCTTTTCCTTTTCATTTTATTTATTCAATTTTATCAGCATTGCGAAATCCTCTTTCGTCTTTGAGAAAAATAATTGAAAAAAGAAAAAAAAAAGAAAAGAACATACGACGCGACACGTCTTGAAATTTGAATGTTGTTTTATTTTCTTCAAGGATTTCGACGACTCTCTCATTTATTCCTTTAGCAAAAAAATTTGGTTTCTTCTATCACTTCATCGTTTGTAGTTAAAAAATAAAAGAGAGCGAGAGGGGGAGAGAAATGAAATCATAAGACGAAATTGACGGTTTGACAGTGTCTTATATGTTTTTTTGACGTTTAATTAATATTTTTCTTAACTTTTAACATGTTCTTTAACACTTTTGTCAGAACTTTATGATACTAACGTTATATTCGGGCTGACGTTTTAAACAAATGCGGTTTAACAAGGTCTTGTAGTATAACGATATCATTGGTATTAAAAATGGCACTAGATGCTTAAGGAATATATTTTGTTTGTTTAAGAAAGATGACAGTAATATAAAAAGAATAGGCCTTAGAAGCAAAAACGCTGACACAAAATAATAATAATAATAATAATAAATAGAGAAGCTATAGGTTGACTGGTGTAATACTTTTCTTCATTCTGCATGTATCAATGAAAAACATTTATCTTGAATGAAGAAATTATATTTTAAATAAATCGTTCTTTTTCACGAAAAATATATACTTTGCTATTACATTTATCTATTTTATGTATACTTGCGATTTATTGATAAAAGTTGAATGAGTAAAATTTGTCTACAGTTTTGTAATACATAGCTGATATGTTATTTGTGTCAGTGAAGTTGTGTATCTATTTAAATGATAATAAATAAATTAACAAATAATTAACAAGAACAAACTAGTCGGATGTTCCAAAAACATATAAATGAAACTTGATTCAATTCTATGCCTAACTTCATACACTTTTCCATGATACAATACTGATAATGGAACATAAATCGCTCTCATAGCTCCCCCTTACGGCGGAATATACCGAAATTCAACTGGGACCTGCATACCATAGTCAAAAACATATACATAAAATTTAGTTCAATCGTATGCATAACATTATACAATCCTGATTCAACTAAAATTTAAGACATATATTCAATTAATGGGAAAGTTGGTAATGTTTGATTTTCACTAGAGGGTAAAAAATAATTTTCCATTTAGCATTTTTATTTCCGATTCATTAACACCTTTAGCGATTCGCAAAAATATTTGTTGTTCCTCTAACAAATAGGTGGCAATTTAACAACGAATGAATTCTGCTCCTTGGAAATCAAAGATTAATCAATTTTTATTATCCGCACACGTTGTTAGAAGGCTGTTTCAAACAAAATGAATTATATTAACAGAGTCCTTATTTAAATTGATTTGCATAATCAATATATTATACAGGGTGTGTCAGAAAAAGGTATACACATTTTGAACTGTCATAGAAAATTTATTTTCCAACCTACGAGGTTAAATTTCAGGGAAAAGAAAGGCCAAATTTGAAAAATAACTGTACTGTCTGTTCAAACTGAATGTTCCAAATGGGGGGTTAATGTAAATGCTCAATATCCGTGCAATATACGATAATGACAGGTTTTATTCCCAATAACACTGAGACAAATGGAACTTTCAAATCTGAGTAAATCGATGTTTTCATTTTGTTAGAAAAGTTTTTGTTTTAAATAGGAAGACCCTATTCTTTCAATTCTGAAATACCAGAAATACTCAGAATGTTGAAACATGGACATACTCAAAACTGAACTCACAGAGGTCAGTTCATACTCATTTTTGAAACATGGACATACTCAAAAATGATTAGAATCAGTTCAAACTCATTTTTGAAACATGGACATACTTAAAAATGAGCACATAGAAGTCAGTTCATACTCATTTTTGAAACATGGGCGTACTCAAATATGAGCACATTATGTTTTATTCTTGAGTGTGTGCATGTTTCAGAAATGAGTATATACATCATGTTTCAAACTTGAGTAATTTTGATTCGGAGCCATTTTGACTATGCGACATACTCAAATTTGAGTATTTTTTGCTCAGTTTTGAAAATGTCGTTTTTAGAGTGAAGATGGCTCCCCTTCGCACTATCATAGTACAAACGTATCGTACGAACATACCTGGGCCAAAATGTACCAGGTTAGGGGATAGGACGCAGGGAACCAATTGAGTTTCCTGCACGGTTTCCAGATTTTACACCGCTCGATATTTTCTTATGGGGCACAATAAAATATAAGTTGCACCGTCGTAAACCAAGTAATCTGGAGACACTTTGGGAGGAGATTCAAGCGGAAGCGCAGAAATCCCATTGGATACTTTGCTGCGAAGTATGGAATCAGTCATGACTCACTCGTATTCAGAAATATATCGATGTTGACGGCCACCATTTCGAACATTTACTTTACCCACCATTTGGAATATTCAGTTTGACAAGAAAGTACACTTATTTTTCAACTTGGACCATAGCCTTTCTTTTCCCTAAAATTTAACCTTGTAGGTTGGAAGATAAATTTTCTATGACAATTCATACATGTTTCTGACACACTCTGTATATTAAAAAGTTAATATATTGTTGATTTCTCATTTAATTAACGAAAGTGACAATTAAATGTAATTAACATGATAAGGATGTTTTCTTAAAGCACCAAAATGTAATCATCCCAAGTTATTTTCTATGAATTAATTCTGCAAAATAATATGGAATGCTAAGGATAATTATTCATTAAAGGAAGTAATATTAACTAATTAAAAAGCCGTTTCATGTGAGCATATTAACTGTAACAGGAAACATTTATCTGATAGAAAAGCGCAATTAGGCAATTCAATGTAGCAACATTACTTTATTGAAGCTTGAGTGTAATTAGCAATCCTACTTACCATTGTAGTAATGAAACAATGTAAGATAATATATAATCCTTTGCGAATAAACAACGAAAATTATATTTGTCGGCTAAATTTATCTGTTCTAGTGACTTTTAATTAGGATACATTTAATAAAATTAAGCTTTATGGAAAAGTATAAATAAAATTGAGAAATTAGCTGAGCTATGTGCATTATGTGCCTTTTACTATGTGCTTAATCTATACAATATTAAATAATCGGTCAAGGGGTTCCGTACATTAAATGTATTAATTACTATTTATTAATTAATAAACTTCTACTACCCCTAATTTTTTCATAATTTTCGTTTCAGTAGATTCGGAAATAAGAGGGCGGGGGGAGGGGGGGAGGTATTTTTCCAGTATACTTTCACCGATATATCTGAAAATATAATACCTAAAATTAAAACATATATATTTTTGAGTTTGATGTTACAAGACCATTAGAACGACACCCTCACACGATATATAAAAAGTAAGTATTTTTTTAAGTAACTTAATTATTATCTCGGCTAATTACCGACAATGTTTTTCGAAAATCATTATCAAATACCCTTGGATGATTCTGAGTTGATAGATACCTCGAACGCCCGTCAACTCCCCCGCTGACCGCCAGAAAAGTAAAGTTTGTGTGTAACAGAAAAATGCGTTTCTCTCAAAAACTATATACCTAGGAAAATCGTTGTTGTTTTCCTGCAAGTTTTAAATAAACTACTAATAGCCATAATTTTTTCATAATTTTAGTTTCAGTAGATTCAAAAATAGAGGGGGGGGAGGGGTGGAACATATTTTTGTAATGCATTTTCGACGATATCTCTGAAAATATAATACCTAAAATTAAAACAAATATATTTTTGAGTAAGGTATTACTAGATCTTTCGCACGATACCCCACACGATACACAAAACAAGAACGAAAAATCATGCGTCAAGCATAGATTATGTAACACTTTCCAACGCTTCCAAAATAATTTTACAAATCATACCGTTTAATAAGCTGAAAGATAACATCTAAGTAAACAATTTGGAAAACCCATAACATATTTAAAAACATAATTTCAGGAATTTCCAACATATACAATATTCGGAAAAATATCCGAATACTTTTATTCAGCCCGGTATATCGATAGATTTGTATATATACTACATAGGATGCTAAATTTTAGTTCAGTTAGGAAACGCGTAGCACAGTTTAAAATTCTCCTACTGGAGTTTCTGTCAATAAACAGAAATGTGTTCGCGAACTTTTGTGCTTCCCTGTATAGGATCTACAGAATTTGTACACACCACGTAATAGACAAAAAGCGAGTTAAAATTAAAATCGCGTTCAGTAACTTAAAACGCACATCCAGGAATTATTGTTAACAGACAGTAGAGAATTCTTTTGTGTGTCCCTGTAAATGAACGATGAGTGGTATACACACAATATTCTGTAGCAAGCCTCTTGTAATGTACCTTAGTGATATATATAAATTTCAATGCGTTTAAAATAGTGAAACATTATTTAAATAAACCGCAGACGATTTTTCTCCATAGACGTAATGTAACGGAATTCTTTTGACTGTCCCCGTAAAGTAACTATAAGTGCTATGCACATCCTATTCCATATTAAGCTTCTTGTAATGCACCGTAGTGATTTATATCAATTACAATGTGTTTGAAATTGTGTAACATCATTAAAATAGAACGTAAATGATTTTTCCCCATAGACCGTAATGTAACGGAATTCTTTTGAGTGTCCCTGTAAAAAAACTACAAGTGCTACACACTTCCGTTGAAATAGGGAACATGCTATAGATAACGATAATAACATATAAAAATTGCAGGGCTATCCGAGCCTATTTACGGGAGTTAGAGCACGGACAGATGGCCAGACGGCAGACGGCAGACAAACCGAAGTCATAAACACTTTTCAACTAGGTTGGAAAGTGTTAAAAATGAAACTTTTTTTTTCAAGACTTAATTAGCCTCCTAAATGGTTCCTAAACATATTTGTGAATGACTAATAATCTGAAAATATGTGGGTAAAAAGGCTTTATAACTTTCCCAAGTTTATTAAAAGTTAGTGCTATGCAACGAATGCAAACACATAATTAAACTACCCAAACTCCTCCATTGTCATGAAACACGCATCTTTAAACCGGTTAGGCTGGGTTGGATCGTCTGGTTTCTTTAATAATAAGAATATTTTTATTTGTATTTCGGAATTTCTCCTTTCTTTTTGAAAAAAATATTGTTTTGGACATTTGTTATTTTATTACACTTACAAAAATGAATTTACAAATAAAATTATCTATCTGATTTAGTGTCAAACTCATTAATGCAATTTTTCCCTTAACAAATTTTAAAAATCATCTGAAATAATACTGAAAAAAGAAGACAATTTTATTCTGATGTTAAATTAATGCAGCAATAAATAAAAGACTAAATTATTTTTAAATATGCAAATAGAAATGATATTATCAGCTGAATATTCGCATTGTTTTTATATTGAATAACTTAATTTATTAGTAAAATAATAAAAATATGAATTGGAATGACAGCAAATAATAATAAGTCCTTTTAAACTTAAGGAAATTAAATAAAACTTTATTTTAAAACCAATATTCTTAAATTCTCCTTTTGAAAAAAAGTAATATAAAAATGCAAATTTATATCTCTAGAAAAACATTTAAACTTCTTCACTTTTTGAAACCTTTGGCAGTAATTTCATTAGATCAATATTATTTTTATGACTTTTATTCTATGCGATCTTGACAGCAAATTTTTACTAATTTGAAGTTTTTCATTATTATAGCTTCAAAAATCGTTTTTTTCTTCTCTAATGGTTTTCAGATAGGGTATTCAGAATAGATTTTCAAACTTCAAGCTTGCAGACATTTCAAGAAAAGTTCTTGGAGTATTCTCTTTATAGCTGTTCTTTATATTACTTTAAAACAATATAATTGATTTTCAGCAAACGATAAAGCAAATGCTTTATAATTAAACATATATATATATATATATATATATATATATATATATATATAGAGAGAGAGAGAGAGAGAGAGAGAGAGAATTTCTGCAGGAAATGTATATATAGCCACATACATATATATCTATGATTTCAAAAAATCTTGATTATTTATCTTTTGAATCAGGTGATTTCTAGACATTAATAATATGATAGATAATCTGCGATATAGATAATGTGATTCTATATAGATAATGTGATCTACATAGATTATATATGATATATAGATTATGTATTATACATAGATTTTGTCTGAGCATTTAGTAATAAATGTTTATTATTTATCTTTATGTAAGGTAAGTGATGCAATGGCCAATGCAGGTAATATGGCCAACCCGCAATACTGTTATTAACTGCAGTGAAATCCAAAAGATGGCGCTTGAATCAAGTCGCTGGATGTTCGACAAACAAAGTCTAGTATCGTGTTGCTCGCAATCTTTGATCAGGTGCTAAGGAAGGCAGCCATTAGTGATTTGTTGTTAGTTGCGTTGGCGTATTATAATTTGCCTCTTGGAAATTTGTTATTTTTCTTATTTAAGCAAAGTATTTGTAATTAGTGTTATACATAATATTTTAGCTAGTTTAATAGTCTTTTAAACAGTGTATGTAAATTTCAATATCTGAGTGTTCAGACAGACATACGCATGCTTTTTCAAAACTCATTATTGTTGGCAATATTCCCAATGGGCATATTACCTGCACGTATGGCCATATTACCTGCACACATGGCCATTCCTTAATTCTTTATTCATTTATTTATTTATTTATATAATTATTTTATTTATGTACTAACCAGTTAAATAGTATACTACTGGCATTCAATAACAAATCAATTACCTTTTAAAAATATATATTACTATCTAGAGACTAAATATATCTAGAGACACGGCAGTGTGTCAGCCAAGTTAATCTGGCATACTAGTGTGTTATATTACGCAAACCTTTTGGAGATGATGTCGCCAAATTTCCACACTCTTCTATTGAAAATCTATTTGATCTACGTACTTGTAATATGTACTACGTAGTGAGGTTCTTCTAATTACCCAGAATCCAAAATTTTATAAATCACACATAATTAGTTTCCGATTTTTGAAAATATCTGATAATCGATAATTTTATCACTGACTGATTGACTTATGAAAAAGATTTCATGTATCTACAGCACCAGATTTAAAATTTGGTGCGAAGTTCGTTTACACTCTAAAACTAAGAAATCGAAAAAAAAAAGGAACAAACGAGTAATTACCCATTTGAGGGTGTCCATTGTTACTTTAACATTACGTCCATCATGCGAAATTTTAATTTGCCAAATGTTGAATACGGGCTGACCATGCCTTAGATAAACATACAAGATAAGACAGTTACAGCAAAATCTGTCATGACACTGTTAACTATCGTCACTAGTGATAAGGAAGACAACTAATTAAACTTGCTTAAAATTTTGCTTATATTGCTTAATATTGTTTTCGAATTTTTCTTCTTATTTATTTTCTCATTATTTTTTATTGAGTTTCAAATATTAAATTTGGTTTTTTTAATAATTGTTGTTTTTCATGCGTTAAATCTGAATCATTTCATTATATTTCACCTATGGGCATATTACCTGCATATGGGCATATTACCTTCATTAACTAAATATTTAAAAAAAAATTACTGCGGGTTTAAATTTTGATTAATTTAAGTTTTGAATTTTTTTTCAAGTACTAAAAAGAGCCTACTCTTTAGACAATTTTTATTTTAATTTTAAATCAGTTCTTACTATCTCTAAAACATTTCTGTTCTTAAGGTGGCCATATTACCTGCACTTACCTTATTATTTATTTTTTGTCGTTCATTTATGTATTTTCTTTAACTTTTTTATTATTTCTCTTTTGTATCATAAATATCATATATTTATATTGTAAATTTTCTTTGTTGTCCTCATATCATATATTTTTGTTATAAATTCATTAAAGTTTTTGAAAGGATTTTTCGATATGGCATTAATGATAACCTTAATTCTATACTTTAAATTTTGAAAACAAAATTGTCACACTAATGTGGCCTGCAACCTCTTTAACGGATTTTTTATCCGTGTTTGCTACAATGTACTCTTCATTGTCTACAGCATAGCTTGGAATATGACCACAGAACAATTTGTTTAAGGATTGTATAAATATTCGACTTACGATTTGTTGTCCGCATACGCACAAGATAATCAAACAAGCCTATACATATTGCCAACTGACACATAATTCACTTATTCACTTCAGAAGTGTTCCGGAATGTGATCGACATTTCCATTACGTTATTAACAGATAGAGTCGCAAAGGCTAGAAAAAACCCGGTTTAACCTGCGAATAAACCGGGTTGTTTGGGAATAAACTTGGTTTTTGGGGAATAAATGAGGTCTTTTGGGAATAAAACTGTGAGTAAATCGGGTTGTTTGGGAATGAACTTGGTTTTTGGGAATAAATGAGGTCTTTTGGGAATAAACCTGGGAATAAACCGGGTCTATTGGAAATAAACCTGTGAATAAACTGGATTTTTTCAACTTTATTTGCAGACCTTGCTTTGTCCGTTTAATTTTTTTCTTATAGGAATTTATCATTGTAACTTTAAAAGTTTCACGCAACATTGAATTATGCATCTCAAATAAGAAATTAGCTATGTGGTAGTTTTTCTTATAAGACAGATAACGACAGATGCACAACCAAATTTTAAGCATTATTAGACAAGACATTCTCACTTTCTTACTCACTGATAATTATTGAAAATAAATATTGTGATATTGTTAATTTAGGTTTAAGTTTGATTGGGAATATTATAAATAAAACCAGTTTATTAAGTTTTAAATGTATACCCGAATTAGTAGCGAAACGTGGTGAAAATTATTACTATCTTTGAATTCAGAGATATATTTTAATTCCATCTTTGAATTCAAAGATATTTTCAAAGAAAAGTTAATTCGTTTTCGAAGTAGATTTTTATAGAAGCAGGAATAAAATAAGTAGAATAATGTATAACATTTGAATGTTAGAAAGTATGAAATTACTTATCTCAATGAATGATTTTTTAAATTAATTTTTAATTAGTTTTCAACTTGATTTTACTAAAATTTCATGTATGAAAAGTGAAACATAGAAATTACATATCAAGATCATGCCTTCAATGCAAGCTTTTAAAAAGTATATAATAGCTAGTACAATTATGATAATAGATAAATGAAAAAACATAACAGTATTGCATAAGATATATTTAACTAGTCACATTTTCCTTGTATGTAGTTCAGGCCTAATAACAAGTTATACCATTATTTATTCATTTGGAATCATTTAATCATTGAGAAGCATTTAATCATTGGGAATCATTTAATCAATAGGAATCACTTAATCATTTGGAAGATTCATCATCATTTAATTATTTGAAAATGTTTATATTGTATCATAAAACAACGAAAGAAAGGCTACATATTTATGTAAATGGGAGTATTTGCATGTGCAGAATGATGATTTTCATTGGAGATTTAGAAATTAAAAAGTCCTTCCGGCCTGTACCGGGAGGAAAACGTAGCTTTCATAGTCATGTTTTTAAAAATTCAACCCATTTTACTCAAACACCCGAAAGCTAAAATGCTTGGAATCCGATTATAGAAGACTCAATCCCGGTTTTCGTTAATACTAAATTTAAATGCGAATTTAAGCATGAGAGATTGTTTCAAAATGTCAGACACCCTAGAATTTCAAACTGCCATGTTCAGCCATTTGTTAAGATAAAGCAAAAGCAAAAAATGTTCCGGAATCCTTGTATCACGCTCTACCACTTAACGGAAACAACTTTTTCAATTTATAATATCTTATACATCTTTTTGAATTTTTTTAAAAATTAAAAAAAATTAACGTGCCGCCATTTTAAAACAAGATGTCACAGGAAGCTGGACAACGTACTCGGTGGAGACCTTGGTACGTTCTGTACACATAATCAGTCACATTCATATCGGTTCATAAATACGAGAGTTAAAGAATAACAAATATATCAGATTGTTTTAAAATTCTCAGCCACCCTAGAATTTCAAACCGCCATATCTCAGCCATTTTTTAAGATATAGCCAGAACAAAAAATGTTCCAGAATTCTTGTATGACGTTCTAAAACTTAACACAAACAATTTTTTCAATTTATACTTTTTTATTTCATCTTTTTCAATTTTTAAAAATTTAAAATTTTTCAATTGGCCGCCATTTTGGAAACAAGATGGCGAATGAAGCTGGCCAACGAACTCGGTCGAGACCTTTGTATGTCCTGTACACATACTCAGTCACATTCAAATCGGTTCATAAATAACAGAATTACTGTATGACATATATATATATACACTTGTGTGCAAAAATTAAGGACGAGAGGGTTTTTCGAATGTAACGTCGAGCAGAAGATTTCCACATCGACCAAAATGATACTATAAGATCTTCAAGATATGAAAATATGGGACAAGTGATAAAAAAAATCTAAACAAAGAATAAAAAGGATGTGAAAGCATTTTATTGAAAGGGTCACTTGGAGCACAAAGAAGGTGCAGAGAAGAAAGAAACGTTCATCTTACAAGCACCTGGCAGGATAAATTCAGTCTCTAATAGGGGATATGGTCACTCCTGACTGCGATGTAGGATTTGCAACGTCTGTCCATGCTGAGGACAAGGTTGTCTAGTAGCTCTTGAGGAATAGAGTCTCATTCCTCTTTTGACGCCAATTTCAGCTCCGAAATCGTTGCTGGCTCCTGATGACGTGATGCCAAGTGTCTCTCGAGGAGGTCCCACACGTGTTCTATGGGATTAAGGTCCGGGGACTTTGCAGGCCAATCCATGCGTTGAATATCCAGGAGCTCTTCGACGGCTGCTGTACGATGAGGGGGAGCATTGTCATCCATGAAGAGGAAGTCCGGACCCACAACAACTCTAAAAAGACACACGTAAGGCTAGAGAATCTCGCGCAGTAGCTTGCATCAGAGACTGAACCTCCTTGGAAGACGTGGAGGTCCATCAACCAAGCATGATATCATTCCAAACAAGAACTCCGGCACCTACAAAACGGTCCCTTTCGAGGATGTTGGAGAGGTGATTACGTGTTCCCTACTCTCTCCAGTTGTGTATACGTCCAGAATCGCTCGTCATACTAAATCGGCTCTCATCCGTAAAGAGAACTAGACCTCACTCCTGTTGTGTCCAATTCTTATGTTCCTGATACCACAAAAACCTGCGTCTTTGATGCGCAGGCGTTAGAGGTACACACCGTACTGGTCGTTTGCATACAGGCTACCTTTGTGCAGCCTCCTAGCCACGGCAAAACGTGATATCCGGCGGCCAGTAGTCTGCTCCATCTGTCTTGCGATTTCTCCACTTGTCTGACGCCTGTTTCATTTCGCCTGTAGGGCAATATAACGGTCCTCCGCTGTTGTTGTTGTGCATGGGCGAACAGTGCTGACACGGCTCGGACAGCCGTTCCCTTCGTTTGAAATGCACTCTAGACTCGCGAAACATTGCTATGAGCGATACCGAACTCTTGTGTCACACTTGTCACATTTCGACATTCTTCCAACTTCCCAATGATTCGACCTCGTGTAAGGTCATCCAGATGATATCTTCTGGATTGCCTCTTGGTCATATCATACAATAATAGCTTAAAAAAAACGTCGCTGAAATCACTTTACACAGTGCAATAGATTTCACCAAATTTCAAAACGGTAACCGTCTCTGTGCTTTTATCCCCTTAGCACCTCGTCCTTTTACGCCATATGCCATATATGGGCATGTCCTGCTGTATTTGTTTCAGGTCTCTCCCCTGATCGTCTTTCATTTAGTTCTGTTGCCTTTTTTGGCTTTTATACTAATTTGTCAGCTCCGACCTTAATTTTTGCACACCAGTGTATATATATATAAATCAATATTTGAATGGAGGGTGGTTTGGGGGTCTGTGGGGTCATGATCGCTGAAAATATACCAAAATTTTTTGGAATCGCTTTCCTCCAAGCGGCTGTAATATGTAGCTTTTTGTAATGAAAGCTACCTACTAGTAAATCCGCAGATCAGGAGCCTCAACGTCATCTCTAAAAGTTATTGTTTTTAAATCTCACTTTTCATATTATTAAGCATCTTAAAATACGCAATTTAATTTTGTTATATTACATACATATTTATAGGCATATAACAAACTTCAGTGGCTCCAGAAATTAGAAGCGTTAAATTAAACACGGTTTACGCAATGATATTCTGAAATTTTTATGAACTTCTTAGACATGTAACTTTTTAGATGAAAAAATGAACTTGTATCAAAATAAATTCTCATTTATGTCAATAAAATATTAAAATCTCCCGAAAATAATTTATTTTGCTAATAAAATATTGCAGCAAGTGAGCGTTACTTGAATTTTATTATTTTGATATTCTTTGAAATAGGGTTGCTAAGCAACTAATAAATTAAAGAACAAGGAAAAAAGAAATTCATTTTAAAATTTGTAAAAAATGTGAAAATAAATTGTTTTATATTTCCCGAACAGAGGCAAAAAATGTTCCAATAATTTAAACAATGAATTTCTAAATTCTAATAAATGTATCGGCAAATTTTTAAAGCTATTAAATATATTTAAAACCTCCATATAAAAAAATTAGCAGCATCGGCAAATTTTTAAAGCTATTAAATATATTTAAAACCTCCATATAAAAAAATTAGCAGCGGTAATTTTACGTTTAAATCCATTATTCAAATATATGATTTTCATTTCAGCTAAAAATGAAATTTGAAAATCGTCTGCATTCCCATAGGAAAGCATTATGACCTAAAACGAAATGTTCTATATTTATCGAAAGAATGAACAAAATATAACAAAAAACTATACAGCTATTTCCGAGTACATCACCAACATATTCACCAAAAATCAACTTAATCGGACCATTTTTACGGCAGTTATCGCGGAACAGACAGACAGACAGACAGACGGAAACCAAAAACTTTTCGCGTCTCCACAGTGAGCCTCAACTGACGTTTCGGCAAAAACTGCTTTTGAAATTAAAAGTTAGTTATGGAGCATGGCTTTATTTAATAGAAGTACCCAAATAAAATGTAATAAATAGAAAATCTACTCAAACATTCGCAATAACCCGTTCTTTCTTTCCCAATTGAGTAACTGTTCATCAGTTATTTTTTCGTCTTCATTAACTTAGAAGTTTACTCTCAAAATAATGTTTTTATTTATTATGAAATAACTTTTCTTAAGTACCATTTAATGTAGGCAACTAGAAATGGCGTTACGAAATTTCACCCATCTCAAAAAATCATCTTTATGCAGTACCAAAGGACTTAAAATACTTAAAAATTTTTAATAAAATATATTTGCTTTCATCACATAATCTGCTTATTATAAGATCAGAGTTAACAATCTTTTATGTTTATAATTTTATTTCAATAATAACCGCAAAGCACTTTTTTATAACTTTTCAAAACTCTATTTGAATTGCCTAATTGTTTTAGAGATTTACATTTAATTCTCATTTAAAAAAAAAAAAAAAAAAAAAAAAAAAACATAATTTTGCATATTAATCATAGATTTCGAAAGCTGCTCCTAATATATAAATCTCCAGTGACAATCTTTATTGTGCAAATCCTCTCATTTCCAGACTACTTTTTGTGCGGTAATTAACTGAAAAATGAATACATTATTATACATGTCTATCAGTTTAGCAAATGAATTGCTATAAACTTATTACTTTGCTTAATATATAGATTTTATATACCAGAAAGGAACATCGATGGACACCAATACAATGTTTAATTAATTTTCGTTTCTAAAAGCATTAATAGATGGAATGATTACTGTTCTATAGAATACAGTGGTCAGCAACATTTTTGTTGTTGAGGAAAATATAGGTGTTGTAGAATAATTTGAGTGTGCGGATTCCAAATCTGAACTCCAAATTTCTCTATCACGTCAGGATCTCGAGTTATAGAAACTACCAATGTTTAAATATAACATTATGAGACTGTTTTATACAATTGAAATTTGAGCAATATTATTTGTTTCAGAGCAGATTCACAATCTGGATATGTTATTTTAGATTAATTTTTCTTTGAAAATCTGGATATCTTTGTTATACAGAGGTGACAATCTGAGAGGTTTTTTTTTCGGTTCATGCCATATCATGGGAACAGAAAAAGACATTGCTTTTCTTTTACCTCTTAACCATTGTGTTAGCCCTATATTGCACACAGTACAGCGTCTATCTGGTGTCCCACAATTTGTCCGGATCCACAACTTCCACACCAAAATAATGATGGTAAGCAGTTTTCACTTTTAGAAACAGAAGAATGGTAATAACTTTAGATTCTGACATGATAGAGAAATTTAGAGTTCAGATTTAGAAACAGCACACTCAAATTAATCTGGAACACCTACATTTGTCAAAGTAGCTGACAAGTATTTTTTTTACCAGTGATATATCCATCATATCCAAAACTAAATTCGAATGCATGAAAAGCTCATCTTTTACTATGTTATCTTAAAATAAGAAACACATAAGGTAAAAATCATGACTCTTAGATATATGCTGAAAATGTGGTAAAATTATATAATGGAAATATGATGCTACTAATGCGATATATCAAAGTGCATTGCATAATTGCGAGAAGTCAGGGGGGTTCCAGTTTACTTCTTAAAAAGCAGTTGATGTATATATTTTATGTAAAGTATATCTTGCATATATTCTATATTCCAAGTGATATGAATTATAAGTTTATTGTATCCATGGTATATAATGTGAGTTGTGTGGGTTGTGAATATGTAGTATCCACTGTAAAATTTTGTGTTATAGTTATTGTACCATTTTTAGTATCATAGTTATCCATTTAAGTTTTTGCATCATGCGTATGTGTTAGAGGTACCAGCTTTCCGATTTTCTCAAGTCAAATAACAATAATTCGAAACGAAAAATTATTTAAATGTCTTATTTCTATATGGTTATTTATTAATGATTTTTTGCTGCAGAAAATTTAAAATTTTAGTTGAATTACGAAAAAAAACAGGATGGTTGTAAGATTCGATGTATGTATAACATGCATTTTAACATCTATGTAAGTTATAAGAAACATGTTTTATCATGTAAGTATGGAAGATAGACATAAGAATAAAGATAATGTATTACGTATGCAGTATTGAAATTGCAGTAAAAATTTATGGAGGTATTTTAACCCGGGAATACGCGCGCAGGGCATGTCGTACATGAAATTTCATTCATCCTTACTTATCTGACACTCTACTTTTGGGAAATTCGTCAAACCCCGCCTGGCTGAGTTGAATGTCATCCTCTTGAAGGGAAGAAACATTCCTAGTGAAATTCCAAAAATACATTTTTCACAATTGTATTCAATGGGTGTGAGAAACCCGTGCGACTTCTCGAGTCAGTCAATTTTCGCTTCTTGAATTCAGCATTCAGTTTTCTTTCAAAGTTTAGATGGTGAAATATTTGAGCTATAATCACAAACAAGGGCGGGAAAACTCAATACACATGACAAAAAAGTGACAAATAAATATATATGGATTACACGAGTCTTTTCCGTTGGGGATTATGCCATAAAAATGCAAGTCCATTTTTGTCGTAATATAAAAGTGTTTATTTATCCGTTTTTACGGATTGAATTTTTCCGACATTATTTTGTTTATTTCATTGTTATAGGCAATAAGTAACTTGCATTTCATGACAATTATAGGTTAAAACTCCCGTGTGACATACCCAGCGCGAGCCCTCGTGTGTAATTTTTTACCGCGACTTCTCCAAGGTTAAAAACTAAAAGGAATTTATTAATTACAGCCTCTGTGGTGCGTAGATAAAATTTAACCAGTAAGGCATTTTTTGTGTTTCTTCTTTTAAATAGTAACTTTGAATAATGTAAAAACGAAAAGGAAATTACTTATGATAAGCATGCTAAACATTGCGCATGTTTTGATTATAACTTTTGTAAAATTAGTTTTACAAAACTATTATTTAAAATCAAAAAGTTTATACCCCAAACTTTGTATTAGTTTTTATTCAGTGTCTGAAAAGGCAAATTATTTGAAATTTAATTTAAACACAATTTCTTCTCTAAAACTACTTTAATTTTACGACAGAAATGTTCCCAGTCAAAACCGAAATTACTTTTCGTAAAATTAAGGTTTTCGTAAAAGAACAATGAGTTCTCGAGAGAATTGTTTAATTCTTTGATTCAAATAAAAATTATTTTTCCCATGCAGGTACAATTAATTTTAAATGAATATAAAATCATTAAAATTTAATATGTGTTTAAATATTTACTAATTATTTAAAATTATTAAAATGTTTTATTCTTTAACCTTTTTCCATCTTTTGATTTCTTTTTTTAAAAATATTACATTGATTTAAATTCAACTAAATATTACTAACTTCAAATAATTCGAGTAACGTTTCTTAAAATCAAAAATTGTGCTTAATTTGTGTACGTTTATTTGTTTATTTTTCAAAAGAGGCTGTAACATTAAAGTAAAAAAATAAATAAGTGCAATACAAAAGTATAGAAATGTACTTCTTGCGTTTGTCAGAAATTCATTGCTCCTTTGTAGTGATTTTAAATTATTCGTCATAATTCATTTGTTAATTTATAAGTAATTGTTAATAATAATAGATCGTATTATCTACTGCATTTTATTTATTACCAGATTAAAACTCACTAAATAAAACAGACTTTCCATTAGCTCCAGCTCTCGATGAAAACACGGCTTAATTTAATAACAGGTTTTAATGACGATTTCGCCAATTTGGAAAGCTTGTGTGATGTGAATTTGCTTTCGGTGCCAAAATTGTGCTTAATTTGTGTACGTTTATTTGTTTAGTTTTCAAAAGAGACTGTAACATTAAAGTAAAAAAAAAAATAAGTGCAATAAAAAGGTATATAGAAATGTACTTCTTGCGTTTGTCATTGTTCATTTGTAGTAATTTAAAATAATTCGTCATAATTCTTTCGTTAATTTATAAGTAAATTTTAATAATAATAGATCGTATTATCTACTGTATTTTATTTATTACCAGATGAAAACTTGTTAAATAAAGCAGAATTTCCATTAACCCCAGCTTTCGATGAAAACACGGCTTAGTAAAATAACAGGTTTTAATGAGTATTTCGCCAATTTGGAGAGCTTGTGCTATGTGAATTTGTTTTCGGTGCCAAATTTGGCAATAATTCATTTACAAGTATCGTCCAACTTGACGATAATTTGGCATATGTGATTCTGTATGTGGAAGTATGTGTTTACATGCAAATATTCCTGTACGTTGGTATACATCGCAATAATGTTTTGATTCCACCAATTATTTTGTTTTTAACATTATGACATCAACGTGTAGGGACATTATATCATGATGTCAGTATTACCGGCAGCCAGACTTATTCATTTGTATTCTACGTGATATAATTTATATGTTTTTTAATGTTTAATACAGATTAAAAAAATAATTTCTATTAAGACATAGTAAAAATTGTTTTCATTAATGAAGTTATTAATGACAAACTTATTGCTTTTTAAAGGAAATTGAAGCAAAAGTTACCATACCGACACATAAACTAAATATTTTATTTTCAATTTGTAAAATCTGATTACTTCAGCTTATAAATACCATTTACTCTGTATAAAATATTTGTTCGTAAGTTTTCATTTTAAATGGTATGCATAAGACCTCTTCTCAAATTAATAAAAACTAATTATACGACTTGTTTAAGGTAAATTTAACATGTTTAACAATATTAATCTTTAGCCAATGAAGTGCGCAATATTCTCGACAGTTTGGATTTTTCTTTTCTTCTTTTTCTTCTTCTTTTTTTTCTTTTTTTTCTTTTTTTTTCTTTTTGGCATTACTTGTTCTGACTAACTATTTTTACATTATTTAACTGCTTCAATTATGAAGGTAGATAAAACGAAATTTTCTGTGCAAATATACTGGTGTACAAATTCAAGGATTTTGTACATACTATACACAACCTCGTACAAAATCCTTGAATTTGAACATCAGTATTTTTGCAAAGGAAATTGCACACTATCTGAACCAATAAAGAGTTTTTTTTAGATCCTGGGAAGGTCACTATGCTTTCGTTCACTCTTCTTCGAAGTTGTAGCATTGGATGGTCTAGATAAGCGTTTCTTAAACTTTGCAATCTCGTGGACCCCCTTTGAGGTGATATGCATTCGCAGATCCGCAACAATTTTTTTAATGTAAGATAAGACATTATTTTAATGGTGTATATCTTTTTTTTCATTACATATATTCTGTGTTTAGTTGTTGAAAAAAAATAACTTAATGAGAAAAATGACATACGTTAACAGACAGTTAAATTATACGTAATATTATTTCCTATGAGAATGATGCTGCTGATTTTTGTTACTAGATGTGCAATGTCTAGTTTAAAGTTTGTAACACGTATCCGTAAGTCTGGTTCCACATTCAATCGATTTCTACATTTGTTTTTCATATTCAGAAGGCTGGAGAAATTCTTTTCATACAAATATGTGGTACAGAAGGGAAGTAAATTCTTGATAGCTTTTTCTGCTAGTTCTGCATAAGTATTCCTCACGTACAATCAAAAATTAGGAAGACACTTAGAAAGCAATTTTCATGGAGCATTGCACGATAATTAATAAATAAGTTGTTCCTGCTCTAAGAATGTCAATGTTTCGATTTCAGTAATTTCTTGTAATCCAGTTATTTTCTAACTTTAATTGACTAAAATAATGTCTGAAGGTTTCTAATACGTGCTTCAAGTGTACAACATTTTTCTTCACTAGTATCAGGGAAAATAGTATCGGCAGAAGTTTGTAAGAAATCGAACAATGTTAGAAATGATTCAAAAATGTTATTTTCAAGCCGATTTGCCCACAAATATTTTTTTTTTGTTGCTTCTCTTTTTCTTAGACTTTGAAAATGTTTACCAATATTTCTTGTAAGCTTAAATTCAGCTCAATCAGAAAACTAAAAATATCTGTTAATTACACCATCTTGATAAGCCAGGAAAAATCATTGAAAGAATCTTTCAAGTCGAATTCGGAATCCATAAATACAAAACGGGCCTTCACGTCGTCACGCAGTGCAAAAATGCGATTTAAAACTCTTCCTCATGATAGCCACATATTTTCTCTGTGCTGCAAAAGGAAATTTTTTGTGCTGACTACCAATTTCTTCGCACAAAATTTTAAATGATCTAGAATTCAATGGACGAGCCTTCATATAATTTACTACTGAAACAAATTCGTTGAATAGAAATTTCAAATCTTCAAGCATTTTTTTGACCATCAGCGATTCACGATGAATACAGCAGTGTGTCCAAACAACATGTGGTGCTGTAACTTTAGCTAATCTGATCCAACCATTAACAGTTCCACTCCTAGCTCGAGCCTCATCTGTACTTATTCCGAAATATTTTGACCAGTGTATTTCTTTTTCTTGTATGAAACCATCTAAACGTGTGAATAATGCTGTATTTGTTGTACGAGATGGAAGGGATTTGAAAAACAAAAAATCTTTACATATCTTACCACCAAATTCATAACGAACGAAAACTAGTAAATTGATGCATATTTAAAGCGAATTGAGAAAGAAAAAAAATATTCGGTAAATGTTTGACTTGCGCTGCGATGAATTTGGAGGGTTTAGAGGGAGGGGGGATTCCCTTCCCGAGCATTTAGGTGTTTATGCTTATTAATAGTTCTAGATTAGAAGTTCTATCATGATATTCCACCCCCCTGCCACAGCTTTAGAAATTTTTGCCAAAAACAAAAGTTACCACTGGCTTTGAAAATTTAACACTGGGCTTGGGGACACCCAGCTCTAAGCTTGCGGACCGCCCAAAATTACTGCAGTAATTAGTATTATATCCTTTGATAAGTTATTAATCCTGGTGAACTAATCTTTGCATCTAGACCAGCGTTTCTTAAGTTGTGCTCTAGATGCAAATATTAATTCAGCATGGTTAATTACTTATGAAAGGATATAATACTAATTGCTGTGGTAATTGTTTCTATTGTTTCAATTTTATGTTAACTGACACTGATAGTGAACAGATGGAATAAATTTATTTGACAAGGAAGCAAAATTAGGTACTCTCATCTGGTATTCTTTCATTATAACAATTTCTGTGTAATATTGCAATCCAATCAAATTTCATTATTAAACAAGTGCAGGGATATTTTACTCGTTCGGTAACAATGAAAGAAATTAGTTTACAATTGAATCCATTTGGACACTACACTGTTAACTAGTATTTTAAAAACACAAATTGCACAAATTGTGCTTATTAGTTGCTAAAATCAGTGTAAAAATTGTTTTAAACTCATAAAAGAGCTAAAATCCTACATGTTTCGGCTTTAAACTTAAAGCCATCATCGGGGAAGAGGAACAACACAAACGAATACTGATCATTTAATTTTGGACACGAGAAAATTGAAATCAACAGTATGGAAAAATTTAAATAAAATAAGCGGGCGCTCTCTGTTGCCAAAGAGCGAAAAACAAAACAATGAATTAACAAGGGGTTAAAAATGTATCCCATAAACTAGGTATGTTGAAAGAAAAGTTATCATTACAAATACAATCTTTTAGTATCTTTTAGTATTTTTAGATCAGTAGTCGTTTGTGTTGTTCCTCTTCCCCGATGATGGCTTTAAGTTTAAAGCCGAAACATGTAGGATTTTAGCTCTTTTATGAGTTTAAAACAATTTTTACACTGATTTTAGCAACTAATAAGCACAATTTGTGCAATTTGTGTTTTTGAAATTAGTTTATTCTCAATAAATTCAGCTGTAATTTAATTTGACAACACTTAATCAAAATCATATTTTCGAAACTTTGTTGTTTCATAAATTGGCATCTTTTCAATGAGCCTTAAAGAGTTCCTAAACTTTATTTAGGGGGTTTCATTCATTGGCAGCTCTTCAATGCCAATAAAATTAATCGAAATACAGAGTTGGCAAGCTCTCTGAAATTATCCACTTCTAAGAGCTTTGCGTTGTTCTTTACTGCTCCGAATGTGATAAAATCCTGAAAAATACATGTGATGAATACCTGCAATTTGTGTCAATTTCCTTTTTTAAAATCCATCATAAAATAGCATTCAAATACGCATTCATTATTCTCATGCATTGTAATGCCTAATATGCCTTCACATAAATGTTTAATATGCTTGCAATAATTCTTCAGTATGTTCTCTTTCATTGTCAACAATGTAACTATAATCGCAAAACTATATTTGCTATTATTAATTACATGCGTATTATAAAATAACTGATGAACATAGATATGAATACTTTATTTCACTGATAGTGAAGGCACATTTATTAGGGAAATTTTATACAACAAGATTTTACTTTAACACGTGAATAACACATAATTTGAATTGACTATAAGTTAAGTTTGTCTAATTCGAAGCACTTGAAGCACTCCAGTGCCACCTGAAGTGAAAACAGCTTATTTCGCCAACCCTGTACTTTATTGACCAAAAGTAGAAAGATCTGTGTATGAAATTCAGCGCATGCGAGTGAAAGTCATAGCAACATTAGTATAAAAAGGGTAAACATTTTCGTCATGATTTTCTATAAATAATAAATAAATATCCCTAAAATAATTGAAAATATACGTCTTTTAAAAGTTACTAGAGTATTAAATTACATAAAAAATTATATATCTTCCGTCATTGAGCAAATTAATAAAATTCATTGAAGAAATTCATACATCTAATTTTTTTAAACTATTGAAATATACAAACACTTATTCTATTGGTCTAGCATAAATCACAATTTCTTATTAACACATTTCTAGAACGTCTTCGCTTCAATGTGAAATACTGTATTTTCAAAATTCACAGTTTTCAAGTCAAACGGCTACTCTAACTTAGCATTCTTTACTTATAAAAAAAAAGTATGATGTATAATATTAGTAATAGTGTGTACTTAAATTCAGGGTGTCCTATTTCCTAAATGGTTAATTCCTAAAGTAGTAATTTTAGGGATGGAATTTTAATTGAGAATATGCTGTTCTTTTTAAAAATTTCTCTTAAAAAACAATTTTACCAAAACAGTTTTTTTTGAGTTACAAAATTTTATTTTGTATGCGTCTTTAAACGATAAGTTTTTAGAAATGTTACAAGTTACATTTAGAAACACTAATACTTTCCAAGAAAAATATTAGAAAGTCCAGTTTTGTACAACAAAAATTTACCATGTCTTGACAGTTTAAAATTTATGAATTTTCAGCGTTTTCTGGTACTAAAACGAGATTTTTCGTTTTAGTTCCCTAAAACTAACGGTTCAGGAATTACTTATAGGAAAACGATAAGAAGAAACAACCTGTATACTTTGATAAACAGAAAATAGGTTACAAATGTTTGCTATTACACAGAGCATTTTTTGTTTACTCGAAAAATCATTATTGCAAAACTTGTTTTTGTAGATATAGTTGTTTGACTTTAATACGATATTTTGAAGCATTGTATTTAACGATTACTAAAAAATATTCTTATGGAACTATAAATTCTTTTTTATTTTAATGTAAAATAAAATTCTGATTTACTGCTAATTTTTGTAAGCGAAAAATGTTACTTCCTTATAGTAAAACCTCCATAACGGACACTCCCGAATAGCGGACACCTCTATTTAGCGGACACTTTTTAAATCCCCATAACTTATACATTCGTGCGCATTTAGATCTGGATAGCGGACACCTCCAAATACCGGACAATTTCTGAGCTCCCAAGGTATCCGTTATTTAGAGATTTTACTGTATAAAGAATGTACTTTTACGTGACAATATTATGTTATAAACAAATAACGGGTATATGTAATTTAGAAAATTGTTTTTAAATCTTACATTTAACCGTTAAGTGCTATGTCATTTTATTAAAACAATCTGCAATTGTTTCCTTTTATATGCTTTTAATTAATCCTATTATTTTCTGATCGAAGAGATAAAAATACCATTAAGACAATCTTAAATGTTTCATATATTTAACATTTTAACATTGTTATATGTATAACAATTTTACATATCTAAAAATAGTCGCATATATATAAATGTAAATATTAGTTTACAAAAGGTCTTAAAAGACAAAGACAGAACGTATTAATGAAATAACTTAGATTGTTCTGGAATTTAACTAAAAAAGAATGAAATAAATTTTTCAGCTTGTTACAATACTATTTAAAAAAAATAAATTTCACAAATAGTAGTGAGCCTTCTTTTTTATCATCACTTATCTTTTCTCAGTTAAAAGAATAAAAATAAAGTTAATAAGAATGAAATGGAAAATAAACATAATAAATTGCTATCTATAAATGTATGTAGCTGCCAATAAAACTTCTTCATTATATTTTAAAATATTTACGATATTTCTTCCTTTCATAATTTGTTACGTAATTTAACGTTATAAAGTATAGATAACAAACTATTTTTATTTACTTATTTTGTTTTTCTCTTATAATGTGAATAAAATATAAATTTATTTTAGTTATAAAATACGTTTACACAAATTTACATTTGTATTTTATATAAAATTTTAGAAAAGATATTACTTTACACAGGTTTCGTTATGAATATGAATGATAAATTTAAAGCTTTTAAGTAAGATAAATTATTTGAAATATCAGTATGTGCTGAGTTATTGTAAAACATGATTTTATACAGGACTAGACAAATCGCCACTGTGACAAAATTATCTTAGCTGGCGATTGGAAACATCAGCATTATATGATCTAATTATGAATCATTTGAATGGTGCTTAAATTATGGACTACGAGCAGGGAAGACCGAGCTATGCTCGGTCAAAATTAAATTTGAGTTCAAATATCATGATCCATGACCAAAATAACTCACTAATTGAATTTTCTCGAACATGTGACTTAGCCCAACAGTCTTTTCGTGCCGGAAAACCATAGGATGCAAATTTTAGTGTAAATTGAGCCGCTTTTTAGATATTGACCCACAATGACCCAGAAATGACTCACTAATCGAATTTCTCGAACATGTGACCTAGTCTAATGATTTTCGCGTGCCCGAAACTCGTAAAATACAAAATTTAATCAAAATCTTTAGAGCCGTTTTTTAGATAAAATTAATTTGACCCGCTTTGACCAAAAAATGACCCCCTAATCGAAAGTTCTCGAATATGTGACCCAGCCCATGGCTGGAATCACCCAAAACGAATCCCCGCGTGCCGGGGAACATCCCGGGGGAGGTGTTAACGCTCTACGGCCTGGCTTTGCTGGGCCGAGTGGCCCCTCTTAGGCATTCAATAGTCTTCTCGTGCCCGAAAATAGTCGGATACAAAATTTCGTCAAAATCGTTTGGACCGTTTTTTTAGATACAATTAGCTTGACCATGACCCAAAATGACCCAAAATGACCCACTAATTCAATTTTCTCGAACATGTGACCTAGCCCAACAGTCTTCTCGTGCCCGGAAACCATTGGATGCAAAATTTAGTGTAAATTGAGCTGCTTTTTAGATCTTGACCCACAATGACCCAGAAATGACACACTAATCGAATTTTCTCGGACATGCGACCTAGCCCAATGCTTTTATCGTGCTCGAAACTCGTAGGACACAAAATTTAATCAAAATCGTTAGAGCCGTTCTTTAGATAAAATTAATTTGACCCGCGTTGACCCCAAAATGACCCACTAATCGAAAGTTCTCGAACATGTGACCCAGCCCAATTGACTT
Organism: Maratus michaelseni; assembly: GCA_963931845.1. NCBI lineage: Eukaryota > Metazoa > Arthropoda > Arachnida > Araneae > Salticidae > Maratus > Maratus michaelseni. Next base: position 44,481,138 of record OZ007592.1, on the reverse strand, counting down.
CTCATGCCCGAAAATGGTCGGATACAAAATTTCGTCAAAATCGTTTGAACCGTTTTTTAGATAAAATTAATTTGACCCTCGTTGACCCAAAAATGACCCACTAATCGAAAGTTCTCGAACATGTGACCCAGCCCAATTGACTTCTCATGCCCGAAAATGGTCGGATACAAAATTTCGTCAAAATCGTTTGAACCGTTTTTTAGATACAATTAGCTAGACCATGACCCAAAATGACCCAAAATGACCCACTAATCGAATTTTCTCGAGCATGTGACCTAGCCCAATGGTTTTCTGGTGCCCCAAAACGGTAGGATACGAAATTTCGTCAAAATCGTTAGAGCCGTTTTTAAGATAATTTTTGCATATATATATATATATATATATATATATATATAACCACCCACAAAATTTGCTCGTATTAGAATATATGATAAACCAGAGGATGCTATTGATAAGTGGTATTTTGAAAATATCAGACTTTGTGGATTTTAAAATCTGAGAAGCAAAAATTAGAAAAATGCGAATTTTAAAGAAACACATGATTTCTTTGCTTTTTTAATGCCATTTTATTCCTATACACTTCATCCTCTTCCATTTTGTACCAAATTTGTTTTTAAAGTGTATTTTATCAAAGTCCCTTTTTCCCTTTGAGAATGGACTCTGTCCTTCTGCATAGTTAGGTGTTCAAATCTGGACTGCGTTTGTACTTTAACATACATTGACCACATTTAACTTTGTCATATGTTTGCCAATTTTCTAACTTTGAAATAATTTTTCAGTTTTCCCGTGTCCCGATCAGACCGTAACTCGTATATGGACATTTCTTAACTTAACCATTTTTGCCCTTTCTTTTCTGACTCAGTCCAGTCTCTTTACCTCCTGCAGTCATAGCAGTCATCCTCCTGCAGCCTCACACAGCCCTGACATCACTTACTCTGCACTATATTCTTTTCTTCCAGCGGTTTCTCCAGCTAGTTTCTCTTAGCATATACAGGAGCTGGTATCCAACGTAGCACGTTTCTTCCTCATCATATTCCAATTTATTTAGCCTACAGCTGGACATCCTACGGGCGCGGGGCAGGGAACTGAGGTCCCAAGGCCATGTTATCTCTTCATTCCATCGCATATCTTGTGTTCTTTCACAACTAATATGTCTAAAGTCAACGACTCATCAAGATCCAAGCGCCCATAAGCACATAAGGGCAAGAAGCTTGCCTTCAGAACTGAAACCCTGGATTCAGATCTGGATAACGACCCGCTGGCTGTTTCCAGATCCTGAATTTCCACACATTACGTGCGGCAAGCGCTTCAATAACGCTGTAACGAAAGACAAATCCTCATCCAGCTTAGTAGTTACGAGATATCTTGAGGACCTGGAAATGCGCAAAATCCTGCAGGATATCCTCGAAGAATCAGAGGAAGACAATAAATAAATTAACGAACATGAAGCTATAACCCGGTTCTGATAAATAATTCAACTGAATATACTCTGATAACTGAATATACTCTAATAACTGAATATACTCAGCATGTATGATTAAAAGTAATTTTTATCAAACTGTCTGGGATGAAATACCATGAACAGTTTTAAATATCTGTAACATTTCTTCGTTATATTAAAATGCAAAGATTAAAATTTATCTATGCAAAATGAATTTTTATATGGCACTGTTATTTTATTTTATTTTATTTAATTTTTTTGTAAGATAAATAACAAAATTTATAATAAGAAATTTTTACTTTTTATGCTTCAAATAATTAAACTTGCACTTGTCTCTCCACGACTTTTTTTTTTTTTTTTTTTTTTTTTTTTTTTTTTTTGTTATAAAATGCATATAATTTACATTCCAATTTTTTATCTATGTAATATTATTCCAAATTGCTTGGATTATGTTTCAGAGTTTGTCTTGTTTGAAATAGATTTAATAGACAATTCATATTTTACTTTGAAGTAACAAATAACTTATTTCTTAAAATAGCAAACAGCTTACCCTTTAAAATTTGTATCAATAGTAAACGAATACAAAAGATGAAGGGGTGTTTGGATGTAACCGTACCAACACTGGTGTTGATCGGCCGATCTGTCGTGACTTCTAAAGTCAGATCTTAAGCATTAGAAGGTGTATAAGAGGTTTTCAGTGACGACAGTGTTTTGATAAAATGATTTCTTTTTAAAATAGTTTTCTTATAAAAAAAAGATTTAAGTAAAGAAATTTTTTAAGGATATCGCATATGTTATTCAGTCAAACTTAGTAGTGTACATTTCGTTTTTAGGATTATATAAATTTGAAGTTTCATGAAAAAATTAAATTGTTTTAACTTTCTGAACTAATCTATTAACAGAGTTAAAGATTTAAAATTTTGGAATTTGAAAAAAAAAAATTCTGTTTTTTTTCTGTTTCTTTTTTCTTTTTTTTTTACAGTACACTACGCGACATTGAAAATGCAACACCAAGACGGAGTGGTCAGAAAGTAATGAAACTCGACAAACAGAGAGAGACAGCAACAAACAATAAGTGATCTTTATTTCGAAGTGATAATCATAATACAGAGCGAGAACAGCGTCGGCTCAGTAGGATGTAGGACCACCGTGGACGGCGATAGACGAAGCAACATGCCTAGGCACAGAGGCAATAAGAGTACTGATGGCGTCCTGAGGAATTGCTCTCCACTCCCTGTCAACCATTTGCCAGAGTTCGTCTTCTGAACGCGGCAGTAGCAGGGTCTGCAAATGGCGTGCAAGCATATCCTAAATGTGTTCGATTGGTGAGAGATCAGGAGAGTACGCTGCCCAAAGAAGAATCTGTACAACTTGCAGCGCACGTTGGCTGATGCGAGCAGTGTGCGGTCGAGCATTATCTTGCTGATAAAGGGCATTAGGCACTCCCTGAAGGTAGTGGAGTGCCACCGGCCTCAGCACATCATCTACGTACTGTTGGGCCGTCATAGTGCCCTGAATACGCACTAGAGGTGACCTGGAATCGTACACAATTGCGCCCCAAACCATGATCCCACGTTGTCGCGCGGTGGGGCGTTCCACAATTGCTGCCGGATTGGACCTGTCTCCACGTCGACGCCCCACTCGCACGCGGCGACTATCACTGGAGAAACAGAAGCGTGACTCATCTGAACACAAGACCCTGTGCCATTCTGTCGTCCATATCGCCCTAGACCGGCACCATTGCAGACGTTGCGTCTATGCTGTAGGGTAGTCTTCTTAACGGGCGCCATGAGTGCAGGCCACTAACAACCAATCGACGGGAAATGATTCTGTGTCGATATGGGAACATCCAGGGTGTCTTGAACATGCTACAGAATGGAGGTAGAAGTGGCTTGCGGGTTCGCCACCGCTTGTCGGCGGATGCATCGATCCACGCGTGCTGACGTCTCTCTGGCTGCACCGGTACCCATCAAACTTGCCGCATTTCCTCGTTCCAACCATCTTCGGCACAGCCGTTGCACTGTGGACGCATCCAGGTGTGTATCAGCTGCAATTTGCCGTATGGACCAACCTGCCCTTCTCAATCCAATCACCATGCCCTTCGTAAAAGCGTCTGTCTGCTGGAACTGCCACCGTAGACGTTGGCCTGGCATTATCTGCTATTAGACGCGTCCTCTGAGACAAGAACAAATTTTCTACGGTCATTTCCCTAGCAGAAGTAACGGCACGAATATTGCCCATTCCTCAGGTTCCTTCCCTTATATCTCATTCAACGTGCGCTGGAGAGCTGCGCATTTCACATCCTTTGAATAACTCGGTGACGTGCGTCTACCCTAAAATTTGCATAAATTTCTGGCCACTCCTTCTTGGTGTTGCATTTTCAATGTCGCGTAGTGTAATTCAGGATATACCATTGCCTAGCTCATGATAATTCATTTTCAATGAACTTATAAAAAAAGCAGTGGTTTCTAAAAACACATGATTAAATTTAAAAAAATGAGAAAAACTTTACAACAGTTTGTGTCTACACAGAGAGGGCGGGGGATAAATATTTTTATTGGCAACCTGATTTATATCTAATTTTCAGAGACCTGATTATATACATGTATGTATATATATACATATATCCGTATGTTTGTACATATATACATAACCTACATATGGAGATATATATATGCGGAGATATATGTGATGCTTCCTGAACATTCCGAATGCTATTCGTTTATTAAAGTCTGTATTACAGAAGGTGTTTTAATGGATGTGGTGAAAGAAAGAATGCACGTGACTAGATAGTCTGGCAAGATGGCATGAGAACAATGTTCCGTGAAGTATATATTACAGTTGTTTTTAGTATGAATTAATTAATGCATGTGGTTAAACCTTTCAAAAATAAACTGTTTTTTTTTAAAATAATTTTGTTCCTCATAATCTCTCTTCAAGTCTACGTGGGCGTAAGCTGACTTCCATTTCATCATCCAGTTCATTTTATACACATCTTTATAATATTACTAAAAATTAATAGAGGCTGCATATTTTGAATGAATATGATATTTCAAATAGTAATTAGGTATATTTTCTAATACATTAATTTCAAATATAGTTTTATGTTTAAGACTATCGTTTATTTTGACTGGTAAGTTTAGTTTTTTTTTATTTTAATCAATCTTTATTATACTCTTGGAGTATATAAATGCATCATGCAGTTTCATAAATTTTGAAAATTTCGAAGTTAGACAGTCTTTTTATCTACTGATGAGAAACATTTTTATTGATTCGAAAGATTTTTTATATTTTTGTTTTATAGATTAGTAATAATTTAAATATGTTTTTATAGTTTATTTTTGAATTGTAAAAATATTACTGTTACATTTTTGTCATTTAAATGCACCTGCTTTATACATTTTGATATACATTATATTCATATGCTGAGCAAAAGTAAAATGTAGCTTTAATTGCATGCATAATAAATTCAATATCTCATTGAAGTATTATATGTGTCAATTTAAGTGACATTACACATTTCAAATAAAATTATGAAAATCAATTTTTAAATCGCTTTACGTTAACTACAATAAATAATCCTTGAAAATACATGTTAAATTTAAAGATTTACTATATTTAGTTAAAAAGAGGGAAAGTTAAATATTTACCAAAATGTAGTTACGCTTTTAAAAAAGGTTAGAAAAGATTGAGAATAGATTTTTCTTTAAATTTCTGGCGAGTTTTCTTTGTATGTGTAGTCAGCTGTGCAAACAAACTATATTTATTTTATCCGCATCTAACATTCTTGAAAATTTATTTATTAGCTTTTTCTTATTTGTTTTATTAATTTATAACAAAACAACAGACACAACAACATAAACAGGAATAAAAAAATGTTTTTGGAAGGTTTATATTTGACTTAAAATTACCTCTAAATATATACATAATGATTCATATTAGTCAGTTATAAAGAGCACAGATTTTTCATTTCGACTTTGTATAAGAAAACAATATTTCAGATGGTTTGTAGTGTTCGTGGCAAGTCCGATCCCGGTAAACTCAGTCATGATGTGAACAGTGGCGGTTCGTGTCTCGCTCTTTTTGGGGCACTAGATGATAGTTTTGAAAATTTTACACTTTTCTTACCATTAATTTTTTAAAGAGAACTTATTCTTGTTTTAATGACGGAATATTCTTCCAACAGGTAAGTCAAATATTCCTTTTACAAAATAGTGGTAAGAAAATAATAAATGTTGCAACCATGCATTTAGTGTCCCAAATAAAGGCAGTCACGAGCTGCCACTGGATGCGAGTTTAAGGTTTAACCCTTTCCGGCACAGATAAATTCTGTTCATAAAATGAGAAATAACTGACTGACACCAGAATTTACAGACGACTTTTTTAGAAAATAAGAACTCCTTAATTTAAGCTTTCTTTAAAGAAAAAAATTTTTATTAAAATATTCTTGGTGCCGTTTGCAAGTTTGGAATTAAAATTAGGTGTGCACGGAGTGGGACCACTGTGCCGGAAAGGGTTAAAATACGTTTATTTAAACTGTGTGGGCAGGGATGTGGCAGAATCATTTAGCTTTTTTGCCTATATGAAACGGCGTTCCACAGAATTCAATCACTAACTTAATCTATGCTAGAAATGACTAAAACAAAGTTAAATTTACTTGAAACACGTGACCATACTTAGATTTCTGAGCTTTTACATCTTTAATTATGTTTTGCGTTAAAACAAATAAAAATAAAAGGATTTGATACTTTTACACTGAAATGAAATTTCACCCACAAAAATTGTGCAAGATGACTGCTCCACCACTGTACAGTGAGGTAAAGAAGAACAGCAAATTGTGCTGCGAAATTTCAATCTCAGTGTTAAAAATTCACATAACATTATTTATGACATCATACAAGTTCTTCTGCTGTATAAACTAAAAAATAAAAGTGGAATCAATGAACAAAAAAATGTGTATTTCCTTAGAAAAAAGCTCGTTAAACATCACAGACATTCAGTAACAAAATACACGCAACTATAACGATTAAAGAACATGAAAATACATTTACATTCAACTAAAACACTCAAAACCTTTTAACTTGCGAAGAGCCTTTTCCAACTAACTTAAACGTAAACACAAAACCAAACAAAAAGAAGAAACTGGATTATTTTTTAACACAATTATTTCAAATTGGTAAAGTAATCATACAAGTTGTAAATTTCCAACTGGACGAAAAAATGTCCGGACCAGGAAATCCTGGCCCGGACATTTTTCGTCCAGTTGGAAATTTACAACTTGTAAAAAGAAGAAAGTTAGGTTAATGTAAAGTTAGTATAGATAAACAGAAACGTATGTCAACAAGCACCTGACCGCCGCACACGTGCTCGCCTAACCGCGGCGTATATAAAACAACCCATACAACTATCGAACGATACATAAAAAATAACACACACATGTATATAATGACATGCATTTAAAATATACAACAGTTTTAAACATAGAACATTTCTCAGACATATAACAATTTCACAAGCATATTCTGCAAGCCAATGCCTTTCAAAGCTTCAACCTCAATTATTGTTGATATTCTTCTGTAATGCATCATATAGTAATTGTGTATAAATAATAAACATCAAATTTATAAAACAATAGGAAAATATGGAATAAAATGCTTAAATACAAGGGTGGCTTACTCCATACATTAACGGTGTGTTACCACTAAAAATAATGAGACAGAACAGGAAAAAATTGTAAACTTTAAATATTGGCTGAACACTGAAGGGTATTTGGGAAGAAGGTAAATGAGGCGCGTGTATTAATAACGTTATTATTTTGGGATTCACATCTATTTTTTCACTTTGTATAAACATCAAATTTATAAAACAAATAATCTCATTAAGAAAGATAATGCAATAATTTACGGATGGCGTACTCCATACACAAGTGATGACTTATCACTAAACATAATGAGATAGATCAGAAAGAATAGCGTCAACTTTAAATATTGGCTGAACACTGAAAGTAAATAAGGCGCGTGTGTTAATCACTTTATTATTTTGGAATTCACATCCGTTTTTCCACTGACTGGGGAAAGTCCCCAATTGCCAGATCGGGATTTCGTCGAGAGTGGTGTCGTTGGAAAGTTCTTACCATGGGGATCAAGGAAATATACACAACTATCCGTCCGAATGCAACTGGTGAAGAGATACAGGCCTGTGTGGTAGAAAAGACAGCTTACAGTGCATTTTAGTAACCTGTTGTTGCCAGTGTGAAGTTGGTGAAGGTTCGATGTTCCCTCTAGTAAGAAAAAGAAGTTTGTGACTACATTTTCACAATCATATATAACTAATTGGACTGCACTAATTTGGAGTATGGTTTAAAGAACATCAGGAACTAACTCCCTGCCTGATCCTACGGCATAAAAAAGATGACATGGGAAGGGCCTATGGGGGCAGCTCCCGAGGCGTTCAACCATGGAGAATATTAGCAGCATCTGTGGCTCGCGTTGCAGGCGCGCTGATTCAGGAGAGGTGGCAAGCACTCTGTGACATGCGAAGTTCGGCCCAGCTCTGAATATGTCGTCGGCTAGTCTTCAGGCTGTAATGCTATCGCCGACAAAGCGAATATAGCAAAACTCCTTAGTTTGGAATTGCTAGAATATTTTGGGGAATCCGAGGAAAAGGAGCCAACGACTGAAGAGAAGTCCATTAGTCAGAGACTATTCAAGACAGGATTCACAGCAAGCTCACACTTCATCAAGAATGTCAAACAGGCACATAAAATAACAAGTCGAAAGGTGATTCCAAAGTATCCGGGTTCGATCCCTGGCCTGGACAATTTTTCACTCTATCGGTTTTACTATTTGTGAGCAATTTGAAAAATAACTTCACATGTTTCACATGTTTAATATATATATATATATATATATATATATATATATATATATATATATATATGTGTGTGTGTATAGGAATCACACACACACAAAATATTTGCTCATATTAGAATATATGATAGAAATTTAGATAACTTGCATGGCATTTTAACGCTTTGATTTACTGTAAAAATTATTTAAAAAAAATGTTATGTTACAGTAAAAAGAACTCGCAGAAATATAAGTCGATGCCCATAAATATTCAATAGCCTCAATTTTCTGACGTAAACGCAGTTGTTTAGTATTCTTGAAAAACACTGTAAAAACTTTAACCTTATCACCTTTCATTTTCTTTTAAACAAAATCCACATAGAATATTGCATTTGGAAAAGCTTTTTCTCGACTTTTTATTTTCAGATGAATTTCGAAACATTATATTCTTCTAACTTATCTTAAACTGTATACATATAGATTTAGATTGGGATTCACAAGAAAATGTTTCTTTAAATGTCAGTTTTGTTTTCTTTTTTTACTATAGACTAGAAAAAAATATATTTCTTTTTGATAGTGTAATTCTCTTTTAAATCTTGTTTGCTCTATAAAAACGATTTATAAAAGTTCGACGAATGTTAGAAAAAAAAATGTAAAATTCATAAGTTCATTCTTATTAAATAGATGTTCAAATTATTTTTTAACGAAACTTGTTTAGTAATAATATAAGGTAACCAGTGGACCCGTGCGAAGATTTCCCGCTGAATTTTAATATTTTTTAGATGAAGTTTATATATATATATATATATATATATGTATATATATATATATATATATATATATATATATATATATATATATATATATATATATATATATATATATATATATATAAAGGACTAAAAATGTTTGCAAACAACATTGGTCAAGCAAGAATATCGTCTCATTTATCCCATCAAAGTTTCAGTAAAAACTGATCGCTAATAGCTAAGGCAAAAAAAATAATATCAATGGTATTTTAACTGCATTGGAAGATAACATCATCTGTTCATCTGTTTCGGGAAAAAATATGGGACAAAGAAAAATAAATTGAGCGTTTGATTTTAAATTTTGCTCTTTAATCATAAATATAAAATAAACCCGTGCAGCAATCTTTATTTTACATTTTTTTATAATTATTGCTGAACACGATATAATGCGGTATTTTATTTTTGTGGCAGCATTAATTTGAGGAGAACGTTTCATTTCATTTATGAAAACAATGCCAATTTAATTTTTAATTATCAGCAAATCAAAAAACAATCAAAAAACAATCAAAATTAATCAAAAAACATGTTTTAGGAAAATGTATTTGTACTATGTCAGAAGTCTGTTCAAAATCCTTCCATATGGTATCCCATTCGTCGTTCTGCGTTTCGTATTTTCTTAGAAAAAGGGATGTTTACAGGAGAAATAATATATATGATTTATTCAGTTTTACGTTGGAATTTATGAGGAACTTTTGTTATAATAAAAGTGTGATTTGCTGTAAATGAGTATACGTTTGATTGTTATTTGGTACAGAAAATTTCTCAAGTCATCATTGTTATAATTTGCAAAAAGTAGCTATTGTTGTAAATGGCAATATTTCTTTTTTAAAATTCAAATTGAATATATCCATAAAAGTATTATGATGCTTTATGGATATTGTAGTTATGGGATTGAACTTATTAAAAAAAAGAAGTAATTTATTATTTTCATAAGTGTAATAATAATTTATATATTGTTTGTATGTTACCTCAAAGATGCAATCAAGAAAATTTGAAAATCATGGAGCGATATCAATCCAACAATTTATTTTCTAAAATTATATCAGATGTACAATTGTATACATGGCAGATATAATTGTAATACTAACTGCATGATAAATACAGTTATAGTACATGTATAGTAAGGTGGTGTAAATAAAGGTTGCAATTTCGGAATACAATAGTGATTAAAATTTGTCTTTTCGCTTATTATTTAAAAGAAAAAAAATCACATCAATCGATTAATATCTTTAGCCCTCTACCAGGCCTTGAAATTACGAAAATTGCCAGCAAATTGTGGCGTATCATGTAAAAATAACGTTCATAATTTTGAAATATAATAGACTTATTATTAAAAAGAAAAAAAATCACGTCAATCGATTAACATCTTGAGCCTCTGAAATTACGAAAATTTCCAGCAAATTGTGACGTATCATGTAAAATTAAAATTCATAATAATTTCGAAATATAATAGTCATCAAGCCCTGAAATTACGAAAATTGCGACGTATCATGTAAAAATAAATTAGTCCAAGTGACTTGAAAGTTGATTGCTCGGCGTAAATTTAAACGTACGACGGTTGTTCAATAAATTTTGCCTCCACGTCTGTAACTACTTTATTAACAGAACAAAATGCACTATTTTACGTGGACAAATAACTTTGAAATGTCCGCCTTTGAAGGGGTACCTTATTTTCAATATACTCATCCCTGACGGAGGTGCACGTCCGCCATCGATACACTAGTTGTTGCAAGCCGTAACAGAAGAATGAGACCGGCTGCTGACAACAACAAGAACGCACCACATGTGTGACTTGTACGTCGGACTCAAAGCGCATGCCCTCAAGTGCCCCCCATTCTCTATGATCTGCACTATCTGCAGTTTTCGGCCTCCACAGTGGGGCTTATCGTGCTCACTGGACGTGCCTGTTTTCTCCATCCCACTTCCATGTACCCATCTCCTGACGGTGCTTCTGTTCATACATGCTTCGCTATACACAGCACTCATTCGCCTGTGGATATCGATTGGATATCGATTGGTGGAACCTTCCGCTGTCAAGAATTTGATGACCACACGCTGTTTTAACACGTTCACTGCCGGGTTAAAATTACCGGAATTTTACTTTATTTAGACAGCTCGAATTCATACCAGAAAATACTAATAGCAATATTTACTTTATTTCATTACAGATATTTCGTGATTGCATAAAATAAAAATTCTTCTTTCGAAATTTCCGGTACGAATTCGTAATTTTAGATTGAAAAACCATGAGTACACTCGTGGTTGGCAACGAATGGGTTAACCACACTTCCATATAGTCCGACATTCTCCGTTTCACTGTTAACATGTCAGTGGTCCCACCTGCAAAATAAAAACATCATCAGATGAAGGACGTTTCAATGTTACTTGTCAATGTAAAATATTTCATGTTGTCCTTAGTTACAGACGTGGAGGCAAAACTTATTGAAGAACCCTCGTAGAAGAAAAATATTTTAAAATGGGTATAAAGTAGTTTCAAAATCGGGTTGTTGTCAATAAAAATATAAAAGTTAAATATGTATATGTCCTCAAACTCTAATTCATGCATAATTAATGTCTAATAGTAATTAACAATCAGCTTTTATCAGTATCGTTATTTATGCGATAATTAGCAGCAGAATCAGTAGAATAGTGTATTTTTGTTCTTCTGTTATACTACTATTATGTAAGATAGAAAATTAAACTAGGTACAATTGTAAGCATTTCTACGTATTGAAATGATCCTGTTTCCAAAACACTTTTGAACATAGTTGAAAAGAGTTTATCAATTAGTTTTTCTGGCCGTCTGTCTATCTGGCCATGCTCTAACTTGCGTAAATATACTCAGATTTCCTTCTAATTGATATATTATTGAGTTTAACCAATTCATACTCGGTATAAAAAATTAAATGTGCAACATTTTTAGTTGGTTTACAAGGGCACTCAAAAGAATTCCGTTACAATATGGTCTATTGGGAAAAACATTTTCAGTGTATTTTAATGATGTTACACTAATAAACAGAGGAAGGTATTTTCAACTAGGTAAATTATATTTAATGGTTGGAGTATCATACTTTAGATTTACTCCAACAGAGGGAAAAATGCCGGGACCAAGACTCGAACCTGAGTACTCCGGCTTGCCGTGCAGATGCTCTTCCTACTGAGCTATTGCAGCCTTGTCTAACAAATATGAGTGATATATGCCAACCAGGATATCGTTGAGATAGCTCAGTAGGAAGACAAGTCAAAGTACCCAGGTTCGAGTCTTGGTCCGGCAGTTTTTGCTCTGTTGGAATAAATCTCAACTATGATCGACCATTGAATTTGATGTTACACTATTTCAACCATATTGAAATTGATATACATCACCGAAGTGTACTACAAGATACTAACTAAACAATATGGTGTACGTAGCATTTACCTTCATTTAAAGGGACAATTAAAAGTATTGGTTACAATACTGTATATGAGCAAGAACTGCTGAAAGTGTGTTTTCAATTGAAGTATGCGTAATATTTAAATTTTGATTTGCTTAAAATGCGTATCGCCAAAATAGTGAAAAAGTATCCAAGCCGAGACTCAAACCGTGTCATCAGAATAGCGCACTGACGTTCTACCAACTGAACCACTTGGAACGATACCCAGCCTGGCACTTCTCACTCTCACATGTTGGCAAAGCTACAATCGCAGCACAAGATGGGATATTTTTCCGTGAGCCACCAACTCTGAGGAAAACACAAAACTAAAAAGAATCCAGCATCGATGATTGGATAAATTTCTGTCATACTTAGAAATTTTTCCACAGAAAATTTCCCTCTGTTGGCTGTACGCATTTTAAGCAATTAAAATTTGAAATATCATGGATGCCAAGGCATGTGAAATTTTCTATGGAAAAATTTTCAAGTATTACATGAAGTATACGTGTTAAAATGTAGCTACATGTTTGCATATTACCTGGTATGTATAAATTCTATAGGTCATGTACAGGGGTGCAAAAAAGAAATTCGAGTACATGTTCACTTATTGACGGAAATAGCTGACGGGAATTTTTCAACAAATTTATGTGTTTCCTAAATTAACTAAATTTTTTGATGTAGTATATATACAAATCTATAGATCATATACAGTGCTGCACAGAAGAATTCGAATATTTTTCCGATTATAGATGTTAATTGCTGAAATCGGGATTTCATATGTGTAATTTTTTTTCAAATTATTTACTCAATATGTTATTTCACCTTATTAAGCGCGAAAGTGTAGTTAAAGTATTTTAAATATGTTGGAATATGTTTTATAATCCATGCTTGACGCATGATTTTTCTTTCTTCTTTCTTACATTAAATTGCAACTGAAATTTTAATTGATGTTCGAATATTTTTATACTATGAATAAATACGTATGTATGCGCATGTATGTGTGTTTGTATCTATTTAAAAAAAAAAAGAAACACTTTCTTCAATGTACTTTAAAACGTTTCCTTAGATTTAACTGCAGTAATGTATGTAAATTATTCATGTTTTTTTCACTTCTATTTACAGAACTAAACCACTTTTATTTTTCTCTTACAATTACTGATTTTAGTAACAATAGATTCATCTATAATTACCCCTTAAGTTTTATAAAGGATTAAAAGAAATAAAATTCAGCGCGTCTTATTATAAATGAAATAAAATAAAATAAAAAATACGCTGTTTCACGAAAACAATTATTAAGTTTATTTACATTTATTAAGTATTTTTATAACCTTTTGTCAAAATAAAAAAATAATTTTCTAAATGTACATGAAGTAAAATAATCCCTAAGGTATTAATTACATATTTAGGATTTATCATATATATTGCTTTTTATTTGAAAATATCAAAATTACTTGTTCAATGCTTATAAGCATTAATTTGACATACATTGTTTAGGAAAGCGTTTATGAGATAAAATGAAAAATATTTTTCTTCTGAGCTACTTATGTTCAACGATAAAATGTATTTAATTAAAGTATCGGAATTTAAAAAAAATTATCTTTTCCAACATAATCGTATCATAAGATTAAATTTGTTTCTCTAAGTATACATATTTTACTATGTTAGCCATAAATAAAATGTAATTTATTCTTTGTATGTGAAAAAATTGAATAATTCCTAGTACTCATATTTCTATTTGTAAAAATAATCTTGAACTACAGGATAAGGTTCAATAATTTAACATCAAGTAAAGGTGATCGTTAGATGCCATACAGCGATCTCCTAAATACACTGAAGTGGCAAAACCTCTTCATCACGCTTTCAGTATTGAAATGTGTTCGCGGGATGTACGTAGATGATGTGCGATAAGGTAATAATTGTATATAAGCACTTAGCGACGATCAACACATATAAGTGACACATAAAAAATCAATATCTTTGATTATTCATACCAGTAATTTTTAATTTAAAAATTTAACTTCTATAACCTAATCATCTTTTCGATTAGATTAATCGTAATTTTACTCTTAAAAAATCCGGGGAAAGAAGATTAAATATGTTTTAATCGACGCTGATCGCGAACGGTTTTAGGTAGTGATGGGAAAAATGAATAATTTTGAAATTCGAATGGATCATTCGGGCATGCGTAGAAGCATATCTACCTAACTTGAAATTTTTTTTATTCAATTACTACCAGAAATTTTCACATAGAAAAATATTTTTTCTAAAAATTAGAATTACATAGCGAATGAGATTAAGGGTGTATTCAAATCCAAACTGCTTATTTTGAGACACATTTGTAAATTCATTTTTGCTCTAAAATGCAACCAGTTGGCAGGTTCTTTTATTCAGAAACTTTATAATGTCCCCACTGTCTCGATTTTTTCATAAAGGCAGAATATATTTTAAAAAATGCTGTCAAAGTGGACATTTTGAACCGAATTTCTCAACGCGATAGCGCTTGAAACAAAAAAATGATCGTACTTTTTTAAATAATTGTCTGTAAATCAGTTTCTAATTAATTGAACGAAAAATAAAAACATGGGGACCTTATAAATGTCTTTATAAATCACGCCGCCAAGTTTCCTGTTGTTACTTTTAAAAATGAGTCTGAGAATATGTCTCAAAATTTTGAGTTGTTGAGCGTGGAAAAATATTTTTTTTGAATACCGCCTTAAAATCGGAAATGTATTTCGTTTTGCAAACATTCTGTGGGAAATTGATTAAAGAGAATACGAATTCTGGCAACTAAGCTTTTCTTTCATTTTTGTGTACAAAATCTCTGGTAGTGATTGATTAAAAAAATACGAATGTTGGCAACTATGCTTTTGCGCATGCCCGAATGATTCATTCGAATGAAAAAATCATTAATTCTGCCCATCACTAGTTTTAAGGATGTCAGTTTGAATGATAGTGATACAGGACAGATACTTAGAGCCCAAAATAAAGGGAGGAGAATTTTTGAAACGGTACACTTCGCCGGGTGTTCGGAAGCTGACATTGTGAGTAGTTTTAAAAATATAGAAGACTGACTATAAAACGTGTATAAGGGTGACAAGGCATGCATGACATAAGAAGCTTTGCTGACTCTTCGGCCAAAGAAAATAGACACATGTTGAAGGATCAATTCACAGTTGAATGGTATACAGGGTGTGCCTGAATTGATGGTCAGGACTCTAAGGGTCAAGACAAGCAAATTGTGTATAGGAAACCAGGCTTGCAATCCACTTATTAAATTAAAAGTACAGGGTGGCTGACACCAAGCCCAATTCACATTTTCGTTCATAACTGTAACAATAATGAAAATATTTTAATGATATCTTCAACATAGTTACTTTGCTTTCTATGAAACATGATGAAAACACAAAAAAGTAATAAAAAGCGGCAATCCTCCAAGTCCAAGTAACATTGAACTGGACGCTTCAAAACTCGGAAGGTAATTGACAATGCATACGATGCCACTGATCAAATTACAGTGAAATTCAAATAATTCCCTTGATGTCACGACATTTCACAGAAAAAAGAGTTATTGTGTTGAAGGTTTCGCTAAAATAATTTGTTATTGTTACAGTTATGAACGAAAATGTGGATTTTCCTTGATGAGAGGCACCCTGTATTATTGACTTAATAAGTGGATTGCGATCCTGGTTTTCTATACACAATTTACTTGTTTTGAGATGTATCATCACCTCTCACTGTTCTCATCATCATTTCAGATACACCCTGTGTAGGTCTAAGTACAAATGCATCTTAGCGTACATTGCATCGAATTTTGTTAGGCATCAGCTTAGTATAAAACAGCCCTCTTCTTTAACCCTTAACGGCATAGTGGGTTAAATTCTGTCCCACTTAATTTTAATTCGAAAATGCCTCCAACGACACCGGAATTTTGAAATACATTTTTGCCTCTTATAATATACAGGGTGATTTTTTTTAAAGTTGTGAAAGTAAAACCCTATAACAAAAAAACCACTGCTCCAAATGACCAGAAATTTTACTAGTGTTCTTGCTCCCAAAGCAATGGAGATTTTTTAGACATGGTTAAAAAAAAAATAAAATCCCGTCGACAGATGACGCTCTATATGCAGCAAAGTCGGGAGACGAGCTTGTGCATGACACATACAGAGGCGATAAAAGCGTGAAGCACGTACACCTCGTGTTCATTATTCTACAGATATCCTCGCAATGACGGTGCCATTGACACCGTGCGTTGTTAGTGAAACTGTATTATCAAAATAATGATAGCGCAGAAACTGCTCTTAAGAGATTTAGGACACTTAAGAATTTAAGGAAAGGTTCAATGACGATAGACTATTTACGGAAGATGGTTTTGAAATTTGAAGAGGCTGCTTCACTGAGTCTAAAACCCGGTAGAGGAAGGAAACCAGTTTATGTTAGAGAACCTGGACATAGTAAGAGAAGCGTCATGAGTTCATGACGCTTTCATATTCATTATTGATATTTTCATTATTGAGTTCATGACGCTAGAGCATGCTCTGTGGAAGAAAAATGGCGGCTGGACGAAAATCTCATCCAAATTGTAGCAAACCCGATTTTCCATGCTTGGCGCGTATTCGCGCTTTGGCTGCTTTTATTATTATTTTAATGCGCGTTCTTTAGAAACGAAACAAGGTAAACAAAACAATTTTTCTTCTTTTTTATGACGAATCTGTTGTAAAAAGTGGATAATTTTCTGTTTTTGTCGCTATTATGTCAAAAGTTTCACTAAGTGCAATTTACCTATTTATAACACATTTAATATTTTAATTAAATTGGTTATTTAGAATATAACAATAAATATTTATATATTAGTCTTCTAATTAAACTTGTTTGTAAAAGAATAACGAATGAAATGAAATCGCTTATCTCATTGCATTGCACCTGATGAAATTACTGTGCATTTGCGGATGAATTTAACTTCGAGAATATGTTAGGTAGTAATCAGTTTGAATTTGACAGCTACCTTCAAAATTCCTTAGAGGGGTGGGGGGGGGGGGAAGTTATGAAATATTTAGAAAATTGGGGGGGGGGCGGGGGGGGGGAAGCAGTTGTATTTTATTTATTTTGGTTGTCTACACCATTAATTTACTTTTTCGGCTGTCAAAAAAAAAAAAATATTTCTCACCTCTGAACAACGGGAAAATTTCCTGACACATTTTCTGACTCATTTTTAAACATAAAAACATTATACTTGGAGGCATGGTTATTGAAATGATTTGTAATAGAACAGTTTTTATTTACCGATAAATAAATTGCATCTGGAGTTATAAACGATAGGTTTTTTTTTTTTTACTTTTTTGCGTGCGGTGTCGCATCAGGAAATTCAGTTTAATACATGAACTTTGACAGCATTTTCTAAAAATCTTCTGCCTTTACCGAAAAACGAAAAATCAGTTTGATTACATAGTTTCTGAATAAGACAACCTGCCAATTTGATACGTTTGCAAACAAAAATGAATTTAAAAATGTGTCAGAAAGTAGCCAATTTGAATTTGAGAAAAGCCTAGGCTTTTTATGGCCTAGGCATAAGCGTACCAAAGTGAGAGGCAAGTAATTCACTGAAAATAAAATACTTAAAAATACATAATAGACATTACACAAATTTTGACAACTATATTTATTTTTACCATTTTTGAAAACTCTGCAATTAAATTAATTTATAATAAATTTTGAAATAGCCAAATATAACTTTGCTCATGTTAACAATTTTCTAATATTCCTTGCGTTTATGGAGGGGTAGACACACGCATTTTTATTCAGGAAACGTTTAATCTTTATTCTAAATACGATTGCTTACTTTGAATTTAGCACTTAATAAAAACAATACTATAAATATTATCTAAATATATAATAAATTTGAATTTCTTTTTTCCCAAACAATTGAAAAATTTTAATTTATTTCCTACATTCCTGAAATGCATAAGGAAAAAATAAGAGAGAGAGAGAGAGAGAGAGGGAGAGAGAGAGAAAATCTATGTATGTATATTGCTCATCTCCATATCTAATAAATAAATTTAAAAATATATAAATAAATATATTTCACGATGTCATTTTTATGCATAAATGCGTGATATTTGCAAATAAGCATGCATGAAATTTTATTTTTCAGCTCTTTACAATCGAATAGCGTTTTTCGTTTGCCTGTAAATATACTACATTTTAAATTATAATGACGGCTGATGCAGAGATTTATTTGTTGAATGGGGAGGAAGAATTCAATTTTTTTTTTTTAGCTGTAAATTTTTTTTAATTGCTGTATTTGGAATTGTGCAGTAACAATATATATATTCTTCTAAATTAGCACTCCCCAAAATTTCCACCTTTAATCCTCTTAGACACTCCCCCCTCCCCCAGCATCACTTATAATTAAAAATTATAAAATCCTAACTTAATATACATATATACCCATCTTCCCCATATTTTTTAGAATTTGTGTGCGTATTTTGTGTATGAAGTATCAAACTTTATTTTATAAAAATGAATACTTGAAAAAGTTCTTTCTGGTAATTAGATAATTTTATGCTATTAACGTTACAACATAAAAATATTTTTAATGTAATTTTATTTGATGTTATAATTGCATTAAAATAAATGTTTCAATTTAATTATTATAATATAGCCCTTATATATTAAATATTAAAACTTAGTTTCATTAACAAGAATATATTTAAAAAATTCAAAGTAACTTATAATAAATAAATAAATAATAATATATAATAATAATAATTCATAATAATTTAAAAAATGAATAAAATAAAATATTATAATTTAGTTTCATTAACAAGAATATACTGAAAAAAATCAGAGTAGGCAATGATAAGAAATGAATAAAAATCGAAAAAAAAAATTCTAAAATGTTAAAAAAAAAACAACGAGCATCGAACCCGCGATTTCTGCCGTGACAAATGCATGCTCCTGACCACTACACCATATAATCTTACCAACATACAGCGAAACTACTATATTAGATTCAAAGCAAGTCATACAAGAATTTGACGCGATCTCAATCCTCGCCAACACCAATTTTGAACACTGACAGCGGAAAAATATTAATAAAAAATACTTGTGATGAGATTCCACAAAAATAACGCAGTATATATATACACTATACTTATAGAAATAAAACTAATCCAAGTTTTTCTTATGTATATTAAAATATATGAGAAAAAGAAATAATAATGCTCGTGCTGACTGGTTGAAAACAAAACTTCAGGAGGAAAAAACATATTTTCTACAGAAAATTGCGCAATTCCTAGAAAAACTTTTGTTTATATCCATAATATAAACATCCCTGAACCTGAAAATCGGCGTTAAAAATCTAAACAAACATGAAAATATTACGAATGATATGGATTTATAAACTTTGTATTTTCGCCCTGTATAAAGTCTATGGTAGCGCTGCAGTCGATTGCCCGCGGCGGTTGACAAGAGCTTTGGACGAATCAGAGTCTATTGCCACTCATGACGCTTCTCTTACTATGTCCAGGTTCTCTAGTTTATGTTAACCTACAGCGCCATCTGTCGGTGCGTTTTTAATTTTTTTTTAACTACGCATAAAAATTCCCATTGATTTGGGAGCATACTGGTGAAATTTCAGGACATTTGGATCAATGGTTCTTTTGTTATAGGGTTTTAATTTCACAACTTAAAAAAAAATCACCCTGTACATAAAGAAAATCTTTTATTTATTTAGAAAAAGAATTGTTCTTATATCCTGATGTCATTCAATCATTTCAAAATTTTAGTGACAGAAGTGTTTTGTGCCTGAAAGTGTTAAAACATCCACTTATACGGCATCATTCACTATACGAGTCCAATGAATACGTGAATATTATGAAAGGTCCATGCCATAATGAAAAAGGTTTGCAAACATTTACTCTTGCATCATGTTGATGCAAGTTGTTCTTGCATTAGTTGTTCTTAAACTGTTAAATAGTTACTTTACTTATAAACAGCAGGTAATCTACGCAGCCCGGTAATGGAAGCATTTTGCTTTGAGGAAAAGGGTGTGACCAGTGGCTATTGGTGGCACAACTTGAAATGTGCAGACTACCAGAATATCATTGCTAACCAGATTTACAATTTCAGAGCTTTGGATTTACCACAAGAGACAGTCTGATGTAATTGAGTTGCTCACATAATGTTCTGACTAAACGATTTTTTATTATTTTGTAAAAAAATCATCAATGCTATTAAAAAAATCAGCTAGAATGACAAAATAGAGCTGATTGCTTTACGAAAAAGAAACTTTTTTCATAAATAATATAAATAGTTTTTTACTATTAAAAACAGAGGGTTTGTAAATAGAATTTTTTTATTCATACAAATAAAATCTTTTTTCTTTTTTTATTCTTATATAATTACAAGTTTTACGTAAAGAGGACTGAACAATGAATGCATATTTTACATCCATATATATATATTTAAACATAAGTATTGTTTCACATCAGTTTACAAAAAGATTGTAATAAACATAATCACTCTCTCATATAATGTTCATGTGTACAAAAGCTCCACTTAAATAGTTTATTTAAAATATTTTTTTTATGCTTTATAAAATGTAAAAGTGTGGAATACATTTGTAAAAAATGACATCTCCAAAGCAACGTACTTATTCTTAAATAAATCTACATAAAATTAAGAATATATTACAGGAATTCAATGGATAACAACTTTCTTTATTCAAGTCGCTTAGTACTCATAAGACAGGTTTTGTCAATTACTCGTTGAATAAATAGTCTGAAATCATGGAAGAAAAGTGCTTAACGTTCTTTTTGCACGAAAGAGAAAATTACTTATGATAAAATAACTTCTGACAAAAAATTTCTTTTAAATCATATTTTCGATATGCAGATTGACAAAGTTTGGTATATACTAAGCTTTATCAATTTAGTTACTAAATAAAACTTTTAAAAATTTCTTTAAATCAATATAAAATACGAAAAGAAATATATGTAATAAATAAATAAATATGAAAGTATGCATTTAACGTCGTTTTCATGTTTTTAAAGTCATAAAATTCCACATTTACAACACAACAGTAGAAACGAAAAATATAATTATTTTAAGAAATGTGGAATGCAACATTTTTATAGAAAACTCTGGAATAAAAATTTATTGGTGAGTTATTCAATAACTAATCACTAATAAATCATTAAAAAGAAACAGGCCAGATTTCCACAGTTTTTTAATTTTACTGGTACACTGCTAAAAAAATGGGTTGATCTACTAAAATTTTTTTAGTTTTTCCCATTGATCCTTGCAATTAATAAAACATTTTTTTTGTATTTCTTACTCAGTTACAAGAAAATTTGTAAGAATTACTAGAAAATAGCTTGCAACGATTCCGGTTTATAATACCGGTTACTAAAAAATTTCGTGGAATACAAATTTACTAAAACGATTTTAGTAACCTCAGGAATTTTTTTTACAGTGTACAATAGATACCTCTTAACCACTTTAACAGTTTGCTTGCTTTCTTCTTAAAAATTTACCAATACCACTCATTTTTAACTGTAATCTTTTGTTTATAAATTGGCAAATATTTTTCGATTATATAAGGCAAATATTTTCGTACTGAAAAAGGGCGTGTTCAGTCATTATTTTCAGTCACAGAGTTATACAGAGATGAAATGTATACGTTTGGCTTAAAATGCAACCCTGAAGTCGGCCCAAACAACTGGCGGTTTACTTTGAAAACCTCTCCCCGTCCAATGAATCCAGTCCTTGTTCCACGTGCTTGGCTTGTTTGGGCTTAGTGATTTGAGCTATAAGCGGTTTCATATTGCAAGCCGTTTTTAGGTTTCACTGCTTTTCTCTCTACCTCTGAACTCTGTAATTTTTAGTTTAGCGTTAAAACAAAACGAAACTGTTACGGGGTTACTCTGATCGACTTTTGAGTTTATGATAACAATATCTGGTTGATTTCGGAAAATATGTAATGATAACATCTATTTCAAGAAAATGAGAATTTTCATGTGGTGAAATTTTGATTTTTGATAAGATATGTAGAAACAATTTTAGGAAAGAATTATTGAATTTGAATGTTTAAAATTCTCCATTAAAAGATCAGTTTAAAATTGTTCACACTCATAATGTTTTTAAAATTTCTTCGAGCGATGTTGAACATCTTGTTAAACAATTATGAAATTTTTTCTCATATCCTCTATTTTAGGTATTTTCTCAAGGATTTTGTTATCATCCAATTCCTGATAATCATTTTTATTGTGTACAACTTCGTAAACTGTTTGAAAAATTTTACTTTCTGTGAGTTTTGCAGATACAGGAATGTCTATGACGCCAACATCCCCCTGAATTCTGGGTCTATGCGCTGACACAAAACTGGTGTCTATCGTACCTTGAATTTAAATACGTGGATTTTCTAAAAGTAGCCCTTGGCTTCTTTTTTTGAGATTAATAAAGCGCAGAATGCTTTTATAAAATACTGGTAATAAATTCAAGGGACAGTACAAATTCTAAAAAAAAAATTCACCTACGACAGAAGCCCTTTTTGGGTCAGTGCGTAGGCCTACTACTCAAGAAGCGTTGCAATCATCATCTGCAATATAAGCTCAAGAAAAAACAGACACATAATGATAGGCTGTTACATTCTCTATTTCATGAAATTTATTCTCTTAATTGGCTTTATAACAGACATTCGCTTTCAATTGCCTGTTTTAAAGGAACTGATCTGCTGAAAAACGATAAAATTAAACAAAAAACTGATCTCACAACACACTACAGTTTTGATATACAAACAAGATGGATTAACTTTAGAATTGAATATAGGCTGTCGGTACCAGCTGAATTTGATAACATTATACGATTAATAAGAATAACCGTGATCATATTAAGTGGCATCTACTGTATGTAACCATAATGCTTATAAATTGCGATTTTTTTTAATATTAGCAATAGCTTGAAAATATAGTAAAATGTCTGTTATCCGTTACTCTTGTAAATGTTTATTTTTGTTACCCATCAATATCTACAAATAGTATCTATACAAACAAGAAAGAAAACTCATTCCTCACGCATGAAACATTTTCAAACACCTACGGAATATTATAATGTAACTCCATCTATGAATTTGGTAAAAAAAAGATTGCTAAATAAACAATTGAGAAACCTCAGAACACAGTTGAAAGCATAATTTTTGTAATCATTGGCCATAGTGCATAAGGTATGTAAATACATTCATTCCCTCTTTATAACTACAGTTTTGATATACAAACAAGATGGTAAGCGAAAGTTAAATTCATTTAAAAAATAATACAACTAAAATAATGGAATATTGTAAAATTAAATAAAAACATAGAAAATAAAACATAAAGTAATGTGCATAATGTATCTAAAAACGCATTTCCAGCAATAACCACTTATAGATGGAAATGTATCCAATAACGTTTATTGTCACATATAAATATATTTAAAATGGGCGAACATCCCTCAGTATATTAAAATATTGTTTAGATGCAAGCATAACACTCATGCAACACACAGCAAGCTAGGGGGTCTTCACGCCATGGCCCGCGTGTCGCAGTATATTTTATGACGTACGTAGTGTATTGTATCGATTTCCCAGTGTATTTTAGTGGCCCGCTAAATCACTTTGAATATTGGTAAAAAAATCTTCGAATTATGTTTAGAATATTTTTATTGTAAATCTAATACAGGGTGATTATAAAAAAACTATCCCGACATTTGAGCCCCTAACTATCATACCATTCACAGAAACTGAATGAAATTTTGCAAAAGGTATTTTGAGGTATGCGCTCAAGAATGATATGGAAAACAACAGTGTCACTCAAACAGTTACGGTTACAGTGAGAAAATTTCGAAAAAATCAAATGGCATCACCCAGTTTTTTGTATTGGAATGTGATCTCCATTGTGAAAAACCCTAAATAGCGTTGGAACGGCAACTGTAGCATGAAAATAACCGGCGGTAGATAGGCTAAAAGTGAGGACAACCAATAAGGACAGAGAAGCAGCATAAAATAAAGCATTTTATTGTGTTTCACAAATTTTCCACATGATATCCTTCACACACGATGACACTTTGCATGCGGCTGATGGTGGATAGCACTACAGCACGTATCATGGCAATAGGAATCTCTTGAATCGCAGTTCTGATGGCATCTTTCAAATCAGATGCAGTTTGAGGACGAAACTGATACACTTTGGATTTCAGATATCCCCACAGCTACAAATCTATTGGTGTCAGATCAGGAGACCTTGGTGGCCACGGAAACGGGAAATGACGGGAGATAACTATGTCACCAAACTGTTGAGTTAGGACACGTTTGACTGAAGACCGGACATGTGGAGGCGCGCCATCTTGCATCCGCACAACTTCAGATAGAGCATTTTGCCGTTACAATGCGGGAATCGCGTAATGAGTTAACATGTCCAAATAGGGAGCACTCGTTACTGTACACGGTTGCAGATCACCGGCAGTAACCTCTTCAAAAAAGTAAGGGCCGAGGATGAACGTACTCGTTATACCACACCACACAGTCACTTTTTCCTCGTGTAATGGACGTGCATGCACATCATGTGGATTATTCTCTGCCCAGTGCACAATTTTTCGAATTCAACTTACCAGTTAACGAGAAATGCGCCTCATCTGTCCACAGAATGCGTAAAGGCCAGCTGCTGTCTTCATCGTATCGGATAAGGAATTGATTGGCAAAATCCAGCCGTAATTGATAGTCTCCCGCTTCCAACATCTGGACACGCTGGAATAGATACGGAAACATGTTTATAACAGAGCGCAGAATCTTGCGTACAGTTGAATTCGGCAGATCCAGAATACGTGAAACACCGCGTGCAGTTGCGGGACGAACTGTACTTATCGTCTGATGGACTTCTGCAACAGCTTCCACAGGAACGGAAGGTCGTCCAGACAGAGGTCGATCGCATGTGCAACCAGTTTCTTCAAATTTATGAATCAAGACCCGTACAGCTCTGACAGTGTACGGGCCTCGCCATAATCCATGGTTTCTGCGGAAAAGACGCAATGTCTCTGCGGCATTTTGTCCATTCAGATAATAAATCTTTACGATTTTCCCACGTTCTTTCCCTGAAAGCGGCATCTTGTTCGGAATGGCAGAAAGGAACATACGGGGCTCGCATTTCGCAGTGCCTTTTCTTTCACCTAGCATAACGACGTCAGTCATGACTGTGTCCTACGTAGAACCCGAAATTTGCGTTTCTTGGTTTCTTCTTCTCGTTTTGTGGAGAACTAATCAGGCTGGGATATCAGCCAAAGAAACGGTGTGACATGTGACGTAAATGAAACGAAAATTAATGCTCTGGTGCACAGCAAAGTCCTTTTTACTTTCCCCTTGCCTAGTTCCGGTGATTTTCATGCTACAGTTGTCGTTCCAACGCTATTTAGGGTTTTTCACAATGGAGATCATATTCCAATACAAAAAACTGGGTGTTGCCATTTGATCACTGTCACCTTTTCTCACTGTAACCGTAACTGTTTGAGTGACACTGTTGTTTTCCATATCATTCTTGAGCGCATACCTCAAAACACCTTTTGCCAAAATTTCATTCAGTTTCTGTGAATGGTATGATAGTTAGGGGCCCAAATGTCGGGATAGTTTTTTTTATAATCACCCTGTATTTTTGCATCATTTGCATGTATTATGTATTATTGGTTGTTATGAAAGGTTTCTTCTTAAACAAAAGTTAATGAATGTAACAAAAAAATGTGAATAATCACTTATTACACAGCGTACAACCAACAGAATGAAAAAATCTCCAGACCAGCATTTTTTCACTGAGTTGGTTGTACGCTGTGTAGTAAGTGATAATTCACATCCTTTGTTATGTTCATTAATTTTCAGCTTAGTTTCATATTTGTTGAAAATTTTGATTAGAAAAAGTTAATATTTAAGTTATTTTTAGCAATAATAATTAGAATTTAATTCGAAAGCGTTAATAAAAAATTTTTAGCCAAATATCCGGTTTCAATACTGCTACATTAGAGAACACATCTTTAGAAAATTTATTGTATAGTTTTCTATGGTTCATTATCACCTCATTATTATTTTCTTGAGATCTTGACAATAGTGTGACAATAGATCTTGACATAACAAAGGATGTGAATTATCACTTACTACACAGCGTACAACCAATAGACTGAAAATATGTCCAGACCAGCATTTTTTCACTCTGTTGGTTGTACGATGTGTAGTAAGTGATAATTCACATCCTTTGTTTTGTTCATTAATTTCCAGCTTATTTGCATATCTGTTGAAAATTTTTATTTGCAAAAGTTAATATTTAAGTATTATTTAGAACAGTAATTAAAATCTCATTCGAAAGCGTTAATGAAAAAAATTTTAGCCAATTATCCGGATTGATTACTGCTACATTAGAGTGTATATCTTTAGAAAATTTATTGTATAGTTTTCTATTGTTCATTATCACCTCATAATTATTTGCTTTAGATCTTGACAATTGTTCAAAAACTTTTATTGTGCATTCAACCTCTGTAGCTGCATATTGTGAAATTCTACTTCAAGAGGTACGTAGTCCGTACCAGGTCCACAAGTTTAGTTGCTGCTTGAGCAACATTGATCACTTCAAGTGCTGTGAAAGCTGTTAATGTACGCTCTGCTGAACAATGTTCACCAATAAATCTATCCGAACGCATAAAAATAAAAATCACTAGTAGTTAAAAAAAGGAGAATGAAAAATTAGAAGAAAAAAATCTAGGCGTCAGACTCATACAAGTTGCCACTGCGATCCATCGCTTGGGAATTTTCCAGCCGTGTACATATGTGTGTGGGATATTTAAAAAAATCCATGTTGGGAACTTTCAAAACGGAGTTTAAAATTTGCGATTTTGTTTTAACTTCATTACATTAAATTCCACTACTGACTGTTGCAGGTTTAAAAATATGAAACTTTTATGTGTGTAACTTGTAATTAATTTAGACAACAATATGAGGATGAATAGTAGAAAACCGATTGTCTGCTACCTAAAAAAAATGCTATTTATTGTAAGCTTTTTTAAAAATCTGGGATATTAACATCCAATTTTTGCATATCTGTATTTATATTTGACAATCCGAACAACAAATCAGGATTGTATGATGAGTAAACACAAATTTGTTTTCAACTGTATTACCTAACAATTAAAATGTAAAATAATATCAACATTTAAAAAATATTTTTTCTGGTATCTAATATTTATTTATTTTTTCTCAATTACGATTGTAAATATATAATTTTGTTTTAACGAATACTAACTAAATTTGAACTATACAAAGAAAAAAAGTTTAATTTTAGATGTACGTTTTTGAGATAACGGGTCATGACTAATTTAATGAGAAAATATGTCCCATACATTTAATAGAAAATAAAAATAGTATAATAATTATAAGCATAATGATTAGAGAGACCCAATCGGTGTGGAATATTTCTGATAAAAAGTTGTATCTGAAACAAAATAACAAAAAAAAAAAAAAAAAAAAAAAAAAAAAAAAAGAAAGAAAAAAAAAAAGAAAAAAAAAGAAAAACATGTGCGAAGAATAGATTATATAACATTCAAATTTGTAATTGCTTAAAAGGCGTATAGCCAACATAGTGAAAAAGTACCCAAGCCGGGACTCGAACCCGGGTCATCAGTATAGTGCACTGACGTTCTACCATCTGAACCACTTGGGAACGATACTCAGTCTGGCACTTTCTCATTATAACATGTATTCAAGGCTACAAACGCAGCACAAGATGGAATATTTTTGGTGAGCCACCAACCCTGGGACAAACACGAAACCAAAGAAAATCCAACATCGATAATTGAATAAATCTAAATTTAATACTTGGAAATATTTCCATAGAAAATTTCTCACGCCTTGCATTCATAATATTCAAATTTTTAATTGGTTAAAAGGCGTATAGACCACATAGTGAAAAAGTACCCAAACCCGGACTCGAACCCGGGTGACGTTCTACCAACTGAACCACTTGAGAACGATACTCAGTCTGGCTACAAACGCAACACAAGATGGAATATTTTTCGTGAGCTACCAACCCTGGGGCAAACACGAAACCAAAGAAAATCCAGCATCGATAAGTGCGCTGTACTGATGACTCGGGTTCGAGTCCCGGCTTGGGTACTTTTTCACTATGTTGGCTATATGCCTTTTAAGCAATTAAAAATTTTAATAGTATGAATGCAAGACGTGAGAAATTTTCTATGGAAAAATGTCTAAGTATTAAATATAGATTATGTAACACTTTCCAGTATTATGTACAAACCTTTACAAAATATTCATCTTTTGATACCATTCTGTTGTACGTAAGCTGCTTGCGAATCGCCGGATTTCATGGATGCACAAGTAACAGATGTACAATACGATTACGAAAAATCGAAAAAATTGAGCAATAATCGCTATCACAGCGCCCCTATCCGGCAAAATAGCTCCGAAATCAACTAGAACCTGCAAGAAATAGTAAAAGACATACACATAAAATTTGGTCCAATGCTATGCATCAATTCCATAGAAAATTTCTCACGCCTTGCATTCATAATATTCAAATTTTTAATTGGTTAAAAGGCGTATAGACCACATAGTGAAAAAGTACCCAAACCCGGACTTTTAGATGAAACAATAATAAAAATTGCACAAAAAACCCGCTAAAACAGCGCTCCCTTCAGGCGGAATATTGCAAAATTCAACTGGGACCTGCTGGCCATAGTCAAAAACCTATAATATATGCATAGTTTCATAACACTTTTGGATGATAGAATGAGGAAGGGCACACCAGATACACGGACTTATAGACAAACAGACGTTTTGTAAAAAACATGTTTTTCGGGATCTCTGACCCCTAAAGCAAATAAATCCGTCGAAAACCAGAAGTCTAATAAAGTTTCTATTACAATATTTTCTTGTATTACAGATAGAAGACAGTAAAAAGCATGACGTATAGTTGACAAGTCTCCGAATTTTTGCACACCAGTAATTTTTTAGAAAAAATGTTGTTTTCTTAAATCGCAAAATGCTCTAATTAAATAAAACAACATTTTCTGTACTAAATTACTGGTATCCAAAAAGTCGGAAACTTGGCAGGTCTGATGACGCAATTACCATAAATGTATATCTTAACTGAAATGACACAAATAAAAATTTTAATTCATTATAATTTGTTTGTACTTAAGAAATTTCTATTCCACTAAAATCGTCGATAATTTAAGTATTACATAATTGTTGGTAATGACGCTTTTTATTAATCAAAAGTAATACCAGCTCTGTTTTAAAAGTACGAGAGGTCTCTTCCATGATTACAGAGCTTTCATTATAAATATAATGTCCTCTCTCCAAAGCATTCTACAAACAGAAACTGAAATCCATATAAGGAAATATTTGTTGTACAAGTTTGCATTCAAATTTCAATTATAATATGTTACAGTGCTTCTATGTTCAATTTTTATTCGGTGCGTTAGTGATGATATAAATACGTAGCACCTATAGTCGTCGTTTGGCCAGTCCGTCCGTCCGTCTGTCCGAATATAACAGCGCAAAAACTATCCAATCGAATGGTTCGAAATTTAATATATATAATCGTTGCAGAATTTTGTCGAGTCACTTCAAATATGAAAATCGAATCAAAACTTAAAAAGATATTAATAAAAGTTTTCTTTATTCTATTAAATCAAATCGTACGTAATCTACAAAGTTAAAGCGCTAGTCATGTGACTGAGGAAAACAAATAAGGGCTAATCACATCTTTTTCCATATGCCAAGCGGCCATTTTTAATCAAAATTAGTTTTTCGAATAAAATTGCATAAAAGTTACATTTTTAGAAAGCTAGTTCAAAACAATTGTTTGCTTGAGAGATGAGTTACATTAAAAAATATATAGATTCTGAGATAACTTCTGTGAAAATTAGGTTAACAGCCGAAATACTCAATCCACTAAAAGTAAATAAACAAAATATTCAGTTAATAATTGAGTTAATAAAATCTCAACCATGGAGGTAATCAGTGGCGGCGTTAGGCGTCGGCGACGTCGGCAACCGCCGACGGCCTCGCGCCTGTGTGGGCCTCGCAAAAAGTTTTTCAAGTTGTTAAAAATTTAGTTATTTAGTTATCCGTATTTATTTCCGTACGAGTGTAGTAGTATTTAATTAGAGTCGTCTGGCAACAGTATGAAAGTTATGCGATTCCGCGTTCGATACTCGGGAAATCCCCGAATCGTTAATTTTTACAACTTCATTCAATCATCTGTCACAAAACTCGGAGACTCGCATGCGCCAAACTTCTGATTACTTTTCTTTTCATTACTAACATAATTTAAAAATTGGTTATTTGTTTATTTTAAAGAAGTTATATTTTTATACATTTATCATAGTGTTGTGATTTATTTCATACTAGCTGTACCCGGCCACGCGTTGCTTTGGCCCAGCCTTGTTAAATAGAAAAGAAAGAAAAGAAAAAGTGCACGTTTCTAATACATTTAACTTTATAATGCTTGTGCGCATACAATATCTTTTGTTGTTCTATTGTCTGTGCAGATATAGAGATTGTCTGGTTTGCCGACACTCTAGAACACGCAACATATAAATAATTGTCTATGTGAGAGGCAATCCGTGTCTAGATCTAAAACGCACGATTTTAAAGACTCCCGCCAGATCCATTGCACACACTTTGTGGAGCTCCGGAATGTCACTCTTGGTGTTGTAAATTTCCTTGTACTTTCTCGTCAAGATTTATGTAATTGTTAAAGTCATGTATGTGTTTCTGTGAATAAAATAAATGTATATGGATCATTCGAGACGACAGCCTTGTAGCTATAGGTCACAAAGCCCACCACCCTTCAAATGTTCAAATGTAAACAAAAAAAAGCCATCCTCATTTCGATCATAGCAGATGATATAATTTATTTCACTGAATTAATAACGGTGATTTTTTTTTGTAAAACTAGTTATAGTGCGAAACGAACGCACCTCATTTGTTACGTTTAATGTACAGTTTCCAACTTGTTTATTATAGACAATCTTAAATGATAAATCATTCGATTCGTAACGATCCTTTTAAATTCTTTCAGAAAAATGGAAAATATATGAAAATACATTTAAATCACCAAACTTAAACAAACAAACAAAACAGTGTTTCGTTTTTTATTTTTCAGTTAAAATGATGTTTCAGAACTTTGTCAAGAATTTGTATATTTAAAATTAAGGAACAACTGTTATAAATATATAAATTTTGTATATTCTTTTCAAATGCAAACAAAAAAAGAATTAACAGCCCAAGGGAATTATTTTCCACTACTTCAAAGTAATATATGAAGACAAGATTAATATAGCTACATTTATAAAAAGAAAGCAACCAATAATTCTAGCAAGAGCGAGCATTGCATTGAAAAATGTATTTTTTTAAATCATCGCAGGATAAAATAAAAATCTTAAAAATGTATTAATATTATTTTATTGTTATTGCAATAAAAACAATAATACAAATTTATGTATTTTATTTTAGTTAAATAAAATTTGAATGAGATAAGGATTTTTTCTTTTAATTATTCCAGCGAAAAAATTAGACCAGTGGTTACCATAGTTGGACGTGTGCCACTTCTGATTATTTTTTGATTTTTGTTTTTCAAACTGCAATGTTGTACTTTAAAAATAAGAATAATGAATGTTAAATTCATAAAAAATTTTCTTTAATCAATTTAAACATGTTTTTCTCACCTTGTCTAACCATGTTTAGTTCATATGTGTTTTGATTAAATATTTGAATAAATTTACTAGTTTCATATCTCGTTTATTTTTATAATCAATTTTTGTGCTATTACTTACCCATCATACGTATTATAGGTTTGACGGATTCAAACGTTTCAGACACTAGATATTCAGAAAAACACATTTTTAGAAGAAAAAATTGCCGTCCGTCTGTCTGTCTGTGTGTGTGTGTCTGTAAACGCTCTATCTCCCGAGCAAATTGTGATGGAGATTTGAAATTTGGTATGTAATTAGTATGTAATAATGGGAAGAAGCTTATTCAATTTCAGTAACCTCGATTATCCGGAACAAGTTTTTTTTTTTTACTCTCGAAATATTTGTTCTGATAAAAGGTGTATAAAAAATTTCGAAATTGTTCATTTTAAGGTGTGAATATAAAAGACAATACAAAACATAAATTTTGCATAAAGGATGAAGTATAATTTGTTGCCGAGATATTTGTAATAAAATTTTCATACTTTTCGATTTTTCATGATCCTGTATTTCATTCAAATTTCAATTCAAAGATATATTTTAATTGGAAATGAGACGTTTAATCCGACGCAGTAAACCGTTAGTTAATAGGATTATCAATTTTGAGTTATAAGGATGTTTCTTTTACGAAATTCAGTAATAGAGCATTTAAAGTTTATGACGTCATCAAGTCATGATTTTATTCAAATTGCAATGCATTTTATAAATAGTTTACACATGTTTTATTTTCATATTTTATATTATACATATCCATGATGGTTAAGTATTACGGAGGCCCCCAACAACTAGTTTATATTTTTATTACTTACGTTAGCTTTTAATATAATGGGAAGCATTAAAATAATTCTTTATTTTTTAAAACGTTATTTTGTGTTCATAGCTTCAAAGATACAATACACAGATTTAATTTAAATGCGATAAGTGTTATATTTTGGAATAACGCTTTATTTAATATTTTTATTTTGATAAAAATGTATGCTTCGATTTTTATCCCATTTGTAATAAAGAAAAGTTGTTATTTTCACATATTCTTTGTGTATATGCCAAAGATAGTCTCTCGGGAATCTCGTTTTATTTGATTAATTATGCATGTGTTTAAAGGGTTTTTAAAAATTATTTTTTACCTTAACTGATTAATTATGCGTGCATAATTGATCGGCTTGAAATTTGTTTTTTCTTATATTTTAAATGTATTTACAACGAGCTCATTTAACCAGTAAAGTGTTGTGGTATTTAAAAAATCTACCATCAAATGATTTGTTTCAAATTTTAATTATTTACGCACTGAAATTAAATCTGACAACGCAAAAAGTTTATATATAAATTTATCTGTTTTACTTTAAATATTTATATACAGCTAACCTGACGAATGTTTAAGGAGATATTAGAAAATATTTGGTATAAAAATAAATATTTCTTTGCGAGTAACATCGTTCTTTTAAAATGAATTTATGATGGTTATTTTTAAAGTTACTTTATTTATTTATCAGTAAATATTCATTTATGTAAATTTATTTTAAGTATGCGTTAAAGTATACTAATAATAAAGCACTTACAACCTTTTGTTATTTCTTAAAAATTATTATTTTCAAGGTTTTTTATCACTCATTTATTCTATTTGTTATATCTCCTTAAAATAATGAGTTCCTCTACTTTTTATGCCTTATATTAGTTTAAATAAATAAAACAATTGTTGTCTAAATTACGATATCTATAACAAAAATATTTACTTAATTTCTTTTTAGCAATGGATAATGTAATAAGGACATGCTGTTAGAAATTACATTCGGTTTTAATCTTAAATGAAGTTCTGAAACTGCTAGATGACAACTAGGAAAAATTATCTTTTTTTTTGTGTGTGTGTGTGTGCGTGTTTAAATTAAGCTGCCAAAAAAACCGTGACGATTAATTTAATTACACGCATGATTTTTTGGTCTGCTTTTTTTTTCTTTTTTTTTCTTTTTTTGTGTAATAGCTCAGTTATCCTCCTTTTTAAATGCATGTTACAATTTCCCGTCCAAGAATGTCATGAAAACTGAAATTTATGTCTTTTAAAAGAAGCAATTTTCCTGTTATATTATAAACCGTTATTCTTGCCATGTGCGCTAATGGCGCCTGGTGCATGTAAACTCCGTCGTGGGTGCAAAGTCCATTAAATTCTTTGTGAATTATATCTCAGGAGGGGCCTAGTCAGGTGAAGATCTCGTCACCTGATAAAGTCTCTAAATTACAAGATCGATTCCTTCCTCTTTTTTAATTTTTGCTTTTTTTTAATTCTGCCATTTTAATAATGTTAAATAGAAACCATGAACCGGAAAACAAAAACTATGGCAGACCACTAAAGCGCACTGCAGCGATGCCACAAAGGTTTTTGTCAGGTGGATCATAGCCATGCTGTGATCAGACGAATATCACCCCACGTCCAGGAACTAACTCGTCAAGCTAGGCACTCATGCCTGGTAAGGGCCTGGTTAGCGGTATATACTATATATATATATATATATGTATATATAACGTTATTCTTATCTTTGAAGCAGGCGAATATTAAATTTCCAGTACATTCCCTTCCTTCCTAAGTTTAGTTCTTAATTTCTAATACAGTGGACTTCAGAACTGTGGACCAAGTATACTTTACTAACAGAATAAATATAGTTTTGTTTCTAGAAATCCGAGATTTTTACAGTACATTTCTCCGGGTGTATGTAAACTTTATTTTCAAATATGTATACTTGAATTGAAGAAACTTAAAAAAAAAATGACAAATACAACCTGTACAATTACGAACACCCTCTTGAGGTTCTTCAGTGATACTACAGATACTGTAATACCCGTATCCTATGATAACTTAGCATTAACTATCAAGAGGATAAGGAGGTCAAATTACTGAGTTACATTTTTCATAAAAAAGCCTGTGGATTATTTTATCGCTTATCGCACGCTTCTGCGTTATAAGGTAGCGTTTATGTAGCAGACTTGCAAGTCTGTCTGTCTGAGAGAGCTATAAATATTACGACTTTCCATTCTTTTCGAATGATTTTGTGGTTTTCGACAAAAGGAAGAGGATTTTTTAGAAAACAAAGAGGCGTTTCTGTCCTGTCATTATGCTACCCTGCTTGACCTCTGATTTTTAGACATGCTAAGAAATTCATAAACGATGAAATGAACCATTTTACCACTTCAGAGAGAGCGCAAGTTAGACCGCTGACTGTTTGCACCTCAAGAATTCTTCTTTTGTTCCCTTCTTCCTTCTTCGATCCTATTATTGTCCAAAACATGGCATAAAAATTCACCTACAAGACACCTATAGGTATGACATTTTGACGTTCAGAGGATATCGTGCAACTGTCTACAAAGTAATTAAAACGATCCGGAAAATATCGGTTAAACCGAATAAGATATCCTTTGGATATTTTTTAAATGGCAGCGTGTAGCTTTGTAGCACTTCAGTTCCGGAAATTTCCGAATGTACCCCAGAACAAATATATTAGAATCTTTCTGCCCTGAAATGAATTAGATAGTTGTTTTTCCATTTTTTCTTTCTTCTATCTTTACAAGAAAAAAGTACTGTATTCGTGAAAAAAAATTCGACTTCCGGTTTTCGGCGGATTTATAAGTTTTAGAGGGTTTTGAACATGATTTGACTGTTTTTAGAAAATGTTTGTCTGTGAGTCTGTGAGTCTGTCTGTATGTGACAAATATTTTGTGGGCGTTCTACTATCTCTAGAACTAATGCGCGGAAATTAATAAAACATTAGATTCAGTTAATCCCTGATATAAATTGGCGCTGATTAGTGTTTGGTATAAATCGCCCAACAGGTGGTGCTGCCATTCTACATTTTCCACGATTTTCACGAGAGCTATATGTCAAGAACTAATGCATAGAATTTCATAAAACTTCAGATTCTGTTAAATTTTGACATAAAAAGTAGATGCTGATTGCGTTTCGGTGTAAATATCCCAATAGGTGATGCTGCTATGCTACGTTTTTCATGATTTTCATGATAGCTATAGCTCAAGAACTAATGCACAGATTTTTATCAAATTTCAGATTCAGTTAGACGTTGACATAAGTTGTTCTTGATTGAGTTTTGGTGTAAATCTTCCAACTGGTGATGCAGCTATGCAGTATTTTTCAGGATTTACACGATTTTAGCGATAGTCATACCTCAAGAGCTAATGCACGGAATTTAATAAAACTTTAGATTCAGTTAAACCTTGAAATAAATTGGTGCTGATTCGTTTTTGGTGTATGTGAAACCTGTATCAGACAGAAGAAATTTTTGGGATTAGCACATTCGACTAGTTATTATTGACATTGTATATGTTACGATCAATGCCCGAAGTTTGGCCAGTTCGCGAATTGACCAAGAATCCTGTCTAAAACTCGATGAACAGTTATTTCGGGCTTTGGCCAGCGAATTCCGGAAGTGGTCGGGAATCCCTGGGAATTATTAATTTTGTAATGTTCATAAATTGTAAAAAAAACACTTTAATTATTCCTTATACAAGAGTTATTATCACTTTTTAGGTAACATTTTAGTTTCTAATGAAAAATTTTGCTATGAAAATTGTATATTGGAGAAACATAAAACTTGTCATCTTCATTCTAAAAAAATCCAAATGCTGATGAGATGTTTGTAAATTTTTAAGTACGCACTGATATATGTGACAAAGCGCTTTTATAATAATTTCCGACAATAACTTTCTACATTGTTTACATTATTCCTCTGAATATCTCTTAAAGAAGAAGAGTTAAACAAATTGCATTCCCAGGTTTATTGCAGGTGCACGCATCTCGTGGAAAGTACATCGAGCGAGCTCACGAATTTCATGAATTTATTTTAATTATACAGGTAAATCATAATCCGTCTAAAACGACAGGACCATATCGAGAACACAAATGCAAAACGTCTACAACGCTGTTAAACTGTGCTTTAAATTAATATAAAGACGACCTGCATTATTTTTCCGGTACAATATATTTTTTTTTTTTGTAAAAAAATTCACAAACAACAATATTTAACAAAGGCATTTTCGAAGTGGTGAATCCAAGGCTGTTCGACAAGTAGCACTGATGTGAACGTTGTAGGACGGAATATTTCATGTTTTGACGAAAATATTCGGTTCGTCTGGAGAATTTCTCGCCTCTCTCCCTTCTTCTTATACAGCGGATTCATTGAGCGTATTGTATTCTTCGTATTTGTATCCATATATTTAAAGCGAAAAGAGCATTATGTCAAATGCCACATTCTTTTTTCTACACAAAAATGGTCTTATTGCGCATGCTTCAACGTCTTTTTGAAGGCTTCTCCCCTCAGAAATAGGAAATTTGTTAAGCCCTCACCTGTTTAACATAAGGGGGATTGAAAAGGGTTGATTGAAAACGGATGGAGGAGTATTGTCCATTGCGTTGAAAGCATAAACCTTCTAATATATTTTTGCTCTGAGGTTGAAAGCTGAAGTTTTTTTAAGAACTCATGTTTTCACTGCTAAATATGCATATTTTTTCGCAAAAATTTAAAGAGAGCTTGGGTGAAGTTATATTTATAACCGATTGAAATTTGAGAGTTCGGATGATGAGAACTATTTTTTTATTGCTATGTTGAAGAAGCTGACGCGAAAACAAACAAACAAACAAAAAAAGCGAGAAGAAAACGTTCTCTTTTATAACTAGATTACAATATTCTTTTCACGAAATTCTTACAAGGGCTGTAAAACCGTTTTATTTATAACCAATAAAAATTTCAAAGAGTTCGGACAAAAAGGACTCTTTATTTTAAAACTATGAAACGACCCTACGTGAGAAAACAAGAAAATGAGCGCTTTTATCACTAAATATGAATATTGTTTCGCGAATTTTTCATTTAAAAATGTAATTTCATGCAAAATCGTGTTAAATATATAAAATAATGAAAACTTAATTTTTTTAATTTATTATCACGGGCATGGGCAACGCCGGGCGGGTCAGCTAGTAATATTTTATATGAATATTGTATATGGCTATTCTTTAATTTATCTCTATTGTAAAAAAAAGTAACTAATGCTGCTGCTGCTGTAATTTAATTTTTTGATAACATATTAATTTCTTGGGTTATCTTGTAAAAACTATTGCATATTGTCATAACCCCTGTGTATCGAGCGGGATCTGTGAGTTGCGGTAGCGTGTAAAATATGGAGCACAGTTCAACTATTAAAATAGTTAATTTTTTTAAACTGAAGAGTTACAGGGTATAGCTAAATACTAGCCATTATGTACTTTTTCTGTTGTGGGTACGTGCAGTTTTTAGAACTGGACCTGGTGCCGAAAAATTTTTTCACATACTTTATTCAAACACCTAACCCTTTCCGGCACAGACAAAGTCTATTCGTAAAATGAGAAATTACTGACTGACACCGGAATTTACAAACGACTTTTTTAGAAAATAAGAACTCCTTATTTTAATCTTTCAATTTAGAAACAAAATTTTATGAAATATTCTTGGTGTCAAATGCAAGTTTGGAATTAAAGTTAGGTGTACCCGGAGTGGGACCACTGTGCCGGAAAGGGTTGAATCAGGGGCACAGCAGTATTTATGTCAAATCACGGCACTTAGCCTCCCTCAAATAAAATCTTCTAGAAGCAGGGTGAAGGGCCTCCCCCTCTTCTCAATCTTTTCATCCTCTGTCTCCGGGGAGGGGGGTGTGAGCTTCGTAACATTTTTGTTGTATGAGATCGAGCTCTCGACTCCATTGGGTAACGGAAATTTCATCATGACCTCGACCGCGTCTGGGACCCAAATGCTGCAATCATAAAATCTGGTGGGGGGGGGGGGCTGTGCCTTCCATTTAAGTTATATCTGGTTCTTCACGATGTCCAGCTCATTCAAACTAGTAGTTGAAACTTTCACTAGAAAAAGACCGATGGGTGCGTTTGATATCTGCGCGTCTCTTCCTGGGTGGTATCTTCTCTAATGTGGGAACAGATCTTGTGCGAGAACTGTACTATCTGGGATATTTAAGTATCTCAAGATATCACAATATAAAAACAAGAGAACTGGGAGTTTTATAGATAAATATATGATAAACACGTCAAAGAAGACAATTTTTAAAGCGTCAAAATAGTTCAGTTAAATATATGTTATAGAATCAAAAACTCTTCATAGCAATTTAACCATCTTTTGCATGCATATAAATACTTAGATTATGGTGTGCAGTGTCCTATTGTGTAATAAATTTGTCTAATGTCTTAGACCATTTTTCTGTTTGAAAAATTCATTATTTGAATAGTGATTTAATTTATAGTTTGGAATAGCCTTTTTCTTATCTCATTTTATCAGATTTTAAAGAGTCCAAATAATATTTCTAGAAACTTTAAAATGATTAAATTATATAGTGCGAAAAGCATTCAGTGGTGAAACTATATATTTCAAACAATATATTTAAATTGATTTGCTCTTAGCGTTTTTAAAAAAAAACTTTTCTTCTAGATGTTAAAAAGTCCGGGAGGCAGCGACATTTTTTACTTAATCATTTCAGACAAGCTGATTTTCAAATATGTAATAGATGTTACTTAATTCCAAAATCAGTCGTCAGCTGATGCGATAGTGTAGGGGATGTGGCCTTAAGAGACAAAATATCCTCCAATCAAAGAGAAATAAATGATAACCCGATTACAGAAGATCCCCTCTGGTCCTGATACTATCATTCAATTTTACGTAATTGTGTAATTTATTTAAAACAGAGCAAATTATTCTGTTTTTAGAGTTTGCGGGTGTGGTGATTGGCGAGCGTAGCTCGAAAAAATTTTCTTCTTATATTTCATATAAGAAAATATCTCTTATCCAAAATCAATATTTGTTACGAAACACTAGTTTATAAATAGAATATTTTTTATTATTAATCTGGGGTGAGACACATGGTTTTGTCTTGACATTTTGAACATTTGAATGAAAGGAGCTTAAGACCTATTGTTACATGGCTGTTGTCTTGAATGATTCATATATTTTTATTCACAGAAACACATACTACAAATTACATGAATCTTCTTGAAAAAGAACGAGACAGACTCAAAGAAGTTAACAATGAAGAATACAGCCAGGAACCCCACAAAGAAGTTAACAACACTGAAGAATACAGCCAAGAACTCCACAAAGACGTGCAACGGAGTCAGCGGGAATCGAACCAGCTGCCTGCTCCTACGCTATCAAGCGATTAGCGGAGTGATGTCTTAACCACTCAGCCACGGAGGACCCTGGTTTTGTGTGGACCGATATCAAAATTTTACTATTCTTTTAAAAGTTTTAGAAACATGGTCTCTCGGGGGAAAGTGGGTTAGGGGAGAGCAATTGTCCATCCCTGGATTTTAACATTTAGTTTTTTTTTCGCTTGTGATTTCGAAAACTATAGTAAAATTTATTTTTTAAAAAATATTTAAGATAATTAAACACTAAAAGGAGTAGGAATTAAGAATTTTTGTAACAGAGACAGAGTCCCTCTGACCACCCTACCTCATCAAAGACAATTAATAATAATTCTTTTTTATGTTCATGTGTTTAACAATTATTTTAAACGGGGTTTCAGAGGCCTGAGGTTTGTTTTCTGACAGAGCATAGTATATTTTTTATTACAAAATAAAATTTTCCTTTTCATTCTGACCAACTTTTCGTTTTGTAGTCTAATGCATTTTTAACTTTCTGACAAGAATTTGTGATTGAAATAGACGTTACTTTATATTTTAAGAAAAAGTTGATGATGAAAATCTCAGATATCGACTTTAAACAAGTGTATACCTGACTATGATGTGATAATGTACTCTTACTTTTCCGCAAAATGTAGGTTAATTGGAATCAGTTTAAACACTTTTGAAACCAGAAAATGTTTCTAGTAATAAATTCAAACAGCTTGTATATAAAAAATAAAATATAATATAATTAAATAAGTAAAAAAAATATGAAATAGATTTTCCGGTGCAAAATTATTTTAACATGAGTCAAATTATATCGCATTTTACAGAAGAATAGTTGAATGTCAGCAAGTATGCTAGTGTAAACACAAATGCTTGATGTTTAATAATATTATAAGTATTCTTTAGTTAAAATTTACTTTAAACGTAAAAATAACTTTGATTCTAGGTTATCAAATTGAAATATATATACAGTATGCCCACTAAAGTCCCTTGCCACACTCTTAACTTCGGAATGGCTGCTGCTATATTCATATTAGTGGTGTCTAGGTATAGTAAAGTAGCCATGCGCTATTGAATTAAACCGCCTACGGCGCCACCTGGTGGAAAACTGCGGCGTTAGCATTCTTATCTCGTAAACGGAAAGAAATAGGGAAAACAAGTGATCTACAAAGTTGTAGAGCTTCATCGATTTAGTACAAAAAACACCTTGTGAATATTAATACAAAGAATAGAACGGTTAAAACGCGCATTTGTTTTTTCGTGATTTCCTACACTGTGACGTGACAAAACGATCTTAAAAAGAAAGAAACAACCAGTTATGAAACAACAGGTGAATGCAACTCCTCCACAAACATTGCAGGACATTAAACGACGCATTATGGACGCTGGTACCAACGTGTCACCATCTATGCTCCAACGTGTGCGTGCAACGTGAAATTCAAACAAGGATCCAAATTTGCATTGCAGCTGACGGTGAGAAGTTTGAACATCTAAAATAAAGGTATATTATTATAACTAGTTGTTTTTTTCTTTCTAAGATCGTTTTGTCACGTCACAGTGTAGGAAATCACGAAAAAACAAATGCGCGTTTTAACCGTTCTATTCTTCGCATTAATGACCACAAGGTGTCCTTTTGTACTAAATCGATGATGCTGTACAACTTTGTAAATCACTTTTTTTCTCTATCTCTTTCCGTTTTCGAGATAGGAATGATAACTACACAGCATTCCACCAGGTGGCGCCGTAGACGGTGTCATTGAGTAGCGCATGGCTACTTTACTATACCTAGACACTACTTTTATGAATATAGCAGCAGCCGTTCCGAAGTTAAGAGGGTGGCAAGGGACTTTAGTGAGCATACTCTGTATATATATATATATATATATATATATATACTTAAACTTTATGTAACGTACGTAAACTTATACGTAAACCTATACGTAAACTTTTTCTTACAAATGACTGAGAAATTTAATTTCTTTTTTAAATAATTACATATATAATTTATCTTCTAACAAGTATCTAATTACTGTTAGAGATTATCTTGCATTTTTAATAACGTAAATATTGTTTGAATAAATACGTCACGTGACTGCTAGTCAAAAAGTTTAAGAGCGCCCGCTGACAGCAAACAACTAGTAATACGACATGAAATACACAGCAATATATCAAGTCTCTCATTCTGTCTGTTTTTTTAAACAACTTAAAAAAAATCTTCTAATTAGATTTTTCTTAAAAATTTCATAGAAACCTACCTGGAAGGTAATTTTTGCTGCTAATGTTCTAAAAACCTAGCACAATTTTTTTCTTTCCAAAATAATGGTATTCAAAAGCCAGATCAGTCGAAGTCATTCAATCTCTTAACAAGTTATTCAGTCAAGAAATGTTATTTATGATAATACGCATTTAATATACATTTGGCGAGTTCCAGTTAGAGTGGAAGATAAATAAAATTGTTTTGAATCGCATGTTGGAAAGAACAAATAAACAACTTCGAATAAAACTTGTTTATTAAAATTCAGTCATAAAATTAACAGTATCAGTTATAATTTCACTTAGGAACAGAATAATCCAAATATTACCAAGTGAAAGTAGAATTTCCTAACGAAATAATATTTTAATTACCCTTTAGTGCAAATCCAAGTTAATACTTTAAGTTAATTAACTATTTTTGTTTTTCAATTTTAATTATAATTCTCATTTTTAGTCCCTTCCAAAAAGCTTTTCTGTCTTTATTTCTATCTATATTTATAGTCCTTCTTAAGTAATTTAGACTACAGCTAGACTTCTCTGTTATGGTTTCCCAAGTTTCAGATATACAACTATTCCTATACGTAAATTTGACATCCACTAAGTCCATGAATTGTCTCAACTTTCCTACTTCCTTAACATTTTGCCTTAACCATTTTTTACTCTGTTGGTTCTACGCTTTGTTAGCAATATGAAAATTCACTGATTTAATATTCAACAATTTCGGCCGTAATTTCACTGCTGAAAATTAATTGGAAAATTAATTACATTATGTGTTGACATATGCTGGGATTTGTTTCGTCTGAATGTATAGCACAAGTTTGTGTTAACTTTGAACTTTGAAAAGGGAGCGCTTTGCGACATTTAGCGGCATGGCTGTCGTCTCAAATGATCCACCAAAAATCTTGCTAAATATGCTTGACAGTACTGCTAGAAGCGAGCAATGCTGTGTAAATAGAGTAAGGTTGACGCACAAAAATCATTGAAAGAACTGAACCTATTTATAGAACTCACAAAAGAGCGAAAACAATCATTCTTTAAAATCGAGGGATCACAATATAGCTCACGATTTTGACAATATTTTATGCATGAAAACAAGATGTGCTCCAAGGAGACAGGGACACGACAGATACTGAAGCTGACACCATCCACTAGATTGAAGCGCGATAAAATAAAGGTTGTATACTCATAAAGGCTTTTCCATCTTGTGCTGCGGTTGCAGCCTTACCGACATACGACACTGAGAAATGCCAGACTGGGTATCGTCCTGGTAGGTCAGTGGTAGAGCATTGGTGCATTGTACCCAGGATCTGGGTTCGATTCTCGGTCTGGACATTTTCCACTTTGTTAGCACGTATTTAATTTTCAACTGTTTAAATGTTTTTCTCAGTCAATATAATCGTAACATCAGTCAAAATAAATGCAATGAAATTTCCAAAACACAGTGCTTTAAGAATACATTTTATCTAAATACTGGTGATGTATAAACATTGAACTATAATTAAGACGAGAAAACTGAGGGAGAATATGAGTGCACTTGACAAACAAAACTTAAAATAATGAATTGTACTTCAAATATAGCTTGAATTAATTGTTTGAGTATTTTCAAAAATTATTTTGGATTTTAGTTATTGAATAAATTGATAAAATTTAAGTACTTCAGTTCAGGAAATTTTTTAAAAACATTTGTTATGATTTAAAATTTTTTTATTTGGAAACTAATGTAAGTAATTCATTTCACGAATTAAGAAATATAGTTTTCGTTGTCTAGAATTTTTAATGAAATAATATCTCTTGCATTCATTATAACAGG
Organism: Maratus michaelseni; assembly: GCA_963931845.1. Taxonomy (NCBI): domain Eukaryota; kingdom Metazoa; phylum Arthropoda; class Arachnida; order Araneae; family Salticidae; genus Maratus; species Maratus michaelseni. The sequence goes on along the minus strand of OZ007592.1, from coordinate 44,436,618 downwards.
GTTCTGTTACACATGATCATTTTCTCTTAAATTTATTTACATTAATCTTTTTTTATTTCAAAATAACTTGTCAAATTTATCGTTTCCCTGTATATCCAAATATCTATCCTGTATATCCATTAATCTCCTTTAATTTCATAAAAACATAATGCATATCTCTTTTCATTAATCCATTAAATCTGATTTATAATCGTTATTTCCTCGTCATTAAATAATTTCATTTCCGTTATGATGCATTAAAGATTTAAAAAAAAGTGAAAAGTAAATATTTCTTTCATGACAGATATATTTATCATGATTTATTGTTATACGTAATATACTAAATATATTAATATGTTATTTAGATTATAGACTATACTAATATGTAATTTCCTTTCCCCCATAAATATAGTAATTCACCTATAAAGTAATTTAAACTCAGTTAATTGACATTAAGCTATGTTGTGTTGACAGCTTGAAATAAATAAAAGCAATCATTTCACTATTTAATATCAACTTGAGTACTTATAATTGGGATTTTCCCCAACTGTCAGCAACATTTTTATAAAAATAATCAAGTGGGTAATGGAATAAATATGTTTATCATTTCGAAAACATATTTGTTAATAATCATGATTTATCAGATCCCCATTTTACGATCCCCATTCACGCCCCCTTTTTTGATTGACAGGTAGATTTCCCCTCAACCTCCATTGACCCCTCGTCCAAGAGTACGTCTTTCAGACACGCCCACTCCATTGACCCCTCGTCCAAGAGTACGTCTTTCGGACACGCCCACTCCATTGACACCTCGTCCAAGAGTACGTCTTTCGGACACGCCCACTCTTTTGATTGACAGGTCGACCCCGCCCCTTTTTGTCCCACACCCGACTCTATATACTACATACATTTCATATACCACGTGTTTTCTTGCATCATTCAGGAAAACAGAAATTAATTTTATTTATTTAGATAATTATGTGTTATTTCCTGTCATATAATTCTAATTTTTTTTATGAAGCCAAATCCTTTGTTTGTTTTTTTAAATATGTTGCCAAATGCACTTTGTGTAAACATCATTTATTGTTGCCAAGAATCTATATTTGGCAATAATCTGAATTTACTCTCTTTCTTGCTATTATGATGATCATCTGAAGAAGGTGCAGCTTGTGGCGTCTCTCATCTGCTTCTGTTTCAGACACCTCTCCCAAGCAATGTACTTTTCCGACCCCAATCTTTCTAGTTGCAAATAAAAATAAATCGTCTTCCTACAATTAATAATGGAGTTTTATTATCTTTGAACCTAAAGATTTCTTGTTTTAATCTACGAAATTCACAAGATCCCTAACAAGAAATTATCTTCATCATATTCATAACCATCGTAATTATTACTATCAATTGTGACTTGCTCGTTACATTGACTACTGTGGGAACGAAAGATCGATGCAAATTCTTAATATGATGATCTCGAAGTGAAAACCAAGCAAACGACACCTTAATGAATGATGATGTTCCCAATTTTATCTAAGAGAACTACTCAGAGGGTCTGTAGTTTATGGACAGTCCACATTGGAGTATTTGACGCAAAATCCTGGCAAAAATTAATTTTTATGTGTTTTAAAGTTAAAACCATTGTTATTGACTTACTATTAGTAAACTAGCCGCCACTGGCGACCAGTTTGGTCTCCCTTAAATGTATGTTAAACATTGCAACACGTTACATTTATTCATAATTTAATTTTCCCTTAATCCTTCGCCAAATCGGAAGATTCTAATAGACAAATCATGAACTTTTGCGATCATGGTAGCATTTCGCATATTTTTTGGGCACAAATGTCACATACGCACGTTGGCGCGATTCCCCCCCCCCCCCCTTCAACCGCCAATTTGGCGAAAACTTTGTTATGGAAATTGTTGTTTATTTACTTTTATTTTTTATTTTAATTCTATAAATTATTTTTTATATGTATATCAATATTTATTTACATCAAACTATCATTTATTTATTTTTATTCTTTTTTTTAATTATGAGTATTTTTGTTAGCCGGGAGCAGATGATAATTCGCCAAATATCGTTCCCATCACCGTCATTCATACTACAATTAATTTAATTTTAGGCTTAGATGCTTTACACTCATGCTAAAAAAAAAAAAAAAAAATTATCGGTTAAAAAAAAGAAAAAAGTCGCCAAATTTAGGGGATTTTTTTCTTTAATGGCAACCTAGCCATTGTATTAAGTTATTCGTTTGGCGCAGTCTTGGAAATCGCGCCAAACAAACAGTCGCCAATCTTTTGTTTACATTTTAGCGTGATAGTAACACATCTGTTCCTAATTTTAAATTATAAACCTGTCACTCATTTCATTTAAAATACTTAACTTTAATCTAAAATGCTTATATTACATAAATTTAAAATACTTCACACTTTTCATTTAAAAGAGAAAATAAATAAATAAATAAGAAATAATGGCATAAATCAAAACATTTGATTTCAAAATCAAAGTATCATTTCTAATTTGTACACGCGATAAATAAAAGCTGTATTAGCGATTTTAAAAATGCTAAAAATCTGATTCATTAAATATTATTACATGAGTTCAATTTACGTCAAGAAATGGTCCGAAAGTTAAGTTGTATAGCACATAATTATGGTAAACTTTGATTGTCTCACTGGTGCGAATTATTTTTTTGACGCGAGGCAGCGGTTCAAAAATTCATTCGCGGAGAACTTGCTTTGCGAATGATTACCTCCATGATTTAATATTTTAAATGTTCACGACGAATCAATCTTTTTTTTGTTTACTTTTATGAATAGAGAATTTGAACTGCGAATCTTTCGACTGAAGTTATTGCAGAATATATACATAATTGAACGCAAGTCATCTCTCAAATATTAATTTATTTTGAACGATCTTTCTTAAAATGTAACTTTTATGCAGTTTATTCGAAAAAATAATTTTGAATAAAAATGGCCGCTTGGCATATGAAAAAGTGAAACGGACATCCCGGAACTGTTGAGGACAGTCACATGACTTACGGTTTTATTTTAGAAGATAAACTTAATTAATATTATATATGGATAAATGTATGCATTTATTTAAAAAAATAAATATATAATACGATGTTTATTTAATTGTTTATTGTTTATAATTGAAAATTAATTGTTGATAGGTTTGTTTTACTTACAAGTCATGTTTAATTAAATGTGGTTAATTTTACTACACATAAATGTTTAATTATTTATAAAAAAACAATGCACATAATATATATATATATATATATATATATATATTGCTTGCATTTAGTACTTACCAAAGTTGAGTCTCTATAGTATAGAGATGCTGGTTTTTGAGTTTTTGTAATAGGTTTGCAGTCCTTCCAAAAAACATTGATATCTAAAAATGGCAACAATATACGGATTTTTTTTTTAGAAATTTGCCTTCAAAACTATGACCAATACGATTACAATTCAAACATGGTTCGACAATCACAGACACAGCTTTAAAAAGCTTTGAATATATTAGATAATATATTTTGATAAATATATTTCAATAAACTAGATCTAAAAAGGCTTAATATTAACCCATTTTCAATTTAAATTATTTTTTACTGCATGAAAAGTAAAATTATTTAAATGCACATGTAAAATTATACATTTAAACACAATAGCAAAGCTGAAACGTAACAAAAAAGCACACACGTCTTCTCACAAAGAAACTTTCACTTCAACTGAGGCTAGGAGCCGCCGGATATGACTCATACTCCTGAAATACACATAGATCGATGCACCAGTTAGTCAGCTATTATAAAATATGCTTTTTACAATTGTGGAACAAATTTTAGTTTATGTTATTTAATTATGTTTTTGCATCAAATACTGCACTGTGAGACTGAGAAAATGTATCACATGTCTGGTTAGCAGATGGCTAACTATAATAATATTTTTAAACTGTTACCTAAATCATTGAAATTCTGTATATATTTATCATTCATTGTATAATCAAGAAAATGCATTAAATCTATATTAGTTAATCTAAGAAGGAAATTTGAGGTTTTTTTTCTTTCCTTGAACATCTTATTGACTTTATTTTGTTTTTTCGTATTTCGAGCATAGAAACTCAACATTAATAACTTTTAAAATAACCCTTTTAAAGTTATTAATGTCAAGAAGGATTTTTGGGAATATAGTAAATAAAAAATATTTTTTTAAAGTAATCATATAGTAAGTTCCATAAGTGAATTTTATTATAAATGTTACTTGAAAATCTTATTTTGAAAGAAGCTTTTTCACTCAAAAAGAAAGAAAACGAATCTTAAATGATCTAAACTAATCTTTTAAAAGTCTAAAAATATAAACATAATTTAGTATCGCGAATATTTTGTTTATGTTTCTGAGATATTTTTCTTTTCTGACCATCAACATTTCAAACGGTTTCAAGCTTAATGCACTTATAATAAGGAATTTGAAAATAAAATAACCCTGTCTTATTTAATGAAGCTTTTTCCATTAGAAAAGTTTATGAAAACCAGATCTGAAAGAATCTACTATATATATAAAACACAAACGGAAATTTCGTTCCGTTCCTTTATAACTCGAGTTCCACTGAATGGATTTTGATGGAATTTGCACTGTTCGATAGATAATTTTTCAGGGAAGGTTTTAGTGTATAACACAATGTTCTACGTACATTAGTTATAGAATTATGATAGAAAGTTCTGTTATTTTGGCCGAAAAGGTTACCATTGTTAATTTCTTGGCGACTATTATTGTTGCAGAAATAATTGAAAAGTCTATACATCTCGAAAAATAAAAGAAAAAATTGTTGCTAATTTTATTAAAAAAAGAAAGAAAAAAGAACAGAAAGAAAAGAAAAACAGTTTTGATGATAGATAATATTATAAAACGAAAATATTTAATTTAAAGATGATTGGGAATGTTAGTCATGCTTAAAAAGTTATTCAATGGGCCCCATTTACTAATTTTTAGCTATTGAAACAATATTTGACGATTTATCTTTTGTTTTTGGCGATTTTGATTTTACTTTTGACCTCAAACAATTTAAATTTTAAGCCTAAAGGTGTTTTTTGTTGCAGAAATAATTGAAAATGGCTATACATCTCGAAAAATAAAAGAAAAAACTGTTACTAATTTTATTTAAAAAAAAGAAAGACAAAAGAAGAAAAGAAAAGAAAGAAAAACAGTGTTGATGAGAGATAATATTATAAAACGACAATATTTAATTAAAACATGTTTCAGAAAGATCGTAATGTTTAAAAGTTATTCAATGTGCAAGATTGATATTGAAAAAATATTTGCCGATTTATCTTTTGTTTTTGGTGATTTTGATTTTACTTTTGTCCCCAAACAATTTGATTTTAAGCCAAAAGATGTTTTTTTAAGTGTACGACAGGATTTTTGGAGTAATTTTGTTTGGTACTTTTTGGTTAGCCGGGCGCCAGTGATATATATACATGTATATATACACATATATCTACACATATACATACATATATATATATATATATATATATATATATATATATACACATATATATTTATATATGTACATATATCACTGGCGCCCGGCTAACCGAAAAGTACCTTTTTTTATTCAAATGTAAATTATATTAATAGCAATATACTTCTATTGACTTCTACCTTATATACACTGGCCTCCAAAAGTTAAGGTACAACATGTTTTTCGAAGCTCACCAGACAAAAAATGGCAGTCAGATTAAACGCCATAGTTTATATGAATGACAATAATAAGCTTTAAAAGAACTTACGCAAAAATTACAGCTACCACTTTTATTTTATAGAAAAGAATAGGTATTTGTGAATGAGAGAAAAATATGCAATTACGAAGTTTTCGTAATTTCGCGTGTAAGTTTTGTTGCATTCGAACTATTGTTGTCAGTTTTGTTCACAATAGCCGGTAGAGTCTAGAAATGTCTCGAGAAGTCATTTTCCCGATTCATTAAGGTGTCGGGCGGTAGGATGGATGGAAATGGGGTTGTCACAGGCCGATACTTCTAGACGGCTCAATGTGTCTCGCAGTGTAATCCAACGACTCTGGGATCAGTATGAATCCGAAAATTCTGTGTCCAGAAGACATCTTCCAGGCCGCCCACGTGTTACAACACCTGCAGAAGACTGGTTTCTAGCTCTTTCGGCCCGAAGGATAAGACGCACTACTGTGCCGCAACTCATTGCAGACCCCTTTGCAGCATCAGGGAGAAGAATCTCCGCTACTACGGTGCGAAGACGTCTTCACAATGAAGGTCTCTATGCAAGGCGACCAGTTCTGTGTGTCCCCTCAACAGACGACAGAGAACGGCCCGCTTATGTTGGGCAAGAGAACATGTTTCTTGGAGCAGACAACAGTGGGCTTAGGTACTCTTCACAGACGAGTTCAGATTCACACTGGAGAGCTATTCGGGACGTCTTCTGATGTGGAGAGAACAATGCACTCGATACCATCAATCAAACACTGTCGAAACACACAGGCACAGAAACGATGGAATCATGGTTTGGGCAGGGATCTCACTCGGCGGCCACACTGACTTGAATATGTTCCATGGAGGAACTGTGACTGCTGCGAGATATCGGGATGAGATCCTTGATTCATATGTGTGCCCATATGCCGGTGCTATTGGCAATGGTTTCATTCTAATGGATGATAATGCGAGACCACACCGAGCTGTGGTTGTTGAGGATTATCTTGAGGATCACCACGGTTTGGAGAGAATGGAATGGCCAGCGCACTCTCCAGACTTGAATCCGATAGAATATCTTTGTGACTATATTGGAAGACAGGTTGCGGCTTTAAATTCTCCTCCAAGGTCATTAAATGAGCTGGAACAAGGCTTACTCCAAGTCTGGTCAGCGTTACCAATTTCGGTGTCCGACAATTTAATTGAGAGCATAGAAAGTCGATGCCGCCAATGCATTCAAGTACGGGGTGGACATATTCCGTATTAGAACCAATTTGTTTAATGTTTCTGTCACATTTTACTGCATGATACTGCGATGTACTGATTTCTCCAAGAATGGAATTTTCCACCATGAGTGCTTTTTTGTTGTAATTTCATTTATACGTTTAACTTAAGTAAATTTCTATGTCGCATTTAATAAATAACAGTTTAGAGCACATTTCCTCCAAATTTGTTGTTTCTATATTAATTCATTTGCAAATTAGACGCAAAAAACAGTTGTACCTTAACTTTTGGAGGCCAGTGTATGAAATTTCGTTCTGGCTGTTGATAACTCGAGTTCTGCTGAATGGATTTTCATAGAACTTAATCTGTAAGATAGATAATTTTTTCACGGAAGGTTTTATTGTATAACATATCGTATAACTACGTAGCTTAGTTATAGAATTATGGGGAAAAGTTCTAGAATCAGGTGAACCCGATTATGAAAGATTAGCCTTTTGAAAAAGTTCTACTGGACGGATTTTGATGATAATTGTATTGTTAGTTAGATGCTATTTCAGGAATGGTTTTAGTGTACTACATATTGTTCTACGTTGCTTAGTCAAACAGTTATGTGTGAAGATTATATAGTCAGGTGAACCCGATTTCCTATTTTAAAGTTTTTACTGGGCGTATTTTTTGAGGCTTGCATTGTTAAGTAGATAATTTTTAAGGATGCTTTAGTATATTTCATATCGTTCTATGTTAGTTTTAGAATTATGTGGAACAGTTCTATAATCAGATGAACCCGATTATCAAAAATTAGTCTTTATAAAACTACTGGATGGATTTTGTTAGTTAATTTGTTTGCATTGTTAGTTCGATAATGTTTAGTGATGGTTTTAGTATATTGCATGTACTTTTATCGTTCTTTACCAAACTCTAATTGTAAATGACCAAATTGGTCCTTAACAGCTAAAATTTTGACTGCACATTAGAAAATATAATAGCGAAATGGCGTCATTTTTCAGTAATGTAGAAGGATATTCCATGTAAATATACAGATTGCTTTCAAATACAAGGTCAAATTAAACGATATATTTCGTTTGATTCAAGGTTCATTTGTAGAAACCGACCAGCGCAGCGGACGTAGCTTGCTAGTTTTAAATAAAAAGGATGAGTAATACTGATTTTAAAATAAATCAGCCTTAAATAAATAGTTGAATTATTTATAAATATATAAGTTCAAGCTACATTACACTTTTAATATTAGCTTTTCTGTTTTCAGTCATTGTCGTTTTTCATTAGAAAGCTTTTCATTAACAAGTAAGAAAATCAAGCGCAAACATAACTTATGAAACACTTTCCAACATATTCACTACTTTAACAAAAGTTCACTGTTTAATAAGGTAAAAGACGTAATTAGGTAAATAATATAGAAAACGCATAACACGTTTGAAAACCAGATTTACGCAATTACCGTCCAAAGCTGGATAGGTACTGGAATTCTTTTGTGCAGCCTTGCACTCTAAAAAAAATCCGTGAAAATACAAGAGATTTTCCGTAAAATTTTACGGAGAAGTTTCATTTTTCCAAAACAACAGTACAATTTCCGTAAATGACATTAGTTCCGTAAAGGAGATTTCAAATCCGTAGATATGCAGAAAGTTTTCCGTAAATTTGATGGGTTTTTTTTTAAACAGTACAATGTCCGTATTTCCCCATTTCCGTAAATAACGTTCAGAGGTTTGCATACAGATATCGTCTTGTTTGAAATGCGAATTAAGATTGTTGTATTTACTAGGGTCCAGGGTCTTCTAGGATCCGGTCCTACTCGTCCGTGAGCCTATTTTCTGTCATTAGACTCAGGCAAATCCTGGAGCTCATTCTAACCGGGCCCGTGTCTGGACAATATTTTTTTGTGAAAATAATAATGATATTTTTAATTTTTTAGTGAAATCTTTAGAAATTTACTTTATTTATATAAATTACAGAAAAATATTTTTTTTAATCTACTTTTTTTTCTTTATAGTGCTTCAAATTATGAATTTTTTCACTGACATTTTAAAATTTTATTTTAATTTTATTAACGTGAGGCAATATTAGGTTATTAAAGGTTTCGTAAAATAATATCATTGCAAATTATTGGTATTGAACAAAGCTGATTTGTCTTATAAATTTGTGAATTAAACTAAAATTTACTATTTTATAAATTATAATTTTAGAAAGTTTATATTTTTTTATTTAAATTTATAAAAATAATTAATGATTTTTTCTTTACTTTTATAAAAATGAAGTTTATAATTTTATAAATCTTATAATATATTTAGTTAGTTTATAATTTTATAAATTAAACTAAATTAATTTAGACTAAATTAATAAATCCAAATTTAAACATACCTATCTCAAGGTCATTAATTTAAAAATTTTCGCTAAAAATCTATTTTTTTGTTTTGATTTTTTAAAATTATTCAGTTTAACAGAATCGTATACAAAAGCTCTCAGCAAAGATTAAATATAATAATTTAATTTATTATGAAATTGTTTATTCACATAAGTTTTTAAAATAAGAGATAAAGAATATTTACTTTAATAGCATGTAATAAATACGTCTAATTAATATAATTTTTGTTTTTACTGGAATTGATAAATAGATCAACAGACAAATAATTTTAAAAAGTATATGTACTATTGCAAAAAAAAACCAATCATTAGTCTTAATACAATGTTTTACTCATATAATACATAAAAAGTTAAAATTTATCTGTTATAAAGCATCAAATAATAAAGCAAGATATTAAAAATTATGAAAATAAAATATTGAAAAAATCCATCAATAAATATGAAACTCTCTGAACTCTACTATTGCATCATTAAAAGCATCTAAACTAAACAACAACATTTGATAGAATGAAGTGCCCGGTCTTAGCGTAATGGTACAGCCCGCCAGTTTGCCACACAGAAGTTTCCGCGTTCGATCTCCTTCATGGCAGAAGTTGGTTACTTACTGAAAACTCGCACAAAAATGAAAGAACAAAAAATAAAAGCGTTATAAGATGTTCCTTGAGAAATATATATATATGTATTTTGGTCCTATAAAATTTATTTTTACGATATAAAAATATCTAAAAAATACGGAAGATATCTGTTAAAAAACGGAAATTTAAAAACGGATATTTCAGAAATCACGGAAAATTTCCTGGAATTTACGGATTTTTTTTCCGTTAAAATACGGAAATAGTACTGGCGTCTCGATTGCCAGTACAATTTCCGTTTTTTTCAGGAATTTTTTTTTACAGTGTGTATGTAATATGTAGATTTGTATATATTCTATATAGTACGCATGCTAAAATTCAGCTTAGTTAGAAATAGAATACATCAGTCAAAAATTAACCTTCAGCACATTTTAGCAATAGATGGAAATATACTTGAACTCTTTTGTAAAGCATTGTGTATTATCTACAGATTTTTACACACGGCTCACATTAGGCTAAAATTTAATTCATTATAAAAACACACAACGCTACTAAAAACACACTTCAAAATATTACAACCCACAGACGACAGTGTAAGTAATTCTTTGCGTAGCCTTTTATATACATTTATTTAAGCATTTATTAGCATACTAAACGTACTTCAGCTGGAAAATACATAGATTAATTATAAATCAATATTGTAATGATTTTCTTTAAATGTAATAATGTTCTAAAAATTCTTTCTATTGCAAAATGATACAATAGTGGAAATGGCCGTCGATGATACAATAGTGAAAACGGAACGAAAATCACTATCGCAGCATCCCCTTTCGTCGGAATATCCCCAAATTCAATTGGGACCTGCTGGCCATAGCCAAAAATTTTGAAGCATAACTTCATATACTTTTCGATGATGCAATTAGGACAGGCAGACGGACAGACAGACATTTTTTAAAAACAAGTTTTTCGGAATCTCTGACCACTAAAATGTGTAAATCCGTCGAAAAAAAAATTCGATTACAATACTTTCTTCTATTATAGATAGAAAAAAAAAAAACATTGAAGCAGTGAGAAAAAACACTGAACAACACATGCTTTCAAATTTAAAGGGAATAAATTGTATATTGTTTTGAAACATTTACTGAATAAAATTAAAGTATCAATGCAAAATAATTTGTTTGTGCTTTTTTTTGTGATCCGTGTTTAGTTTTTTTTTTTTTTTTTTTTTTTTTTTTTGTAAAAGGTAACAGCAAAGCCTTTTAAAATGTGAACATATAAACGTTCTTATATTAAAGCATTTAGTTTTAGTTTTACTAAATCGATATTCTTTTATAATAAGCTCGATAGTCTTTAATACAACTCTATGTTCTTTAATAATACTCTAGACGCTACCGTAGGGTTTTTTTCAAACAACTTGTATTTTCTAAAATCTTGAGAGAAATGTTTTTATCCATATGGAGTTTCTTTTATAATACAGCTTCAAAAGTCATTTTTTCTTATCTGTAATGGTTTATACGTAGGTTATTTAGTAAGAATTCAAAAGTTTTAGCTTCCATTTTCAAATAAAATTCTTCACGACGTTTTACTTTTAAACAAAAGAATTTTTATAGTAAAGACTAAAGCTATTGTTTTAAAATAAAGATTAGAGATAATTTCTATAGAATGACTTTGATATACCGAGCGCGCCATAAATTCGTTAAAACTTTAAAAACACATTAAAAAGAAAAAAATCTGTTAAAAAATTGCGGTTTTCAATAATGGGATAAGAGGAAGATAGGATTTTTTTTAATAACAAAAAAAGTTTTGGTTTAAAAAATACCGATAGATGGCGCTGAAATTCATAATATGAAGCAGATGTATGCAACTTAGACTTGTAGTAAAAGACCAATTTCTGCGAAGTGTCTGGAGAAGCTTCAGTATGCCATCCCATGAAACAGACACTTTTCTTGTCTTCAGTAATTTTGCCATGCGGAATTTTCTCAATGCAGCAGTTTTTGATTCCCTGTTCTTGTAATAGAGCGCTTGAATGTCTAACAGCGCTTGATCTGTTAATGATGGCATGCTGCTGGCATCGAATGGAGAGTCTGTGAGCATTGAGGTATTTTACTCACAGCCTGATTTACACAAATGTACTTCATATGCATGCAGCGCCATCTATCTGCAATGTTTGGACTATTTTTTTCTGTTATTAAAAAAATCTCTCTCTAATCTCATTCCTACAGACCTAACTTTTTTAGCATCATTTGTTTCCTTTCAATGACCGGTACATATAGGATATCCAAAAAGTAACTTTACATATTTAGACAGTAGAAGGTGTCCTAAATAGACTGAAAGTTTTTTTTAAAGTTAAATCCAATAACAAGTAAATAGTGACAGTTATTGACCTTATTCTTGTACTTCTATGTTTGAAGTTGGGAATGTTCTTGCGACGATTCCTCGTTCTAGTTCCAAATATCGCCGGTAGGAAGTGAGGCACGGCCTCGAAACCAGATTTATGCAATTATCCTGTGTTTATTTACTCTACAGGACTGAGTTATTCGGCTGTTAATTATCTCAGAATCTAGGCATTTTTTAATGTAACTCATCTTTCAAGAAAACCATTTTTAACGACCTTTCTAAAAATGTAACTTTTATGCAATTTTATTCGAAAAAATAATTTTTAATAAAAATGGCCGCTTGGCATATGAAAAGATGGGTTTTTTTCCCTCTGTCACATGACTTGCGTTTTTATTATATAGATTACTTATGATAGGATTTAACAGAATAAATACAACTTTCAGTAAGAACTTTTTAAGTTTTGATTCGATTTTCATAAAATTTGAACTGACTCGACAAAATTCTGCCACAATTATAGATATTAAATTTCAAATCATTCGGTTGGGTAGTTTTTGCGCTGTTATATGCAGACAGACGGACAGGCGGATGTACGGACGGACCAGACGACGACTATAGGTGCTACGTATTTATATAATTACGAACACACCTAAAAAGCTACCTATTGCAACCGTACGAAGGAAAACAATTCCGGAAAATGTCGGTATATTTTCAACGATCATGACCCCCAGATCCCAAAACCACTCTCCGTTCAAATGTTGATATATATATATATATATATATATATATATATATATCTGATATCTATGTCATACGATAGCACTCGTATTTATAAACCGTTTTGGATGAAACTACGTGTGTGTATTAAAATCAAACAATATCTCAACCGAGTTCGTTGGCCAGCTTGGTCCTCCAACTTCTTTCAAAATGGCGGCCACTAAACAATTTAAAACTAAAATATATATAAAAAATCGAAATTCAAATTTATTTTTTGCTTAAGAATTAGGCCTTGATACAAGGATTCCGGAGCATTTTTTGTTTTGCCTCTATCTTAAAAAATGGCCGAGGTATTGCAGTGTGAAATTTTAGGGTGGCAGATATTTTGAAACATGAGAGAAGATTGAAACAAATCAGGGTTTAATTTATGAATTTTAATGAACGGGATTTCTCACAATTATTATTTTTCATTGTTGTAATCATTTTCGCAATCGTACGCATAAAAATATATTCACATCCGTTAACGTCCAATTCTCACCAAACCTGGCGACACTTGGAGAAATATCACCAAACTCGGCGACCAAAAACAAGTTTCCATAAATGAAGCCAACTTGGCTGTAGTTGACTAATTTGGTGGATTTCTTATTCAAATTCAGTATTAACGAATTTTCTGTAATCGGATTCTTTATATTTTAGCATGCTGCTTTCGAGTAACATTAGGTAAAATTATAAAAAGAAGATATAAGAGAGCTACCTTTTCCTCCCGCTATAGGCCGGAAGGACTGTTTAGCTTTCTAATAGTTTCACAGAGCGCAGCGCTAGCTATCGGTGGTATTTGGAGCTAAGAGAATTGTAGAGAAGTGTAGTAAAGATATACCCGACATCACACATTATCCTACTCTATGACGAATTTTAATATTTGTAACCGTTTACTTCACATCGAATTTTAGAAAAATTCAGTCTATTTCTAGACATCTGTATATGCACTGCATAAACACTACTTTCTGTATGCAATAAGAAAACGTTCAATGTTTTAGATTTGACAATGTTCATATTCAAAGCATTTGAATATGAGAAAAAAGTCTTGCATTCAATTTTATTTTCCTTACAAATAGTGAAAAGAAAGTACTGCAATCATGATTTGTATATGTATGTGTGAGAGAGAAAAGGTGAATAGGATTCCCCCCAAACGGTACTTCCGATTGATTTCCCACTTGAAGAACATTTTATAGACTACTGTCGCAAGGACTGTATAGGATTTAGTAATCACTAGCCAACAGTGAAAATGCTTCTCACACAAAAATAGTTGTTTCTATATAATTCGGGCATGAGAAAAACGAATATAACACGTAAATTAAGCGTAGTAAAGAAATACACGACATCACACATTATGTATGATGCTCCAAGACTAATTTTAATATTTGTCACCGTTTACTTCGCATTGAATTTTAGAAACATTCAATTCATTTTTGGACATCTGTATATGCACTGTATGTACACTATTTTCTGTATTCAAAAAGAACATATTCAAAGTTTTAGATTTGACAATGTCAAAGCATTTGAAAATGAGAGAAAAATCTTGCATTCAAATTTATTACTTACCCATCATACGTAGTTTAGGGTAAGTCTTGTAATCGTTTTGAAAATCGAAAAAAAAATTTTGACTGATTTACACGCTTCAGACACTGAAGATTCCGAAAAACATATTTTTAGAAAAAAAAATTGCCGTCCGTCTGTGTGTCTGTGCGTCTGTAAACGCTCTATCTCCCGAAAAAATTAAGATAGAGACTTGAAATTTGGTATATACTTAGTATGTAATAATGGGAAGAATCTTATTGAATTTCAGTAACCTCGATTATCTGGAACTATTTTTTTCGGACTCTCAAAATACTCGTTCTGATAAAAGGTATATAAACATTTTCGAAATTGTTTATTTTAAGGAGTGAATATAAAATTCCATAAAAAAACGTAAATTTTGCATAAAGCATGAAGTCGATCGGATAATAAGTTGCCGAGATATTTGTAATCCTATTTCCACACTCTTCGATTTTTCATGACCCTGTATTTCAATCAAATTTCAATTCACAGATATATTTTAATTGGAAATGAGACGCTTAATCAGATACAATAAACCGCTAGTTAATAGGATTATTGTTTTTGGAGTTATAAGGATGTTTCTTTTAAGCAATTCAGTAATCGAGCCGTGAAAGTTTATGACGTCATCAAGCCACGATTTTATTCGAATTGCAATGCATTTTATAAGTAGTTTACACATTTTTTATTTTAATATTTTATATTATGCATATCCGTGATGGGTAAGTATTACGGTGACCCCCAACGACCAGTTTTCCTTACAAATAGTGTAAAGAATGTATTGCAATCATGTTTTGTATATGTGTGTGTGAGTGATTATGATAACTTCCAAACGGTACTTCTGATTGATCGCCTACTTGGAGAATATTTTGTAAACCACTGTCCCAAGAACTGTAGGTTTTAGGTTACTTTTCCGTTATACCAAACGTTTCAAAATGTAAGCTAACGCGCCATTTACTATAACCCTAACCAAAGGATTTTTATTGAAAACCGTGCCAAATATTATGATTTGCTATTTACTGAACATGACTCATTTTTAGGTGCGTTCGTAATTATATAAATACGTAGCACCTATAGTCGTCGCTTGGTCCGTCCGTCTGTCCGTCCGTCTGTCTGTCTGTCTGTCCGTCTGTCTGTCCGTCCGTCTGTCTGTCTGTCCGCATATAACAACGCAAAAACTACCCAACAAAATGGTTTGCAATTTAAAATATATTATCTTTGCAGAATTTTGTCGAGACATTTCAAATTTTATTAAAATCGAATCAAAACTTTAGGAGATATTAATAAAAATATTTATTAAGAAATTTGAATTTTTTTTTTTAAATCGGTGCTTTTTTGTTATAGGAGCTTCCGAAGTTGAATCGTCAAGCGACCGAGATACTTATTTTATGACAGAAATTAATCTGCAGACGATATAATTCATTTCACAGAATTAAAAATCATCAAGATCTGAATATTTATATAACTAGCTGATACATGTCTGAATATTTATATAACTAGTTAAGATATTTATATGAACAGTGTCATAAAATATATACTTAACTAGCTGTTTAACCCGTTCTACGCACGGGATATCATGAATTTAATTCTAAAACGTGCGTACGAACGCACCTCGTTTGTAACGTTTGACGTACAATTTCCAACTTGTTATTATTATAATTATTTAATCGTAACCTCTCAAAACATCTTAATTTGCTTTTTCTCGTCTCGAAAATATGTATTATTAAGTTAAATATTGTACTTAAATGTATTACTAACGCTGAGATAGATTCTATACAGGATTGCTACGGGTCAGAGAATATTTAAAGGATAGTACCAGTATTTTCTTATCGAATAACTCGCCTTATTTAATCATATGATTATATAAGGCAAATTATTCTATAAGAAAATATTGGCATATTCCCTGAAAAATTCCCTGATACGTAGCAACCCTGTCTATCATTTGGCAGTTATCTGATGATAAGGAATCTGCAATAAAATTGTTTCAGAACTTTAGAATTATGCATAAAAAAGTTTTTGAACGTCTTTGTATTGATTTAATAAAATAGTTCGTGTAAGTCTGTAATTTTCCGATGTTGTATTTTTAAATGCTCGCTTTCGTACCATCAATGTTATTATTTTCTTTTTCAAATGTTTCATTTCACGTGAATTTCACATTGCGCCAATTATTACGTTTGGCGACAATGGTGTTGGTATAGCGGAAAAGTGCCAATTTTAGTAATAATCGGCGAACGTATTAGTTATTTAATTCAATTTTAATCCATTTTCAAACTATTTTGCTACCAATTCGCGGAGGTATCGTCTTCAGTTTCAAAACTGGAGGTACAGCGTTCGAAATCAGCAGGTTCCATTATGTCAGAAATTCATGAAAAATGTACTATTTTGATATTATTATTATTAGTAGTAGTAATAGTTGCATTGTTACGTCATATTTTTAGTATATACAAAAGAAGTATACGAAATGTTTTTTTAGCCAAGAAAAAACTTCCTCTATCTGCTCAAAACTAAAATGTAAATTGGAAAGTACTTCGAACTACTTTAAAAACAAAATTTATTCTCACAAAAAAAGAATAAACTAAATAAAACCAAAATATTGTAAAATATGCTGGTGACAGTCCTATCATCCCGTCTCACCGTTGAAAAATATTCACTAGACGGAAGTAAAAATATTTTACGTGAATGCTTATCTGTCATAAATATTACCTTTATGAAATTTGCTTTGGGAGAAAATAAAAAAAAGTGCTTTTCACCTGTAGTTTTAAAATATATAGATAAACAATTCAACAGGCTTGAAAACATTATATAAATCTAAAAGTAATTCAAAAGAATAATCATAATACTAGTAGTAAACATATTTCCACTACAATTTCATAACATTTTTGTCTTTATTGACATTCTTAATAATTTGTTTGAAAAAAAAGTTACATGGAGTGAAAGATTTTTGAATAACATTATCTTGAAGACCTTTATGTTTTGTGTTTTTAATAATATATCATGAATGCATTACGAATTATATATTTTCCAATTAAAATCAAAATTAAGACTAAAATGAAACAAAAAAAATGCACAGGAACTTACTATATATTTCGATTCTAAATTTATCGCACATTCATTGTTGAATTTGTTAAGATTTAGCGGAAACTCTTTAATTTATTAATTATTTTAAATAAAAAATATACAATACATAGCCGCCAACTTTTACGCTTTTTTTGTTACCACTAAAAATTAATAAAAATTTTTGCCTTATGGAATCATGCGATTTCGGAAATTTAATAAGGTAAAATTTACTATAAAATTTTAGTGGTAGGAAAAAAAGCGTAAAAGTTGGCAGCTATGACAATATGTAATGCATCTTATGCTTTAATTTATAGGTTTTATAGTATTTATAGAACTCGAAAATTATACAATTATAGTAGTAAATTATGTATTCGGGAAACGTCAAAGTAATAAATTACTTCCTCTTAATAAGGGAACGAAATCAATATTTACTTATCTCCACACAGTGGTTTTCTTTTTAAAATTTAACAAAATCATTATTCGTGCTGTAAATGTCATGTACTCAATATTACAAGTTACTGCTTGTAAACCATTTTTATCTGATATGTGTCAATACTTCTTTTGATATTTTCTGAAATAATTACAACTATTCATTAAGTTTATAAGTAATAAGCAAGTTAAATTTTCAGTTTAACATGTTAGAGAAAATTAAACGCTAGGGAAATTCAGAACAATTAGCTTGTGTTGTTGAATTTTATTGTTTGGCGATTTCTTGGGAACCAAAGTGGTGTAACCAGTGTGGGAGTCGTGAGGATTTGGATAACATTATTTTAATAAAATTTCTTCGCCTTATCTAATTACAGAATTTTCAACGAATAAACAATGCGAAAATAACTCTACAACATTAGTGGCATCCAGATCATCCGGATTCTCACCCTTGCTACACCACTTGAGGAATCTCTATATATAAACAACATATTTAGAAATATTCTCAATAATCCATCGAAAGTCGGTCCACCTTTACAATAACTTTCTGGCTGTATTTTAGATGAAAATTTGCAAATTGTACCAGGCGACGTGCATCCTTAGCGTGCATAGTGTTGCCAGTAGGCAACTTTTTTAAGATTCAGATTGATTGATTTGCACCACTTTTTTGAAATAGTATAAATTGCATTATTTTCCTTTTATTTAATCTGTTATTAAATTAGGCGAATTTTACTTTCTCAAAAAAAAAGTGGTGGCAAACAAGAAAATTGAATTAAAAAAAATAGCCCACTGGCAACACTGAGAGTGCAAAATATTCTCCCGCAGTGAACTTACCTTTGATTTTTTTTGTTTTATTCATATATTAACAGATATATATATGGATATATAGATACACATTTAATCAGATTGTTGCAGAAGCAAGTTCTAGTAAGTGTATTTTCACTCAATTAAACAAAGCTAACTGAGGAAGTTGCACCTGGATGCTAGTAATAACAAAGTTTCTCACTCTTCAAATGAAACAGTGAAACAGTTGAATGTTTCCAGGGGATTCCCAGTTATAAATAACTCCACTCCCTGTATATGCGTAATTGTATAACACATCGTAAAACTTTTAATGCTTTAAAATATATTTTCTGGGTATTTTTTCAAGGTATCTATTTTTCCGTATGTTTTACAAGACATAAAAAAGACGAATACACGGATTTTGTCTGTCATCATCCGTAGTGTCATTTTCGTAACATCATTTGAGTCATTTTTACCAAACGTATTCCTGAATAGTTCTTTGTGTTACCCAAGATATCACTCTTATATAATTATTGTTATAAAACTTTTATGATGCTTAACAATATAAAAATAAGAAATTTGCTTTTACGAGAAAAACAATTCGGTGATATGAAAGTAGAAAGACAGAACATTGCTCGGAATCTGATACTGATACTGGAAAATAAACAAACTGTATTTGATAGGTATATCATTTCGTTTCATTCTTTCTTTAGCAATGAAAAATACTTATCATGAAAAATGTGCTAAAAAGACTATTTTCGGTGATTGCTTGAGGCCGAAATACATCCGTCTGATATTTTATAATACTCCGATAATATATTTTCTACATCGTGTAAGTTTTCATATCCATTACGCAAAAAAAAAATTGCAGCAAAACTATATATTCAATTAGTATTATTCTTTTATTTATTTATGTACCTGTTATATTTGTTACAAAACAAAGAATTTTGCACATAAAATAATAGAAATTCAAGTATATTTGCAGAATCTTTTATATTTTTTTCCTTAAGCTTTTTATGATTAAGCTTATATTATTTTAGTGCATTGATAAAATATATTTCGAAATTTTTATTAATTATGTAATTATTTTAGAGTCCGGTGTGGATGTAATGGAATATGCCCATATGTATTTACATATTTTGTTTTATTTTCTATAAATGCATTTAAATCTATAAAGATTTAGAAAAGTCATTGAAAGTGTATATTTCGATTACTTGTCTTTTGAAATAGATAAACTGGCCTCCAAAAGTTAAGGTACAACCGGTTTTTGCGTCTAATTTGCTAATGAATGAATATAGAAACAACAAATTTGGTGGAAATGTGCACTAAACTGTTATTTATTAAATGTGACATACAAATTTACTTAAATTAAACGTATCAATGAAATTACAACAAAAAACACTCATGGTGGAAAATTCCATTCTTGGAGAAATCAGTACATCGCAGTATTATGCAGTAAAATGTGACAGAAACATTAAAAAACTGGTTCTAATACGGAATATGTCCATCCCGGACTTGAATGCATTGGTGGCATCGACTTTCCATGCTCTCAGTTAAATTGTCGGACACCGAAATAGATAACGCTGACCAGACTTGGAGTAAGCCTTGTTGCAGCTCATTTAATGACATTGGAGGAGGACTTAAAGCCGCAACCTGTCTTCCAATATAGTCACAAAGATATTCTATCGGATTCAAGTCTGGAGAGTGAGCTGGCCATTCCATTCTCTCCAAACCGTGATCCTCAAGATAATCCTCAACAACCACAGCTCGGTGTGGTCTCGCATTATCATCCATTAGAATGAAGCCATTGCCAATAGCACCGGCATATGGGCGCACATATGAATCAAGGATCTCATCCCGATATCTCGCACCAGTCACAGTTCCTCCATGGAACACATGCAGGTCAGTGTGGCCTCCGAGTGAGATTCCTGCCCAAACCATGATTCCACCGTTTCTGTACCTGTGTGCTTCGACAGTGTTTGATTGATGGTATCGAGTGCATTGCTCTCTACAGATCAGAAGACGTCCTGAATCGATCTCCAGTGCGAATCTAAACCCGTCTGTGAAGAGTACAGAAGCCCACTGGTGTCTGGTCCAGGAAACATGTTCTCTTGGTCAACATAAGGGTGCACTTCGCTGTCGTCTGTTGAGGGGGACACACACAACTGGTCGCCTTGCATAGAGACCTGCATTGTGAAGACGTCTTCGCACCTTAGTAGTGGAGATTCTTCTCCCTGATGCTGCAAAGTGGTCTGCAATGAGTTGCCGCACAGTAGTGCGTCTTCTCCGTCAGGCCGAAAGAGATAGAAACCGGTCTTCTGCAGGTGTTGTAACATGTGGGCGGCCTGGAACATGTCTTCTGGACACAGAATCTTCGGATTCATACTGATCCCAGAGTCGTTGGACTACAATGCGAGACACATTGAGCCGTCTAGCAGTATCGGCCTGTGACAACCCCATTTCCATCCATCTTACCACCCGCCACCTTAATGACTCGGGCAAACGATTTTTTCCAGACATTTCTAGACTCTACTGGCTGTTGTGAACAAAACTGACAACAATAGTTCGAATACAACCGCGACCTACGTTATACACGGCCGGTGCATGACGATTTAAACGTCATATGGAGTGGATCATTTTTCCACGGCGATTGGTGCAAAACGGTGGGCGCGCCGCTTTGCACCAATCACCGTGTAAAAATGATCCACTTTATGTGACATTTTAAACGTTATGCACCGGCCGTGTATAACGTAGGTCGCGATACAACAAAACTTACACGCCGAGGCTAACGAAAAAGACAGGCTACCGCGGTTCATTTCACTTATCTTTTTTTACAGACCGCCAGAGTGACGTGATGCTCTTTTCGTACACCTGCATTGGTGGATTCGACCACCACGTGACTCCCGCGGTCTGTAAAAAAAGATACGCGTAAAGCACCGCGGTAGCCTGTATTTTTCGTTAGCCTCGGATCCACTTTATGTGACGTTTTAAACGTTATGCACCGGCCGTGTATAACGTAGGTCGCGATACAACAAAACTTACACGCGAAATTACGAACGCTTCGTAATTGCATATTTTTTTCTCATTCACAAATACCTATTTTTTTTTTATAAAATAAAAGTGGTAGCTGTAATTTTTGCGTAATTTTTTTAAAGCTTATTATTGTCATTCATATAAACTATGAAGTTTAATCCGACTGCCATTTTTTGTTTGGTAAGCTTCGAAAAACATGTTGCACTTTAACTTTTGGAGGCCAGTGTACATAAATTTACACTTTATTACTGACTTTAAAATATCTAGAGAAGGGCAGGCGAATTTTGATACGCGTACCAAAAAGCCTTTAACGTATGCCCATCCTTGGTGGACATTCGTCGCTACCATGCCAAACAATCGAAAGTGAAAAAATACATTTTTCATTACTTTTAAAAATGGATCGATTTTCACCAGTAAATTTTAATAGGAATGCCAATTTCGCTTCTTTTATTATTCAGAAATTCTGAATTAAAATCAGAATTGTCGACAAGAAATACATTTTTGGTTTATTTAATGACAATCATTTCGAAATTACTTAACATAAAACCTTTTCTCTCAAAATTTCCTGTATGAATTCGGCGTTTCTAAATAAGAAGATCAAACTTGCAACCACGGAAATTTTATTAGTATTTTCTTATTTGGTGAAGAATTCTCATAAAATTTAGTGGTGACAATAGAACCATTTTTAAAAATAATGAAAAATGCATTTTTTCACATTCGATAGTTTGACCTGGTAGTGACGATATGATAAGTGCCTTGTTGTAAACCAGCTAATAAAATTATCTTTTCTAGCACAATCCCTTATCATGCCGCTACTTGTAGAAAACAACTGAAATTTAGCTCACTATATCGTTGATATCTTTCTGAATTTTCCAGCTATGCGTCAGACCTAGTTATAAAATTTGTTTTATATAGTTTACTAATAAATTATGCAAGAAACCTTTTTGTTATACACTCATGTCCAAAATTAAGGTAATAAAAATAATATCTGTTAACTATTCACTGTGTTGCCACAAAATTTGGCACAGAGGTATATTACAATGGGAGAAAGAATATAGCAACATAACAATATGGAAAATATTTTAGTTGTTAATTAAGATACAGGGCATATCAAAAAGTGTTAAATCATGAATCAGATATAAAGCATTTATCTTGGGAAAAGTCTGTCTAGTATGAAGTGTGACCACTGCGCACTGCTATACAAGCCTCACAACGAGCTCTTATACTGTTTATGTGGGTATCAATAAATGTTTGTGGCAGCAAAGCCATTCTTCCATAAGAGCGGCTTTTAACTCCTGGCGAGTCCTGGGAGTATGGTAACGCTGTTCAATGGCTTTTCTTAGACCATCCCAAACATGTTCAATAGGATTGATGTCCAGAGACCTCGAGGGCCAATTCATACAGCGAATATCCTCTTCTTCAAGAAAATCATCATCAATGTGAGCTCTGTGTGGCTTCGCATTTTCGTTCATAAAAATGAAGTCTGGCCCTACAGCACCCCGGAACAACCTCACATAGGCTTCAAGGACCTCACCCCTATAGCGATGTGCGTGTACAGTACCTGCATCGAAGAGGTGCAGTGGGGTACGGCTGCACAACATTATGCCGTCCCAGACAAGGATTCCTTTGCCACCAAATCTGTCGATTTCTTTTACGTAGGAGGCATGATAGAGAGCTCCACGTTCTCTCTAGATGAAGATTCGACGAAAATCCCTTTGCCTGGTGAATCGCGATTCATCACTAAAAAGAACACGCCCCTATTCTTGTTGTGTTTAAGACTCATGTCTTCGGCTCCACAACAACCGGGCTCTCCTGTTCGATGCTGGACACAACTGGACACCGGGCGTAAAGGACCCTCTCTACTAGACGTGTATATACTGTTTGCTTGGAAATTCTTATTCTAGATGCAGCAGTAAGGTCACGAGCAAGCTGAGGAGTCGTTGCCAGCCTATGTGGTCGTGCGCTTAATGCCAAGTAGCTATTCTGTGCAGGTGTCGTTTCTCTGTGATGGTCTTGGTCGGTCTTCCTTGTGCCATTGGGATGGTCTAGGAAGAGCCTTTGCACAGCGTAACCCGCCTGCCATGACCCGCCAGGAATTAAAAGCCGCGCTTTTGGAAGAATGGGCTTTGTTGCCGCAAACATTTATTGACAACCTCATAAACAGTATGAGAGATCGTTGTGAGGCTTATAAAGCAGTGTACAGTGGTCACACTCCATATTAGACATAACTTTCCCGCGATAAATGTTTTATCTCTGATTCATGATTTAACACTTTTTAATATACCCTGTATCTTAATTCACAATTAAAATTTTTCCCATATTGTTGTGTTACTATATTCTTTCTCCCATTTTAATATAATCTGTGGTAAATTTCGTGGCAACACAGTGAATAGTCCATCATCAGTTTTCACAGATTTTATGCTTATGACATTAATTTTGGACAAGGGTGTATTTAGCGCACATTGTTATGTAAATGGTTTCACGTTCTGTGATTGACTGATGCCTTCTGCTTTCCTATTGGCTGTTCCCTTAACTTGTCCCTCTCTCCCTCTCCTTTCCGTTCAGTCTAGCTACTGCCTTCAAAGTTGGTTGCACGTCTTCTTTGCACCTGACGAAGAAAGACAAAGTTCTTTCGAAAGGCCTAACGCATACCCTATTTTCATGGAGTTATTAAGAAGTTTTTTATACTTTTATAGTATCACACTAGTTTATTCAATACTTTAATGTGACCGTTATCAATGTCTAAAAATTCTTTTTATTTTTATATATTTATAAAAAAAAACTTTTATATGTTTGCAGTGATATACAGCTATGTATACAGCAATGATATGCATAATTTACAGATTCAAATAAACAGAAAAAGTCGATAAAATATTACTATTATACATGCAATAATTTTATAACAAGTAACATCTAAAATAGATAGTTACAATTTAAAAGTATATTAATAATAGCTATTTGTTACATAATGCATTCAACAATAATATCGTCTCCTTGTACTTGTCCCTTGTACGGGGAGGAGATAAGCATAAGTTATCAACAAAATATGTGGACAACATTCTTTCTTTTTTCTTTACGAGTAATCACAACAAGTATAATTTCAAACATACTTACTTCTCCAACAGCGGATTATATGCGCATATGGCAGAACAATAGGAATCCCGAACGTTGAGGTATTCCATGTTTTGGAATGAAATGATTTTATAATCATTTAATGGCTGACGTCATAATGATGCGGCAACATTGTGGTGAAAATGGATGAATGTTTCAAGAATGGAGCTGTTTTTTCAATTAAACAATTGTAACGTTATTTCTATGGGGAAAATGGAAGTTTTGGGCCGATGTTGACATCGCTTAGGGATCGAAGTTTTAAAAAATAAAGTCTAATTCATGTATTGCCCTCAGGAATACATATATATACCAAATTTCAAAACTCTAGGTCAACAGGAAGTGGGAGAAAAATGAGTCACAAGATTTGATTGCCACACATACATACAGAAATGTAAGTTAAAATGAAGTATGTATAAATAATGTTCCTTTAAAGAATCAGATAAAATGGTTCCGATTGTCTGAATTAAAACAGATAAAATAAAGAAAGGCATGAAGAAAAGTAACAGATATGTGATTGAATTGTCGAAGGGCGGTGATGTAGCTAGCTCACTGTAAAAATATTTGATTTGTTAATCAAGAAATAAAATAAAATGGTTTGATTTTCAAGAGTGATTGAGAATATGTTCGAGATTTCAAATGAAATAAAAAAAATAAAAAAAAGTAAAAGAAATTAAAAACACAATTAAAAACACAATATTTTAATCAAAAGAGATTATTAGTAAGTTTTTAAAAGAAAATTAAATAGATGCCGGATAGTTTATGCATAACCATAATTTCTTACGGATTACAAAGCTAAATGTAATAAATCTGAAATATTTAATTAGAACCGTAGGGGATATTTCATTTTATGAACTTTAAGAAACTCACTTTTAAGAAGCTAATAATAATGTTTAATAAAAGTTGAATTGATTTCTTGAAAGAAAGTATCTTTTTTATTTTATTTCTAATAAATAACATTTCACTTTATTTAATTTTAATCCTTTCTAAAACTTAAGTGGCACTTCGTAAGTAACTATAGTTATTGTTGGGAAAATTTAAAAGGGTATAAAGCTAATACAATCATTTTTTATATTTCAATAACTATATTAATAATATATTATATATTAATAATATTTTATATTATATATATATATTATATATATATTATATATTATATATTATATATTATATATATATATATATATATGTATATATATATATATATTATATATATATATATTATATATTATTAATATTAATAATATATTTCAATTAACCTGCGATTTATTCTTTTGAGCTGATTCAGATATCAGACCAGATGCTATGATGAATAAGAGTTAACCCTTTTTATCCTGACGGTACTTATAAGTACCACTTTAACCTCTGCGCGACGAGCGTCTTTTGCAGAATTTTTAATCTGTTACCACCGGTTTTTCAAATGAGAAATTTTCACCTAATTGAATCGCAAAAATGCTAGGATTAGATAAGGAAAACCTTACAAAAAAAATAATAACTGGTGGGAATAATTGAGAATTCTGAGCATCTTAGGCGTCACGTATTCGTGTGGCTCGTCCCTAAGGGGTTAATAAAACACCTATATATTCGTAATATGACCGTTATTCCTAACGGTATTCACAATGTCACAAAGAGTGTATTTCTGACAGCAGGCAGGAGATGGCAAATTCAAGCACATATCCTCTTTCTTTGCATTGTAGGGATTTTACATTTGCCACGCTACATTCGAAATTCATTTTGCAATAGAATTGACATGCATGTTGTTCCTCATTTGAGTAATTTTATTGGTTTATTACCGGTTATTTAGTACTATTATTTTCTATTGTTTTCTATACTCTACAGGTGAACATTTCCTATATTTTATTTGAAGTTTACTGTTTGAAATTTACTATTTTATTTTATATCATAGGGTAAAAAAATTATGGTGGTTACCGTTGCATAATTAACCACTAAAACACTATAAAAATTGTTTTCCTCTTTCCTATGTTTATTCTGCATCAAAACTTATCCAATGATGCAAAAATACAATTAAAAAGTAGCTGGAAAATTAATTCAGCGTTTTCAATTGGTTGAAATTAATTCCGCAGTATACGTTCGTGATTGCCCAGTTGGTAAAGCATTGGCAGCTTCGGCCATGAGATACCTGGTTCGAATCCTGACCCGGTCATTTTCGCCCAGTTGAGAAAATTACATCTCATATGATTTCTTTAACAATTTGAATAATTGTGTCAAAAGTAATATGTTGTTTTGTTAGTTTTTTAAGAATGATTGAGAAGAATATGTTCGGTATTTCAATGAAATAAAATAGAAAAAGTAAAAAGTAAGCTAAAAAGATTTAAAATTACAATATTTTAACCAAATGAGATTATCAGTAAGACTTTAAAGGAATATTAATTGTTTTATTATATATATATATATATATATATATATATATATGTATGTATATATATTATACGTATAATGTAAATATATGTATATGTATAATGTATATATATGTATTTGTATAATGTATATATGTATATGTATAATGTAATAAACATATATATACAGGGTGTTCCGTTAAAGGGGTCCAATATTAATAGGGGTAATAGAGGAGATCACACGGAGCATAAATCAGTATATAATGCCTGGCCGGATCTCAATAATTTTCCAGTTACAGCAAATAGAATGAAAAATCGGAAATTTGTAAAAAACCCCTCATTGCTAAACTATCGATAATGCTACATAAAAACGAAGCACATATTTAGAAAGAGCAGAAAAAATCCTACGAAATGACATAAGTTGTTTTAGAATATTGAGAATTAATGGCGAGTTACAAGCTCTGAAACAGTGAAAAAATACAAAATCAAATATTTAGCAAAATAGTTAATCGTTAATTCCAAAAATGCAACTCTACCTACATCAAGGAAAATGTTATAAAATTTGGTCCATTCCGAAAGCTTTCGAAGAAGCTGACAATAAACCATATAAGTTTAATTGTATGGGAGAAATCAAGCAGTTCCCTAGTTACAACTCTGTACTGTTGCACGCTCGGAAAGAGCGAAACTCCACCCATGACGATTGTAAACACCCCGTTTTAATATCTTTCAATTATACATTTCTGATCAACCTCTATCAATACCCTTTCATTATTCAGTCTGGTCAAGTGAATGACATATTGTGCAGCTCTCGCCTTGTCTTAAAGCAAACTCCGTGACTGCTGCGTTTCCTCCATGAACTTTCAGGATGATGAAGAAGAAGTACTTTTTATGCAAATTTTCTATGTGTATAGGAAGAAAAGTGTAATAAAACAGCAGTCATCAGTGGGCGTTATGTTAAAGGGAGGCTGTTGTAAGTGGGATTGTAGTAAGTTGATGTATAATAATTATGCCGGAATACTCTAACGAAGAATATGCGGACATGCATCTGATGTACGGGCAAGCTCATGGAAATGCATGTCTAGCACAGCGCATGTACCGTGAGCAATTTCCAAGGAGACGTTGCCCAAGTTCGAAACTCTTCATAAAAATCGATAGATGATTACGGGAGACTGGATCGTTTAATACAGCAAGCATTGATGCAGGGAAACCTCGACATGTACGAACACCTGCAATGGAAGAAGATGTACTGAATATTTTTAAAGATAACCCCTCCACGAGTACACGAGCTGCTGCGTCTGAAGTCGGTGTTTCTCACCAAAGTGTGTGGCGTGTTCTGCGTGCAGAAAACATGCACCCCTTTCATGTGCAGCGGGTACAACTGTTATCAGTAACAGATTGTGCTCAGCGGACAGAATTCGTACGCTGGTTGCTTAATGTAACAGAAAATAATCCACAATTTCTGGAAAATATTTTATTTACTGATGAAGCAACATTTACGAGAGAGGGCGTGGTAAACACGCACAATATGCACACATGGTCATATACAAATCCGCACACTGTTTTCCCGTCGAACGCACAACAAAAGTTCAGTGTGAACATATGGGCAGGTGTCCTCGGCGATTATCTCATAGGACCATATTTACTCCCAGATGTACTCAATGGCAGTACGTACTTGGTTTTCCTACGGGATATCTTACCGCAGTTACTGCAAAATGTGCCAGCAACATTGCGCCACAATATGTGGTTTATGCACGATGGCGCACCGGCACATTTTTGCATAGGTGTTCGCAATCACCTCAATTCAACATATCCTGGGAAATGGATTGGACGCAGTGGACCTGTTGCTTGGCCTGCACGCTCTCCAGACCTCAATCCGTTAGACTTTTTTGTTTGGGGACACCTTAAATCGCTGGTGTATGAAACGCCTGTGGATACACCGGAGGATTTACTAGCGCGAATCGTTGTCGCTGCAGGAGGCATTCCCAACTCCGTCGGAGTTTTTCCGCGTGTTCGCCAATCTTTACGACGTCGCTGTCGGCTGTGCGATTCTGTTAATGGGCGCAACTTCGAACACCTATTATAATAATGTCCGTTCGTCTGCCTTCCGACATTGAACTGTGCAGCGCAGGCCAGAAGACTATGCTTCACATATGTCATAAAGTACGTGGAATGTAATTCTTTATTTGTCATTTTTCTTTTATTTTCAACACTTTTTGGCACAGTATTTTGTAAGTCACAGACTGTGGTGTACTCAAATTGTAAATTACAAAGTTTGTATGAATTAATTTAAAATTTAGTGTCTTTTTTAAATTTATAATTAATAAAATTATTATGCTATTTGTTATTATTATTTCCTATCATAAATTATGATGCACATATACATACAATAATTGTCCATGTAAAACATGTACTGAAACTTCTTGCATAGTTACAAATCGCAATATTTTTAATTATTTCCGAATTTTCACCACCAGTTTAATTTTAAGGAATTTAACTTAAGCTTTATATCAATAAAAGACCACTTTAAAATGTAGACTATTATTGTAAAGTTATTTTGGTTCATTCAACTCTTGAATAATTAAAAATGTTGCATCTCAGAAGAAGCATGATCGAAAATGTATAGTTGAGAGTAATTAAAAAGGCGGTGTTTCCAATCGTGATGGGCGGAGTTTAACCTTTGCTAGTGTCAAAGAAAGCGGAGTTGTAACTAAGAAACTGATTAATTTCTCTCACACAATTAAACCGATATGGTTCATTGTAAGCTTTTTCGAAAGTTTTCGGAATGGACCAAATTTTACTACATTTTCCTTGTTGTAGCTAGAGTTGTCTTTTTGGAATTAACGATTAACTATTTTGATGTATATTGGATTTCGTACTTTTTTCACTGTTTCAGGGCTTGTAACTCGTCAATAAATATTGCTATTTTAATACAATTGATGTCATTTTGTAGGTTTTTTTTCTGCTCTTTCTAAATATGTGCTTCGTTTTTATGTAGCATTATCGATAGTTTAGCAATGAGGGTTCTTTTACAATTTTCCGAATTTTCATTCTATTTGCTGTAACTTGAAAACTATTGAGATCCGACCAGGATTTATATACTGATTTATGCTCCATGTGATCTCCTCTATTACCCCTATTAATATTGGACCCCTTTAACGGAACACCCTGTATATATATAATGTGATTACAAATGAATATCCCTATTTTGAAGGGCTATTAAAAGAAAAATTAAAGTACAACCTTGTTGTTACTACAGTTGTTAAAACTAGCAGTTGAAAGTTTAAATTCAACACGGTTATAAGTGTTCAATGCGAGCTCCTATAGAAACAGGAATGATATAGACGCCCTACGATAACTCATCACTGACATCACTACATGTAATTTTTTGGGTGGGGCCTCATCAAAGATCAGGTGTTTGTTCCACCGCTACCAACTGATGTTGACGAACTTGGGACACGCATATCTTTAGTCATTAAAAAAGTCACATCAGACATGCTGAAAAAAATGTGGGATGAGTTATCGTATCGCCTCGATATCATTTGTGTTACTGGAGGAGCTCACATTTAATACTTATAATTGAACTGTGTTGAATTTAAACTTTCAACTGTTATATTTGATTTCCGGTGAATAACAAGGATGTACTTTTTTTTTGTTTTCTTTTAAAAGCCCTGTAAAGTTGGGATATTTGTTTGTAATCACCCTATATATATATATATATATATATATATATATATATATATATACATAGCCTTGTGAAAGATCTGAAAGAGCTTTAAACATATAATTTGAGAGTGGAATCAGTTTTTTTTAAATTAACTTCAAACTTAAGAAATTATCGACAATTTTATACTCTATTTTATATCGAATTCAAAATATTTTATCTTTAATTGTAACACTGTGAAATATAAAATAATTTAGAAAAGCTGATAGTTTGATACATTTTCTAACATAAAATGCTTTATTTATCTTCATTATATTATGTCTTATTATTTTCCTTTCACTTCAAAACTTATTTGTCTTTCACAAGAAATATAAAAAATGCTTGTATTAGCTTTAAACCTTTTTAAATTTTCCCAACAATAACTATAGTTACTTAAGAAGTGCCACTTAAGTTTTAGATAGGATTAAAATTAAATAAAGTGAAATGTTATTTATTAGAATGAAAATAAAAAAGATACTTTTTTCAAGAAATCAATTCAACTTTTATTAAACATTATTATTAGCTTCTTAAAAGTGAGTTTCTTAAAGTTCATAAAATGAAATATTCCCTACGGCTCAAATTAAATATTTCAGATTTATTACATTTAGCTCTGTAATCCACTTGATCAAAGCTTTTCTTTCGAAAGCGTTGATAATAAAAATGAAAGTGTTTTGCTTTTCAGCAATTAATATTTAATGATAAATTTTCATTAATGGAAATAACGGAAATTTTAAGAGGCTATATCTTTTTCAAGATTATCTCCTCATAATAACATAATATATATATATACAGGGTGTCCGAAAAGTCTGGAAACGGTCAAGTAACTCGAGAAATATACATCGGATTGAAAAATGGCAAAGTGCATGTTCAATATTTTTGAAAAATCTATTTAGGTATATGAAAGTTGCCCCCCAAACTTTGCCCCCCTAGGGGGTAAGGGGGGGGTAAGGGGGGGGCAACTTTGAACTCTTAAATGATGACCCCTATTTTTTATTGCGGATTCGGATTCTACGGAAAAAAATACGTAACTTTTGTATTGAACATTTTCTTCGAAACATTGTAAATGGCACTGTAATCGAGTGCAATGCTGTGAGAATCGTTACCATTGCAATGTCTGGAAACGCTCCAATAACTCGAGAAATATACATTAGATTGAAAAATGGAAAAATACGTGTTTAATATTTTAGAAAAATGGCAACTTTGATATCCCTAAATAGATTTTTCAAAACTATTGAACATGCATTTTTCCGTTTTTCAATACGATTTTATCGAGTTATTAGAGCGTTTCCAGACATTGCAATGGTAACGATTCTCACAGCATTGCACTAGTGACCCTGAATGTAGAGAGACTGGACATTGGCGTGCCGGGAAATTTGGGAAATCCACCATTTTAGTTACAACTTCAGCATTCGTCACCATTACGCTGTAAAGGATTTTTGGATAACTGTGCATAGAACTTTAAAAAAATTCTATCGTAATGCGATACATTTAGCGTATTTGAACTTCATTTTAATTTCACACTGTTTTGAAAAATAAATGTAGTTTTTCTAAGATTTTCATGTAAAAGGAATTTCAGCCTGAAAATAAACAACATTATTAAATTTTCCCCACTATCCTTAGTTTATTATACAGACCTAAACAAAAGTAATTATTAAAAACTAAATATTATTGCATTGAAGATTTAAAAAATAAAGATTGAGCATACGATATAACTCTCCTTCAAAAATATACATTATTTAAGAAAATCTTAAAATCTGCGCTGAAAAGATTGCTATTTTACCTTCTAAATTAATTTCTAGCTGCTGCTATCGCTTTATAAAACCTAAATATACATATTCAATAAATATAATATTAGAATGAAAGTGCTACTGACGTGGAAATAATTTTTTTAAAGTATGGTAATTAAATAGCGACTGTTGTTAATAAAAGCAAGTCAGAAATATGACGGCTGAATAACGTGAATTTTATACATAAATGAATATTCGATAGTTAAAAATTCGTCAATTCATTTATTTGTTCAAAACATTATTATTTTTATTCATTTTATTTAATAAATAAATCAATCGAGTGTTTTATATACATAAATAATCGATAATTCACTTTAAACTATTCGATTAATAATTGTAATATCTATTGTTAAGAGAGGGTCGAAAGCTAAATAAAGAACCACAAATTCTAGAAAGTACATTTTTGTATTTTTCTATTACCGTTTCAAAATATCAAATTTTATTATCCTCTTTCAAGTCATTCATATACTTCCGATCAGATTCGAAATAACATAACTCTCTAGTCTAGTTCATCCAAATAAACATAATGCATTTAATAGAATTCACTAAATAAAAAAAGTACATGTATATCTATGTTCTGCATCTATTTCTGAAGCTATATAAAACGATTGTGCCATGACTTTAATAGATCAAAAAATGTACAACGCTGGTGAAATTGTATTACGTTCAACGGCGATCCATTGAATTTGGAACTAAGATGGCGGACATTTCGTCAATGTCCAATCTCTCTCTTATGTAGGATCTCTACTTTGCACTCGATTACAGCAATATCTACAATGTTTTGAAGAAAATGTTCAGTACAAAAGTTACGTATTTTTTTGCCGTCGAATCCGAATCTGCAATAAAAATTGGGGGTTATCACTTAAGATTTCAAAGTTGCTTCCCTTCCCCTCCCGGGGGGGCAACTCTCATATCCCTAAATAGATTTTTCAAAAATATTGAACATGCATTTTGCCGTTTTTCTATCCGATGTATATATTTCGAGTTATTTGTCCGTTTCCAGATTTTTTGGACACCCTGTATATATATATATATATATATATAAAACTTTAAGTAAAATTTAACCATTGAAACATAAGAAACTGACCATATACATTGAAATCACGATACCAAAGAGACGTGTCAAATTACAAATTAAAAATGTAGTCCTAATAAACAAACCAAATACAGGCATACCCCAACTTACGTAATTAATGCATTCCGCAGACTTTTACGTAACTCGAATTTTACGTAAGTCGAATGTGTAATTGGTTAAGTAAAATTTCGTAAGAAACTGCAATATTTATTATACACAGTATTAATTTTTAAATAAAGCATCATGCACCACTATTTACTTGGATATAAATTATTAGTATGAAAAAATATAAAGGTAAACTGAAAAAACACTTTTCAAATAAAAAATATCTTGTGGAATTTGGGATTTATAAATTTAACATTGATGGGGTGATTTATAACAATTTTGAGATTACTTCAAACGACTATAAAAATAAGAAAAAAATAAAGAGGACTGACTTGCCTCTTCTCCACGAATTTTCAATGACAAGACAAGTGAATAGCACTCACAAAATAAAATAATTCTTGATAAGCACAAATTGTATTTATTAAGAATTTGATGACAATTATGAATAACGAACAATAAAGATTCGTTGTTATTATAATACTATTTATAGTTCACATAATCAAAATTGCATTAGCAACTGTGACAGTTAATTTGGTTCTGTAGTGGGACAGTCAGCGCTGGAGATTAGATGATTGTGAACAGAAATGCTGTTCTCTAGTAAATTCTATACCTGTCGATGTTGAAGGCTGAGGGTTGTCATCTTGATGTTGCTGTGGGTGGCATATCACAAACCTATTTAGAATGGATTGTGTGATCACACGCTTTTTGTCAACGTAGATGGCCTTGTAGCTACACATATTTGAATGTACAAGTCGGCTAACATTCTGAAACCGCTCAGTGTTCGGATCCATAGATTACAATTTTGCTACTGCCATGTCCATCAGGTTGAATGCCTCGGCTAATCCCTTTGTTGTAAATTTCTTGTCTGGAGTTGTTTCAATCGACACGTTATTTTCTTCAGAATTCTGGAATGCCTCTAACTGAATGAGGTCATCACTGGTAAATTCTTCATCTTGAGCCAAAATAAGCTCATTAATGTCAACATTATCCAATCCAAGCTCTAATTGACCAGCCAGTTGGACACACGAATCCGTCTCTTGCTGAAATTCTGTCAATTCACTACCCACATCAGTCATTGACTTCTTTACTTTCTGCAAAGTATTTTGCGCCATTTCCGGACAGAGTTTATTCCACGCAGCATTAATTGTTGTCCACTTGACTTCATGCCATGCCAGCCCGATGTTTTTAATAGCATGGAGTATATTATAATTTCTCCAGAAATCACGAAGAGTAATGCCCTCACCACTATAAATGGCCTTGATTGCTTGCGAAAACATATGCCGCAAATAGCAGGCTTTGAAAGTCGCAATAACGCCTTGATCCCATAGGCTTCAATAGTGCGGTGATTCTAGGAGGTAATTAAAGAACTTTTACGTCAGGATGAAAGTCGTCCAACTTTTCCGGGTAACCAGGGGCACTGTCTAGGAGCACACGTACTTTAAACGGAATTTTTTTCATGGCACAATATTCCTTTACCTCGGGAATGAAGTGACTAATGAACAAATCAGTGCATTTGATTTTGCGTTTGTAAAACATTTTGCATTAAATAAAAACGAAACACTAACGGCAACAATGACTAAAATAACACAAATGACTAAAATAACAGCGCATAGCATGGACTAGCATGATCTTGAGTATTATCTGCCGTTTACGAGAACTATGTTCCCGCCACTAAGTCTGAGCTTGTCTGTTGTCATAGATTTTCGCAGGTGAAGTTCGAATAAAAAACATACACTCATTCGAAACTTTAAAATTAAGTTTTGTTCTGTTTTGGATTCAGCTAACATAATGATAACGGTTGAACCCGAGCTTCTTTTGCCTCTTATTAATTTGTATATTCCCAACAAAAATATAAATCTCTAATATATAAAACTATATTATTATAGTTATAATTTTTATCAACATATTTTATTTATGAAATAATTATCAAAAGTATGCAAACGCGTATCAAATGCGCTAATGAGTTCATAAATGTAATTTTCAAAATTTTTTTTTTACGTATCTGTGAATTTACGTAAGTCGCAGTATACGTAAGTCGGGGGGTGCCTGTAGTTCAATATGCAAGATGACCATACTTTTCTGACACAAACAAAAATAATGCAAACGGCCAAATCAACATGTTATTTCAATAGCAAAAATACAAAAAGTTAAAAATGCAGCAACGTAAAATGATGTTAATGAAATACAAGAAATACATCAAAATATACGCATACGCAGCATTAATATAGTGTATTTAATAATTATGAAAATATAGGATATGCCAAAATTTGGGCTGTAATTAGATGAAATCTAATTGATGGCTACAGTAGAACAACATTCTAATGAATATAAAAATTAAAATAGAAAATATAACTATCCACAAATGATTGCGCAAATGCAGCATGTCATTATAGAAGTTCAATATATAAAACTTTAAGTAAAATTTAACCATTGAAACATAAGAAACTGACCATATACATTGAAATCACGATACCAAAGAGCCGTGTCAAATTACAAATTAAAAATGTAGTCCTAATAAACAAACCAAATAGTTCAATATGCAAGATGACCATACTTTTCTGACACAAACGAAAAAAATGCTAACTGCTAAATCAACATGTTATTTCAATAGCAAAAATACAAAAAGTTAAGAATGCAGCAACGTAAAATGATGTTAATGAGATTATATATATATATATATATATATATATATATATATAAGGAAATTTAAATTTTGTTTCGCCAAGGTTAACATTATTCTATATTTTTCCTTTTAATAATATTCCATATATTATACCGGCTTATTAAATTAAAACCTATTCTTAAACTAATCAATCAATCTCCATACGTAAAGGTCTAAGACCTTAATCCACCTAATAATATTTATTCAAAATTGTTTAATTCTAAAAATGGCGCTAACTACTTATATTCCTTAAATAAAACCCTTTTATTAGTTAAATCCCTATTAAAATTCACTATTATTTCCCGTGTATATCAAACCTCTCTAAATTCTTTACTTAATTGCTAAAATGTCGTAATTCCTCAATTATTTCGTTCTGAAAAACCTATTTATTTAAAATAATTATATTATTAAAATATCAAAATGTCTATTATAATATTTTAGTGTTTTAATATTCTAGTTTTATTCCGTGTCAATAAATTCATTTTTTCTTTTCTGTTTTCTCTAGTGTAAGCTAAAATTATCATCTGGCAATCCAAAATCTATTTTTAGCCGGCATTCTCGATATCAGAGCTTATTGTTTGTTTACACATTGTGCACCTGATTTCAAGGCAATAGATTGTTCTAGGAAAAAATTTTCGCGCTGCGGAAGTTGAATCACCTTAAGATTATTTCACCGGAATTGTTAATAAGTCTCTCTTAACGTGATTATGATTGGAGAAGGGAAGTCAAGTTACTTGATTGTCACTTTGCGCTAGGTTAACTTAAATACATACGCGCAGCCGAATCCGAGAGACAGGGTTTCGAGAGAGCTAAGTTTTTCGGAGGTTAGAGAGTTTAAAATTTTTTTTCGAAGCTTTTCGAGACGTCTAGATTCCATTACGACTGTCATGTTTAAACCCAGTGATATTTGTACGATACATAATAAGATCTTTGGTACATATAATAACGTCTTTCTTCGACAATATCATCGTATGAATTCTAAGACTTCTTAATGTAAAGAATATTTGAAGATCCGATTGCCACATACACAATCACGGTTTGCTAGAGCATTTCTCCTGCTTTGTTGTTCATGATTATGCAATAAAGCTTTGAAACACAAAATTCGACTGTTTACTTTTGGAGTACACAAATTTTCTTAGTAATATCTGAGGAGTACAACCATCCGGCCTATGCCTGTACATCGATACATGGAAACCCAACCTAAAACAGATTTCGCCAACTGAATTTTAAGCTCCAATATGTTACTATATCACACATACATACACACACACGATAAACCGATAATTATAATACAATACACACACACACATATATTAGTGGTGTCCAGAAATTAGGGGGTAGTGGCCAATTTCAGACGTTTCCTCGAATATTTTACTGAAACTCGTGAGGAAATGCCCGGAATGCCCTTGAACTTTGAGGATGTAAAGAACATGTTTGACTTCATGTTTTTCAGTGAAAATTTTGTCGCGAGGAAAATTAGGAGGAGGGGGGGAGGCAAAAATAATTTTAATAATAAATAATATTTTAGATCACCCAAGTAACAGAAAATGCTAAAAATGATGTGTCTCTGTAACAAATGACTATGTAGGTCCTGTTCAACATTTGTGTGCATTTGTGTAAGGTGTTAGGTGTAAGGTGTTTGTATACTCGTGAAGATGTTAACGTTTCTGTGAAAAATTCAAAAGGTTTTTTTAATATCATGCAGAGTTTTCAGCCAAATTTAACACCGCTTTCCAAAAACTTGACAAAAAATCGGATAAATAGTATACTTGGATTAAAATATTAATATATTGAATATTTGATGAGATATATGTATTTTTATTAAATAACTTTTAACTGCGCATGCGCGAACTACAGCAAAGAGTTTTTGTCATGATTTGATAGTCAATACTATAGGGCAACTCATATAAAAAGACCAGTGAAATATCGTGAAAACTCAAAAAGTTACAACAATAATTGAAAAATCGAGGCGAACATCCCATAAGACTATATTGGATTTCCTCTCAGAGGATTATATTGGACAGACCATCAGTTGGTAATTTTAAGAGGAAACTGAGAAAAATCCAAACATTATCATCCGAAAACTGTCGGAGAAACTACAATACACCATACCCAAGTTTTACATGAGCTTAAACAAATTTTCAGGTAGTCAAGAAAAGTTAACAAACTGAATTACTTTTGATACACCCTAATAAATACAGAATGTTATAACTAATCACGAACAAAAAGTAGCTTATTTTTACAAAGGTTATGTTTCCTGACACTAAAAACTCATTTATTTTCGTATTTATTGCCAAAAATCATAAAATTCAAAGAAATGGAGCTCGGTAAGTTTTAGTCATAGAAGAATGGAGATTTTAGGGTTTTACTTGTTGAAGAATTGAGAAAACATTTCCAAATATAACCTGTAAGACCAAAGGACTGTATAAATATTTACATTTCGTATTTTTTTAAAAATAAAATTTTTTGACCTGTTAATGGATTCTATATCATAAAGAACATTTCAAATATTTTTGTAATTGAAAGTGTACTTGTAAAACTAATAGTTTAGGAAATATTTATTAATCCATAAATGCCTAGAGTATCAAATTTGCAACACTTTTTATTTAACTTTTAATAAATAAATCAAGTTCTTCGCAACCACTATATTTATATTGAAATATTAATCTTCTAAATGTCACATAAATATGCTAATAAATAAAGTTGAAAATATATCTTAAAATTTCTGGTGTCTAATCCTTAACCCTTCAATGCATGAATTTTTCTTTTAGAATTGTATTTTTTTTTTAAATTATATTAAGGATGAGACACCAGAAATTTTAAGATATATTTTTAACTCTATTTAGTAGCATATTTATGTGATTTTTACAGGATTTATTTCTATATAAATACAATGGTTGCGAAGAACGTGATTTATTTATTATTAAAAGCTTAGAGGTATAAAATATTTGCAAGTTTTATACATATTTGTAGAAGCAATCAATCAAACCAGCTTAATTATGCATTAATAAATCTGCATAAAATAAGTAATGTACTTCAGGGTATCGATGTGTAAGGAAACTTTTTTTTGTTGAAGTTGCTTAATATTCTTACAACACATTACATCGATTTATTCATTGAATAAATAGCCTGCAAAAAGACAGGAAAAAATACTTAACGTCTTTTCGAATGAAAGATAAAATTACTTACACTAAACGAAAACGAAATAACTTCTGACAAGAAATGACTTTAGAAGTATATTTTAGATATGCAAATTGACAAAGTTCAGCATATTTTAAGCTTTATCTAATTCAGAAAGTGAATAAAATTTTATATCAAAAAAGAAAAATTCTTTAAATGAATATAAAAAGCAAAGTAAATTAAACAATAGTCAAGACTAACAAATACATATAAAATGTTTTCAGAATTTATCATTTATATTATTTTATTAAAGAAATGTTCACTTATTACTTACCCATCATACGTAGTATACGGTAAATCTTTTAATAGTTTTGAAAATCGAAAAAAAAATTTTTTTTGACTGATTTACACGTTTTAGATACTGGAGATTCCGAAAAACATATTGTTAGAAAACAAATATTTGCCGCCCGTCTGTGTGTGTGCCTGTAAACGCTCAATCTCCAGAACAAATTGAGACAAAGACTTGAAAATTAGTATGTACTTAGTATGTAATAATGGGAAGAAGCTTATTGAATTTCAGTAACCTCGATTATCCGAAACTATTTTTTCGGACTCTCAAAATATTCGTTCTGATAAAAGGTATATAAAAAATTTCGAAATTGTTTATTTTAAGGAGTGAATATAAAAGACAATAAAAAACATAAATGTTGCATAAAGAATGAAGTCGATCGAATAGTGAGTTGCCGGGATATTTATAATCCTATTTTCCACACTCTTCGATTTTTCATGACCCTGTATTTCATTCAAATTTCAGTTCAAATATATATTTTAATTGGAAGTGAGACGCTTCATCCGACGCAGTAAAGCGCTAGTTGATATGATTATACTTTTTGGAGTTATAAAGATCGTTCTTTTACGCAATTCAGTTATAGAGCATTTAAAGTTTATGACGTTATCAAGTCACGATTTTATTCGAATTGCAATGCATTTTATAAATAGTTTACACGTTTTATTTTCATATTTGTTATTATGCATATCCATGATGGGTAAGTATAACGGTGGCTCCCAACGGCTAGTTTTATATGAGAATTAAAAGGTGAAAATTTATATTATAAAGTGATATCCTACATGTTCGTGAGTAAAGCAGACTTCATATTAAAATTTGGCAACACCTTATAAATACATTTCGCTTTTTCTGCAATTTTTTATTTTTATTAAAACGCTCAGTTTCAATTTTTACATCGTCTAATTGGAAAAAACAATATTTTTCAAAATACGATTAGTTTGAAAACAGTATCTTGATTTACTGACTTGTTCTTTATCATATCAAGCGTTCTTTATCATCAGACACACCAGACAATAATTTGTTTTCGAGATTTAAACAATCATTTATACACTGCTGTCCAAAAATTAAGCGGCAGTGACTGGAAGCGTTCACTTTTTACACTGTTTGTCGAAAATTTACTGAAATTTTTGACAAATTGTCCCTGAACTTCAAGGATGTAAATCACATGTGTTACTTAAAGAACAATATAAACTGTATACTGCAATTTAAAAAAAATTAAATATTGCATATTTAATAAGATATGAGCATTTGTATGAAACAAAGTTTAACTGCACATGCTCGAAGTATACGAAAGATTTTTTTTTCACGATTTGGTAGTCAATTCTGTAGAGCAACTCATATAACAAGACCAGTCAAGTATAGTGAAAACTAAAAAAGATACAGGCAATACAGTGAGTTAATTGATAAATTGGGGAGGAAACCCTTTATAATCCAATGGAATTTTTTCTCTCAATCTGGCAATTAGCTCACTCTATTGCCCCTGTCTTCTTGAGTTTTCAGGATATTTGACTGGTCTTTTAATATGAGTTGCTCTATAGAATTGACTACCAAATCGTGAAAAAAAAAATCTTTGGTATACTTCGCACATGCGCAGTTAAAAATTATTTCATACAAATGTCCACATCTCATCAAATATTCAATATATTAATCTTTTAATTGCAGTATATTGTTTCTACTATTCGTGAAGTCAAATATGTGCTTTACATCCTCGATGTTCAAGGACAATATGTCAAGAATTTCAGTAGGTATTCGACAAACTGTGTAAAAAAGAAAGCATTCAGTCACTGCCCCTTAACCCTTTTCGGCACAGACAAATTCTGTTCGTAAAATGCGAAATTATTGACAGACACCGGAATTTACAAACGACTTTTTTAGAAAAAATAAACTCCTTATTTTAAGCTTTCTTTATAGAAGCAAAATTTTATTAAAATATTCTTGGTGCCGAATGTAAGTTTAGAATTAAAATTAGGTGTGCCCGGAATGGTACCACTGTGCCGGAAAGGGTTTTAATGTTTGCACAGCAGTGTAAAAACAACGTTCATTTTGCTGCCACTGATTTTAAAAACGTTTCAGAGAAGATTTCGTAGAGTATTAATCAGTATTTTTCAAACCGGAATACCGGTTTATAGGATGCTATTAATATTCAATCA
The DNA here is from genome assembly GCA_963931845.1 of Maratus michaelseni. Taxonomy (NCBI): domain Eukaryota; kingdom Metazoa; phylum Arthropoda; class Arachnida; order Araneae; family Salticidae; genus Maratus; species Maratus michaelseni. The sequence continues at coordinate 44,394,397 of OZ007592.1, read as the reverse complement.
AACATTTTCAGCTGCGTAATTCAATTTATACATCCAAGAGTAACAAATAATATTAATTTTAATATTAATATGAATGCTGTTAATTCAGGGGTGCAAAAATCTAGGCGCCAATGGGCTGATTCCCACCACTAAATTTTATTAGTTTTTTCGTCAAATTTTATTAATATACTTCGCCTAATTTTTATCAGTATTCTTATTAGGCAAAGAATACTAAAAATTTAGTGGTGGGAATCGGCCCATTGGCGCGTAGATTTTTGCACTCCTGTGTTAATTTATCTAATTGTTTGTTTGTATATCATGATGGTTGAACATGAAAATGTTTACTTGTAAATTGATGCCATCCAAAAAGCTTACATTCCGAGTTGAGAAAACTGATTAATACATTATAACAAATTCTCGCACTCGGAAACCCTTCTGAAAATCAGTGGCAGGAAAGAAAAATTTTAAAAAATAAATGCTTGTTTAAATATCGAAAATATATTAGTTTTGAGGATTCTAAAGCTAAAGAACACTTTTCAGAATCATTAGAGACATGGATGAAATTATTGTATATTTTCGTTCGGTTTATAAATTAAGAAACACATTTTGTTTTCTTTTACAGTGCACTTAATAAACATACGATACTCATTTAAACAGATTTTCGGACTTTCCGTCTGTTGTTGGGTTGTGATCTGTACAATTTTTGTTCTTTCCATCGGTTTCTTTTTCTTTTCTTTACTTTCTTTCTTTCTTTCTTTTTTTTCTTGCTGTGCATCTAATAAACATACGATAATCATATAAACAGATTGTCGGAGTATCCGTCTGTTCTTAGGTTGTGATTTGTACATTTTTTGTTCTTTCCATTAGTGTCTTTTTCTTTTCTTTTCTTTACTTTCTTTCTTTCTTTTTTTTCTGACGGTGCGCTTAATAAACAAACGTAACATACGTACATAAACAGATTGTCGGAGTATCCGTCTGTTCTTAGGTTGTGATCTGTACAATTTTTTTTTCTTTCCATCGGTTTCTTTTTCTTTTCTTTCTTTCTTTTCTTTTTTTTCACAGTGCGTTTAATAAACATACGATAATTACATAAACAGATTGTCAGAGTATCCGTCTGTTCTTAGGTTGTGATCTGTACAATTTTTTTTTCTTTCCATCGGTTTCTTTTTCTTCTCTTTTTTCATTCTTTTCTTTTCTTTTTCATTCTTTCTTTTTTTCAAAGTGCGCTTAATAAACATACGATAATCATATAAACAGAATGTCGCAGGTTCCGTCTATTCTTAGGTTGTGATCTATACAATTTTTGTTCTTTAAATCTTTTTTTTTTTTTGTTATATTCTACGTGCAAATATAGCATTCGCGGATGCAAAACGACATCTTAGTTTGGTGTAATTTTGTAATGTTTTTTCCAAGGAAAATTATTTTTTGTGCTTTGTTTAGCATAAGGAATTTGTATTCTAATTGAAAATATATATGGAAATATTTTTAGTTAAATAGTAATTCATATATAAAACAATCACACATAAGAAAATTTTGCTATCTTTAAACTACTTTTGTCATGACTTCTCAATTGAACTACATAATAAACTGCATTATCAAATTTTGTACTTCCTATTTTAAATTTATATATTTACATCTTTTTGAAAAATATTTGTTTGAACTTGGAAAAACGCACTCATTTTGACAATCAAATGTACATTTCATAGTATCAATCCATGTTTTACATCTGCATAATCTTTCCGGTTGAAAACTTTTAAAATTCAATGTACAAAAAAACCTAAAATACCTATAATCTGTTATCTACGTAAATGGTACGGCGATATTTCACAGTAATGTAAGAAACAGGATCGTTATTGCTGTGCCGGCGGCGAATGGAAAACTAAACATATTTTGCTCTTTTACAAAAAACATTTAAATCTCAAGTCCAATATTTAAGAACAGTTCGTAATGGGCAAAATACTTCTTTTACAGGGGAAAGATGAAATATTTTTATCTCTCACATTTCCTTTCATAAATTCTAATTTAAACGTATGTATAAATTGCTGAGGTATGTATTCATTGAAATGCTTTCGTTTGTAGAGCTACTCTTTTATATTACAAAATCCAGAACATTTTGTTTTCTATTTAGAAAATATTTGCACAAAAATTATTTTATTGAGAAAAATTTTAACAAGCAAAATAAACAATGTTTCTCTATAAATGTTTTTAAATTTAATTTATTTTTACAGAAACTGAATGTTGTTCTTTATAAATAAATATTGTAATCCAATTAAATATATTATTTTCACTTAGTAAAAACTAATAATTTCATGTTGTAAATAATTGAACAAAAAAAAATAAACAATATTTTCCAAGTGGAATTCAATAAATGTTTTTTTTGTTTACAGCGAAACTGAATGACAATACTCATATTTAAATTCTGTAATCCAATTAAATATATTCTCTTTTTCAGTTAAAAACATAATAATTTCATTTTATTTCAACGTCGGTATAAAATGTAAGAAAATATTTATTTTTTTATGTCCAAATGGTGTTATACACTAAATACATATATTTGTCGTGTTTGTTATTGATTTTTTATACGGATTTTATGTGAAATTCATGAAATAAATAACGTAATGCTTTTTTAAATCATTTGCGTTTGTGTGCGTGGGGGGGGGGAGTGGGAGGTAGTATAATTATTGCTATTGGCAATTATTAAAGTGTCATATATGTATGCCATGTGTTCCGGCGTATAAGGAGTAACTTTTTTACAAGAGAATTCATCTAAAATTACAGGCGCACGTTATACGCCGGTTATAAAGATTAAATATTTAAAAATGAGATAAAAAATACTATCATACGAACTAAAATTTCTAATTTAATCAACATGCTATGTATTTACGAAAATAATTTTTGCTATCAGATTATATGAAAATTAATAGTTGTCTTACTTTACAACAGTGTTGCTAATTCGATGCTTTTTTAACTATAGTATAATTTGCCTTACTTTCACATTTTTAAATCTTTCATTAACATTTTGAATCCCAATGCTCTGAAACCCACAATAGCCCTTGATAGATGAAAGGATTTCCCATCCCTTTAAATGGGTCGGGGTGCTGTCAAGGAAGTGGTCTCTCTCAATGATGGATGGGTAATGTTTTGTCATTTCTGGACAGTACAGAAAGAAAAAACAAGATTTTTTCAGTAACTGGAGCAATGATAAACAGAGGGGTGTAACACATTTTCGAAATTTGAATAAAGAGAGAAGGTAGTAGGGTCGTTTCCACTACTTACCTAGTGAAAAAGGGGGAACGAAAAAACTAGCATATTGGGATATTTTGTTGGGATTCTAAGGTAATTGAGTATTTTAAAGCTTAGGGTTTAAAGAGACGAATATTTCTTACTAAGATGAATATTTCTAATTTTAAAAAATGGTGGAAATAAAGTAATAGGAATTAAAAGAAATTAGCGTACTGTCAACATCTGTTTTACAATAATCTTTATTTATTTATTTATTTATTTTTCGCTATTTATCAGATGAAGGTTTCTCCGAAAAGAAGGAGATACGCGTTATATGACGCATATACCTAAAAATAACAAAAATGAAGTCTGAAAGTTTAGGCGCGCGTTATACACCGGAGCGCTTAAAAGCCGATATATACGGTATTTAAATATGTAATCACATAAAGTTAAAAGATGAAGGTTTCTCCTAAAAGAAGGAGATATTCGTTATATGACGCACATACCTAAAATAACAAAAATGCATTCTCAAAGTTTAGGCGCGCGTTATACACCGGAGCGCTTAAAAGCCGATATATACGGTATTTAAATAGATAATCACATAAGGTTAAAAGATGAAGGTTTCTCCTAAAAGAAAGAGATATTCGTTATATGACGCACATACCTAAAATAACAAAAATGCACTCTCAAAGTTTAGGCGCGCGTTATACACCGGAGCGCTTAAAAGCCGATATATACGGTATTTAAATATGTAATCACATAAGGTTAAAAGATGAAGGTTTCTCCTAAAAGAAGGAGATATTCGTTATATGACGCACATACCTAAAATAACAAAAATGCCCTCTCAAAGTTTAGGCGCGCGTTATACACCGGAGCGCTTAAAAGCCGATATATACGGTATTTAAATAGATAATCACATAAGGTTAAAATATGAAAGTTTCACCTAAAAAAAGAAGATATGCGTTTTAAACAACGCACATACCTAAAATAATAAAAATGAAGTCTGAAAGTTTAGGTGCGCGTTATACACCGAATCCGATATATACGGTATTTAAATAGTTTAAATGATATTCCAAAAAATAAGCGATGCTATTGCGAGTAGGCACTTCAAGGGGCTTCCTGTTTGTGTTCAGCTGCACACTGTCTCGAGATTGTAAGTGTCTTGGAAATGCTAAGTAAGCCAGTAAAAATTACGTCTAACAACAGTTATAAAATGAATACATTAAACAGTACGTTTAGCTAAGACCAGGACATGACAATGCTAATAACCGATTCCGGATCGTTGCCATAGATCAAGAGCGGAAGTTCAGTCCCCTAGCGAATCCTGAAACATCATCGGTCCCAAGTAACGTGCAGCAGCACACAAGAGCGAACCACAACTTGCACAGAAAAAAATAAATCCCAATTTGGGTTGAAAGATTCTTAGGTATGTGCCCAAATTGGGCCATGCCTGTTTTGGTTACCACTGTGTATTCATTTTAGGCACTGTTAAATACCCATTTTCAAAAAAAAAATTATATATATATATTTTTAAATGGGTATTTAATAGTGCCCAAAATGGATACACATTGGTAACGAAAACAGGCATGGCCCAATTTGGGCACATACCTAAGAATCTTTAAACCCAAATTGGGTTTTATTTTTTTCTGTGTGGAGACTAGCATGAAGGCTGTACCCGAGATTTACTTTACCGTCAGCTCGGATCATGGAAAGAATGCAGAGATAATCAATTTTTGATCTTTCCATCGGCTTATTTTTCTTTTCTTTTCTTTTCTTTTCTTTTCTTTTCTTTTCTTTTCTTTTCTTTTCTTTCCTTTCCTTTCCTTTTTCTTTCTTTCTTTCTTTTTTCTTAGTTTGGTGTCATTTTGTAAAGTTTTTTCCAAGAAAAATTAATTTTGTGCTTTGTTTGTTTATCAAAAGGAATTTTTATTCCATTTCAATAAGTTTATGAAAATATTTTTAGTTAAATAGTAATTAATAGATAAAACAATCACACCTAAGAAAATTTTGTTTTGTTTAAGCTATTTTTGTTATGAATTCTGAAATGAAACGTATAATAAACTGCATTATCAAATTTTGTACATTCTATGTTAAATTTATGTATTTATATCTTTTTTAAAAATATTTGTTTAAACTTAGAAAAATGCATTCATTTTGACAATCAAATGTACATTTGATACTATCAATCCATGTTTTACGTTTGCATAATCTTTCCGGTTGAAAACTTTTAAAATTCAATGTACAAAAAAAGCCTAAAATACCTATAATCTGTTATCTACGTAAATGGCACGGCGATATTTCACAGTAATGTAAGAAACAGGGTATTTATTGCTGTGCCGGCGGCGAATGAAAAACTAAATATAATTTGCTCTTTTACAAAAAACATTTAAACTCGTCCAATATTTAAGTACTGTTCGTAATGGGCAAAATACTATTTTTAAGGGGGTAAAGATGAAATATTTTTATCTCTCACATTTTCTTTCATAAATTCTATATTAAACATATTTATAAATTGCAGAGGTATGTTTTCATTGAAATGTTTTCGTTTGTGGAACTTTTTTTTTTATATTACAAAATCTACAGTATTTTGTTTTCTATTTAGAAAATATTTGGACAAAAATTATTTTATTGAGAAAAATTTTAACAAGTAAAATAAATAATATTTCTCTATAAAAATGTTTTAATTTAATTTATTTTTACAGAAACTGAATGTTGTCCTTCATAAATAAATTTTGTAATCCAATTAAATATATTATTTTCACTTATTAAAAACTAATAATTTCATGTTGTAAATAATTGAACAAAAGATATTCTCTTGAAAAAGAACAAGACAAATAAAAAGTATTTTCCAAGTGGAATTCAATAAATGTTCTTTTTGTTTACAGCGAAACTGAATGAAAATACTCATATTTAAATTCCGTAATCCAATTAAATATATTCTCTTTTTTCAGTTAAAAACATAATAATTTCATTTTATTTCAACGTCCGTATAAAATGTAAGAATTTTTATTTTTTATTGTCCAAATGGTGTTAAAATACACACTAAATACACATATTTGTCGTGTTTGCTAGTTTATTTTTTATACGGATTTTAGGTGAAATTCATGAAAGAAATAACGTATTGCTTTTTTTAATCTTTTGCGCGCGTGTGTGTGTGAGGGGGGGGGGGGTAGCATACGTATTGCAACTGGCAATTATTAAAATATCATTTGTGTATGCCATGTGTTCTGGCGTATAACGAGTAACTTTGATACAAGAGAATTCATCTAAAATTACAGGCGTACGTTATTCTCCGGTTATAAAGATGAAATATTAAAAAATAAGATAAGAAAATATAGTTATAAGAACTATAATTTCTAATTTAATGAACATGCTATTTAGTATTTACAAAGAATAATTTTCGCTATCAGATTATATGAAAAGTAATAGTTGTCTTACTTCACAACAGTGTGTCTTATTTGCTGCTTTTTACTTTCTTCTATCTTTACAAGAAGAAAATATTGAATTCATGAAAATTTTTGACGGATTTATACGTTTTAGAAGGTCCTGAACACGATTTGACTGTTTTTAGAAAATTTATGTGACAAAAATTTTGTGGACGCTCTATCTCAAGAACTAATGAACGAAATTTAATAAACTTTATACTCAGTTAGTACCTGATATAAATTATAGCTGATTAGTTTTTGGTGAAAATCTCCCAATAGGTGGCGCTGCTATGCTGCATTTTTCGCAATTTCCGCAATAGCTCTATCTCAAGAACTAATGCACGAAATTTAATAAAACTTTATATTCAGTTACATCTTGACATAAATAGACGCTGATTACGTTTTGGTGTAGATATCATAACAGGAGGCGCTGCTATACTACTTTTTTCAGGATTTTTACGATAGCTATATTTCAAGAAGTAATGCACGGAATTTCATCCAACTTCAGATTCTGTTAGACCTTGACATAATTAGATGCTGCTTACTTTAGGTGTAAATAGCCCAACAGGTGGTGCTGCAATGCGACTGTTTTCATTATTATCACGATAACTATATCTCAAGAACTAATGCGCGGATTTTCATCAAACTTCACATTCAGCCAGACTTTGACTTAAGTTGTTGTTGATTAGATATTGGTCTAAATTTCCCAACAGGTGGCACTGCTAAGCTACATTTTGCAGGATTTACACGCTTTTAGCAATAGTCATATCTCAAGCACTAATGCACGGAATTTAATAAAACTTTAGTTTCAGTTAGACCTTGATATAAATTGGTGCTGATTCTTTTTAGTGTATGCGAAACCTGTGTGAGATAGAAGAAAGTTTGGGATTGGCACATCCGACTAGTTTTAATATAGTATAATTTGCCTTACTTTCGCATTATTTAATCTGTCATTAAATAAGACGAATATTTCTAATTTACAATAGTGGTGGAAAATGAAGCAATATGAATTAAAAAAAAGTAGCTTACTGTCAACATTTGCTTTACAATAATCTTTACTTATTTATTTATTTTTCGCTCTTTATCAGATGAAGGTTTCTCCTAAAAGAAGGAGATACGCGATATATGGCGCATATACATAAAAATAACAAAAATAAAGTCTAAAAGTTTAGGTGCGCATTATACACTGGAGCGCTTAAAAGCCGATTGAAATAGATAATCACATAAGGTTAAAAGATGAAGGTTTCTCCGAAAAGAAGAAGATTTGCGTTATCTGACGCACACCTAAAATATCAAAAATGAAGTGTGAAAGTTTAGGGGCGCGTTATACACCGGATTCGATATATACGGTATTTAAATAGTTTAAATGATATTCTAGAAAATAAGCGACGCGATTGCTGAAGAGTGTAGGCACTTCAAGGGGCTTCCTGTTTGCGTTCAGCTGCACACTGTCTCGAGATTGAAAGTGTCTTGCAACTGCTAAGTGAATCGGTAACAAGAACGAAAAATCATGCGTAAAGCATAGATTATGTAACACTTTCCAACGCTTCCAAAATAATTTTACCAAATCATTACCGTTTAATAAACTGAAATATAACATCTAAGTAAACAATTTGGAAAACGCATAACATATTTAAAAACGTAATTTCATGAATTTCCAACATATACAATATTCGAAAAATTATCCCAATACTTTTATTCAGCCCTGTGTATGATCTATAGATTTGTATATATACTACATAGGATGGTAAATTTTAGTTTAGTTTGGAAACGCGTAGCACAGTTTAAAATTCTACTTCTGGAGTTCCTGTCAATAAACGGAAATGTTTTCGCAAACTTTTGTGCTGCCCTGTATATGAAATACAGAATTTATACACACCAAGTAATATACAAAAAGTGAGTTAAATTTAAAATGGCGTTCAGAAACTTAAAACCCACTTACAGGAATTATTGTTAACAGACAGTAGAGAATTCTTGTGTATGTCCATGTAAATGAACCATGACTGCTGTACACACAATATTCTGCAGTAAGCCTCTTGTAATGTACCTTAGTGATATATATAAATTTTAATGCGTTTAAAATAGTGAAGCATTATTTCAATAAACAGCAAGCGATTTTTCTCCATAGACGTAATGTAACGGAATTCTTTTGACTGTCCCTGTAAAGTAACTATATGTGCTATGCACACCCTATTACATATTAAGCTTAGTATAAGTAGAGTTCCCTCGACACCTGCCTCGTCTGGGATCCCGCTTCCTCCTGCACTGAAGTCCAGTTGATTCGGGACCACTCAGAGGGGAAAGGGGCCAACATTTAAGAAAGATAATTAACACTTTGCCGTTCAGCGACACCACAGTACGTAAAGTAACTTAATTTTAATCCTTAAATGCTACATTGGTACTAGAATTTGGAATGAAAAATTTCCTGTTATCAAGTACATGAAGAAAATATCTTTACTTATTTTGGAATAAATTTGTTTCTAAATTATGGTGTCAATCAATCATTTTAACATTTTACGAATAGGTATTTTTACGAGAAATGCAGACGACAAAGTGTAAAAACAGTTTGGAAATTTAAAAAAAGAAATTTTCAGAAACATAAGTAAATCAAAAATAACTAGCGCATTAAAAAAAAAATAATGGTGGAGCCAAGGTGCCACAAAACATTTTTGGTAACATAATATGTTACTTTACGGATTTTACTTTAACTAATTAAATTTTACGATTTTTATTTATTTATTTATTTAAATTAACTATTGTTTCTCTTCCCGAATTATTTTTTAAACATTCACGAATTCCTTTTAATGTGTGAAATCTGCACTTCTTCTTATTCAGACACAAAGAATTCTACTGAAATTTTCTGTTTTCTATAAAGGCAGAATAAATAGGTATTTACTTCCATAGGTAAGTTATTTCCATATTTCCATTTAATTGGGAAATCCAGTGAATTCAATCTTTTCAGTTGTGAGTTGTATGATTAATGCCCTTTTAAAACTCTGGAAACTTTATAAATACGGAAAATATTTTCATAATTTTGATTAATTAGCTTTTGAAAAATTTGAAATACATTTTCAAATCAAAATGAAAATGTTTCCTGAAGCCATTATAATTGACTTCGAAAAACTAACACATTTATAATAAATATTTGTAAACTTCATTCGGACAATTTATTTCTGAAGTTTTACTTTGACTAATATGGTAATGCACCTATACTATTTTAATTTATAGAAAACTTTATGTACAATGTAACCGACAATGAAAGGCAATACAGACATGGCATTTTTATCTCAGTACCATCAGTGCTGTTAAACACATCGTAAAAGAAATCTGGTATGTTTAGTTCTTCAAAGTTATTAACAGTTATTTTATAATTAAAATCTTTTAATTGAAATTCTCCATTTTGCTGTGAGCGTAAACTAATTAACCTCTAAAATTTTTAACTTTCATTTTGCTTCAATCATTAGCGTACCAGAAATGTTATAGTTTTCTCCAAGAGTCTGTATATTTTCAAAAGCGGGCCTTTAAGCTATTAATTTCAAAATTTTCCAAGAGTATTTATTTATCTGGAATCCGTTCTTTTAAACATATTTTTAATAATTTCAAAGAATGTTTTGGAGGTAAATGCTTTATTTGAGAGAGTATCATTCACTTTGAATTCACTTTCGTATTTTTACATCTATTTTCAATGTATAAATTTTATTCCATTTATTTAACCATTGATTTAATTTAATGAAAATAGGAAATTATCATATTTTGGGTATTTTATAGGATTTGATAGATAAGCTTATGCTTTTCTTCGGATGCTTTACATTTACAATGTTCCACCACTTGTAAAGTAAATTAATATATAATTTTCTACTAAATGCATTATCACAGAGACATATTCAAAGCAATGTCATTAGTTTCTGCTAATAAATTCAATTCATATTTAACATTGTGTCCTTCAATTAGATTAGGAAATAATATTTTTGAGAAAAGCTTAGAAGCTACCTTTAGAACACCTTCTGTATCTATTTCATACACATCTTGTAAATTTTGCAAGCTGGCATACCTGATATCTTTATTATCGATATTAGAAAAGTAATTTTCTTTATCGTTGGTAATTTGATTCAGCAAGTTATTTCGTACTACTTTAATTAAATGAACACAATCAAATAATAGAAATACTTTTACTTACCCATCATACGTTGTATAGGGTAAGTCTTGTAATCGTTTTGAAAATCGAAAAAGAATTTTGACGGATTTACACGTTTCAAACACTAGAGATTCCAAAAAACATATTAAAAAAAATACCGCCCGTCTGTCTGTGTGTCTGTAAACGCTCTGTCTCCCAAACAAATTGACATAGAGACTTGAAATTTGGTATGCACTTAGTAATGTAATAATGGGAAGAAGCTTACTGAATTTCAGTAACCTCGATTATCCCGAATTATTTTTTTTCGTGCTCTCGAAATATGCGTTCTGATAAAAGGTATATACAAATTTTCGAAATTGTTTATTTTAAGGAGTTAATATAAAATACAATAAAAAAAAAACATAAATTTTGATCGGATAATTCGTTGCCGAGATATTTGTAACCCTATTTTCCACACTCTTCGATTTTTCGTGACACTGTATTTCATCCAAATTTCAATTCAAAGATACATTTTAATTGGAAATGAGACGCCTAATCCGACGCAATAAACCGTTAGTTAATAGGATTATCATTTTTGGAGTTATAAGGATGTTTCTTTTACGCGATTCAATAATAGAGCATTTTAAAGTATATGATTTCATCAAGCCACGATTTTATTCGAATTGCAATGCATTTTATAAGTAGTTTACACATGTTTCAGTTTCATATTTTATATTATGCATATCCATGATGGATAAGTATTACTTTGGCCTCCAATGACTAGTTTAAATCTGAATTGTAAGGATTAATGATATATGATTACATTTCTCCTCTATTGTTGGTAAATGTGTTTCTGTTTAGCTTCTTGTTATCTGATATCAATGGCAAAACTGTAAAGCCACACCCGTGAAGCATTTCTGAAACTTTATTAGTATACGTAAGTAGTGTATTAGCAATTAGATTGCACATAGGTTATAACGAAACTACCTCCTGATATTTTGACAAGAACTATGTAATCAGAAAAGCCTGAATCGTAGTAACTCCAATTTTTGAATTTTCATACACACCAGTTAGATGTCTATGACTTTGTAATCATAAAATCCTGAATCGTTGTAGCTTCAATTTTTCAATTTTCATACACACCAATTAGATGTCTATATTTAATAAAAGGGTTTATATATATATCCTCTAGCAAAAGGCTCACAGTTTTTTTTATGCTTTTTTAAAACATCAGCTTTATTTTTATTTTTTTAATACAATTTAAGGCATTGACATAAATACATAGAACATAAATATGTTAATTTTGTTAAGTTTGAAAGATATGGTAATATGAAAACTTTGTTGGTTTAGATTGAAATGCATGCTGCAGCTGAGCTAAAGTAATTTTGGGAAGAGGGGGGGGGACCAAAATGTACGGTCAGTTGTATATTTCAGCTTTTTCATCCGAACAAGTAAAAATTGTTGATTTACAAATTCTAATACCACATCATTTTCTTCAGTGCATTGTTCATCTTTTATGCATTTCTCCAAATATTTGATCGCAAATGCTCTATTTTCACGTAATGTCACCGAATGTTCATTACAGTAATTCAATTTATCTAAAATGTTCTGAAATTTGTCCCATTTATCCCATTTAAGCACGATTCTCAGTAACCATTTAAAATAATTTATTTAATTTAAATTATTTTCATAAACATATGTCCACTCTCAAATTACTGAAAACTTTTAAGGAAAACATTAATTTGTGGAATATTTGTTTCTTTCGGTGTGAAAAACATCAGATAATCATTCCTAATTAGAGCAACTAGTTGTCAAGTTTGTGAGAAAAATCTTCAAAGGATGATAAAGTATCATTTTGGGACCATTCATTGAATTGTTCTGAATATCTTTTTTTAATTTTTAAGAAAACTTTAGCAGAACCCTTTCCTTTTGAGGGCAAGTTTTCAGTACAATATTTTGTGACATTAGGAAATACAGTGGGAAATACTTCTAGAGATAGAGTTTTTTGTTCCCTTAGGACGACTATATCAGTTCCATCTGGATATTTAATTCTGTCTATTTAACACTTTCCAACCTAGTTGGAAAGTGTTTATGACTTCGGTTTGTCTGGCCGTCTGGCCGTGCTCTAACTACCGTAAATATGCTCGGATTGCCCTGAAATTTTTGTATGTTATTGTCGTTTACGATAGCATGTTCCCTATTTCATGTGAAGTGTATAGCACTTATAGATTTTTTACAGGGATAGTCAAAAGTATTCCATTCCGTTACAGTCAATGGGAAATAATCGTTTCAAGTGCATTTTGATAAAGCTGTGCCATTTGAAACATGGTGAAATTAATATATAAATATGAAGCGTATTAAAACATGCTTTTTGTAGAATATGGGGTGCAAAGCATTTATTATTCATTTACAGGGTCAAACCAAAGAATTATGTTACGCATCGTTCTATGGGGAAAAATCGTTTGCAGTGTAATTTAGTGATATTTCACTATTTTCAAACATGAGGAAAATTATATGCATTACTGAGATGTACTATAAATTGCTCTCTTGTGTGCATTGTGTTTATTTACAGGGACACGCAAAATATATTGGTTGCAGTGAATGCGCGATATTTACAGTCTATGTGTGATAAGTGCGTTTTCAACTTTGGTTTGCGGTTACGTGTGTGTTTATAAACTCTGTTGATCATATACAGGGCTACACAAGGGAATTCGTAAGTGAATTACTTAAGGGTAGTTTTTAATTGTGTTTTCGCATTTTCCTGCTGAACTATATTTAGTAGACAAATAGAAGTTTGTGGAATAAAAATAAATTCATATACAGGACTACGCAAAAAAAAAGATACATTGTCGTTTACGGTTGGTAATTGTTGCGAGTGAGTTTTAAGTTCCCTTTTAGCTTAGTATGTGGCGTGTATAAAAGTCTTCAGATAATATACAGGGCTGTACAAAAGATTTCGTGTGCATTTCCATCGATTGGCTAATATAGCTAGATGTGAATATTCGAACTGAACCAAATTTTACCATACTATATATCGACATATATTGATCATACACAGGGCTGCACAAAATAATTCGACTACTTTTTTCACACTAGAAGGTAATTTTGAAAACAATATTTTTCAATGTGTTATATGTTTTCTAAACTGTTTACTTACATATCTTCTTTCACCTAAGTTTCGTTCCAGTTTTCTGGCTGTGTTGGAAAGTGTTTTATAATCTATGCTTGACGCATGATTTTTCGTTCTTCTTTAATTAAGAAACGCTCCTCAAAATGCCTAATGCAACAGCGATTGAACTAGTGATAAAATTGCTTCTAGCCATTTTATCCATACATATTTTTCTTTTTTTCAGGATCAGATGGGAAATTATAAATATCCATTGTATCGTTTCCTTTGAGGACAGGATCTAACAAAATAAAATATACATTAAAAACAAAGTCAATCAAAAAGCCTAAAATATACTTGCAGCAAAGTTGCCGTCTATACTCCGTTTTTCACAAAATGTTCTACAAAAGTGTTTAGGGACATCTGGGCTATTGAAAAACTACACCTGTTGCTACAGGAAAATACTTCTCTACTTGAAAAAAGGCGTTTTCCAGGATCATCTAAAAAAGCTCCGAATTCTGTTGATAGAGTAAAACCGGGTACTAATGTGAAATAAAATTTTTACGCTTCCAGTTACAAATCGCTTTATTATAAAAAAATTTCAATCAAACTTTAAAGAATATACATATTTTTTAACCATTTGAGTGCTATGAAGCGCGATAGCGCTGCAAAGTATCTGCGAATCAAACAAATTTTGTTTCAACCCAGAAATTTTATTCAATAATTGAAATCATTTAATTTTTATTCAACAGTTAAGTATTTACAGCGATCCAGTGAGTTACATTTTATAAGATAAAATTTCTGGGTTGAAACACAATTGTTTGTTCCGCGGATTTTAGGCCGAATTTTTAGCAGTCAAACGGTTAAGGTCAGTAACTTCTTTTTCGGTTTTCAAGCAATTTTTAATGTTGTCAAGGCTTTCTCAGCTTTTACTTCTGGGATCAGTTGCACTGATCATGTGCCTACTCTTTGCAGACTGAACATTGTATCCATCTTTCACCACCTGTTGAGTGAAGAAACAATTCTTTTCAAAAATCAATGCAAAACCATGGGTACCCGGTTTTGCACCAACAGACTAACAAAACTAACATGATCCTTCTCCTGGATAGCTAGACGTACATACTTCTACTTTCCATCAAAATATCGTGCGAAAGCTATAGAAAACTAGTCGTTGGGGGCCACCGTAATACTTACCCATCATGGATATGCATAATGTAAAATATTAAAATAAAAAAAAATGTGTAAACTACTTATAAAATGCATTGCAATTCGAATAAAATCGTGGCTCTATGACGTCATAAACTTTAAAGGCTCGATTACTGAATTGCTTAAAAGAAACATCCCTATAACTCGAAAAACAATAATCCTATGAACTAGTGGTTTATTGCATCTGATTAAGCGTCTTATTTCCAATTAAAATATATCTTTGAATTGAAATTTGGATGAAATACAGGGTCATGAAAAATCAAAGAGTGTGGTAAATAGGATTACAAATATCTCAACTCATTATACGATCGACTTCATGCTTTATGCAAAATTTATATTTTTTTTATTGTCTTTTATATTCACTCCTTAAAATAAACAATTTCGAAAATTTTTATATACCTTTTATCAGAACGAATATTTCGAGAGTCCGAAAAAAGTAGTTCCGGATAATCGAGGTTACAGAAATTCTTACCATTTTTACATATTAAGTACACACCAATTTTCAAGTCTCCATCTCAATTCGTTAGGGAGATAGAGCGTTTATAGATACACAGACACACAGACACACAGGCTTACAGACACACAGACGGACAGGAAATTTTTTTTTTTCTAAATATATGTTTTTCGGAATCTCCAGTGTCTGAAACGTGTAAATCCGTCAAATTTTTTTTTTCGATTTTCAAAATGATTACAAGACTTACCTAAGGCTTCGGTATATTCAGTAGCTCTAGACTTACCCTATACTACGTATGATGGGTAAGTCACAGAGTAAGACAGAGATCCAACTTCGCCTGAAAAGAGCGACTGCGGCGGATGACATAAGAACTAAATCATCGCTTTGGCGATTTTTATCTTCGTGATTTCATTTTAAGTGTAACGCTATTCTGCTTGGCGTCTTTCTGTTGTCATTTGCGCATGTGCAAATTTTCGGCGTTCGCTAATTGATTTTCGAATCTTGTTTAATACTTATTATTAAAATTATTCTTTGAAGATCAAATAGTTGATTATAATTATTATAATTCTTCAAAATGCTACGAATAGAGGAGTGTATTGTTTGCAAGAACAAGACGTCAAAGTTATTTTTTATTCCTAAGAATCGGTAAGTTGTGGTTTATTTCTATGTGTTATTTTTGTTTTTATTTTTCAAGTTCCATTATGTATGAAATATTTTATATATATTCACTGTTGGCAGATTTTTAACAAATTTTGACTTTATATTATCGTTAAAATAACTGCCATACCATAAATATCATTCATGTTAAAAAAAATTTCTCTGTATAAAATTTTATTCAAATACATTTTCTATCGCAATGTAAACATGGTACTAAGTTTTTTCCTATACTAGTGAATCTGCAGATCATTTTTTTTAAATATCATTTTAACTTCGTACAATCCGCAAATATTATTTTTTCAATTGCATGCATGTTTATAAGCATATAAAATTGTTCGAATGTTCCAGAAATTAGAATTCTTAAATTAAAGTGGTAAGTAAAAATAAATGATTTTAAAAATTGTAAAAAAATATGAAAGTAAGATGTTTATATTTCCCGAACAGATGCAAACATTTTCAAATATTTTAAGCAATTAATTTCTAAATTCTATTAAATTTATAAGCAAAATTTTAAAACTATTGGAAATCCATATCGAAAATATAGCATTCATAATTTTACATCTAAATCCATTACGCAAATATTCCATTTTCATTTCAGATAAAAATGAAATTTGAAAAATCGTCTGCTTCCCCATAAGAAAGCATTATGACCTAAAAAAAATATTCTACATTTTCCGGCCAAATTTAACTAAAACTATACAGCTAATTCCAGATACCTCGCCAACATACCTACTACAAATCAACCTAATCGAACCATTTTTACGGCAAACAGACAGACGGAAACCAAAAACATTTCGCGTCTCCACAGTGAGCCTTAACATGACGTTTCGGCACAAATCTGTCAACACTCAATATATATAAAATATTTCAAACATTATGGAACTTGAAAAAACAAGAACAAAAATAACACATGAAAATAAATCACAACTTCTATTTTGAAGAATTAAAAAAATCAAATTTTCCTTTCAAACTTGGAAAAAAAAATTGTTTTACCACAGCACTTATTTTAAAATAAAGTTGAATTCCGATTGTTTCAGAAGATGTTAAAAATAATAAATCTGTTTTCATTCGCGTAGATAGATAATCGACCGTCTTAAAATCAATCAACCAACCAACGAAAACAAGAAGCAAGTAGTCGCCGTTTTTTTTTACCCCTTCCCTCATTTGTCGCCAAGAAAGCGATATATAGCTCTATTTAGCTACCTCTCTTCTGTTACGGCTGTAGTTTTCACGTCATCCGCAGCTAGCGCCACTGTCTATGTGTAATCCCATGTTAAAGAAGTTACCATTGAATTCTATGAGAGTTGATTCTCTGTTTAAATCTCCTTACTCTGTGGGGTAAGTAACAGGGGTTTACTTTTCTAAATCAATCCCTAGGCGTGATTTATTTGAAAAGCTGAACAGACTGTGAAAAATTAAAACTTTTGACGTAAATTTCTTCCTAAAAGCACTGCATGGACAATGAGATTAGCTTAATTTAAAAGTCGATGGTACACTGCTAGGAGACAGTAAGGGATATAATTAAAAACAGAGCAGTACCCATCAGCGAGAAAACTGGGTACCCGATTTGACCAGCGTACCTGATTTTATTTTACTTTCCCCTGCAGATTATTTTTAAAGTATAGCCCATGTTTAAGCAGAGACTTTCGCCATTATTATACCGATAATTTTTTTTAATCGGTTCGGTAGCTCTAGCGATTATCTTTTACGAAAAAACAAACAAACATTTCTTCAACACAATGTTAATATAGACTTATATGGAGCCATGAATTTTTTTAACCCTTTCAGGGGCAAAGTACTTTCAGTGCTAAAAGGTTGAAATAAGTGACTGGCACCGGAATTTACAAAAAAAATTATTTGGAAATAAGAAAAGGGCCTATATTTCAAATACATATTAAATGGAAAAATTTGTGCAAAATTCTGGTGTCATTGTGGCGTTTGAGAATTAAAATTAAGTGGTTTCATAAACATACCACTGCCCCTGACAGGGTTAAGGTAAACAAATTCCATAATTCATATTTTGTTATCAGTATTAATGAGTATTTATATATGGTTTTAATTTAAAGCATGTCTTGCAACATTTGTATATAAATAAATTACACTGTGAGTTTACAGTTGAAAAATATAATGATGAAATATTAATTTAATTAATGTACGTTGGATATGTTCTGAATTTGTTAATGCGAAAACAAAATCTCAATAATATATAGATAATTATTTTTGCTAATTGTTTTAAACAAGGCTTACTTCTTCTTTGTATAAATAATGTAAATATTGAGTTTCTAGTGAAGAAAAGAAAAACATTAATGTAGTTGACCTAATTTAATTAATGTAAATTCATTGACCTGTTAAATAGGTAATACACGTATTATATTTAAACATATGTAAATTCTCGGGGATTAATTAAATGAAACAATCTGTTTTACAGTAATGTGATTTTCACTCAAGAAAATAAAAATATTTTTATCGTGTTTTCTTTGTTTACAAAAAAGATTTTTTTTACGTAGATTTAAATATTAATTTAAAACATTTGTTACTTTTAAAAAGGAGTTGTAATTGATCATTTAAATATATTTTTTTGTTAATTGTATTGAATTACGAACTTCGTTTATAATTAAGTAAACTTAAAAAAAAAATACAGGATTTACCTATAATACAAGGATTTAATTATTTGTTTCTACAAAATCCTTATATAATGAAATTCGATATTTCAAATGTGTATGTTTAATGCTATAAAAACACAATAAGTATATGTGTGTATACATTTCAAGTACTATTAAATTGTTTAAAAAATTAATAATTATTACTGTTTAATAAAACCACTTTTCACCTTCAAAAGAGCAGATACGCGATGAAGTATTATTTCTTTAAGATGCTAAAGGTGTAATAACTAATATATAAACAGTTAATAATAAGATTTAATAAACTCTCAATTAACATAATGCTCCTTGTTTTCATGATGGGAAAGATAACTACAACAACTACAGGTTACAGTTAATCATTTCAAATATAAATCATATGTAATTACGACAGATATTGCTATCTAGTGAGCAACTGAACAAATACTTGTAACATCTAAAATGAACAATATATGAGTTGTTAATTTTGAAAGTGATGCTAGTGCATTTTGTGAAAAAAAATATTTAAGCTACATCTTATTACAAAGCAACGTAAAATTTATATTTTTAATAAATTCACAATAAGTATAATTTAATATTAGTTTAAATGTTTTACTAGGAATTTATTTGGCCAACGATATTTTATATGCACTCAGATAACACAGATAACTATTATTGCATATTGAATTTACATAAAATAGGACCACAAAAAATATAAAATAATTCTATTACCACCTTACGAATATTTTTAAACACATTCAAATTTAATCCATTAACTAGCATAAAATGGACTTGCGCCACTTTCAAAATCATGATTAAAAAAGAAAAACTATTACTATTTAAATGTTAGTTTTAACAATTTACATAGACGAATGCTCCAAATACAAATAAGCTTTTCAAGCTGAGACCAGCATATTTTTTAAAGTTATTTTAATTGTAGCTGTAGCGAAGATGTTTGACAATTTTCAACAAAGTCCACAACGTGTTGATAGATAGTCTAAGCCAGTGGTTCCCAACGTGAAGCGTTCGCCCCAGAGAGGACAATTTAACTTTTAACAGGGGCATTTTGAGAATTTGGCCATGAACAAATTTATTATACAGTAGTTTGAAAGAGAGATTTTAATTAATAATTGAAATCAAATATTAATGCATAAAAAAGCTCTTGCAAAGTTCATGGTTTTATTAAACATTATTATTCGACTTGTTTCAAATAAATTCAGTCAACTCCGAGAGACAGTGAAGCTGTATTGCTAACTTATAAAATGTTTAAAGTAAGCTGCGCCGCAGGCGCCCATGAGGGGACGCACCGCGCGTAGACGACCACGGAACCCAAGTCCTGATAGACTTTTATTGCTCCAGCAGCTTTGTATCGCTACGGCGCTTCGGCCGGTCAGAGATCCGATCCAATACGGACCCTCTAACCTTGAACCCACGTGTTGAAAGGTAGGTCACCACGTAGGTCGCGGTGAAACCACGGGGAGTCACCACGAGACACTTGGAGACGGGCCGGCGTCCCCCAACAGCTTCGGAGCTGGAATCTCAGAAGGGAAACCTGGCCCTAGGCCTTAAGTCGGGATGTTACAACCCATACTTGCTTTACCACAACTCGAGGGGTGTGAAAACCTACAGAGGTAGTCACGTTCCCTTAATTTTCTAAACAAATGCTTTTCTGTAAATCATTAGGGAGCACCACTACCGCCTCTGACATTTTTAATAAGTTAAAAAAGTATTTACATGTAAATAATACACCAATGTCAAATGTAACATCTTGCGCTGAAGATAATGTTCCTTTTATTATGGAGAAGAAAAATTAATGTTTTAAACTAATGAAAGACTAGAATCCAGAAATGCTTGTTTTGCATTGCCTCATCCACCGAGAGAGCTTATTATCAAAGGCATTTTACCTATTCTTAATGATGCATTGAAAATCAGTTACAAAATGTATCAATTCCATCAAATCTAACTACAAATGGGAGCGTGTAATTTAACAAGTTTTGTGAAAACAAATGTGGGAACTACGCTAGGCTTTTATCCCCCCCCCCCCCCAACCCCTGATGTAATCTGGCTCTCAAAAGCTAATTGTATGAAAAAAATCGTGGAACTGTTTGATGTTCTTAGTGGATTTTTAAGTGACCAGTCTGACATGAAACGCCTGCATACCGCTAATTGCAAAGCATTTGTCAATTATGTAGCAGATATCTTTCAAAAACTGAATACGCTGAGTAAAAAACTTCAAGGGAAACATAAAATGCCTGTCAAAGGCAAAAATATTTGGCCTTACTGCATACACAAAACTATGGTAGAAATACAGAGTGTTTTTTTAAACTGACGCTATTCAGAGCCGCCTGTAGCTCGTTCTACTAACTGGATTGATACCAAATTTTGTGAATGGACTAAGAAAACCATGGGAAAAAAGATTCCAACAAAAAAAATACTTCTAATCACCACCGATAGGGGGAAATTTGGCGCTGTACATTGAAAAAAAGCATCAGAAACAGACAAAATTAATAATTTGGATAAAATGCCATGTTTTATTCATCATTTACATTTTCCCTTTCGTTGATTGCAGTTGAAACATCCATTATCACTTTTTCTGCCACCGGTTTACGTCCTCTACCTGACCGAACTGCTAGCGAGCCTGTTTCTTCGAATTTCAGAACCATTGCTTTCAATACATTAACGGATATAGGTCCTTGCGCAGTTTATGGCGTGTTCTAAGTAAACGAAGAGCGGCTGGTGCATTGCACTGGTTACAATAATAGAACTTCACAAGTAACGCGCGCTGCGGTAACGTGAGATTCATTTTCAACCTGAGCTGAAATTGTTTCTCGGTGTTTTTCGCATGCATTTATAACTTAAACTATTGGCGCTACTGTCGCTTGCGTAAGTAAAAATTTGCATTTGCATTTATTGCCCGTATTTTATGCTAATTATCAGTTGCATAAATTACCACAGCGCCACATTTCCCCCTATCGGTGGTGATTGTAACTATTTTTTTGTTGGAATCTTTTTTCCCATGGTTTTCTTAGTCCATTCACAAAACTTTGTATCAATCCAGTTATTAGAACGAGCTACAGGCGGCTCTGAATAGCGTCAGTTAAAAAAAAAAACACCCTGTACATTTCTGGGAGAAAATTTGACTTATTTTACTGGTTACAAAAATGCGAAACGATAGATACTGCCATAACTGTCATTGTGGATTATTTGAAAATATTGGTCTTTGATTTGAAAGATAGAATTGATTTTACAACATGGGTAATGCATCGAATGTTGATAGATCGATCATCTGATGTTTCAATGAATTACCAAGAAGAACTCTCTGAAATTCAAAACAGTGCGTCATTTGAGACTTCATTTAACATTAAAGGATCTATGGCATGACTTTGTAATGAGACAGAAGTTAAATACACGAATTTGGCTAAATTTGTAAGAAAAATATTGTTATCATTCTCATCTTCATACCTAGCTGAATGTGGCTTTAGTGCAGTAAATGATTTACTTTTGAAGAAAATAAATTGACTGGATGTCACTAATCGTTCCTTTTTCAGTTTGAACGCCTGAAATTGTGGCTTATATTTGTTTAATTGAAAAACGGTTGTGTAAGTTACGGTAGCTTAATCATTTTAGGGGCAGAAAATTGCGATGCTATAATATTAAATTCACACCAGAATTTTCATAACATTTCAGTTAAAAAATACGTGCAATTTTACACTTCCTTTTTCTTTCTTTTCTTTTCTTTTCTTTTCTTTTCTTTTTGTTGAGAAAGTTATAAATGTAAGACGTTCTAAAATTCTGCTATGTATTTTGATAAAAATTAAGTGGTTATATAATAATATACCTTCGACCTTCAAGAAGTTAAAAATGCATTGGGACTTCGTATATTTGTAGCAATGTATGAGATGAAATGATTCAAAGCAAATGTTCTGTTTCTTTTTTTAATGAAACCACAAAAATAAACGAAAAAACAATATTCTATCCGACAGATTTCTATAATTTAGTTGTAAGGTTCATAATCGTAGAATACGTAAGTTGAATGATACATTGAATAGTATATAGGTAACAAATATTAATACACTTTCTAAAAAAGATTAACAGTTCAGCTTCAAACTATACAACGAATCATAAATACAGCTTGTACTTATTGAGACATCTGTTTCTCCTGTAATTTCAGGCTGTGAGCTGTGAATGGGAAGATTTGTTCCATTTTTTCACTTATAAAACACACGCTGATTGCGTAGCAAACACATTTCTCGGTTTTGTCATATCTAAATACTACTACATCTTGCAATTTCCGAACTCACAAATGATTTCCTTAAACCATAAGTTATCGTAACGGAAAATCAATTCATTGGGTATCATCTATTTTGAACTATTATCAAGTTTTAGAAACTAAGGTATATAAGGATAAAAGGCAAAATTTCTTCCTATTATTATTTCATATAAATACAATGATACTGCAACGTAGATCGAGGACATTTTCTGATATGTGCGAATCATCTTTCAAACTTCTGACCACAAGATGAGCTAAAGTTCCGATTTTTATTAAATTCTGAACGTTAGCTAGCGCTTATACATTGACATTCTTTGATAAAGTTTTTACTTTTCTAACTGTCTTCAAAAACAGTTAGATTGCTTGATCTCAATGGATATGTTTCACTCTCAATACTAATGAACTATTTTTCTTATTATGCTTAAATATTTTGTGCTATATTTTCTGGTGAAAATTCATATAAATATATTTTTTTTTAATTTTAAAGAAATCAAAGAATATATGTCTTTGAATTATTATCAATAAATATTTTATTTCTCGTATGTATTACCAGAATATTTTGGATGAAACTATTTAGCAAGAGTGGCCACGCATTCTTCAAACATTTCCTACCAGACATATCACACTAACTTCTTTCTGCCAATTAATTAATTTCTGTAGCTGTTTGTAGAAGGAATACTGAAAATGAATAACATAAAAAAACTATTTTTATCTCTTGTTTTGCTCTATGACTACCAATATTCACTAAAAACTACATAGGGCTCCGATTTAACATTAGTAATGATGTTTCACAGTTGAATTATACATTCTTTGATGGGCTTGATTTAAAGTGATCCATAAGTTACCCGAGTTTTGAAATGTTAATAATTAGTAAACTATGTACAACAAAAATACTGCGGTTTTCACAGAAATAGTTAGAAACATGTCTTATTTTTGTTTATAACGTAAAAAAATAGTATAATAGAGTTGCATTAAAATGTTATAATAGAGATGACAAACAGGTGGCGCTCAGAATATCTGTGAATACACTGAATACTGTGTACAGTTTATAGAACAGAACAAATCAGTCTCTAAAAGTTAGAAATTTCCAGTGTGACACCCTCTACGTATCAGCACAACCGTCACCAAGATTAAAAACAGCCAGCACAAAATTGAAGAAAATTACAAAGCGTATCCCTGAAACATGATGGCGCTGATCTGAGCAATATCTGTGGAAAGATGTTGCACAATGAACGCATCTGCTTATATAACGCATGGTTTAGATAATCAGAATAATAGCATTGCACTGAATCGCCACCTGTTGGTCAAACCTGGGCTGTCAACATGATAATTAAATATTAGCTAAATATGCTTACTAATTTAGTTTTAAAATAAATTGAACAACTTATAAGCTGTCAGTTCGACATAAATTATTTTAATTATTGCATTTTCCGCATTCGGATCCACAGCGAATTGTCATATTTTAGATGGCGTAATTTGGCGCAAAATTAAATAAATTGCTGTTACGATGCTTTTTTTTCTTTAACCCTTTTTATCCTGACGGTACTTATAAGTACTACTTTAACCCCTTCGCGACGAGCGTCTTTTACAGAATTTTTAATCTGTTACCACCGGTTTTTTCAAATGAGAAAATTTCACCTAATTCGATCGCAAAAATGCTATGATTAGATAAGGAAAACTTTACAAAAAAAATAACTGGTGGGAATAATCGAGGATTCTGAGCATCTAAAAAGTAGCTGGAAAATTAATTCAGGATATAAAGGGTTAAGAGGAAAACATATAATAGAATCCTAGATAATCATTTCCTTGTTTATAAATAATGCGAACCTTGGCTTTGTATCCGATTATGCAATATTAGTTCCTTATATTTACTAATCCAGTTTTGAATAAAAATGCATTAATCAAAAGTTAAAATTGTATTTATTATCATTTATAAAGCTTAATTAGACTTTTCATTCGCCGTAAGATTCCTTAAAATGGATAGAGTATTTTTCGATTTTTTTTTTTAATATTGAAAGATTAGTTGTTAGGTTTAATCCCTGTTGTTCCCTTTTTCTCAAACTATTTTAGATATCAGTATGCGACAAATTGCCGATTTTTGCCAGAAACATTTCCTATCTGCCCCTAACAAATTTTTTATTATGCAAACGTTTTTCATCTCCATTCCGGAAAAACATACAGACATACATTTTTTTAATGTTATTTTTCATGTTTTTTAGGTAGCTTTCAAAACAAAAAAGTATAAAGCTACCTATTGCAGCCGTTCGGAGGAAAGCAATTGCGGAAAATTTCGGTATATTTTCACCGATCATGATCCCCAGACCCCCAAACCACCCTCCATTCAAATGTTAATTTATATATGTATACATATATATATATATATATATATTTGATTTATTGTCATACGATAACACTCATATTTATAAACCAATTTGGATGAAACTAATGTGTATTAAGTTCACTAATGTCTCGACCGAGTTCATTGGCCAGCTTGGTCCGCCATTTTGTTTCAAAATGGCTGCCACTGAATGATTTAAAACTAAAATAAATATACAAAAATGCTAAAAATTCAAATTTACGTATTTTTTCCTTAACCCTTTAACGGATAAAGCATTTCAATTGCTAAAATGTTGAAATAAATGATTGACACCGGAAATTCATATATATATATATATATATATATATATATATATATATATATATATATATATATATATATATAAAAGCGATATTTCACATATATAATAAATGGAAAACATTTCTATTTAAATTCTGCTGTCATTGTTGAATTTCGTAATTAAAGTTTTGTGGTTTCACAGGGAAACCAATGAACGTTAAACGGTTAAGCTTTAGGCCTTGATACAAGAATTCCGGAGTATTTTTTGTTTTACCTCTATCTTAAAAAATGGCTTAGATAGAGAGTTTAAAATTCTAGGGTGGCTGACATTTTGAAACAGGACAGCACATTACAAAAAACCAATGATTAATTTATGAGTTTTAGTGAACGTGATTTCTCGCAAATTATTATCTTTCATTGTTTTAATCCTTTTCCCAATCATACGCGTAAAACTATATATTCATATCCATTAGCGCCAAATTCTCGCCAAACTTGGCGACACTTGGCGAAATATCGCCAAATTCGGCGACCAAAAATGTCTTCATAAATGAAGCCAACTTGGCTATAGTTGACCTTATTTGGCAAATTTCTTATTCAAATTCAGTATTAACGAATCTTCTGCAATCGGGTTCTTTGCATTGTAGCTTGCTATTTCGAGTAGCATTAGCTAAAAATTTAAAACAAATATATAGGAAAGCTAACTTTTCCTTCCGGTACAGACCGGAAGGAGTTTTTTTTTTTTAAAATCACAGATAGACTATCCAATAGCAGGAATATGTAAAAATGGATTATATATAGATTAGATAGATTATAATTTAAAAATGCATCGTATTTGGGCGTTCGGAAAGTTCTTTCTGTTTGGGAAAATTTGGTTCGTAGCGGAAAATTCTATCATTTAATTATTAGACATTAACCAATTCGCGACGAGTGTCCTTTACAGAAATTTTAATCTTTTGCTACCGGTTTTTCAAAACAGAAATTTTCGCCTAATTTTTTTCTGAAATGCTGTCATTAAATAAGGCAAAGTTTACAATAAAAAGTTACTGGTGGGAATAATCGAGGATTCTGAGCACCTTATGCGTCACGCATACGTGTCGCTCGTCTTCAAGGTGTTAATTCCGATATCTAATGTCAAATAATTGACGGGCCCAATTTTCCGTTACATATTGATTTTCCAAAACAGAAGGAACTTTCCGAACAACCCAATAACCTGAAATTTAAAGATGAATATCAAATATTAAAAAAATTATTAAATGAAGTGTGAACTGGGTAAAGTCAATGAAGTAGATGATAAAACAGTTGATGAAGATTTCTTAGAAGGAATTAGATTTAAATAATGAATCGGGCATTTGTGATTTTCCTGACTATTTTCTTTGGAGTAAGTAAATTGTTAAGAGGAGTACAAAAATAACGAGATTGAATGTGCGAAGTCTCGCACAAAGCAATTCGTTAAAAACGCACAATTTACTGCGTATTTTGTGAAGAAATAGGTTTTAGGCCTAAAAACACAACGTTTTATCCCGGTTTAAATGCCTCAAGTATCGATGAAACTGTTTGTAACTATCGTTCTGTAAGACCGAAATGTTTAGTTGAGGTATTGGCTAATTAAAACTTTTCACATTATTTTGTAGGAATATTATAAAAAGGAAGCTTTCTATAATTATATTCATTTTGTTTCGGTTTTATAATACCTATACAAAAGTACACACTTGTACTGAATATTCATAATTGAGAAATTAGTTGCTACTTGACCATTTATGGGAATATAAGATAATTTCAATAGGATTTTTTGTGAAGCTCCTAGTGATTCAAATATGTGGTTAAAGGAATCTAACATTTATTATCCATTATACGATTTTAGAAGTAAGTTAAATGACATTTAAATTTCAACCGTAGTAACAAACGAGTTATAAACTATGTTATTAATAAACTTTGTAGAATGATTTTGCCGATTCTATTGGATTTATTTTCACAATTTTAAATAATTGCATTAGCGTTTTCGTAGTTATTGATTGACATTAAAATTATTTATGAAATAATTTTCAGATAGTTCAGAATTGAATTCATTGTTGAAAATAATTACTAGTTTTTGAGCCACATTATTTTTTTACTGATAACTTATATCACATTGCTGGTAAAAATTTGATATAAAATTGATTTTTATATGAACACATATTTTCTAAACAGGCATGAAGATCATTCCCAACTATATAAGTGAGAAAATATCCCATAATAAATTAATATAATTTTAACTGCATAATTTGATTCTCATTTTTAAATCTAAGTACCTATTTATATTTCAAAATTGGCTTGCGACGGAAATTTTTCATTGTAATATATTCGGCTGCAATATTTAATATAAATGTTGATATAAAATTCAAAACGTCATTTGAAAAAAAAAATAATCTGCTTTTACAAAATATTAAAAGGTAAAAAGTGGAGCAATTAGTAGTTATTCAATTGAGAAAAATTATTTTAATGCTAATATTTGTGTAGGTTTTCTACCGATTGTAATTTTCTTTTACAATTTGAGTTATAAATTGACTTCTATTCAAATATTTGAATAAAGTTTGTTTGCTTTTTTAAAATAGTCTATTTAATTTAAGACAATATAACTGTTTTTATGCATACGGTTTTCCTATGAAAAGGAAAGTAATATCATCGTTTTTATCACCAGTCTCTATTGAATTATTTTTTTTAAAAAATCCGTGTTTTAATTTCTATTATGAGTTAATCTGAAAAAGAAAGTATTGCCAGACTATTTTGTACAGCAATAAACTAAAAATGAAGGGAATTGTTTTAGAGATAATTTCAAATACAGATCTGTCGAAATTTTGCTCTTTGTCTAATACATTGATTTTATTCTTGTATATATTATCATAAATATTATCTTTTTTTGATACTATGATTTTGTTAATGTACTTTTTAAAAATTGCAGCAAAATGTTAATTAATTTTTTTGAAAAGTATCATCTGATGAAAAGAATATTTCATAATTAAAATAATGTATTAAAATCAAATACAACATTTGCTAAATGGTACACACATTAAAATCGTTTTTAGACTTGTTTGTAACATCCTGATGACGTTCGCAGAAGCGAAACGAAACGTAAATTTTTAAATGTGTTTGTAAAGTCACGATTTTAATGTGTGTACCATTTAGCAAATGTTGTATTTGATTTTAATACATTATTTTGATTATAAAAATTATGGTGCAAATGTCCTGTTTTTAAGAATATTTCATGCTTTAAAAAAGTAACGAGCAGGGAAGACAAAATTAAATTTGAGTTCAAATATCATGACCCATGACCAAAATGACCTATTTTAAGATGAGCTTTTTTAAGATAAAATAGCTTGACCCCTAATGAACCATGACCAAAATGACCCACTAATTGAATTTTCTTGAACATGTGAACTAGCCCAACAGTCTTCTCGTGCCCGAGAACCATAAGATGCAAAACTTAGTGTAAATAATCTGAGCAGTTTTTAAGATAAAAGAGCTTGACCCATAATGACTCAAAAATGACCCACTAATTGAATTTTCTCGGACATGTGACCTAGTCTTCTCGTTTCCTTAAACTGTAGGACACTAAATTCAGTTCAAATGATCTGAGCAGTTTTTAAGATAAAAGAGCTTGACCCATAATGACCCATGACCAAAATGACCCACTAATCGAATTTTCTCGGACATGTGACCTAGCCCAATGATTTTCTCGTGCCCGAAACTCGTAGCATACAAAATTTAATCAAAATCGTTAGAGCCGTTTTTTAGATAAAATTAATTTACCCCGCGTTGACCCAAAAATTACCCACTAATCGAAAGTTCTCGAACATGTGACCCAACACAATAATCTTCTCGTGCCCGAAGAGGATCGGATACAAAATTTCGTCAAAATCGTTTGAACCGTTTTTTAGATACAATTAGCTTGACCATGACCCAAAATGACCTACTAATCAAATTTTCTCGAACATGTGACCTAGCACAATCGTTTTCTGGTGCCCCAAAACGGTAGGATGCAAAATTTCGTCAAAATCGTTAGAGCCGTTTTTAATATAAAATTTGCATAACCACACACACACACACAAGATTTGCTCGTATTAGAATATATGATAGTCGTTATATTTAAAAATAAATTCAGTTTTCAAAAAAAAAAAATTCTTTATTATTCTAGTTTTAAAAAAATGTAGTAGCTCAAAGAAGTATGATCAAGATATACAATGATCAAAATAAACAATTGAAATACGATTCGACCAATACACTATAACCGTTGACACCGATTTTCTATTACAGCTTGATAGCTCCTTCGTGACGAACGTCGCATATATGTGACGTGTTATCTAGTTCTCACAATCCTTGATTATTCCTATAAATTATATTAACAAATTATAATAACTGCTGCTTTGTAAGACATCATTAATGAATAAAATCGTCTTTTAAAGCTTACTTTGGAAATAACATTGATTTATGAGTATGTGGCAGACATGCAACACTGTGATTACAAAAGGGTACATTTGGTGCAATTGGAAAAATCCTAAAATTTTCGTTGTACAAGCCATAAACGTTGAACCGTGCAGACCGGCAATACCTGCTAAAGCAAATTTTTAAACGAAATCGTTTCGAAGCACTTCTTCGATAAATTTCGAACAAGTTAATTGATTTACTACATATTTCTTTCTCTTTCCTTTCTTTTTTTTTAAGGACATCAAATCATCTATAAACTAAACCTAAAACAAACTAACATACTTTTTCCAAATTATAACAAAAAGTATGATAGTTTGTTTATGAATTTTAATTTACTATATACAGGGTGATTATAAAAAACTATCCCGATATATGTACCCCTAACTATCATACCGTTTACAGAAACTGAATGAAACTTTGGTTTAAAGTATTTTGAGGTATGCGCTCAAGAATCATGTGAAAGACAACAGTTAAATTCTAACAGTTACGGTTACAGTGACAAAATTTCGAAAAATTTAAATGGCAACAGCTACTTTTTTTTTATTGGAATGTGATCTTCATAGTGAAAAACCATAAAAAGCGAAGGAACGGTACCTGTAGCACGAAAATCGCCAGCGCTAGACAGACTAAGAAGAATAGTGAAAAAAACCAATAAGGACAGAGAAGCAACAGAAAACAAAACATTTTATTGTGTTTCATACATTTTCCATTTTACACACGACGACACTTTATATGCGGCAGATGGTGGATAGCACTGAACAATAAAATGTTTTACTTTCTATTGCTTCTCTATCCTTTATTTGTTGTTTTCACTTTTCTTTTTAGTCTGTCTAGCGCCGGCGATTTTTGTGCCACAGGTACCTTTCCAACGCTTTTTATGGTTTTTCACTACGAAGATCACATTCCAATAAAAAAAAGTAGGTGTTGCCGTTTCAAATTTTCGAAATTTTGTCACTGTGAACGTAACTGTTAGAATTTAACTGTTGTTTTTCACGTGACTCTTGAGCGCATACCTCAAAATACTTTACGCCAGAATTTCATTCAGTTTCTGTGAACGGTATGACAGTTATGGGCTCATATATCGGGATAGTTTTTTTATAATCACCCTGTATATATACATATACACACAAGGTTGCAAACTTATACGCCTTTTTAAATCAAATATTCATGTTTGAACCAGAAATTTAATAAATTGTATACTTAAATCCCATATAATCCTATCAGATTTCCTCCTCAATTTATGAATTAGCTCACTGTATTACCTGTATCTTTGTGAGTTTACACGATATTTGAATGGTCTTTTTATATGAGTTGTTCTATAATATTAACTATCAAATCATGACAAAAAATCTTGGCTGTAGTTCGCGCATCCGCAGGATTATTTCATACAAATAATCCTATCTCATCAAATATTCAATATATTAATATTTTAATTGCAGTATACTATTTCTACGATTTATTATCAACTTTATGGAAAGCCACATTAAATTTGGTTGAAAACTTTGCATGCTATAAAAAAAAGTTTGAATATTTCACAGAGATGTTAGCATGTTCAAAAATATACATGCGATTCTTACACAAATGCAGAAAAATGTTGAACAAGACCTACAAAGTCATTTGTTACAATGGCGGATCATTTTGAGCATTTTCTGTTTCTTGGGAAACGTAAATATTATTTTATTTTTAAATTATTGCCCCCCCCCTAAATGTCCTCGAGACTAAATCTTCACTGAAAAACATTGAAGTCAAACATGTACTTTACATACTAAAAGTCCAAGGGCATTTGGGGCATTTCCTCACTAATTTCAGTAGATATTAGAAAAAACGTCTGAAATCGGCCACTGTACCTTAATTTCTGAACATCAGTGTATATATATATATATATATATATATAATGTTTCAGTTTGTTAGTGTTATTTTCTCGGTAGTCAGTAATTTTGCGCTTTCTAAAGCAATATAAATAATTAATTCAACTTTCGGAACAAAAGATAGGTAAGATATTTGCTTACCTCTATTTTCCAGCAATCGTCCTCACTCCTCATTTTTTCCGCTAGGCCATGATCACCAGAATTTCGTATTAATCCATTACGATTGGCACACACACTATGTAAATCCTTGGTTTGAAGAATATCCATGAAACTGATTAAGTAATGTTAAAATATTATTAATTAATAAAACATATTCATAATACTGTTAAATTATTTAATTTTCATAGCTTACATTTAATAGTTACATAAAATTTAGTTTTAAACATTATTTCAATTTAAGTTTAAGGGAAAACGACATAATGTCCGTTTCCATCGCGAATTAAAAAGAATCTGTTAAAGTTCTATAAAGCAGAGATGCAACAGTCTTAGTCCTTATCAAGTGACATCATTTTTAAGTTCTTTCATTGGATGGTAATGACGTAAAGTCAATTTACGTCACTAATACGTATTTTAGTCTTTCACTTCCTTGTTCAGAGCACGTGCTGTAAAAACCTTTTCATCTTGCATCAGGCACTTTCATTTCCTGTTTGAAATTCTTGATAATTACTTTTTATCGGGATGAGTTTTTAAATGATGTAAATAAACTGTCATAGAAATTAATTCCGGATATTAATCTTTTGATATATTACCAACAATCTCCTCCTTAATCTCTGGAATTTGATTTCTTAAGTTTGAGTTATTTCTGTGAACTTCGAAGATAGGTTTGGGAGTGGGCTTGGTTAGGATGTCCGCTATCATGTTCTTTGATTCACAGTAATTTAGATTAATTGTACCATTGTCCTTTAGGTGTTTAATGGAATGATACCTTATATCAATGTGTTTCGTGCGACGGGTGTATTTTTCTGATTCGATCATTTTTATGCAGGACTGGTTGTCCTCATGCATAGTTATGGGTAATGTCTGTTCTAAGTCAAATTCTTGTAAGAGTTTAATTAACCATAAAATTTCTTGTGATGCATTTGCTTCTGAAATATACTCGGCTTCAGCACTTGACATGGCTATGCATGATTGCTTTTTGCTGATCCATAAAATTGGGTTTTTCCCTAATAAAAATAGGTTTCCGCTGGTGGACTTTCTAGTTTGTACGTCTCCAGCCCAGTCTGAGTCACAGTACACTTCAAGTATTGGTTGCTGTGCTGTATTTATTTCTAATTTAAAGTTTTTAGTGTGATTTAAATAGGAAATCACTCTTTTAGTTGCTTTCCAATCCTTCTGTGAAGGGTTTTCGTTTTTTCTACTTAGGATGTTAATCGCAGCTGAAATATCTGGTCTTGTGACAGTTGAGATATACAAAAGTGCGCCAATTGCCTTTCTATAATCGATGTTGTTTGGCAATGGTATTTCTTCGTTATCAAAATTTAAATAGCCTGTTTCCATGGGCGTTTTGTAGGGTTTCGCATCTTCTAATTTCGCATCTTCTAACTAATTCTTCAATTTTACCTTTTTGATTCAGTTTATATCCTTCGTTTGTTTTTTCAATTTTAATCCCTAGGTAGTAGTTTAATTGACCTAAATCCTTTAGTTCATATTCAATCTTAAGTTTTTGTATAATTTCTTTAATTTCATTTTCTTTTGCTGATATTAATAAATCGTCTACATAGACGATAATATATGCTTTACTGTTTTTAGTATTACGTATGAATAAACACGTGTCTGATGTTGATGGTTTGAAATTTAACTTTTCTAATGATTCTGAAATTTTTATGTGCCAGGCTCTAGCTGCCTGTTTTAAGCCGTATATAGCCTTATTTAATTTGCACACTTTGTTTTCATGATTAGGTTTGACATAGCCTTCCGGCTGAGTGATGTATATATCCTCATCTAAATTTCCATACAAAAATGCTGTTTTAATGTCAACGTGGTTTATGTTTAGTTTATGATAGGCGGCGGCTGCTAAAAAAGTTCTAATTGTAGTATGTGAAACCACTGGAGCAAAAGTTTCATAGTAATCAATACCAAAATTTTGCGAATAGCCTTTCGCCACTAAACGCGCTTTATATTTTTGTATTTTTCCTTTATCATCTAATTTTGTTTTGAAGAGCCATTTCGAACCTATTATTTTTGTATTTGGCGGGGGGTCAACTAATGTCCAAGTTTTATTTTGGTTGTGAGATTCTATCTCCTCCTGTGTCGCTTTGATCCAGTTTTCTTTTTCTACTGGGTTTTCCATGTTTATTATTTCCTGCCAATTTTTCGGTTCGTTAATATTTTCATCTTTAACCAAATAAATTAGTCTATCTGGGGGAACCCCTTTATTTACTCTATCTGATCTTCTCGGTTCGGTTTGATTTAGTTCAGATTCATTCTGATTATCATTTTCATTTGAAATTTCGATTTTTATCAGGTTTGGGTTTTCCGACTTTTCGTTTTCGGCATTAGTGTTTTCATCTAAATTTAGTTCTAGCCGTTTTTCTTTATTTGAATTTATCGGATAGTTTTCTAAGAACTTCACCGTTCTGGCTATAGTGATATCTTTGCCGCTCGTATAGATACGATATCCTTTGGAATAATTATCGTATCCCACGAAGATCCCTTCTACTGCTTTATTATCTAATTTCTGTCTTTTTTGCTTGTTAATATATGCATAAGCTTTGCAGCCAAATACTCTTAAATATTTTAGATTTGGTCTTCTGTTTGTCCATAATTCATATGGAGTTTTTTCGTTGGCTTTAGTAGGCAGTCGATTTTGCAGGTGATTTGCGGTGCATATCGCCTCTCCCCAGAAATGTAATGGTAAATTACAGTCACTTAACAATGTTCTTGTCATTTCAATTAGATATCTATTCTTTCGTTCAGCAATACCATTCTGGCTGGGAGAATATGGTACTGTTAGCTGTCGCTTAATTCCATTTTCTTTTAGAAAATTATCTATATTAGAATTTTTAAATTATTTGCCATTATCAGTTCTGAGTTCTGTAGGCTTTTTACCAAACTTATTGTTGACCAGTGCAACATATTCCTTTAATTTTTCAAATACATCACTTTTATTTTGTATTAGATAAATTATAGTAAATCTAGAGTAATTGTCTATGAAGGTTAAAAAGTAATTTTTCCCACTTATGGTTGGAGTTTGAATAGGACCACAAACGTCAGAGTGCACTAATTGCAGAATTTTATTTGCTCTCAATTCCGTTTTCTTTGGGTAAGGTGCGTCAGTTAATTTTGCTTTAATGCAAGGCTCACATTCGGTACTATGGGAACAATTATTTATGTTAATTCCGCATGCTAATTCCTTTGTCATTATTTCTTTAATCGACGCGACATTTTTATGCCCTAATCTTCTATGCCATAACTCTATGCAGTTTTTATTTTTGCAATTAGTTATCATGTTTACGAAATTTTCATCTGTGGTTATGTTTGTTTGCTGAATTTCATACAAATTATGTTTTCTTATCCCTTCTAAGCGTATTGATCCTTCATATTCTAGAAAACATTGATTATTTTCAAATGTTAATGTGCATCCATTTTTCGTAGCTTTAGCTACCGAAAATAAATTAGTTTCAATTTCCGGTACAAGTAGAACATCTTTTAAAGTTACGTTGTGAGTTTTTCCGTCTGAGGTTATTGTGGTAATATTTACATTACCTGACCCGTAGGATTTTAGTTTATTGCCGTTGGCAATTACGACGTTGATATGTTCTTTATTTTTAAATTCATAAAATAAATTTTCATTATTTGAAATATGGGAGGATGAGCCAGAATCGATAATCCATGCGTTATTTTTCGATTTGTTAGTTAAAAATGCGCAATTTTTCTTTTCTTCGGTTCCGAAATAAGCTGTGCTTTTTTCTTTCGGTTTATTTGAGTCCGCGCTTCTTAAATTATTTCCGTCTTTTTGAAAGACTAGCGAAGAAGAGAAATGTTTTTTGCTGTTTTGTTTAAAGTTAGTGGTTTTATTTTTGTTATGCCAGCAATTAACTGTGTTGTGGTTCTTCATTCTACAAATCGTACAGTATTTTTCTTCTTTTTTAAAACCTGTGGTTTTGAATTTTCTTTCGGCTCTAAAGGCTTTGTTCGAATTATCACTGTTATTAGAATGCTCGTTTCTTTTATTGTATTCATCTGTTAATTTGCTCTTTATAAATTCTGGAGTTAATTCGTCTTTCAGTCTGGCTTCTAATGCGGTTATGAGGGTGTCGTATGAAGGAGGTAAAGAGCAGAGCAATAATGCTGAAATATGATTTGCTTTAATTTCTTCGCCTATGGCTGATAACTTATCAATAATTTCTAATATCTTTGTTATATGAGTTATCATGTTGCCTCCTTCTGATAATTTCGTTCCGTGAAGTCTCCTGAGGAGAAAGAGTTTGCTAGACAGATTTGATCTCTCATGGATGTTTTTAAGCATGTTCCATGTGTCCCGTGCATTCTGTAAATGCTTAATATGGATGATTTGATTATCCTCAATACTTAAATTAATCAAGGCTCTTGCCTTTCTATCTTTCTTCGACCATTCCGGGGTTATTGGAGTAGGTGGGTCGTCTGTGACAACTTCAAAGAACTCTTCTCTTATCAAGAGCATCTCCACCTTGAATTTCCAGTTTGCATAGTTACTGGAATTTAATTTTTCAATTATACTTCCTTCTTTGAAGGTTGCCATTTTTCTAATTTAGAATATATCTAAAATTAGTTTATTTTCTTTTGAGTATTCGAGGATTCTAGGACACTATTTTTTATTTTTATTTTTACCTTTTATATACTTTAGAATATTTTCACGTCTCAGAATCTTTGTTAGTGTTATTTTCTCGGTAGTCAGTAATTTTGCGCTTTCTAAAGCAATATAAATAATTAATTCAACTTTCGGAACAAAAGATAGGTAAGATATTTGCTTACCTCTATTTTCCAGCAATCGTCCTCACTCCCCATTTTTTCCGCTAGGCCATGATCACCAGAATTTCGTATTAATCCATTACGATTGGCACACACACTATGTAAATCCTTGGTTTGAAGAATATCCATGAGACTGATTAAGTAATGTTAAAATATTATTAATTAATAAAACATATTCATAATACTGTTAAATTATTTAATTTTCATAGCTTACATTTAATAGTTACATAAAATTTAGTTTTAAACATTATTTCAATTTAAGTTTAAGGGAAAACGACATAATGTCCGTTTCCATCGCGAATTAAAAAGAATCTGTTAAAGTTCTATAAAGCAGAGATGCAACAGTCTTAGTCCTTATCAAGTGACATCATTTTTAAGTTCTTTCATTGGATGGTAATGACGTAAAGTCAATTTACGTCACTAATACGTATTTTAGTCTTTCACTTCCTTGTTCAGAGCACGTGGTGTAAAAACCTCTTCATCTTGCATCAGGCACTTTCATTTCCTGTTTGAAATTCTAGATAATTACTTTTTATCGGGATGAGTTTTTAAATGATGTAAATAAACTGTCATAGAAATTAATTCCGGATATTAATCTTTTGATATATTACCAACACAGTTATAATCGAGACACAACTTAATAAGCAGTATAAAGAAGAAATAACACTTGAAAAGAATATAACTTGGACTTCGCAATCGTGGCACAATTATTTTTGGAAGATTAATTTTTTCATACCATATTAAAACTTCTGAAATTGTTTTGTTTTTTACACAATTTCACAAATACTTTTTATTTCTACAAAATATGAATAAATCGATGAAAAAAGAAGTAATTGTATAAATTCATTACATGCTTCGCAATCCACAATACAACCTCAGTCATTTTTTATCATTTCAGACATTTCTGGTCCCTTTTATGTAAACTACTTCATACGCAATATGTTTTTAAACAATTTGAAGAATAAATACTTTTTTTCTTACTCATTTGTTTGACATTCCTTTTTATGTTGCTTTGAATAAACACATCAAAATACAAGTAACTGTGAATAAAATATGAATATGATTTATTTTTCAATAGTTTATCTAAAGAAATTATCTTTGCTTTTCAGAAGAAAACTAATACGTCACAAAACTAACACGCATTATTGTGTTTATAAACAGAAA
Source organism: Maratus michaelseni (assembly GCA_963931845.1). NCBI lineage: Eukaryota > Metazoa > Arthropoda > Arachnida > Araneae > Salticidae > Maratus > Maratus michaelseni. The sequence continues at coordinate 44,356,286 of OZ007592.1, read as the reverse complement.
ATATATATTTTCGTCTCTACAGAATAAAATATTAATCTTTATGAATTTTAGTTATTAGGGGAGATGAGAGTTATTTAACCAGAAAACAAATATTACATTATTATTAAAGAAACAAACTTATTCCTTTCACATTGACAAAGAAATACCATTCTATTGTCATTTTCCCCTGCGAAAGGGAATTCACCCTTTCCAATTTCTCCTTCATTATCACTACGAATGACGAAAAATAAGCGTAATTGGACATTCAATTATGCATATCTTTGCAGAAAATGCAGATAGAAGAATTACTTTTGGAACAAATTATTAAGAAGAATGTGTGTATATGTATAAGAAGTAGTGTATATGTATAAATTTTTATAATGATTGATTAATAATGTATTTGTGTTTTATACTTTTTTTTTGTTTTAACATGAAGATCTAATGTACGAGAGTGGGCTGATAAGTTCTCGGCCTGACAGTGAAAGTATGAGATTTTTGACAAAATTTCATATTATTTTTCAATGTAGTCCCTTGCAACATAATACATTCAAGACACACTCTTGTGTGCGAGTTCTTTAGTGCAGCCCTGTACGAGGGTGGTTCGAAAAGTTCTCGGCCTGATAAAGAAAATACACGATTTTTGACAATATTTCATTTTATTTTTCAACTTCCAACCCAATACATTTTTGAAGACTCTTGAGAAATGTTCATTTTTCGGCGTTTTGGGTCGATTTTCAACAAACACGGCACACATCGAGCGGAAAGCTTTTTCATACCTAAACATCGTGTACAATCTGGTGGACACGGTTTATCGATATGTTTGCAATGTCAGCAAGTTCTCGTATCTCATTCGGCCATCATTCAATACGGTATTGTGAATTTTTGAGACGATTTTGGTGGTCGTAGCGGTTTGGGCGTCCTGAGCGTTCATCATCGTGAATTGATTCCCTACCATGTTTAAATTCAGCAGCCCACTTTTTAATCGTCCAATATAAAGGACGTGAATCCTTTAAAGTGGGATGTAACTCTTTTTGTATGTCCGTGGGGGTTAAACCTTTCTTAACAAAGTATTTTATGACAATTTGAACTTCCTTTTGTTTCATTTTTGGAAAAGGTCAAAACTTGTTTAGTTTACTTTATCGCCCAGCAATAACCAATAAACTCAAGCGTCTGAAACCCACCAGTGGCTGAGAGGTTCTGCTCTCAAAGCTGATAGATGGAAGGTGCTGGGTTCAAACTCCTGTCGCGCTCGTCGACCTAATCGTTCGGAGTTTTCCGTGGTTTTCTTCGAACCGTGCCGTAAATACGGGTTAGGATCCCTTAGAAAGACCCCCACGGAGGGCACTCCCCCTAGGGCCTATATCCCTCGTGTAGATAATTGGCCGTCAGAAAATCAACCAACCAACCAACCAACTGAAACTCGGCAGAATGCCATATAAAGGATCATACTTAACACCATTGTCATTTGGTTATACTTGTTCCATCTCTGTGTCAGGCCGAGAACTTATCAGCCAAGCCTCGTATCGGAAAAAATTATTTTATTTCCAATGGTACCGAGGTGACGAGCATTAGGGTGAAACCTTACAATATCGTTGAAAGTTTCACAGCCCTGAATTTAGAACAGAAAGGAAAGGTTAGGACTTTCTTTGGGGCTACAACATCGGAAAAACCATAGATATTGGGATGGAGCCCCCCTGCTCCCCACAATTCAGAATCCTAGTGTGCGTAGTGAAGGGGAATTTTTGTCCTGCGCCGCAACCAAGATTTTAATTATGAATTACAGAATGTATGTATCACATTTCTTTTGCGTCTATCGCTGTATCATTTTCACTACAACTTTGAAAACATCTTTTTGAGATAATTATTAGGGTATTATTCTTGCCATTTTCTTAATTCTGAAATTCAATGTTGACGCACGGATCTACGTGCTTCTGCCCCTTAGGAATTGACAATTTTTGTCACTATTATTTTTATGTAATGTAGTTTTGTCTTCAATTGCTTAAATAATATAATCATCAAGGATTTACAAGTGAGAAAGAGTGCCTTGCAGGAAAGAATATACAACCCTTCACGATGATGACGGAATCTAAGATATTATGCAAAATTTCAACAAACTCCGAGGTACATTTCATACTCACTGTTGAAAGTTAAAATTGAATCTATTTAATAAGTATTGTTAACAGGGTAACGGTTTAAGGGCTCATTGTTTTTATTTGCTATTCTTATCATTTAATTAACGTAGATTATAAATAAATTTATGAGTGAATTACTTAACTATATGAATGAAAAATATGTGGAATTAACAATTTCCTTTAAGATAAGATAGATGATCAAATTAAATAATGGTTTCGATAATTCCAAATTTAACACTACAGTGAAACATCGATTATCCGATCCTCGGTCAACCGAACGCGTTCCAGAAAGCGAAATTCAAATTTGCGCGCCATGCACTGCAGGAGTTGATTCAAGAATCTTCAGGATTTGAAGGTTGTGACCAGGAAAACATTCCAGAATGGCTCGAATGTGATGTTGGAGGACACCAACTATTGGCGGACGATGAAATTCTTGCTACTCTCATGGAAGACTAAAGCCCTTCAGAAAAACATGACGACGAGGAGGACTATAGTGACAAAGAACAATTTGAAAAAGGACCACCCACTGAGGAAGCTTTTCGCTGCCTAGAGACATCTTGAAGTGGGTGGGAAAAACAAGAAGAGTGTGATTCTGTTCAACTGCTTTCATTAAAACCTATAAGAGACTTAACAGCAAGAATAAGAGTGTCCTGTCTGAAGCAAAAGAAAATTTTGGACTTCTTTTCTTAAAATGTAGACTTACAGTACTGTACTTTTGATTTCTCGTAGATTCCTTTAATCATTTTATTCACTGATAGTTTGTTCTCTTCTTGTTGTAAGCATTGTAGTACAAAATACATACTTATATGTGTTTAATATCACTGTTTATTTGTTTCACTATGCTCATATAACTCTAGTATGTTTTTTTCGAAAATGATCGGTTATCAGCAATATCGTTTATCCGAACACCCCCGGTCACCTATTAGTTCGTGTAATCGATGCTCCACTTTATTTGGTGCAGACAGAGCAAATTCATTTTGTTAATTATAATTGTGTATTTTGTGTAAATAATCTATGTAAATAAATTGTTTTAAATGTTAATTTAAACTGAATCTTCATTCTTCTTTGCATCATGCTCTATTGTATTTTATCTAATGATCTATTTTGCCGCTTAGAATATTTTTAATGTTAAATCTAGTAGAGAGGCTTGTAACAAAAAAAAATTAACAACAATAGTTTTACAAATTTCTTTTTGAAAAGTTTTGTTTTAGGTATGAATAAGTACTTCTTCAAACATTTTCTCAGACAATTGCAAACAAATTACAGGAAATATTTAATTTATTTTTAATTATTTTTACAATATTTAATATCAATGTTATTCACTTATTAAAGGAAATAAGATTAATAATAATTGTAGTAAGTGTTTATACTATCTTCATCGAGTATTAACTACATCGGATGGAATAAATTTACTTGATAGGAAAGCACAATTACAAAACTCAGTACAGATTTTTTCTGTTATAAAAACTCTATTGTTCATCAAGCGATCCAATTGCATTTTTGTACGTGCAATATTCCTTGATTCGGATGAGATAAATGCGATTTAGATTCATTCGCATAAAATAAGTTTATTTCGAAGATATTTGGTTAAGCAGTACTTAATAAAAATAATATTTATAAAAACACAATGAAAAGTTGTAAATTATACGATTTAATAAATAAATAAATTTCAGATAAAAAGCAACAATGGAGATTAAAATAAAAAGAAGAATAAAATATAAAATGCCACTGGAACATTCTATGTATTTTCCTGTGCGAAACTAACTTGTCGATTAAAGGGTGTCGTGTATAATGTAAGTGACATTTTTATGGAATTAATAATAATAATAAGTATTTTGGTGTATAAGCTGAATGTCACCTGTCTGGCAATGGTGAATATGTGAATGTAACTACAGCAACATAGTCAATCATAGTATCAGAAGTCAATTCATTTAAACTTAAAGCATCAAATAATTCGTATCAGGTTTTTAAAAAAATATTTACAAATTTTAATCAGGTACCTTTCGGATTACTATTCAAAAATCAAAAATTCAAAGGTGATATCATGAAAAACAAAAATCCAAGAAATATTTGTTTTCCTTTTAAGATGTGTGAATCAAAACTTTACACTTTTACGATTGAAAATTTTAGTATTGGAGATATGTACTATGAGATAATGTCATTTAAAAATACATCACTGGAAAAATTCACGATCACGATGAATTAATTCAAATAATAATAAATCATTTTCAAGAGGCTGGGAGAGCATAGAGATTAAATGCAGTTTGTTAAAGTATAATATAAAAAAAAACTTCAAATAATCAATTACATCTTAATTTCTCGGCGTAACTAGTTCGTAAATAATATTTTAGCTTATTATTAGAGATAAATAATAGAAATCACAGTACTAATAATTAAGCACAGATTAAACTTTTACACTTTGAGCCACAAAAATAGATAACAAAAGAAACATTTTTTTCAATCAGGATACGTTTCGCAGTTGTATGTATAAGGGTTTAAAAATATCAATGGTGACTGAAAAATCATCATAGTTGGGTCTTAAAAATCCTCATAAAATCATCATCCGGTCTGATATCTGAATCAGCTGACCAGAAGAAATCGCATAATTATGTTAAAATTAATCTAGTGTAATTACCTATCCAGCGTTTGCTGGAGTTCCATTACCTGCATTTCATTCTGTTGAGTTGATTCATACATCAGACCAGATTCTATGATCACTAAGGTTAACTAGGTGAATTTTCCCCCCAGATTCGTCCAGGTTAGCTCAGTTGGAAGGGCATTAGTAGATTTAGCCACGAAGTCCCTGGTTCGAATCCTGACCTGGACGTGTTTCACTCAGTTGGAAAAATGCAGCTGATATGATTTATGTGCCAATTACAATACTTGTGTTAAAATTAATCTAGAACAATGTTCATGTTTTATGGCGTATTAAATAAACTAGTAATTATTAATAATGAATAACATCGAGTGTTTTCATTTAGCATTCATAATTAAAATGAGATTTAAATAAAGTGCGCTGCCAAAAGAACATATTTCCTAAATCCTCTGCCTATCCAAAATGATTGTGCAATTTATGAATGTACTGTGGATTATGGGGATAAGCATAAGTTTTTTTTACTACAGGTTTTTCCAAAAGCGGTTAAGGGTAGTAATTTAAACAATCCATATGCTAATAAGACAATTGAAAGGAACTCTTGAAAACCGCCATATGCAACACTGGAGTCTGTCATGTTAGCGGGTAAATTACTACACCACACGGATTTCAAAATAATGGCGAAAAACACGCCAACGTCGAATTTTGTTCTAGAAGAGTGTTGTTATATATTATCGAAGTTTGTTTTTCCAACAGGAAATCGTTCAAAAGAATTAGAAGGATGTTTCGTGAGAAGTCTAGTGAACTCTACGCACTATCATTCAATAACCTCATTATTGCAGAATAACCTGAAACGAGTCTCCGTAAACAAGATAAATCAGAAACATGTGATTTATATAATTCATATTATTTGGTTGCTATATGTCACCTTCCTCAAAACGAAAAGCTTAATTGTTAACTTTATGCACCTGTAACTTAGTATATAATTTTCCTAAAACAAAATTATGTTTTTTGTTTCCTAAAGCATTTTAAACGTTATAAAATTTTCATTTCTTAAATAAACTGTTTTTTGTAATTTTACAGGAATTAGTTTTTAAAAGTAAACTGTAATAATAGAAAAATTCTCGTTCTCTGAATCCTGGTACCAGTCTCAAGAGAAAGCAATTCCGACATCGAAACTTACAAATTAAGCTCGGGATTGTGTTCCCTAAATACAGCATTTTGTTTCCCTTATTTTTATACGTCGGACAAAAGAATCAAAGAAATCATACACACATGCTTCTGTGTGTTGTAACCACAGTATTGTGTACCAAGAAATTTTTATATATTTACGATTTATTATTTTGTAAATTTATAATTGGTAAAATGAGCTCGCGCCGCCTAGCGCCCACGGGGGTCGCCGGCTCGCATTCCGACCATCGCGCCCAAGTATCTAAGGGACTTATAACGCACCAGAGGCTTTGTCTCGCCTCGGCGCTGCGATCGGCCTTGGGCCGCTCCCCGACTGCGGATCCACAAGCCAATTTACCAAGGTCGATGACATAGGTCGCCACGATAGTAACCCCACATCTCGGAGGAAACTTCCGCGGGACAGAACCTTGATAAACCGCCGAGGAACCCCCGACGACTTCGTTTGCGAGACCCCATAGGGGGAGACGCTCACTAGGCCATATGTCGAGCTACCACGACGGCTCTTGCTTTACCACAACTCGAGGGTTGTGAAAACCTACAAAGGTAGTCACGGTCCCTCTTGTAGTGCAGGTAAAGAATTAAAGAATAATTGGTAAAGAAAACATATGAGTAATTTCTCAACTTGACAAAAAATGTCCCGGCCAGGATTCGAAACAGGGATCTCTTGGCTGAAGCTGCCAATGCTCTACCAACGGAGCCATTCCGGACGAATCTGGAAGACCTAATTCATCCAGTTAACCTTATTGATCATAACATCTGGTCTGATATCTGAATGAACTCAACAGAATAAATCGCAGGTAATAAAACTCCAGTAAAAGCTGAATACGTGATTACACTAGATTAATTTTCACACAATTTTTCAAATTGGTAAAGAAATAACATGAATTGTAATTTACCAACCAGGCGAAGAACCATTACCTGCAATTTATTCTGTTTAGATGATATCATATCAGATGCTACCAACAATAAGGTTAACTATATGAATTAGGTCATCCAGATTCGTCCGGGATGGCTCTGTTGGTTGGGCATTGGCAGCTTCAGCCAACAGATCCCTGGTTCGAGTCCTAGCACGGACATATTTCACTCATCTGGGCGATTACAACTCAAAATGAAACACTGTTTGTCGTCTGTTGATCTAACTCAATCAAACATTCTAATAGCTGCTCATGCTAATTCAAAAGCCATCCAGATCTGTGACATATTGCCTATCTTAGACTCATATGTTCAGGCTACTCACTGTTTGATCTTCTGACAGCTTTTCATTTACTCATCTATGAAAAAAATCACTTAGATTTTATATACGAGATTTTTTGCAATTAACCTGCGACAGAAATTTGTTATCATCTACTCTGTAAAAAAGACAAATGATTCTTAATCTATAACAATATAATACAATCACGAACGATATCATATAATAACCTCTTCCGATTTACACATGATTCCGAAAAGCGTTCGTTATCTGTCTTTAGAAAGCTCATAAACGAATATATTCTCAAGATTTATAAAACCAACGTTTTTGAATACTTTTTATAATGCATTAATCGGTTTTCTAAAGCCGGAACCTAGGTGTTATGAATTCTCAAATAAAAGTTTTCGTGTTCAAAAAGGATATTTTAACTAGCGGCATTACCATTAAAATTAAAATTAATCTTTTGTTACTCTGACATTAAATGTTTAATTGAGAATGGGAAGCATACTAAAAACCGATATTCCGTTTTGATAAAACTGAATAATACAGTACAAAAGATACTTTGAAACGTTTCCGAAAATGCATGGCAGCAAAGGAAACTTCGTTTTTTAAATTCGTCCGGAAAATATATTGGTTTCTGATATATAAAGATAAAGAACGCTTTTCGGAGTCGTGGGTAACTTCGAAGAGGTTATTGTATATTTACGTTCTTGGTTATACAGGATGTCCGAAACGAAACACCCTAATTTTGAACACTTATACTGAATATATACAACAAGATAACAATAATAAACAAACAAGACAATTTTATTAGGTGGTACATGGTAGTTTAGATGTGGAAATTTACATTATGTAATAGCATTTTTATTTCAGCTGCTAAAAATCGATAAAAAAATAAAAATTGAAAAATGACAACGAATTCTGGAAAATCGCAAACCGTGTGATGGTATGCAGAATTGGGGTACACTGGCAGGATGGAGCACCTCCACACTGTCAATTGGGAGTCCGGAACACATTAACTGCTGAATTGAGAGAGGTGGTCCAATTCTTTGGTCATCTCCTTAGACATCCTTCGTGCCATTCGTGGGACACATGTTAAAATGGTGTGATTTCACAAAAAAAACTTCATTATGTGTATGCATTGTTGTTTCACTCTTCTTAATGCAACGATTACATGTTGTATTACAGACTGTTCAAATTAGGGCGTTTCGTCTCGGACACTCTGTATTATATTTTCTTGAATTAAGAAACATTTCTCCTTTTTTTTACAGTGCATAGGATGTTAGACCAAATATTTAAATGTTTGATTCCCATTGTGATAAATGACACACTTCATTCGTACTTTACATCTTTGTAGTAAGCAGTAGAGGCTCGGGACTCGCTCTTTTTGGGTCACTAAATCCATGGCTGAAAATTTTATTCTTTTCTTACCATTATTTTTTTAAAGGAAATCTTTCTTTGTTTTAATGGTAGAATTTTCTATCAACAAATAAGGCAAATATTTCTTTTACAAAATAGTGGTTAGAAAAAAATAAATTTTGCCACCATGCATTTAGTGCCCCAAATAAAAGAAAGCAGGAGCCACCACCAGTAGTAAGCCATTCTAGACACATGAACGTTTCTTATAACGCATATATTCTTTCTTCTGATTAAACAGACCGAAGTCTGCAGACTGTCAGGCTTTTCAATTTTTCTGATAATTTATTCATATTTTCGGCCATGTTTGAAATTTTGCTTATTTAAATTGTGTTAACGTATACTATAACAGTTTATTTAATTGTACATTAAATAAGAACAAACAAAATCAAGCGTCAAGCATAGATTATGAAACACTTTCTAACTAACACTTTCAGCATATTTTAACAAAACGTCACTGATTAATCAGGTGTAAGTTGATGTCTAAGTAAACAATTTCAAAAACACATAACAAATTTGAAAAATCAATTTCAGCACTTACCATCAACAGTAAAAAAAATATCGGAATTCTTTTGCGCAGCTCTGTATATAGATTTGTATCTATACAGCATAGTATGCTAAAATTTAGTTCATGTAGGAAACCCATAGTACAGTTAAAAATTCCTATTCAGCAATCAGATATCATGTATTTGATATATTTTGTGCTGACATGCAAATGTCCTATAGAATTTGTTCACACCACGTAATATGTAAAAATTTGTTAAATTTTAAAATGTGTGCCAGAACTAAAAACAACTTCAAGCAATTATACTTCATAGACAGTAGTGTAAACAAATTATTTTGTGCATCCCTGTAAATGAATGATAAATGCTATGCCCACCATATTCTACAGTAGAGTTTAAAAAAACTGGTTTATTCCCAGGGTTTTTTCCAATACACCTGTTTAATTCCCAAAAGACCAGGTTTATTTCCAAAAAACCCGAATTATTCCTTAAAAACCCGGTTAATTCCCAGCATTAAACTTTTTTTTTCTTGTCTTTGCAACTCTATTCTATAGTAAACGTCTTGTGGTGAAGCTCGGTGATATATAAAATTGTCTTTATATTTGAAATAATGTAACATCATTAAAGTAAATCGCAACGGATTTTCCCTCATAAACCGTAATGTAACGGAATTATTTTGATTGTCCCTGTAAATGAATTATAAATGCTACACACTACATTTTCAATACCAAACATGCTGTAATAAACCTCAATAACATATATCAATTGAATGACAATCCGATTACATTTACTTGAGTTAGAGCATGGACAAACAGACAAACCGAAATCATAAACGCTTTTCAACTACGTTGGAAAATGTTAAAAATGTTATGAATTGAAAAAAGCTTTTGTCTTCTTGTTTTCATTATCTAGTAATTTTTTATTCCCTTTATTTTGCAATTCGTTAACCCCTTGAAGGGCACCGGTATATTATATATACCACTTAATTTTAATCCCAAAATGCCACTATGACACCAGGATTTTATAATCAAATTTTGAATTTATGCGCTACATGAGGAAAAGCTTTTGCTAATTTTAAAATAAATTCGTTCGAGAATCCTGGTGTCAATCAATCATTTCAATATTTTAGCTACAAGAGTACTTTTCCCCTGAAGGGGTTAAACAATATATAAAAAAATAGTCATTTTTAACCCTTTTTATCCTGACAGTACTTATAAGTACCACTTTAAACCCTTCGCGTCGAGCGTCTTTTACAGAATTTTTAATCTGTTACCACCGGTTTTTCAAATGAGAAATTTTCACCTAATTGAATCGCAAAAATTCTACGATTAGATAAGGAAAACTTTACAAAAAAAAAAAAAAAAAAAAAAAAAAAAAACTGGTGGGAATAATCGAGGATTCTGAGCATATAAAAAGTAGCTGGAAAATTAATTCAGGATATAAAGGGTTAAATCAGATATTATAATGTTAAATCTTATTTCAAAAGATCCAAAGATTAATTCAACATTTCTCAAAAATTAATTTTATTTTTATTTCATTTTTTTCATTTTTTATGGAAGATTAGTTTAATTCTTTATGTCTGAAAATCAAATACTAATTATGTGTTTCTGAGAAAAAGGTATTAATTGCAAAACCCAAAATTTCAATCAACTGCCTAATTTATTATTTTTTTAGTAAGTAATAATCTGTTAGCTTCTATGTTATTTGCCTTTTAGTTAGAAGATACAAATTCTTCAAAAGTAACTAAATTGTCTAACTTTTATTTTCTAAAACTTGCAGGAATTGCTTGAAAAATAAAATTGTTCCATTGTTCCTATGCTTATAAAGATAAGAAATTACTAGTGTTTAACAAATCTTGAAATAAACTTAATTTCCGAATAATTGAATCTCTTTACAATTTATGCTCCATTGTCAAACAATAAGATTTTATTTCCTGTTAAAATTATTTGAAAGAAAGTCTCGACTCTCAGGAACATAGAATTCGTTTAAAGTCATTAATTCTTTAAGGTTGATTAATCAAGATAATGTAAATGATTTAAAATTACTCATTAAAATTGGATGCAATTGTTCGGAATAAGTATTGTGCATTCTTTGTTTTAGTTCTGAGAATATTTTTCGCAAACGGAAGAAAGCTATAAAATGTGTAAGAAATAAAAAAATTAATTAATGTAATTTAATAATATATTAAGATAAGCATTTCACTAACAACAGAATCAGACCTGTCTATGAAGTATCGTCACATAACTTTTAGAGATGAACCAGCATGCAAACTAACCAGCAGGTGCAACTAAGGCTCCTATAAGGGGAGCTGACGCATATCCATCTTATTGCCCAAAATAACCGCCATATTGTAACCCAGTTCAGCATTAGTTTACCGCCAGAGCAGGGGTTTGCCGTCCCTCTCACTGTCACTCGCCGTCGACCGCTGCTTTAAGCTAACCGGTTTTAGCTTGGTTTTTGTTCGCGGGTTATTAAATGACGAAGATGATTCAGCCTGTAGTATAAGAGCTCTAGGTGTAACGTGTGGCATTTCGTAATTTTACCTAATACCTGGTGTGATATCCTGAATTACAGTGTCATCTTTAGAAGCAATAAATAATCTCCTAACAGAAAAAGTTGTGTTTTTGTGGACGAATTACAAAGACGTGGGGTGAAATCCACGTAGTTAATCCTATTCAAGTTATAGTTATTTCATCTTGAAAGTAATCACTTTCTAGTGAAAAAGGAATTGGTATGTCTAGTGAAAATAATTGTAGTTTTGGGAACTTTATGGAACATCTTTTACACAATTTATGATATCACAAGGAATTAACATAGAAATAGGATAGTATAATTCAACTTTTTTGGGAACCAATGAAGATCGACGATTGGTTGATTTATGGCGTCTGATCATCTACTCGAGCGATATAGGCCCTAGGGGAGGTTATTCCTTCCGTGGGGCCTTTCTAAGAGTTCTTAACCCGTATTTACTGCAAAGTTAGAAGAAAACCACGGAAAAATCCGAACACTTATGTCGATTAGCACGACAAAGGTTTGAACCCAGTACCTCCCGTCTACCAACTTTCAGAGCAGAACCTCTCAGCCACCAATGAAGATTGAGGTTTCTCTTGCGACTTCGGGGAGTAGATGGGATTGGCAAGAGAGGAAAGACAAATAGAGTGAAATATCTTGATGCAGTGTGGACATGGGATAGAGACTGGCTGTATGAACTTTAAGTACCAGTTGATGAGATCTTTGCAGTAGCAGCACGAATATTGTTTGAACGCATGAGATGGTCTCATGCAAGCTTTATGTGACTGTTATTATATTAAATGAAATTGAATATTGTTGTTCTAATAAAGAACTTTGTATTCGTAAGATGTATGGTCTTTTATTTCAGTATATGTATCAAAAAGTATTCAGTATACAGGTAAAAAACCAAGCTAATATATGTAAGATAAATTTTATAAAACTGTATCCATTTCATCACACTGGACTAGGGCATGTAAAGTGGGTGGCTTTCCGCAATGTTTCAAGCCATAAACTGGAAAACATAATGTATCTGCTAGCTAAGAGGCATCTTGCTTTCATCACAGACCACGCACCTCATAATAAATGTTCACATGCCATACACCTACGTTATTCTACGACCTGGTAATGTGAAGGGAGAAGATGATTCATTACGCAAAGTGGATGCGTACACCACGAGCATGTAACGGGAGTCAGATATAAAAAAATGGGGGACATATTTATGCAAATTATCTCGATAGTAGGTACTTATAGAGAATCGGCGTTCTTGGTGTATGTATTTAAGTCATGCATCGCCTATAGCATTTTCTCTGCATTAATTTTGACGTTGTAATAAGTCAGACTCAAATTCTATGGTTGCATACAGGGCTTTAAGAATTTGATAAAATCTAGTACCCTGGAAAAAAATTTTAGTCGCCAATAAAAAATATTTACCCCTCCCCTCAATTCCTCTACCGGTCACTAATTTTCGAAAAGAACAAAAGTTATTTTTATGAATTAGTTGAGAAATTATATAATAAAAAGCATAGTTTAGAAATATTAGTTACGTAGTTTAGAATTGTATATGATTTATAAAGATAATAATAAACCAAGTTTTCTAATAAAATTTATCCAAAATCCTATATCTAAAAAAAAATTCTGTAAAGGCTGAATAACCGGCATGTGCAGGAAATGCTGATTGCTGATGGATGCTTCAAATGTCCGGATAGTTGAGTGCAACAGAACCTACAGAGTAACAAGAAATAACTTGGACGAAGTTTCAAACCAAAAATTTGTAACTACCACTAAAGTTATAAAGTTATTGTCATAAGGAATTGATTCTAGAAAGCTACTAAACAGGTGTAAGTAAGTTAGTTGTGATAACCATTATGGTTAACAAAGGATCTGCCATGCTTGAATTACATAAACAAGGAATGAAACAATGTGAATTTGTTCAACGATTGAAAGGGCCTACGCAGATGGTTTCATACACAATCAAAAGGTTTACAGAACTCGTTCATGATGGTGACAGACCAGGCAGAGGTAGAAAGCGCACAGTTAACACATCAAGAAACCGGGTAGTTATCAAAAAGCGAGTTCAACGAAATCCTAGGATTTCAATGAGAAAGGTTGCTAGAGAGATGAAGATCAACAGAGAAACCTCACGTTTGATGGCAAGAGTAGAGCTTGGTCTTCACCCTTACAAAATGAAAGAGGCTCAAATGCTAACTGCAGAGAAAAAACGCACAAGACTTCAAAGGTGTAAAGAACTATTACAGCGGGCCGCAGGTGACCGATGGCAAACATTTGTCTTCACAGAAACTGTTTTCGATTGAACAATCACAATGATGGCTCACAATAGCCATAATGATAGAGTTTGGTCAGCAGAAGCACCTGGACATTTTTGCATTGTTGAACAGCGTCAACGACCCCAATCTGTAATGGTTTGGGGTGGGATATGTGGTAGTGGGAAAACACCAGTTGTTTTTGTTGATCAAGGGATAATGATTAATCAACAAACATATCGCAAACTCATTTTGGAAGATGTTGTCTTACCTTGGTCACAAAAGTTCTTTGGAAACAAAAGATGGACCTTCCAACAGGTTTCCGCACCTACACACAGAGCTAAAGGCACACAAGATTGGTACAGGACAAATTTTCCTGACTTCAATTGAACTCAAGAATGGCTACCGTATTCCCCAGATTTGAACCCAATGGATTATTCTGTTTGGTCTATCTTGGAGACAAAGGTGTGTGCTAAACCTCATAAAACTTTGGCATCCCTAAAGAAATCCTTATGCAAGGAATGGGATAAAGTATCAGTAAGTGAGTTGCGGCCCATATCGGAAAATTGTGTGACACGTTTAAAGCTCCGTATTAAGGCTAAAGGTAGCCACTTTTAAAATTTGTAAATATGTTAGACGAAATAATGTATTCTCATTTATTTTGAAGTTTGGTCGTAATATATTCATTAGCATTAAAGTTATAATTATTATGTGTGTCCAAGTTATTTCTTGTCACCCTGTATATCTGACGAGGGGAGTATCAATAAAATAGTAAAGCAGGGATACATTTCGTTGTCTATTTTTCTGTCGAAGTCAGTGAAATTATTCCGGTTTTATTCTATTAACATTAGCTCTTGACGAACTTATTTTTACCAAATTAATAATACCGAAAAAGACAAAAAATGCAGTTTGTGTTCATTTCTTAAATCAATTTTCGTACAAAAACGAAAAAATAAAACTGCCAGATTAAATAAATTAGTCACCAGATAACAGAACTTGGTCGCTAGTGACGACTTGGCGACCGCATTTGTCAATCCCTGGTTTTAAATATTGTAGGCGTGTGGTCAATTTACATGTCCCATACCTGATGCTGTGGATGATTGCGAAATGCGACATGTTTCACCTATGTTTTTGTTTACATGCTTTGTTCACTTCCAAAAGATTCCTGGTGATTCTGCATCAACATGTAAATTGTTAATTAAATTTATCTTAAAATTCGCAAAATAAATATACAAATGTCAATTGTATACAAATATCAAGAAATTGTGATTTCATAGAAAACGTACAACTTTGTCAATAATAATGTATTTTGGAGTTGGTATAACGTTACTGGCACTTGAATATTTCTTTACATAGAATTCTGTAATTTTTAGGAGTATGTGAATCCACTGAATGAAAATGTAATTTAAAGGGGTGGAAGGATATGCGTTTGTTTGTAGAAAGGCATTCAGATGTTATTAAGAATTTAAAAGGGGAAAATTCAAATTGAAAGTAAGCCATCTTGAACGTTATCTTGACATATAATAATAGTAATTATAATACAACATCTATATATATTGAAGGCAAAGTTTGTGCGTATGTTCGTTATGCAAATCTACAATTTTTGATCGTTTTGCAAGAAATTGGATATATATACGTTGTGGAATCCCGGTGGCAATTACTAGTTTCGGTACTTCTCTATTATCCCGTCGACCACTTTTTATAACGAAAAACTTTCGCCAAACTGTAAGATTAAACGCCAAAAATTCAGTCTCATTTACTTGATGTCAGAAGCATTATACGTGTTTGTTATGTCATCAAGTGGTTTTTAATTCGACATGTGCGTGTATTTTTCATTATGTTTTACTGATTTATTAGGTATTTCATTAATTTAAATAACAATTGTGTTCTTAAATTCTTATATTTTATTTATTTATTTATTTTGATATTCCAATGGCAACGTTCTCCCGTTTATTTGGCGCTACAGTTTGGGATAGTTTTTAGTTATGAAAAGTTGTCGACGGCATAATAGAGATGTACCCTAGTTTCTTTACAAATATCCCAAACCACTCTTTACCTTTTTTTTTCAATCACCTGCCGTAATGTATTTTTATAGAAGTATATATTTTAAATTTTAAATTTTCAAATGCATTTTTCATCCTTCCTGTTGCCACACACATCTTAAAATCTGCGCTATTTTTTGCATCCGAATTCGACGTCATACTGAACAGATAATCCGCATTTTTCGTACATAAAATTAAAACAATTTACTATATGCATGTTAAAATCAAGACCTCTTTATCATAGTATCAGACCTGTCAATCAGCAAGTTGCCTTTGACCGCTATACTTGTCCTGCTACTAGCGCCATCAATCGTTAGTAATAGTATTTACGACACGAAATCACACGAAATTTTTTCACAGCTCCATTTGTTCTATGCATTTGCTTATGAACTAGTAGTTTTCCTACCACTAAAATTTTATAGTAAATTTTATCTTATTAAATTGACAAGATCGTGTGATAACATGACGAAAAAAATTCTATTAAATTTTAGTGGTAAGAAAAAAGCGTAAGAGTTGGTAGCTATGCGGTAGCAGACCAGCTAGATTTTTTTTATAGATTTTTCTATTATATTTTTGGATACCAGTTTTTTAGTAGAGACAATTTTGTTTTGTTTGATTGGAGAATTCTGGGATTTAAAAGAACAACATTTTCTCTAAAAATATACTGGTGTTCAAAAAGCCCGAAACATGGCAACTGTGCGGTAGTATCCACCAGGCGGCGATACTTTCCGGAGAAAGTCAATTAATAAGTTGGCAATTACCGCGGACATTTTCTCCCATAGACTTTCTGTCAAGTCTGATCTATGATAAGGGAGTCTTGGCTAAAATAATGCAGCACTTTAATTTAAACGTGTTTGGAATTATAACATCTACTTTATAGCACAAATATTTAAATTTCAGCAAAAAAAAAAAAAAAAAAAAAAAAAAAAAAAAAATCCGGGAAAATTTCAAAAGAAATTAATAAAATAATAATAATAATAAATAAATAAATATCTAAATTGGACGTCATGTTTCATTTAAAAAAAAAAAAAACGTTCATATTCAAATTAGGATCAGCACCAACTAGAAAAAGCAAAGGTGATGACGTTATTTACACATAATCATAGTAGATTTAATTTTTTTATGAATGAAAATGTAAGTTTTCATTTTAAAATGATGTTGTAACATCAGTGGAGGTATCTTGCTCGTCTGAAATTATCGGCCATTATTTATAAATAAAGGTTTTAGTTTCAAGCCATACGAAATAGAATTTCAGTAAGCGCTACGTCATTTGGATCCTTTTTTTGTATTTTTCTTTTCGGTATTGTTAGAAAAATCGGGCATGCTTCTGTTATACATGCAAAATAAAACATATATTTTCATTTTTCTTTCTTAATACGTCTCGCATCTTTCCACTGCTCTAAAAACCTCTAAAAACCAATTCATGTTCATTAAGCGCCCTAAAATCTGTAACAAGAAAGACTAAGTTTAAAATGTTCAGAAATATTTTGAGAAACAGCCAAAAAAATTAGATATGAAGATAATGAATAAAATTTAAAAATATACTTCCGGCCTGTACCGGGAGGAAAAGGTAGCTTCCATATTCCAAGTTTTTAAAAATTCAATTCATTTTACTCAAACACTCGAAGCTAAAATGGCTGGAATCCGACTATAGAAGATTCAATCCCGGTGTTCGTTAATACTGAATTTGAATACGAATTTCAGCAGGAGAGTTAGAGCATAACAAAAATCACACAGTTTCAAAATATCAGGCAAAACAGAATTTCAAACAACTATATCTCAGCTATTTTGTAAGATAAAGCCAAATGTCCTGCCAACAATGGTCAATAATTTTAGGTACCTAATAGATCTCAAGATTGCACTTTGCTATTTGAACTTATTTTATAAAGAATTTCATAAAATGCTCTTGGTATAGTATAGATATAGGTTTTAAGATATTGTTTTTAAGATATAGTTTTTAAAATAGAGGAATTCGCATAGATGGTGGTTTGTTAAATAGAGGTCTGACTGTATTTGCAATTAAATTTTTCGAAAATGCCTCAATATCCTTATTGTTTAAATATTGGTTCTGAATAACATTTCATAAAATAGAGGAATTCGCAAAATAGAGGTTCATTAAATAGAATTTCGACTGTATTTACACGTTTCTGGCCAAATGAATTTAAATATGCAATCAAATTATAGAATGGCTACATAAATTTCAATTTGTTTTAACATATATGCGACACTTTAACAAAAGAAGTACTACAATTATAGACTTTCCATAAATTGACCAATGTTTATTAGTTTTTTCAGCTTAGTATACATTCATGCATACATACTCATAACTGTGAACTTTTTCACTTTTTTCCTACCACAGTTTTTGAAAAGAGAAATTTATCTTATTTGAACAAATGAAGCAATGTTTATTTTCCTGAAGTACCTACGAATTTCGTACCTTCCACCGCCCACTGAATATTACGCCTGATCGCTGACACAAAAATTGATGCAGTCGTAGGCGGAAATTTTTCAGCGTGTATACGGTCCCTTGAAATTCAATACCAATAATTTCTAAAAGTTTTCTCCGCCTTATTTGTCTTAAATTCAAAAAGGCAAAGAAAACTTTTAGAAAATACTGGGGTGTAAAATTAGTGGACCGCACAAAGGTTTTACAAAATCGGCCCTCGAGTTAGACATTTTTGTGTCAGCTCTCATGCCTAGTATTCAGAGGGCGGTTCACCTTCCTTCGATGACGTGTATCTGTTTGGTGCATGAGCCGATGATAGACGGAATTTGAAAAGAAAAATTCCGTTCCGCTTGAAATATTATTTAATCTTAAATTTTCGGAGATACAATGAGACAAATTATCTTTAAACATACATTGCTAGGAAAAAAAGCGTAACAGTTGGTAGCTATGAATATTATGTATGTTTTTTGCACATACATATCTATATTTTTTATTGAAAAGAATGTCAAATGCCATCTCCTTGGATGAACTCAAGTAATGTATGTAATATAAGAATGCTTTTTTACATATTATTTTACAATGAGAAATCTTTAATTTGCCTTCGAGTATTAGTTTTATTAAAACTAGTTATTCAAAAGCTGAATTTTAGAAAATAGTAATATGAATAAAGTTAAGTATTTTTATTTTAAATAAAATAGAATATTTAAAATATACATTATTTAAAAATAATAATTAAATGAAAGAATTAATTCAGCAGTAAATGTGAAAACATGGAAATGTAAGTCAGTCCTTCAGAAAGTACTTTAAATATTATGAATATCTAAGTTTTAATTAAATGCTTGAGACTTCTTATATACACAGCTTTTTATTTGAAAATGATAACACCCCTTAATCAATTCTTATAAATAATAATTTGTCATCAATTTCTTTAGAAAGTGTCTATTGTAAAAGAGAAAAATATTTCACTTCTAAGGTATTAATGCTTAGTTATAAAATTTAATTACTGATTGTATAAAATTTAATTACTAATTATTCAAAAATTTGAAAGAATATACCCTTTTCCAAAATAATCCTATTGTAAAAAGATAGTAGTTATTTTTTACCAAAATATCGGTATTTAAAAGTAGTCATAAATAAAAGTAGTTTATTCACACAGAAATACGTGAAAAAGGTTAAAGTACATTTTTATTACATGTCTTTATCTGCTCATATAATTATTCGCATTTTGTAAAAAAGTAACTTTGTCGTTAACTATGAAGCAACAAAAAATAGATACGAGAATAAAGATAAATTATTCTAATTAAGTATTAAGACCCTATGATACTAATTATGTATTCGAGATTTAAAGGATATGTTTTTAATTGAAAGTGTTAAAACCACTTAATGAAAGCTTACAAGTATTAATTTGACGTGCATTTCTTCAACAAATGTTTTTGTGTTAAAGAGAAAAATGTTTTGTTTCTAAGCTATTAAAGTTCATAAGTAAAATTTAATTAAGAAATGACCGAAATCTTTCGATAATTTTTAAATAGTCCTATCATAGTAAGATCAGATACATTTACTTTAAAAATACATATTTTAACGAGACAGTGATATATAAAAATGTTGCTTATTTACACAAAATATACCAGAAAAATGCAATTATTTTTTGTTACATATGAATATTTTTTAATGTATATTACAAAAACGTAGTAAAAAAAAAGGAAATACTTAGAAGTTTAATATGTTATAATGGCCAATAAGGAAAATTAAATTGTTTCTTAAATGCACTGATGTGTTTAAACATTCTGTAAATCATTTCATTGTCATAATGTTTTCACCTTAACCCCTTCGCGACGAGCGTCCTTTGCAGAATTTTTAATCTTTTACCACCGGTTTTTCGAAACAGAAATTTTCGCCTAATTAAATCGCAGAAATGCTAGGATTACAAAAGGCATATCTTACAATAAAAAATAACTGGTGGGAATAATGGACGATTCTGAGCATCTTATACGTCACGTATACGTGTTGCTCGTCCACAAGGGGTTAATGCTGAAGTTGGCACGAGAGAAGAGTATGCTCGAAAGTTGGCACGAGTGTCATATGTAATAGCTGCTCTGAAGCATGAATTATTGTTTTATAGAACAAGCTTTCATCTAATTGTAAATATTGCCTATTTGAATGACAATGATACAGGACCGATTGTGATATCCAAAAGGAAGAAAAGGAATATTTCTGAAATGGGATAATTGCTCGAGCACTGTTTTTAGTATATTTGAAAAAAAGGAAGGGTTGATGGCAAAACTGAGAACAGAGAACATCTCCTCAAACGGCCAGCCCATAGAGTGATGTAGTATCAAATGTACTCCGCCAAATCTTGTTTAAGTATCGCAATACAGAAATGTAAAAAAAAAACTTATGTACCACTTAAAAGTAAGAGATAATGTAACTTTGATTTTTCCTACAGAACAGCAACATGATCTTTATAAACAGTCTAAAAATTTCAAACTATACCCAAATTCGTACGGAAAATTAAAAGTGAACTTCATGTAAATTCTTACTGAAATCCCTGGTAAACCCAACATTGACCTTGAGCATATTTCTGCTCAAAACAATAATTTCTCTAAATTATTGACGTTTAGTGAGATGATGACAAATGCAACGCCCTTAGATCTTAAAGCTAATGGTAGAAATAAATTCTAAGTATTTTTTTTTCTGAAAACAAAAACTGTTAATAGTATTACATTATTTATGTAAATATATGTAACTAAAAGTTCCTTTGTTTTTTATTCCAGTGACTTTTATACCATTCTCTTTTTGCTAGGCTTCTATTCATATCACACTTCTCCATCCCAGTTTCTTCTTTTACTCTCTTTAGTGGTTATTTCAACTACATAAGAGTTTTTCATTTCGCAAGATGGTCATCTTACCAGACTTCTTTCCGTTTGCTTTTCTGGTATACCCTATTTCCACTACATTTTGATTTTTTCTGTGGTTCATATTATTGACAAGATAAATCATCTATCGACTGGGCGTAAAGCCCCTCAAATTTGCCTCACTCAGTTCGGCAATTTTAAAATTAAAACGTCTCGTTTGAATGTCTTTTTTTACTGCCCAATCTTCATTTGAAACTTTTCGTGTATGTGTCTACTCCGTATGTAACATTCAGATGTAGTTTGCTTTCATATTCACATTCCACTGCCCTGGTATCGTCGTTCAATTTCGTTTATTTCCTGGTAGAGTTTTGCATGTTGATTCTCACTCACGGAGCCTAGATTTTTCAGGAAATAGTGTTCAGGCTCTTTGAGTACACTGAAGCTTTGGCATTTTCCTCTCCTTTTCTACGATGTTTTTGAAATAAGTATATTTCTAGTCGCAAAGAAATTTTTTCACAACATCTTTAAAATATATGAATGCTGATCTCACAGAATTTTCTAATGTTGATATCAAAATGCATTTGCGTTTTCAAACAATTGCTATTTCATAAGATTACGAATGTCCAAGACATCAAACATGCCTTTTTAGAGTTTCGCTTTCGACGGTCGTGGAAAATATTAGGCTAGGTACCTGAACGTGTCACAATTTTTGGATAATGAATTCGCAAACTATTTACTGATGCTAAGTTTGATGTGATGTAGAGACAGAAATATTTTTTTGGATCCATAAAAGATATTAAGGAATCTCTTTTCCCCATTTTTAAGAGTTTCGCTTAGCTATATCTTCTGTGCCCAGTAATTGTTTTTAGCACGACGCGACGGTGCCATTTACACGAAAATCATGCGTACTTTGTGTATTCCCTTCAATGACCATGAATCATATCGAGTACTTAACACATCATCACATATGGTCCCACTCGATTTTGTTTAATTTATGCTTGTTTAAGATCAAACTTTATTTTTCATACGTTTCTTTTAAATCTATTAAATGCACAGCTGATATTGAACCGTATTCTTTACCGTTGTGAAAAAGAATGGCTTTCAGACTTGTTTGTGGCGAGTCAATGAACAGTCTCCAATCGTCCGCCTCATCCTGAATATCGAACATTTGCATCAAACAGGGAATGTTAGAACAGTATACAAGTTCACCGTCTTCCGAAAAGTAAAGCACTGAATCACTTTCTGTATACCGTAAATGAGTCAAAAACTCTTCTTTTGTAGATTGAAGTCAAGTAACTCAGCAAACATGTACGAAGCGCCAGATCTCTGGGTATGTCGTTCATTTACAATTGTGTACAACGTTGGAGCTTGCTAGAGTCATAGACTTGATAATCTTCATCCGAATCGTCAGTGTACTAATTGTCTGTGGATGCGAGCATCTTGTCCGTTCATTCTGGAGGTAAAGGTATGGAAAAGGCAGTTCCATGAAGCACATGCGGAATCAAGATTCGTGTAGATGACTTTTTTGTTTTTGATGTTGTAATCCCGTATATTAAACGAACAAATGTTGCAATTTCCGCTGTGTTTTCAGGGCTCCCTTAATTTCATAGGAACTCCAAAACAGAAAATATTTTAACTTACCTCTAGCCCACCTACAGAGTCCTTCTACACAACTCGGACATACTCGATGTCATCAGGCCAATCATTTGACCTGGTACGATGTGAGAAACATATATTTTTTCTGCCTCTTCCCTTTTATGTAATAGATCAAAATTTTACCTTTTCATTATGACAGGTCACATAATGTTTAATGCAGAAAGCGTATTCCCTCTTAATTAAGTTTTGCTATGTCACTAATGCATTTTTTCGATCGAAACCCTCCCCCTTTTAAAAATACAAATATTCATAGATACTCTGCTCTATTAAACCGAGATTGCAACGTATTTTTAATGACACATTATTTTAACTGCGCAGTATTAATTCATTAAAATCTCCTTTGTGTTAGTCAAAACATAGCAGAAGCAGTACAACGATGTATCTCCTAATATGGTTACAATAAATGGTATCTATCATTCGTCGTTCTAAAAATAGCGTAATTGCAGCTGTAAAATGAAAATCCGCCCATCTCAAAAATTCCTGAAATCATCGTGTGACCCGGACCGTTA
Source organism: Maratus michaelseni (assembly GCA_963931845.1). Lineage (NCBI taxonomy): Eukaryota > Metazoa > Arthropoda > Arachnida > Araneae > Salticidae > Maratus > Maratus michaelseni. Next base: position 44,333,003 of record OZ007592.1, on the reverse strand, counting down.
AAAAGGTCTTTGGCAGACATAATTTTAAATTATTTAGAAGGTCTATGCCAAAAATGGTACTCTTTCTCAAAAAATTCCCATTAAAGTTGTGCTCTCTCCGAAAGAAATCCCGCCAATTTAGCAACCTGATTGGCGACCTCTGTAATCCATCGATTTCAGCTCCGCTAGAAGTGAGAACTCGTCTTTGTTCCCGCCTGTAACGCTAGTTAGATGTGTCTTCCTGCCTCTCTCTTATTGTAATTGTACGATCTACGCTGATGTTTATGTCATCGAAATAAACTAATTTTCTTCAACAATCCTGGAGTTTTTTTTGGTATCCTACCTTCAATAGAACCTGGGCACCCCATTGACAAACATTATCATACTAGGTTTACAATACTTTCTCCAAAGTATGCAAAATACACTTTCTCAACACATTCTTCGATTTTCTTGTTGCGTTTGTAATCACACGTTCTCAACAACTACAGCAAAAACGCTTAGCAAACTCAATACAATCTATTACAGCCATGATAATAGAAACTGTCCAGACTGGATTGGTTGGTTGGTTGATTTATGACGGCCGATTACCTACTCTTGGGATATAGGCCCTAGGAGGGAGTGCCCTCCGTGGGTGTCTTTCTGAGGGATCCTAACCCATATTTACGGCAAGGTTCGAAGAAAACCACGAAAAACTCCAAACGGTTAGGTCAACGAGCGAGACATGGGTTTGAACCCAGCACCTCCCGTCTACCAGCTATGAGAGCAGAACCTCTCAGCCATTGGTGGGGCCTGTCCAGACTGGAAACAAAGATTTAGATTCAAGATTCTCATGTAAATAATGTTCTAGTGCATACTGTAAGACATAACATAAAGTTCTAGTATATGTATGAATACATTTTTAGTTTGCCAGTAAAATAGATATTATCAGTTTGTGATGAAACTGTACGTGCTAGAAAGTTTTTAGTAAGTATCCTTATCGAAATTAGCATACAATATTGCATAAAAAACTGTTTTTGCTTAAAATTTGTATTATGTTGTCTATTGCTTATTTGTTATATGTATAATATTTATTTTGGTAATTCTTTAAATATATGAAATATTTCAACGCCTGTTGGGATATTCCATAACTTTGCCTTTGGCGAAGAAACACCAAGCCCCTCGCATTGCTACCCGGCAACTCTTTTCGACAGTGTTGAATTCAGACACTTTTCTCCGGGAGGGATTTCTGTGGCTACGGGGGGGGACATTGTAGAGTTCCGGGCGGGAAATTGCACTTTTTAACCATTAAAAGCATGAAATCTCAAATCTTCCGGGAGGTTTTTCTGTGGCTACGGGGGGGACATTGTAGAGTTCGGGGGGGGGGGGGAGGAATTCAATGCTGCGGGGGGATGTCCCCCCGGGCCACCCCCTGAATTCAACACTGCTTTTTGATGTAGCCCCTTTGTAGGGACAAAAGAATTCAGCTGAGACGTCGATTCTGTGGCAACAAGCCTCACACACACAATTTAATGTATTTAATAAATGTTTTGTTATACGGTTCGCTTTTATTAAATCTTACACAGCCTCCACTGAAGTTCTATTATATTTTTATAATTTGTAATGAATAAGCACTCTTCCAGATCGATTTAAGATAATGTATATAACAAATATTCTGTCACATAATGCCCATGTTTGCACAAGCAATTTCCTTCAGGACACTTAATATTCTTTAGACAAGTTTTGTCAATTATTCGTTGAATAAATATTCTGAAATCAAGAAAGAAAAATCACTTAAGTTCTCTTGGCACGTAGGAGAAAATTACATGTGATAAACTAAACACGAAATAACTTCTGTCAGGAAATTACTTTTAAAATGTATTTTCGATATTCACATTCCCAAATTATCATATTTTAAACTTTATCAATTCAGAAATTAAATAGAATTTTACTTGTTTTGTTTTAAATCAACATGAAGAACAAAATAAATTACAGTACACCAGTATACGGAATAATTTTGGTATTTTGCACAAATTTAGCGTTGCTTTGTTCTTTTTATAATTATATTTATTTATTTATCTGATATTAGAGTTTAGAAGAAGAAATTATTTTAATTATTATTACAAGGAGCGTGGTATAAAAAATAGTAACTAAAAACTACTGGCGAAAGAGGTGGGTAGATAAAGCTTATTTTTTGCCACCTAATAGTGTCAATTTCATTTTAATTTCCTACGGTGTTTTAACTGTTTTAAGATATTTTAGGATTTGTATTTATCGCCTCTCTGATTCATTTTTGTTTGGAGTTTATTTAGATATGTTATATGAGATCAGAGGCATAGGTTTATTTGGAAAATTATAATCTATTTTAATTATATGAACTTCTTTTTTGATAAAACTATCATTATTTTATTTGAATGTTTTATTTTTTGATACACACATGAACACGTATACAAACTTTTATAAGCGCTACATTTCGAAAATAAAAATTGAATTGATAAAATTCAAATATAAGGAGAGTTCAAATGAAAAGGAGTCTTTTGCAGTAGCGCTGTTGTTTCTAATCCCAGTAGGTTAATGTGGGTAACGCATCATTTATCCCAGTTGCGCATCTGTAACGAACCACTTTGCCTCAGTTTATGTATTCTTGAAAAATTGTTTCGTACGATCGAATGAATGATGGATTTCTCCAAATTGTAACGGTATTGAAACACGTTGCTGAGACATTATTAGAAAAAAATAAGATGCGAATCGACGTTCAGTATTTTTTTAAATATATAGTTCATATGAATATTTTTTAAATGAAAGATACCATTTGAACCAGGAAGGTAATGCAAAAATTTGCGTGGATTTTTTTTCTAATTCTAAAGTGGACAGGGCGATCGGGATTTCAAAATGCCGAAAAAACCGAACGCTTCGCTTTCGTCTGCGTGAAGTTCCGCATAACGTCTGTAGAATGACCAGAGCAACCCACGGAAGGAAGGAAACTTGCATTTTTGCGATGTTCTTTATGTTTTTAATTAATACCATGGCTAATTATCAAAAACTTAAAAAAAAATCGCTTCAAGGTGCATAATTTTAGACACACTTACCAACTCTTGTATCTCTGCACGTAGCAGTTTTTCCAGAACGCAACACACACGCCTACAGACAGTCAAACAAGCAAACATCTATCTTTATTATTGTAGTTATCAGGAAGGGCAAATTTCTTTATGGCAAACTCGATCTATCATTTTTTAATGCATACAGTTTATTCACCCTTATAGTCTATTCATATGAGATACATCCTATCTTAGTTTGGTAGATAGTGTGAATTTGAGAAAATGGTAGCAATCCTCTTTAGAAGAACGGAACGGCCTATACACATACACGGTACATACACTAATACACACACACGGTAAACTGACTATACTTTACTTCACTGATAGTGAATTTTTTTTTAATGTAGTAACAATTAAATGTTAAATTCTTTATCTGCCTGAACAACTAGCGTAATTATGCGATATTATGGTAAAAATACATATAAAAACAATACCAAAAATATAGTAAAAAATTTCTTCAAAGTTAAAAAAATTGTTCTTAGAAAGAAGATTTTTCGATTTAGAAAAATAAAATTTCTTCGGACACCTCCATGTTGTTCAAAATAATCTATGTGCCGAATTTCGAAGCTCTGGAACTCTCGTATTACGATAGACGCACAAACAGATAATTCGTTCTTTATTGTATGTAGAGTTGCACAGTCATATAATTTGTGAACGTACGTAGCTTTATTATAAAAGTGCTATCTACACATAGGAAAGTGAAAATGTTATATAGAATGTGGTCACCCACAGCACGCAAACTGAATAATGTGGAATTTGGGACTTTTTCTCGAAAACCTTCGGAGGTAAAAGTACGAAAACCGTTTAGAAAGTAGTTCATCATCATCATCATCGATTTAAATGGTTGTATCAATTCATGTGCACTGAAAGGGAAACATTGTGCTCTAAACATTTTATTATTAAAAGTGCACTAGGAAGGAATGATTTCTGACTTCAAACAAACAAGCAGCTGAAACGTAAAGTGTCAGCATGCCCGTGATCTATTATTTGCTGGATTTTCTGATAAAACCACAAAGTACTCACTCATAAAAAAAAATCCTGCTGGAAACCCTTTGTCTTCTTACTCATTATTAGATCTTGTGTTTTAAAGTGGGGATGCAGACAAAAATAGTATAGAACTGCCCTGGTCGGCATATAATGAATATTTTAAAGCTATAGAACAACAAGAAAGTGGTAATTATTCTAAGTAACATGGAAAATTTGTCCAATTAATAAGAAGTTATCATTATCAAAATCATCTGCTTACAACTTGAAGTTGAACATAGAGGTGAGTTAGCATTTTCTTTATTAATAATAATTACTGGATCGCATCTAGCACCGAATATCTAAATCGTTATTCACTAAAATTCATAAAACATTAAAGAGAGTTTTTTTTCGAATTAAGATCCCTGGTTTAGAAAATATTCTTATCGCATTTTTTTTTCTTTTGATAATACGTCTTTTGATCGTTGTGAAATATTTGTCCAATGTATGCATACAAATTAATTTACTACGTATTTCCTTTTAAAGATTCCAATAGATAAAACAAGGGTGGTTGGAAATAAAAATATATTATTTTAAAAAAAGGCCTAAGAATGCTTAATTTTATTTTTATGGCTCTTTATTTTTACTTTAGCTGCACAGATTTTTTATCGTTAAAATAATTGATTTATAATGTTTTATATTTTATTTGATATTGGTTAGCTTGGTGTTTTAATGAAATATCTTTATCTTTGTCTACAGAATGAATCTAAAGCCCAGTATGTTGAAATTCGGGTTTTCAAAGGGAAACAAACAAAAAGAAATAGAAAGGAAAATAAATGCTAGGCTTAAGTCTATATGATCTTGTTCAATTTTTAAATTGCTTTCAGGAACGATATTTAAATTGTAAAGAAATAGGACTATTTAGTTCTATTTAAAAAAATAATGTATATTCAAATTTACCAAGGGCTACCTGCTCTTAAGGTTGTACTCAAATCCAGACTGGTTACTTTATGACATATTCTTTAATACATTTTTGCTCGGAAACGCATGAAAATGCAAGTGTTCTTATTCAAAAACGTTGTAACCGAAAGGCGTTTTCCACTGTTATATTCAGTCTCCAGCTGAAATATGTCACTAACTGTATGCCGAAGTGTATCATTAAAAATAGATGAAAATTTATTAATACAACTATTACATGTTAGGTAAAGCTAATTTTAATAAGAAAAAGAAGTTAAATATGTTGAATGTCTCCACCATTAGAAGCAATGCATTCTGTATGTGTCCACATGATTGACCCGTTGAGCACACATAGCTTGATTCTCTTATTAAAATAAATTGTGCATTCGTTACATGTCTTAATTTTATTAGACATGTGAATCTGGTTTGCAATGCCACCCTTCTGGAACACAGTTAAGGACCTATATAAACTGGTGACTGGATACAAAAAATTACATTTCAGGACTGCTAATAATGTCATTTTCACGTGTAAGGCGTCATTTCGTACTAAATCGAGGCCGACTTTGCTTTTAACGTTTTTCTCGTTTTATGTATCGGTGTCGAGATAGGAATGTTAATTCCGGGATTTACTGCCAGGAGGTGCTGAAAAGTACCTCATCGTACAACGCAAACCTATTTTATTATACCTAGACATACCTAATTGTACAACGAAAACCTATTTTATTATACGTAGACACCACTTTGTGCTTATGATAAGGGATGTTGTGTGTGTGTGACAGAGAGAGAGGGGGATACGGTGGTGTACATCGTATACCTTCTGGGTTTTTTAAAAAGAAGTGCAGTATAGCCTCTATTCCTTAAGGTGTCTACGTTTAAAAAGCGGTTTTCAGCCAAAATTATTTCAAATATATATATATCGCATTTTTTTAAAGCCCAACGTTTTACCTTCCCAAAACCGTATTTATTTTTATTGTACAATAAATAGAACCGGAGTTATAGCGGTTTTTAAACTACACAACAGTTGTTACTCAAACCGGAATTTCTGTTTAAAGGGCCGGAAGTATTATTTAAAAATGCTAACTGTGGGGAGGGAAGCAAAAATGTACCCTTCCAGTAAAAAAAAGAGACTCAGTACTTGATAAAAAGAGTACGGGTTATAAAAATAGCGAAGTTAAGATGCATGATACTGTAAATTCTTGTAGTACAACATAAATCTAAACTTTAAATGCATTTTTTTGAAAATATAATTTTCGGCGAGAATGTTATATGCAAAACATGATTTCTCAAAAAGTTATTGGAATATAAGTATGAAATTTAAATTGTATGTTGTTTATACTATTGTGAAGGCAGACGACTAAAGATTTAATTTTAGAATATTTGTTTTATGGATGTTTAGTGGAATGACATCGATGAATTTTATGAAAATCAGCATGTTAAAAGGTGCAATATTCTATACGTTTTGGAACGTTTAAAATAGATTTTAGTTCATTGCCTTCACCATTGTCATACATATGAGGTGTAAAAAGGAAATTAAGATACATACAGTACAATTTTCTGTAGAGTGTTTTGCGTTTTGGGCAGAATGCCACTAAAGTTTAGTACAAATTCCTCCATTTATCAAACTCTTATCAATGAATCAAATATTTTTTGCTTTTCTTCACACTTTCTAGTCATAATCTTAATAAAAGTAAGTTAAAACAATAATTAAATAGCTTTTTGGAAAATATTGCTCCGTATGTAGTAGGGTGGATCGAAAAATCGAAATGTGGATAATCGAATCGGCGCGGGGTACAAAAGTTGCCTTTTATGTATATTAGTTTACATCTGTTTTTTTTATTTAAATCCATTCAAATCTTCCGGTGCCCCAAGCGCCCCAAAAATTGTTAAAAAATGAAATTTTTATGAAATTTTATAATTTTTATAATTTGTGTTATTTTTTTTAATTACTTTTGGCGCGGAGTGCAAAAGTTGTCTTTTATACATATTAGTTTACATGTTTTTTTAAATTGAAATCCATTCATATCTTCCGGTGCCCCAAGCGCCCCAAAAAATAGTTAAAAATTGAAAGTTTTATGAAAATTTATAATTATTTTGGTTTCTTTAATTCTTTATTTAATTATTTTATTACTTTTAGCGCGGGGTGCGAAAATTGTCTTTTAAGCAAACATGCAAAACATTTTTAACTTCGATAAATGTCTTCCGGGTGTCCCAAGACACTTAAATATTTGCCAAAAATCAATTTTTAGGCAAATTTTGAACTTAAAATTATAAGTAAAAATAAGAGTTAAATAATCATTTGTATAGCGCAATTATTAGATACAGGGGATGACAAATCGATTATTGTTTATATTAAATGTATAAAATTATTTTTCTATACTATATTGTTATATACGAAATTTTGAATAGAGCAGCTGCTGCAATTTGCCAGTGCTGTTTACAAGATATTGGAATTGTACACAAAAAGGGACTTCGAATTTAGTAGATCGCAACAAAATTCGTCGATAGCGTACTAAGGTGCGAAATTTTGTTGCAGAGACGAGCAATTTAGCCGTGTCTCGGTCTATTTAACCGGATTATTTTCCGATGGGGGAAAAAGACAATATAAAAATGCTAATGAGGAATAGCAAAATGTACTACACAAAGATCACAAAGGAGGAACATTATACTCTTGTCAAGGAACCTGGACTCTCTGCATATTGGACACGTTACATTTGCAACAGGAGAAGCTAAAGGCCTTTACGACATTTACTACATTCTTTTGATGTGCAACAATTGGTACTAAAGTCTTTTGTGGGCCAACTGCTACAGCAATCAAAATCTGTGAGCAGCTATCTGTAGCTTCCTTTTCTTCAATAAGTGTGGAGAATATGCCATATAACATAGGAAGAATGGTTTTTAGCAATGATCAGCAATATTTATATGACATTTCAGTAGAAATATCACGTGGTGAAAGTGGTTCTGACCTGGCATTTAAAAACCCTGTTCCAGTTGTTTACTCAAGATGGCTAACGACTGCAGATAGAACGTGAAGGTTGTAGGTGGTCACAGAAAATAATATCTGAGAATCTCATTGTTCTTACAACATATAATATGAAAGTATGGACCTATATGATTCCATATCAAAACAAAGAACTCCATAACAGAAGGACAGTGGTATATTTGGAAACTTATCACATTTTCTAGATATTTGGAACCCAATCTAAGAAAGTTTGTACACGCCGTTGTTCAACTAGATAGCTTCTTTTGTCATCCTGAAAGTTTGTTATTATCTATGCTCTGAGATAATACAGAGCCTATAAGGTCTTTAGCAATACGAAAGTACAGCGCCTAGAATACATAGTGTGGAAACCAACAAATGGTGTAATGCTTTAAAAAATGCTAAAAAGTTGTAGCATATAAATGTGCAACGGTGCTCCTACGAAGCCTACGATAATGTTGCAACCAGAGACAAAAAAATGCGTATCACGTTTTTTAACCATGCTTTCATACTTTAAAAAAAAACTTATAAAAATCACTAAGTCAGAGGAGAAAATGATATAATTTAAGTATTTAAAATACTTACCACCAGCCGAAACATTCTAATACAATGTCAAGAGCTAGCAGATGGCGCTGCGAACCCATCCTAATATTTTCAGCAACGTTGTACATTTATTGGATACAATTTTTTAGCACTATTTTGTAGCCGGTTTCCACACTATGTATTCTAGGTGCTGTAACGAAAGCTATTTTGTGCTAGAAATGAAAATAGAGGATCACCAGAAGTAAGAATTTTTCAAGTACCAAAAATACACTTCTAAGCAAAGTATTAGTGTGAACTTATTGACTGGCAATGAGTTGGACATTTTGAACCACCTCTTTTGATGAATGTGCCTTACGAAGAAATTGAGGCCATGGTTAATGTAGGAAAAACGGAGGAATGGTAAAAATATCAATGCCATACACAGGATGATAAAAGATGCATTCGCCTAGTGCCTGAAGCATCAGAAAGTGTATCTGGAAAAGAAAAGAGTCTCGGTTTCATATTGAATATAATAAAATCAAGACGCCATATCAAACATTATAATCCCAAAAAGGATTACAAACTTTAGAAATATGTAAATCTCCAAATTAAGAGAAGTAAACAATTTGCTACGTAAGTTCAATTTTTATAATTTTTATGATTTAGTGCTTTGATTTTTAAATTTATACTTCATGTATTAATATAAAATTATTATTATTTATAAGTTTATACTTTAATAATTAAACACTTTACCAAACTTGTAAACAGTTTTCGTAAATTTAAAATTTTTAATATATTTTCTTAAAAATTTTAATATTTAACTGTATTTGGGGCACCGGCAGATATGATTGGATTTCGATAAAAAAAAAAAAAAATGTAAACTACAGAATAATGTAATGCACCCAATACACAACTTTCTCACACGACGCCAAATGGAATTAAAAAAAAAATTATAAATTTTCATAAAATCTTCAATTTTTAACTATTTTTGGGACGCTTGGGGCACCTGAAGATATGAATGGATTTCGATTAAAAAAACATGCAAACTAATACAAATAAAAGACAACTTTCACACCCCGCGCCAAAAGTAATTTAAAACAAATAAAAAAACAAAAAAAATTATAAGTTTTCACAAAAATTTCAATTTTTAACTATTTTTGGGGCGCTTGGGGCACCGGAAGATATGAATGGATTTCAATAAAAAAAAAGCGTGTAAACTAATATATATAAAAGGCAACTTTTGCACCCCGCGCCAAAATTAATTTCGAAAAAAAAAATTTTTTCGTATACTTTTCGATCCACCCTAGTATGTAGTCAGGTACCTTAAGTAATGTTATAGCGTATATTTTCGTGCGTATCCCTCTGCATTGAGCGTATACCCTCTGATTTTTTTTTACGACTATAGCCCTGCTTGTGATTTAATTTCGCCACTTATTTGAGGGAAAACAGACATAAAGAATCACCCTGTATGTTTGGAGACCTGACCGATCGTTCCGTGACCTACCAGTGGGACGCGATTCGCGACCCATAGTTTGGCAACCGTTGGTTTGATCATATATCGGTTACAGAAAGATTTTTAGATCTAAACAAGAACAGACTAAAAATGATTTTGTTTATTTGTACTTTGTGTAAAAGTATACAAAGTTTAAATTATTACACAAACTATTCATTTACTATTAATAATATTTTTTTGTTTCTAAACGTCGCACGATGTTCGTTTTGTAATTTTAAAATAATTAATGCAAAGCTTTTAAAGTATCAAAGTTATTCGTTTTTAATGTTCTGACCGTTCTTAACCACTTTAAAAAATCTATTTTAAGTGGAAAATATGTTTTTCATCCGTTTAAACATAATTCATGCATGAAAGATTTAGAGTGATTATAGCTTGAAAAATATTTTATTTATTTAAAACGTGTATTTTTGCAGTTGATCGAGTTACCAAACATGAAAGTCTTCATTGTATTATTCATTTTCTCTGTCTTGCTAGCACTTAGTGCTGCAGTTCAACCAGGTGAGTTATGAACTCACGTTTTTAACAATTTTTTGGGTTTTCTATTTCTAATTTTATATCCATTCTTATATTTTGCACAAAATTGAAAAATGGTCTCTGTTTGCTGAAAAAAAAAGAATTGGTTTACATAAATAATTTTTATGAATATCTGGTAATTTACATTTACAGACGCGGGATGGAGGCGGTATGTGTAATTAAACTACATAAATATTCCAAAAGTATAGTAAATTTTAATTAAAAAATTTCACTTGCATTTTAAAACGAAATAAATTCTTTTTAAACTATCCACAACTTGTTGCTCCCAAATATATTATATATTTTTTTTCTCCAGGATAAGTTGAATCAAAATAAAAATTGATTTTGGCTGACACTGTAAATATGAATTTGTATCCAATTTGATAGGAAATAAAACACTTTTATGGTTCAGGAAAACTCAATTAGATGGATAAAAAATGCCTCAAATATCACCTCTAAATATATAAGAAGGAAAAATCTTCCTTATTGGCAAATTGTTTCATCTCACAGTGGCCAAGATTTAAAGTTCATGGTGACTAAGATTAATATAAATACTCTTTTAATATTTCTTAACCCTTCAGATCCCAAATAGTATCTACCGGAGCAATTTTCATATTTTCGATTTTTCCCGTTATTTTGATTCTAAATAAGACATATATCTACAATTAATTATATATATATATTTCCAATTGTTTGTTACAATTCTTAACACCGAAATGTGCACTAAATACTAGAGCAAAAATTTCGTGACAGTTTTCTTACACAAGACTTATAAATGTATTATACAAACGATACATTTTGAGATAATATCAGTACTCTCCTCTACAAGTCGTGGCAATTACAGAATTTGGGTGATGTCAAAGTCTTGTTAGTGAAAAGACGCAAGGATTTTCAACATTATAAATAGCATCTGCTTATAACAGCAACTAGATATAAACACCTTCACTAATTTGCCGAAACACCAATAGATAATCCTGAATTTTCCTGTCACAAATTTATCCAGAATTACCGAACAAAGGAGAGGTGAACCGTAATAGATGCATGGGTACTGGGAAGTTGAAAAAACGCCTTCTTGGCCGAGTGTAGGACTGCGGCGCGCAACAAAGTTAAAACATTTTAAGGTACTTTTCCTATATACGGAGGGAGTTGCCTTGGAGTTTATTTTTTTAAAGCTTGGCGCAATTCGGGTTTCAGATAGTAAGAGTTCTTGCTAAATGATACAAACAGCTATAAAAACAAACCTGATGAATTTTATGTGATTATTTATACATGTACTCTCTCTCTCTCTCTCTCTCTCTGTATATATATATATATAATTGTATATATAATTATAGCTATACATAACTATTATATATATATAATTATTATTGTTGTTGTTGTTTTTTGTATACAATTCACATTTTATATATAAAAATGGCCTCTTTATATTAATTAAAAGATATAAATATTCAGAAAATTGCTTGTATTTATGAAACAGTGAGCAGGTTGTGCAAGAAAGTATGCAGAAGAATTTCCTTCTCTCGCCAAGCCCATTTATCGCCAAGGATGTTAGTTTCACAGACATTTTATTCTGCAGGATAATTTCACCAATACTGAGATTAATATCTTGAAAACCTAAGCAATTGCCATGGTTTGTTGGTTGGTTATTTGCTACAACCGATTATCTGCGGTAGGCATATAGGCCGGTGGGGGGGTTTGCCCTCCGTGGAGGTCACGATAGATGTCGGCAGACCTAATGCTAACGGTGACCTAAAGGATCCTAACCCGTATTTACGCAAGGTTCGAAAAAAACAATTGTCATGAGAGAGTCAAAATGACTAAATGTTTTTCTATATTTTAAGTTAAAATAAGGAAAACTTTTACATGAAAAAATTATTTTATATGTGAAAGTGATACTACGCTAAAAATGAAATTTGTAAAATTGATACATGACTAAACGTTTGTATCAATGTAGTGTAATTTCCATTGACTTCTCATCATATCTGTAAATTTTTACAAATTATATCAATGTAGCGTGGCGTAATAAAATATTTCAGATTTATGAATTTAAAATCACATTTCGTTAAAATATGAATATAAATATTATAAACGAATATTATGTATGAATATTATTAATGAATAGGATGTTGCTTTTGCATTTAAAAGCCATATATTAGAGATAAAAAAATACATTGTTAATATACCGAGTGTCCTAAAATTGACCGACTGATTTTAAAATTCAATAACTTGCAAACGGTGACAGATATTTAAAAATTTCTTGCAAGAGGGTTACGTAAGTTATCAGGAGTTCTTTTCCCCCTGATTCCTGATTTTAGTTCAAATTACCAGCAATAGAAGACGCTGCGAGCAATATATGTCCAATAGAGGCAGAAACAGATATCACCCAGCATTGGTGCGAAGGAAAGAGGTTAAAAATATGGAGTGGGCCTCATTCACTAACACAATCTTGTTCTTAGGGTTCTTAGTGTATTGGCGAGTGAGACCCATTCCATATATTTAATCTCCTTCACATCAATCCAGGATGATGTCTGCTTCTGCCTCGACTGAGCGCGTATTGCTTTCAACGATATCTATCGTTGCAACTAAAACCTGGAAACGAAAACCAGTAAAAAAATCCTGATATCATACATCACTCTCCTGCAAGAATTTTTAAAATAACTATTACCGTCTGCAAGTTATTAAATTTTTAAATCACTCAGTTCACTTTCAGGCACACTGTTTATATATATTATGTTGTTTATATATATTTATATTTATAGATAATGTGCATGTTTGTCAACGTAAGGTAGGAAAAATGTTGAGGTAAATTTCTGGAAGTTTCGCTAACTTTCTCGTAATTTTCAAATCATTATAATACATTATATTATGTTTAGGGAATAATACATTATGAATGACTAACTCCGCAAGAATTGTTACTTTTCGCCTACAGTTAATTGAGAAAAACTACTTTACTTGAGTGCGTGACGTCACATGCACATTATCTATTTAAAACATGAAAGGGTTTAAAGAAATCCAATACTACTGTACTAATAGAACAATTTTAAATAATATTATTAAATACTAAATTAAACTCAGAAATTATATTTACAATATAATTTAAACAGAATTTCTTAAAATTGCGTTTCCGATTTATGTGATTTTTGGTGCAAAACATTATTTCTCAAAAATATATTGTTCTTTCAAGAATTGGATAACAATTTCGAAGCTGGTGAAATGAAAATGTCGCCAAGTTGTCGAACTTATAAAAAATATATTAGTTTTTAAAATTAAAATAAATGTTTTACATTTAAAAAATCCGCATATTTTTTAAGTGTATAAATCTGATAAATTTCTTAGAATTGAAGTAAATGTGTTAAAAGAGAAAGAAATGAGTTTTCAGAAAACGTATCATAACTCAAAGTTCTGAGAATTTAAACACGTGTAAATTAAAATATCGTTTTACTAGGAAATTAGAACACCTGCTACTCAAAAGAGAAATCACTGCATAAAATGTCGGAGGATCAAGGTGGCCGCTTTAAATTCAGCAAATACGTGATTGATAATACACTAGCACCATTTTGTGATTAAACTTAAATTAATTCCAAAAAGTATCAACTGTGAGAAATGAAGATGATAGACAAGCAAGGGTACTGAAAAATGGATCTATAAAACCTGTTGTTAATCATACTAAGTCGCCGCCGTGCCTAATCAGATAGACTGACCTTATAAGGAGATTAAAGATTCAAAAACAGATATTGGGAAGCCGCGCGATATGATGAAGTAGTGAAAAGAGATACTGCTTAACATCTAGAATATATTTTTCATAACAATAGGTCACTCTTATCAGCCAGTGTATGATCCCACATGACAAAAACTTTTACTTTGACAACTTTTACATGAAAAAATTATTTTATATGTGAAAGTGATACTACGCTAAAAATGAAATTTGTAAAATTGATACATTACTAAACGTTTGTATCAATGTAGTGTAATTTCCATTGACTTCTCATCATATCTGTAAATTTTTACAAATTATATCAATGTAGCGTGGCGTAATAAAATATTTCAAATTTATGAATTTAAAATCGCATTTCGTTACAATATGAATATAAATATTATAAACGAATATTATATATGAATATTATTAATGAATAGGATGTTGCTTTTGCATTTAAAAGTCATATATTAGAGATAAAAAAATACATTGTGTTGTAATTGGGAATTCATTTCCTGTTGCATCATCCAAAATCCCCCTTTTCTTCTCAAAGTTTTGAAACATAAAAAGCACCTACGCAGTGTAGAGGTAGGGATGTACTTCGATTTGCAGAAAAGAGACAGTGAGACTTTGACGCATGCGCGCAACATTGTTTATTACGTAACTTTTTCAGAACATTTTTTATTAGAACTTTCGTTTTGAACTCTAAGTTTAAGTTTAGTTTGGTTTATGATTATGATTGTAAGAGAGCGTGTCGCTCCGTATTAGAAATGTATATAATGATGTGTGTTCGTCGTTTTATTTGTCATTAAATAGTGATGTGTTTACTAATATCCTGCATTTTATTTGAGTCAAGATTATTCTGTCGTGAAAATTGCATACATTGGATTATATTGAATCAACTGAAATATGTTCTTTATTGAAGCAATGGAGCCCCGATGCCCGTTTTTGGAACTTAGAGGTAAGAAAGTTTGTTTCTTACTAAATTTATTAGAAATCAATTACATTGAAATTGATTATTTACATGTTGCAACTCTCGATTGAATTAGTAATATAGGCAGTTGGAGTTGCCACATATTTTGCATCCATGCCGGGATCGGTGGCTCCGGAGTTGATTGGAATTAGAGATTAGAAAGTTAATTAGAAGTTAGTTAACTAGAATTGAACATTAAGTATGGATAAATTAAAGAAATCAAGGACGCCAGTGCGTTCCAACTTCACAAAGTTGATAAAAGAAATAGAAGATACTTTGCAGGCTAAATGTGATAATATCGATAGTCTGTCGTCTCTTTTAGATAGGTTAGAATCAAAACATGAAGAGCTCTCATTAATAGATAAACAAATTTTAGATAATTTATCTGAAGATAAAAATTGTTCACAAGACGCATTCGATGCTGAATACGAACAAACAGATAAATATAACACCAATTATTGAGAGGTGAAAATAAACTATCTAGATACATTCTTAAATTAGAAAAAGAGAGCAATTAGGATACCTCTTTGTCATTAGACAGTATGGCCACAAGAAGAAAGTTTAAATTACCTAAATTAGAGCTTAAGCCCTTTAATGGCGACATAAAAAATTGGCTATCTTTTTGGGGGCAATTTGAAAAAATCCACGAAGATCCCGATATTGTAAACGAGGACAAAATCCAGTATCTAATTCAGGCTACCCAAAAGGGATCTAGAGCTCGGGAAATCGTGGATTCTTTCCCCCCTACAGCCGATAGCTATCCAGAGGCGATACAATCGTTGAAGGCACGGTTCGGTAGAACAGATATTTTAATCGAAGTATACATACGCGAAGTACTAGGATTAGTTATTAATAATTCTTTAGGACAAGGGCAGAGACTGTCCCTTGTTAAGTTGTATGATAAAATAGAAACATACCTTCGGTCATTAAAAATGTTAGGCGTATCGAGCGAAAACTATTCTTCGATTTTATATCCATTGGTCGAATCGGCATTGCCTTCAGATATTCTTAAATTATGGGAAAGACATCTTGGCACTTTATCTGTTAATGATAAAGATAAAGATCAGGGAATTAATAAATTAGATACTTTAATGAAATTTTTACAAATTGAAGTTGAAATGGAGCAAAAGGTAAAATTGGCTAAGAGTGGGTTTTCTTTCGATAAAGATGTCTCAGTAAATAGAGAACTTAGATTCGATCGTAAGGATAAAAATTTTCTCCTTCCTACGGCGGCCGAACTGTATAATGCAGATGATAAAAAATTGGAAGAACAGTGTGTCTTTTGCGAAAATAAACACCGTAGTCAAAATTTTATACCGGTATGGAAAATGACACTCGCGAAGAGAAAAATGCTTTATTAAAAAAAGGAGCTTGCTTTCGATGCTTCAATGCCAACCACTTGGCTAAAGCTTGTAAAATTAAAACTAATTGTACTCATTGTGGGATAAGTCACCACCAGTTCATGTGCATAGAAAATAATAAAGATAATTTAGGCGATAATTCTAAAGAGGATTCTACTCCTAATAAAAATTGTATGCTTGCGAATACAACTTCTAGAAAAAGGGTTTTGCTCCAAACATTGGTTGTACGCATATACAATGGGGATATCGTACGAAATGTTAGAATTTTATATGACACGGGATCGCAACGGTCGTATATATCAAAATTTGCTGCTAACATGTTAGGATATAATAGTATAAGTAAAGAAAGAATAGTGCATAGTTTATTTGGGGGTCGACGATGTGAAGAACTACACGATAGATATTTAATTAATTTGGGAAATATGGATAATAGTTATCGATGTAAACTTGAGGTATTAGTCCAACAAAAGATTTGCTCTGAAATTTCACCTATACCGGAAGGATCCTTTATCAATGAAATAAAACGGTACGGAATTTTATTGACTGATAGAGTCACTAAAACTAATGATTTACTATACGAATTTTCTCCTGATGAAATTCATGTGTTAATTGGTGCAGATGTCGCCGGAAAATTATTTACCGGAAATTTAAAACAATTACAGGGCGGATTAGTTTGCATGGGAACTCGCTTAGGTTGGACAATTCTCGGGAAAACTGAAGGTTATGAAAATAAAAATATGAACAATTTAGTTTTCTCGCTGCATGTCAAAGAGGCAAAAATTTCCGAGTTATGGCACCTTGACACTTTAGGAATTCGAGATCCTGGGGAGAAAAAGGGTAGAGAAGAGATAGAGTTAGCCACTAAAGAACATTTTCTTAGTAATATAAGAGTAGATGACGAGGGTAGATATGAAGTTAGTCTTCCATGGATACAGGGCCACCCTAGACTACCCAGTTACGAAAATATCGCTCGACGTAGATTAAAAACATGTGTCGATTCATTAAAAAAGATAGGAAAATTAGGTGATTATAATCAAATAGTTAATGAATGGTTAGACGAGAAAATAATTGAAAAGGTTGATCAGAGGAAAACGTTAGGTAGTGAGCATTTCCTTCCTCATAGAGCAGTGTTTAAAGAAAACTCCACTACAAAGGTGCGGCCAGTTTTTGATGGTTCAGCTCGGGAAAAGGACTCACCATCGATAAATGATTGTATTGAAAAGGGGCCTAACCTCGTAGAACTGATTCCTTCTTTTTTAAACAGATTTAGATTGGGGAAAATAGGGGTAATTGCTGACATAAAAAAGGCTTTTTTACAGATTGGCATTACAGAAAAAGATCGATCATTCTTGAAATTTCTATGGTATGAAGAAGGGGACCCTCTTAGCAATGCTAAATTCGAGCTTCGCGGGTGGGAGCATAGTTTTCGAGAAGTTTTTACAGGGGAAAATGTCCCTGTTTTAGGGCTAATGTGGGATTTTAGAAGAGATACACTAGCAGTTGATTTAAAAGAAATTTCAGAGGATGATCGCCTTGTAACTAAAAGTAACATTTTATCGTCTGTACACAGAATTTTTGATCCTATCGGATACACATGTCCTGTAACATTAGAACCTAAAATATTATTACAGGAGTGTTGGAAAGCTAAAGTGACATGGGACACGGAATTACCTGTTTCTATCAAGAACAAATTTGAAAAATGGAAAAAACAATTAGGAAAATTAGGGACTATTGAAATACCTAGGTGTTTTTCTCGAGATGCAGATAAGTTGCATTCATTACACGTTTTTTGCGACGCTAGTAAAGTAGCGTATGCTACGTGTATATTTATACGGACCGAAAATGAGAACGGTGGTTTCTGTCAGTTGGTTCAAGCAAGAAGCCGAGTTGCTCCTATGAAAACAATTTCCATTCCGCGGTTAGAATTATTGGCTTGTAATATTGGGGCTAGATTAGCAAGTAGTGTTAAAACTGATTTGAAATTAGATAACATTGCCATTTTTTATTGGACTGATTCGGCCAATGCGCTTTACTGGATAAAAAGAAATGAAAATTGGGCACCTTTTGTTTACAACCGAGTGTCCGAAATTCGCTCATTAAGTGATCCTTCAAAATGGCACTTTATTCCTGGCCAATTGAATCCTGCTGACCTGCCTTCAAGGGGTTGTACCGCTGAGGTTTTAGCCCGAGATAAATGGTGGGAGGGACCACAGTGGTTAAGAAACCAATGGATGAGTGGCCAAAATCAGAAATGTTTCCTGACTTCGAGACTATAGATGCAGAAAGAAGAAAAACAATTATTAGTGCTACAAATGTAAATGTTCACAGTGAACAATTTTACACTAGAATTTCATCCTACGATAAATTAGTAAAAGTAATCGCGTGGATATACAGATTTTACAAACATTGTAAGAAAGCTAAAGAAGAGAGAGAATTTAAAATTTTAACTGTAGAAGAGCAGAATGAGGCTGAAAATGTATTGTTGAAATTAGTTCAAAAATCGTTTACTGGTCCTGAAGATAAACGTCTAAAAGCATTTCAGACCACAACAGATTCGGCTGGAGTTCTGCGGCTGAAATCACGCATACATTTGAGAGATGATATTCTGAATTTCAGATTTCCTATTAGTCTTCCACATGACCATCCTGTAGTTGAAAAATTAATTAGATCTAGACATTTGAAACTAGGTCATGCTGGTGTACAAATTATGATGTCTATTTTAAGGGAAGATTTTTGGATCTTAAAATTCCGAAAAACTGTCAGGAAAATTATTAGAACCTGTGTAATATGTAGACGACACGATTTTAAAACAGTAGAAATTTCCACTCCTCCCTTACCTGAAGATAGAGTAAGAGAAGCTGCCATTTTCCAAATTGTTGGTCTGGATTATGCCGGTCCGCTTATTCTTAAAGAAAATAGGAAAATCTGGCTAGTAAGTGGTACACCCGATATTGATATTCTAGATGCCAAATCATTGAACAAAAGGCTTGTTTATCAACAGAAAATAAGAGAAGACCTTCCTAAACGATTTAGATCTGAATATTTAAGCCAATTGCGACAACCTAGTAGATGGAAGAAAATACAGAAACCTTTAGCAATAGGTGATGTTGTGATTGTTTCCAGTGACAATAATAAAAGAATTGATTGGCCTCTGGCCAAAGTGATTGAAATTTTTCCATCTAAGGATGGACACATCCGCTTAGTGAAAATAAGAATGAAAACTGGGGAATATTTAAGACCTACAAGCAGGTTAATACCCTTAGAAGTATCACAAGATAACGACAGTATGAGAAACCATTTCAAGGACATTAAAAAGAAACAAGATTTTAATGAACATAAAGGTGCTAGAAATCCTCCTAGTGGTTCGGTCAGCGACAGTACATCGGACGTTTCGGTTCGTCGCTCCAGATACGGGCGTATCATAAAACATCGAACGAATTGGGTTTGAGTTCCAGATCCCGAAACTCAAAGGTGCGAGGATGTTGTAATTGGGAATTCATTTCCTGTTGCATCATCCAAAATCCCCCTTTTCTTCTCAAAGTTTTGAAACATAAAAAGCACCTACGCAGTGTAGAGGTAGGGATGTACTTCGATTTGCAGAAAAGAGACAGTGAGACTTTGACGCTGGCGCGCAACATTGTTTTTTACGTAACTTTTTCAGAACATTTTTTATTAGAACTTTCGTTTTGAACTCTAAGTTGAAGTTTAGTTTGGTTTATGATTATGATTGTAAGAGAGCGTGTCGCTCCGTATTAGAAATGTATATAATGATGTGTGTTCGTCGTTTTATTTGTCATTAAATAGTGATGTGTTTACTAATATCCTGCATTTTATTTGAGTCAAGATTATTCTCTCGTGAAAATTGCATACATTGGATTATATTGAATCAACTGAAATATGTTCTTTATTGAAGCAATGGAGCCCCAATGCCCGTTTTTGGAACTTAGAGGTAAGAAAGTTTGTTTCTTACTAAATTTATTAGAAATCAATTACATTGAAATTGATTATTTACATGTTGCAACTCTCGATTGAATTAGTAATATAGGCAGTTGGAGTTGCCACACATTGTTAATATACCGAGTGTCCTAAAATTGACCGACTGATTTTAAAATTCAATAACTTGCAAACGGTGACAGATATTTAAAAGTTTCTTGCAAGAGGGTTACATAAGTTATCAGGAGTTCTTTTCCCTCTGATTCCTGATTTTAGTTCAAAATACCAGCAATAGAGGACGCTGCGAGCAATAGATGTCCAATAGATGCAGAAACAGATATCACTCAACATTGATGCGAAGGAAAGAGGTTAAAAATATGGAGTGGGTCTCATTCACTAACACAATCTTGTTCTTAGGGTTCTTAGTGTATTGGCGAGTGAGACCCATTCCATATATTTAATCTCCTTCACATCAATGCAGGGTGATGTCTGCTTCTGCCTCGACTGAGCGCGTATTGCTTTCAGCGACATCTATCGTTGCAACTAAAACCTGGAAACGAAAACCAGTAAACAAAATCCTGATATCATACATCACTCTCCTGCAAGAATTTTTAAAATAACTATTACCGTCTGCAAGTTATTAAATTTTTAAATCACTCAGTTCACTTTCAGGCCCCCTGTTTATATATATTATGTTGTTTATATATATTTATATTTATAGATAATGTGCATGTTTGTCAACGTAAGGTAGGAAAAATTTCTTGAAGTTTCGCTAACTTTCTCGTAATTTTCAAATCATTATAATACATTATATTATGTTTAGGGAATAATACATTATGAATGACTAACTCCGCAATAATTGTTACTTTTCGCCTACAGTTAATTGAGAAAAACTACTTTACTTGAGTGCGTGACGTCACATGCACATCATCTATTTAAAACATGAAAGGGTTTAAAGAAATCCAATACTACTGTACTAATAGAACAATTTTAAATAATATTATTAAATACTAAATTAAACTCAGAAATTATATTTACAATATAATTTAAACAGAATTTCTTAAAATTGCGTTTCCGATTTATGTGATTTTTGGTGCAAAACATTATTTCTCAAAAATATATTGTTCTTTCAAGAATTGGATAATAATTTCGAAGCTGGTGAAATGAAAATGTCGCCAAGTTGTCGAACTTATAAAAAATATATTAGTTTTTAAAATTAAAATAAATGTTTTACATTTAAAAAATCCGCATATTTTTTAAGTGTATAAATCTGATAAATTTCTTAGAATTGAAGTAAATGTGTTAAAAGAGAAAGAAATGAGTTTTCAGAAAACGTATCATAACTCAAAGTTCTGAGAATTTAAACACGTGTAAATTAAAATATCGTTTTACTAGTAAATTAGAACACCTGCTACTCAAAAGTGAAATCACTGCATAAAATGTCGGAGGATCAAGGTGGCCGCTTTAAATTCAGCAAATACGTGATTGATAATACACTAGCACCATTTTGTGATTAAACTTAAATTAATTCCAAAAAGTATCAACTGTGAGAAATGAAGATGATAGACAAGCAAGGGTACTGAAAAATGGATCTAAAAAACCTGTTGTTAATCACACTAAGTCGCCTCCGTGCCTAATCAGATAGACTGACCTTATAAGGAGATTAAAGATTCAAAAACAGATATTGGGAAGCCGCGCGATATCAGATTAGGAGAACTTTGTGTGATAATGTATGTGAAATAAAAACAGACACAAAAAATGCTAAGCAATGAAATTTTAATTAGAAGCTATACCTTTAAATGTACAATTTACATATGCAGTACAAGTTACAATAATTTGAAATGGATATTTTCCTACTTTGTCACGAAAAACCAACATTGTCAAAAACATTACCGATTGTACAAATAAACCATCCAGCTGTACGTAAATTTAATTCTTCAGGTTCAAATGATTTCAGTCTTTTAAATGGTCAGTGTCGCAAGGCAACCTTTTTACTAAATATTTTATCTTCTACGTGTCTAAGAAAGAGCTCCGTCATGATGAAGTAGTGAAAAGAGATACTGCTTAACATCTAGAATATATTTTTCATAACAATAGGTCACTCTTATCAGCCAGTGTATGATCCCACATGACAAAAACTTTTACTTTGACAACTTTTACATGAAAAAATTATTTTATATGTGAAAGTGATACTACGCTAAAAATGAAATTTGTAAAATTGATACATGACTAAACGTTTGTATCAATGTAGTGTAATTTCCATTGATTTCTCATCATATCTGTAAATTTTTACAAATTATATCAATGTAGCGTGTCGTAATAAAATATTTCAGATTTATGAATTTAAAATCACATTTCATTACAATATGAATATAAATATTATAAACGAATATTATATATGAATATTATTAATGAATAGGATGTTGCTTTTGCATTTAAAAGTCATATATTAGAGATAAAAAACACATTGTGTTGTAATTGGGAATTCATTTCCTGTTGCATCATCCAAAATCCCCCTTTTCTTCTCAAAGTTTTGAAACATAAAAAGCACCTACGCAGTGTAGAAGTAGGGATGTACTTCGATTTGCAGAAAAGAGACAGAGAGACTTTGACGCATGCGCGCAACATTGTTTATTACGTAACTTTTTCAGAACATTTTTTATTAGAACTTTCGTTTTGAACTCTAAGTTTAAGTTTAGTTTGGTTTATGATTATGATTGTAAGAGAGCGTGTCGCTCCGTATTAGAAATGTATATAATGATGTGTGTACGTCGTTTTATTTGTCATTAAATAGTGATGTGTTTACTTATATCCTGCATTTTATTTGAGTCAAGATTATTCTCTCGTAAAAATTGCATACATTGGATTATATTGAATCAACTGAAATATGTTCTTTATTGAAGCAATGGAGCACCGATGCCCGTTTTTGGAACTTAGAGGTAAGAAAGTTTGTTTCTTACTAAATTTATTAGAAATCAATTACATTGAAATTGATTATTTACATGTTGCAACTCTCGATTGAATTAGTAATATAGGCAGTTGGAGTTGCCACATATTTGGCATCCCTGCCGGGATCGGTGGCTCCGTAGTTGATTGGAATTAGAGATTAGAAAGTTAATTAGAAGTTAGTTAACTAGAATTGAAACATTAAGTATGTATTAAGTGTACATTAAGTATGGATAAATTAAAGAAATCAAGGACGCCAGTGCGTTCCAACTTCACAAAGTTGATAAAAGAAATAGAAGAGACTTTGCAGGCTAAATGTGATGATATCGATAGTCTGTCGTCTCTTTTAGATAGGTTAGAATCAAAACATGAAGAGCTCTCATTAATAGATAAACAAATTTTAGATAATGTATCTGAAGATAAAAATTGTTCACAAGACGCATTCGATGCTGAATACGAACAAACAGATAAATATAACACCAATTATTGGGAGGTGAAAAATAAACTATCTAGATACATTCTTAAATTAGAAAAAGAGAGCAATCAGGATACCTCTTTGTCATTAGACAGTATGGCCACAAGAAGAAAGTTTAAATTACCTAAATTAGAGCTTAAGCCCTTTAATGGCGACATAAAAAATTGGCTATCTTTTTGGGGGCAATTTGAAAAAATCCACGAAGATCCCGATATTGTAAACGAGGACAAAATCCAGTATCTAATTCAGGCAACCCAAAAGGGATCTAGACCTCGGGAAATCGTGGATTCTTTCCCCCCTACAGCCGATAGCTATCCAGAGGCGATACAATCGTTGAAGGCACGGTTCGGTAGAACAGATATTTTAATCGAAGTATACATACGCGAAGTACTAGGATTAGTTATTAATAATTCTTTAGGACAAGGCCAGAGACTGTCCCTTGTTAAGTTGTATGATAAAATAGAAACATACCTTCGGTCATTAAAAATGTTAGGCGTATCGAGCGAAAACTATTCTTCGATTTTATATCCATTGGTCGAATCGGCATTGCCTTCAGATATTTTTAAATTATGGGAAAGACATCTTGGCACTTTATCTGTTAATGATAAAGATAAAGATCAGGGAATTAATAAATTAGATACTTTAATGAAATTTTTACAAATTGAAGTTGAAATGGAGCAAAAGGTCAAATTGGCTAAGAGTGGGTTTTCTTTCGATAAAGATGTCTCAGTAAATAGAGAACTTAGATTCGATCGTAAGGATAAAAATTTTCCCCTTCCTACGGCGGCCGAACTGTATAATGCAGATAAAAAATTGGAAGAACAGTGTGTCTTTTGCGAAAATAAACACCGTAGTCAAAATTGTAGAGCGGTATGGAAAATGACACTCGCGAAGAGAAAAGATGCTTTATTAAAAAAAGGAGCTTGCTTTCGATGCTTCAATGCCAACCACTTGGCTAAAGCTTGTAAAATTAAAACTAATTGTACTCATTGTGGGAAAAGTCACCACCAGTTCATGTGCATAGAAAAGAATAAAGATAATTTAGGCGATAATTCTAAAGAGGATTCTACTCCTAATAAAGATTGTATGCTTGCGAATACAACTTCTAGAAAAAGGGTTTTGCTCCAAACATTGGTTGTACGCATATACAATGGGGATATCGTACGAAATGTTAGAATTTTATATGACACGGGATCGCAACGGTCGTATATATCAAAATTTGCTGCTAACATGTTAGGATATAATAGTATAAGTAAAGAAAAAATAGTGCATAGTTTATTTGGGGGTCGACAATGTGAAGAACTACACGATAGATATTTAATTAATTTGGGAAATATGGATAATAGTTATCGATGTAAACTTGAGGTATTAGACCAACAAAAGATTTGCTCTGAAATTTCACCTATACCGGAAGGATCCTTTATCAATGAAATAAAACGGTACGGAATTTTATTGACTGATAGAGTCACTAAAACTAATGATTTACTATACGAATTTTCTCCTGATGAAATTCATGTGTTAATTTGTGCAGATGTCGCTGGAAAATTATTTACCGGAAATTTAAAACAATTACAGGGCAGATTAGTTTGCATGGGAACTCGTTTAGGTTGGACAATTCTCGGGAAAACTGAAGGTTATGAAAATAAAAATATGAACAATTTAGTTTTCTCGCTGCATGTCAAAGAGGCAAAAATTTCCGAGTTATGGCACCTTGACACTTTAGGAATTCGAGATCCTGGGGAGAAAAAGGGTAGAGAAGAGATAGAGTTGGCCACTAAAAAACATTTTCTTAGTAATATAAGAGTAGATGACGAGGGTGGATATGAAGTTAGTCTTCCATGGATACAGGGCCACCCTAGACTACCCAGTTACGAAAATATCGCTCGACGTAGATTAAAAACATGTGTCGATTCATTAAAAAAGATAGGAAAATTAGGTGATTATAATCAAATATTTAATGAATGGTTAGACGAGAAAATAATTGAAAAGGTTGATCAGAGGAAAACGTTAGGTAGTAAGCATTTCCTTCCTCATAGAGCAGTGTTTAAAGAAAACTCCACTACAAAGGTGCGGCCAGTTTTTGATGGTTCAGCTCGGGAAAAGGACTCACCATCGATAAATGATTGTATTGAAAAGGGGGCCTAACCTCGTAGAACTGATTCCTTCTGTTTTAAACAGATTTAGATTGGGGAAAATAGGGGTAAATGCTGACATAAAAAAGGCTTTTTTACAGATTGGTATTAAAGAAAAAGACCGATCATTCTTGAAATTTCTATGGTATGAAGAAGGGAACCCTCAAAAGTTGATAACGCTTCAACATAGAAGAGTAGTATTTGGCATTTCATGTAGCCCCTACCTTCTAGGTGCCACGTTAGAATATCATTTGAAAAATGCACCTGAACAATTTAAAAACACTGCGTTAAAATTGTTAGAGTCATTTTATGTAGACAACTGTGTTACGAGTGTTGATAATTAGACAAGGTTTGGCTCACTTCACGTATCATTGCACTCACGTGCAATTATGGAATATTCTCATTTGTTTTTGAAAATGGTTCATAGTGAGCCGAAACATGTCTAATAAAAGTTATTTTACTGTGTATTTATTATGTTGCTAATTTACACTTGTCAGCATTTAAAAGAAATATATTCCTTTAGAACTTGACATAAATAGATGCTGATTAGGTTTTGGTGCATATCGCCCAACTGGTGGTGCTAATGTGCTGTTTTTTGCACGATTCACGTCATAGCTGTATCTCGGCATCTATATGGAATGTAATTTCATTAAACTTTACATTCAGTTAGATCTTGAATAAATTGATGCTGATTAGTTTTGAGTGTATACCGTCCAACAGGTGGTGCTTCTATGCTATGTTTTGCACGATTCCACTCATAGCTATATCTCAACATCTAGGGAATAGAATTTTGTCAAACTTTATACTCAGTTAGATGTTGAATAAAGTTGCACTGATTAGCTTTGGGTGTATATCGTTCAACAGATGGCGCTGCTAAACTTCATCTTTTACGATTTCCGTACCACGGACTTTTATAAAACTTGATATTTCCTTTGACCTTGACATGAATATATGCTGATTAGATTTTGGTGTATATCGCCCAACAGTTGGCGTTTCTATACTATGTTTTGCAAGATTTCCCTCCTAGCTATATCTCAGCATTTATGGGATGGAATTTCCCCAAATTTGGTATTCAGTTAGACCTTGACATGTTGGAAGTGATTATAGGTTTGTGTGCATCTTGCCAAAAGGTGGCTTTGATGTACTGCTTTTTTATCAATTCCCATGATAGCTATATCTCAGATTCTTATGGGATATAATTTCACCAAATTTAATATGTACGCCATTTATTAAACACTAGTACGCTTCGCTGGTCGATTTTTCAAACTTCGAATGATTAAAACTTCATTTAGTTCCACCTTCCAGCGCCAGCAGGTTCATTCTGTTCTAAACAAACATCTTTCCGAACGAACCTATATACCTGATCTATATGCCCTTAATACGATATTTAAATTACGACCGAACTTCCCCCTTCCCTCAAAGTATAACCAATGTCCTTTAACATTAACAAATATCAATAACTTTTGAAACTAAAACAAATTGGCGCATTTTTTGGTTTAATTTCGAACTTCATTATCTCACCTTTCTTGCGTGTGTTTTATTCACTGATGAGGCTAACTTTTCTCGGTCAGGTGTTTTAACATCCATAATTTTCACCTTTGGGCTCGTGATAACCCACATGACACAAGAACACATGCTTACCAAGAAAGGTTTTCATTCATGTTTGGGCAGTCATTGTGCACAGTAACACAGTAGGACAGTACATTCTACCTAGTCGTTTACACGACCACACATACGACATCTTCCTGCAAGAGGTCTTACATAAACGTCTGATCGATGCTCCTCCAGCGGTTCGCACACGAATGTGGTTCCAGCACGATGGAGCCCCAGCTCACTTCAGCAAGAACTTCAAAAATCACCGAAACGCTGTCTACATCCAGCATTCGATAGGACAGAGACGGACCTGTTCCTTGACCACCACGTTCCACAGATTTGACGTGTTTGGATTTCTTCGTTTAGGGTCACATTAAGAACAAGGTGTACGATACTCTCATGACATCTGAAGATGATCTGGTGGCCTGATTGTCTGTTGCTGTTGAAAATGTGCGTGCCATGCATGACGTTTTTACTAATGTACGTCAACCCATGCGCCGCCGCTGTGAATCTTGTATCGCTGTTGGTGGTCACTTTTTTAAGCATCTATTGTAAACTGTTTGATAAATAAAATGTTACTTTTCTTTGTCTTTCCTTGTCTTTTATTTGTTGTTAATACTGCCTTACGTGCTGGTACGTCAACGCTACATTACCGCACCCATATTCTTATACAAAATCTGCTTATTTAGGTCCCCTCTAGTTGCCTTTACATTTCTGACATATAGTTTTGAAACACCCTGTATATAGATTATGTTCTTGCAGTATTTATTGTCTTTGTTCATACAACAGAAGTCGGTGCTATGCTGCGTTTTTACTATAAAATGCTCCTTATTTTATATTTGAAGCTAATTATTAAAATCATATATATGTTGGTCCAATTTTGAATTTGAATATCCAACTGGAGGTACAGTTGAATTGTGTCTTTTTCTATGCAGTGATCACTATAACTTCGAGTTAAATTCAAAGAAATTCACCCTACTTCGTAATTGTTGGTGTGTAACAGTGCTATTTAAATTAATATATTAGAATAATACTATAGAAGAAAGCTTTTTTGATGGCCACAGCATACTAGTTTACTCATCAGAAGTCTTCACTATTACGATATTTTTCTTCTACTATGTACATAACTTGCAAATCAGAATTTGATTCCGACTGCTTATAACTTGAATTCTGCTGAAAGAATTTTGATGGGACTTGCTCTGTTAGTTACATACTTTTTCAGAGAAGGCTTTAGTATATAGCATATCGTTATACGTTGCAAAGTTAGAGAGCTATAGTGGAAAATTCTATAACCTGGTGAACTCGATTATGAAAGATTAGCATTTTTAAAGGGTTCCACTGGACAGATTTTGATGAGACTTGCATTGTTAGGTAGATAATGTTTCAGGAATGGTTTTAGTGTACGGTATATTTTTCTATCGTTTTTTACCAAATCCTACTGTAAATGATCAACTAAAATAATTGGTCCTTGACAGCTCAAATTTTGTCTACACATTAGAAAATATATCAGCACAATGGATTCTGTATCGTTTCAGCAATGCGGAAGGACATACCTGGTAAAGGTCCATATAGCATTAGAACAGAAAATTAAATTCACCTATATATTTAGTTCAAGGTCCGTTGATTGAAGATTCTTTGGAAAACCCAAACATAGTAGCGGGCGAAGCCTGATTGTATAGAATATAACCTGAGCGAGAAATGAGATATATGTTTGAACTTCTGAGGCCACTGAGCCCATTTAACTATACTGCCTATCTCGACAATTCAGATCTGATCGAGAATAAATTTTACTCTCTAAAAGACATACTAGTGTGGAAGATTATGGTTATTATTCAAATATAATTTCGGGAAAGATTATTTTTTTACAATGAAACTTGATACACACTCACGGAGGGATTTTTTTTTTAATTCCTACTATTAGCTCACACTCTCTATATATTTATATATCTTGTTCAAATTTTCAATCGTTTATAAAATATTTTCTATTCATCCATTCAAGTTCAAATACATTTTTTTAAACTTGTAGTGGATGACACTTGATGTTAATACAGTTTTTTCAAATATTAATTAATTAATTAATTTAATTAATTAATTTTAGTTTTAAATGGGAGAAATAAAATTCTCCCATTGTTTTCATAAATGAAATGAAAGATTTTCCTCAAATTAGTAACGCCACAGAAATAAAATACCGCAACGATGATTATAAAAAAAATGTTCAATAAAGATAACGTGGAACATTAATGCTGCACGGGTTTATTTTATATATTTATGATTAAAAAGTAGGAATTGGCTTAAAAAAATTATATTACTTGCTCTCGTTTCATTTAGTAATTATTACAGTGAAAACCTATGTAAGAACCGCTCAATGGCCAACTGATCAGGTTGCAAACTTGCACAATATCAAATGAGCCCTCTTACACATTAGGCAATATGGGCCCTAAAGCTATATGTATTGTTTAGGAGCTTTCGGTTTTATGGAGTAGTCGGAAAATGGAGTTCGGTTTTATGGAGTAGTCGGATAACATGGAATAGCAAAGTTTCTGCTTGGTAAAGTGCTGCCACAAAGCGGCAATATCATAAACTACTTAAGAACATTTCCAGAAAACCCCATAGAACACACAGTTCGTCGGTTGGCGCCATTGCGTGTTGTGTGAATAAATATTTGTTTATCATCTTTGGAAAGTTTCAGGAGATATTTTTTCAATATTTTTTATTCATTATAGAAGTAATAATTGTAACATTGAAATTAAGCATAATGTTCCCCGAAATATTATCAGTTTATGATGTAATTCTCGTTTTTGAGCTCGCAATTCGTACCTATAAAGATAGAGTAATTTTTTTCCAGACCGGCGATGTCAGGTTAGATGAAATATCAATATCTCATAAAATACTCGATGATTATGGTGACACAAAGACAGATCCTTATATTTGCGATTTGTGCAAATCTGAAGTATGAAATGAAGTACATTGGCTGATTACCTAGACACTCTATTTTGATCATGCTCTCTTGATACCATTACATGTGTTTTTTGCCAAACTTTGTTCGTTTTCTTCATATTTAACCTCCTATTCCATATTTTCCGACTATCACATAATACCCTCCAAAATATTTTTTCAATATTATTATTTGTTTCTATGTGATGAAATTTCGTAAACTGATTTTTGTCTACAAATAACTAATCACAGATATTTGAAATTTGTGATTGTATTCAGTTTTCAGGTCTTAAACAATATCGAGATGTGATATTGCCTCAAACGTAAACATCATTCCATATTATTTGAATTTCCTCTACGTGACAGAGAAAGTTTAAAATGGATCTCTATGACTTGCTGCATTTATACATCAGTATTTCACTTGCATTTACTTGTGTGATGCAGCCTCTCGGTATAAACTGTGCAGTACATATTGCTTTACTTTTATTAATTGAAATTCCTGTTACAAATTTTTTTATTTAACCTAAATACTGGTTGAAGTCCCTGGTTCGCAGTGTATTAATATAGGAGATTGCATTTCATACATTTCTGTACTTTTGAACTATTTGTTAAGCGTTTACAATAAGAAGTAATGCATTAAAATATTTAAACTGGTAGACGTTATGTTCAATTTGGTTAAAAATTATAGAAACAATGCTATGAGCCGAGAATAAAATTATTCTATATATCCAATTATTCTATGTATTTATAAAATTCTCTATTTACTCTGGCATTTCTGTTTACTGCCGTAACATATTGTGAAATGTTATGTACTAGGCTGGATCGAAGGTGTAGTAGTAGTGTGAGGCAGATTATTTAATAATGTAAATAATTCACAAATAATTCAATAATGTAAAATTTATTAAAGTAGAATATACAATAACAAAGATACATTAAGTCGAAGATTATAATTAACATGCGGGTTCGAGATCAGTTCTAAACTAAATATGCAGGATGCAGTCGAGAGAAAAAGTCTTATTTAAATATGGAGTCTCTGGTTCTCAAGAGTTTGTAAAATTAAAGATAGTTCAAGTAAAACGCTGACTGTTTTCAGCACGTAACTTGGAGTTGATAGTTACAGGTAATGTCCGGGGATATATTCTAATCACTGGACAGTTCACTATTATCACGGAGGTGCTCTTCTGCTCATTCTAAGTCTCTGATGAAACTAAAATCACAATAAGTTCTAGCGCACTATTCCTTTCCTCTTAGGATCAAAGGGTTGATATTTACCTAGAGACTCTTTCGCCTAATTCTCCCGTCCGACGGTTCCTAGAGCAAGGGAGGTTTCTCACATCTTACTCTAACACACTTCGCATTTTAAGTCTCGGTCAAGACATAGAACTAGAATAATCTAAATTTCTCCACTCTGTCCAGTCTTTTTAATAAAAGGGGGAATAGGCGTTTTTGTTTTGTTTTACTATGTATGGGACCGTTGCCACAACACGTCTGCGAGATCCTCGAAATCTGGGTAGGGGTGTTTCGCAGACGTGTGCTGACCGATTAATCAGAGTTGAGCCATGGCTAATTTCTACCGCGAACAGTTTCAATTTACAAGTCAGGAACTGTCATTAGGAAAGACTGATGATGCCGTTGAAGTTCCCTTCTCTGCCCTCTGCTATAGGTCCTTCAGCGTGGAAACAAAGATAAATAGTAGATTATCTAGCTAAAAATATGAAATATATTGAAGCATACACATAGTAATCTATGTGTATGCTTTAATTAGTATTTTTTGTTGTTGTTGTTTGTTTCCATTTTGCATTTTTAAGAAATTTTTTTCTTTTTGTTATCAATATTAAATGATAGAATTGTACAAGTGGATGGCTTTGTCTTCTGGCAACCAATATTTTCAAATCTATTCAACCATTGGCACCGTCTGTGTTAGGTAAAGGAACTACACTGTAAAAAAGATTTGTTCAACGTTGAATCCTTTAATGGTGGAGGGGGGAAAAAGCAGAAGCACAAAACCATGGCTCATTTGCTTTTACAAATCTTCTGATCATGATGAAACTTCAACAAGTATTTTATTTTCACCTTCCTATGAGAATATGTAACAGCCAATCAGAACAACTAGTTGTATGTACTATCAATATGCTGCTTTAGAGAAAGATGATGTCCGCTTGCTTGTCTAATTGTTAGAACACTGACTTCAAGTCAAAATGTCTAAGATGCAAATCCCGAACCACGTTTCTGTGTTCGCAGTGTGTCGGATTTTACTTGAACAAAAGCCCCGATCTATAATCTCTTGTTTGCAAAGGAGAACGATGGCCCGACCTCCGGAACTCAATAATGCCCCACGTTGGAGAAAACCGTTTGAATTAGATACTTATGTATCACAAAATAACAACAACAACAACAACAAATAGAGGAAAATGACAACAAATAACATAAAAATATCATAACATCAAACATAAATCAAATTTTATCAAAAAATAAAAATATCATAAAAAGAATATCTTCCCCACTAAATTGTACAGTAGTTCCATCGTTCAGGCTACAATTCAAAACAAGTGGCGAAGCATGTTGTGAAAGTTGTACCCTATATAGTTGAAAGAACGTGATCGCATTGAATTTTCTTCGACGGAATTTCTTCTTCATGGGGCCAACTAAAAATCGTCGACTCACCAAAACTATTTTGTACTTGTTGGTTTGATTCATTAAATTAATAGTTTTTGGAGTTATTTTGTTCAAATGTTCCCGTACAAACCCCTAGAATATCATCCTAGTACAAAATCCAATGCATATATTTTTGTTAATTCATTTGAGTAAAGTTCAGAGACGTAACTTTCATAAAATACTTCAAAACTTATCATGAAATGTAGATTGAACGATAGGATCATTGTATATAGACGAGGAACTGTTAAGGATGTTAACTGCAATATTTGGGGAATTCTGAAAGATGTAAGAAACGATTATGGTACTTTTCCAGTATAAGGGCATTTGCGAGAGAAGGAAATTTGGCAACATATTTTCTGGCAACCTATTCACTATTTCATATACACAAGCACTTTTATTCAATATTTATACAATCTATTTAATATAAAAAAGCCATTTATCTATTTTTGCACACAAACAGAAATAGATTGTATATAAAAAACAATAATTATTTATATATATATAATATGCATATGTAAATTCATATATAAGCA
The DNA here is from genome assembly GCA_963931845.1 of Maratus michaelseni. Lineage (NCBI taxonomy): Eukaryota > Metazoa > Arthropoda > Arachnida > Araneae > Salticidae > Maratus > Maratus michaelseni. The sequence goes on along the minus strand of OZ007592.1, from coordinate 44,299,276 downwards.
AGCATAAAATTTCATTAGGTTTGTTTTAATAGCTGTTTTTATCATTTGGAAACAGATCTCATCTTCTGAAGCCCGAAATGCATCAAACTTTAAAAGAAAGAACTCCAAGACCACTATAGTTGAAAAGTAGCCGATTTTTCTTGCAGGTTGACAGCGGTTTAACAACATCGCACAGCCCACTGCAAAGTAAAATTTATAGTATTTTGATTATGGATGTTACACCGACAACAGTATCAGTCATCCATAATCAGTATACCATTCACTTCGCTTTGGAACTGACTGTGCAATGTTGCTGTGTCTACTTTTAAACCGTTGGTAACCTGCCAGCGCATTCATACTTGTTTCAGTTATGCAAGAAAAATCGTTTCCTAAATGTTTCGTGCTTCATAAAGTACTTCAGTAAATTTCTTCACCAGTTTATTGAGCTTTATATTTTGTCGGCCTAGTATCATTTGATGTTTTGGAAATGTTTAGGACATTTTCGGTACTTTTCCGTTATACCAACACCATGCCAAAATGTATGATAATGCGCCATTTCTTTCAGTCCTGACGGTGCAAAGATTTTTTATTGCAAACAGTGTCAAGCATTGTGACTATTTATTGGACAGAAATATCTATTACTAGAGGAACAAAATGGTTTTAGGACCGGACGATCTTGTATAGACAGTACATTGACTCTGAAACAGCTTTTTGAAAAACGTCGAGAATTGAATCTGGAAACGCATGTTCTTTTATAGATTTCGAAAAAACTTTTGACCGAGTAGATCGAGGAAAATTATGGGAAATTATGGATTACATGAGATACCCTCCCCATCTCATCAAATGTATTAAGAGCCTATATAAAGAAACTTTCATTGTTTTGGATCTGGGTTTTAAAGTTTCAGAGGAAATAATTATTAATCAAGGTGTACGATTATTATTATTATTATTATTATTATTATTACTTAATCATAACCTTGCAAAACATCTTAATTCGCAATTGTTTTAATGGAAAATATTTTTCTAGTTATAGCTTACATTTTCTGCTGATGCCGAGATAGATTTTAACCACCTGCCAGTTACCAGGTGATGAGTAAGCTACAATAAAATTGTTCGAGGGATATATACAAAGAAAAAAAGATTCCGAGATGCCGGCAACGACATTTGAACAATAAAAAACAAATTTTGTTGACCCCTAACACATAGGCAATCATTGTCATATGCAATTTTTTGAGAGACGCATCTGGAAATGATGTCTTTCTGATTGAATGATTTCAAAAAATTGTATTCGTGAATAAATATTCGTGCTTCATAAAGTACTTCAGTAAATTTCTTCACCAGTTTATTGAGCTTTATATTTTGTCGGCCTAGTATCATTTGATGTTTTGGAAATGTTTAGGACATTTTCGGTACTTTTCCGTTATACCAACACCACGCCAAAATGTATGATAATGCGCCTTTTTGTTGACCCTAACACATAGGCAATCATTGTCATACGCAATTTTTTGAGAGACGCATCTGGAAATGATGTCTTGGAAATGATGTTCGAGGGATATATACAAAGGAAAAAAGATTCCGAGATGCCGGCAACGACATTTGAACAATAAAAAACAAATTTTGTTGACCCTAACACATAGGCAATCATTGTCATATGCAATTTTTTGAGAGACGCATCTGGAAATGATGTCTTTCTGATTGAATGATTTCAAAAAATTGTATTCGTGAATAAATATCATACCAGGTGATTATCATACATTTTGGCGTGGTGTTGGTATAACGGAAAAGTACCGAAAATGTCCTAAACATTTCCAAAACATCAAATGATACTAGGCCGACAAAATATAAAACTCAATAAACTGGTGAAGAAATTTACTGAAGTACTTTATGAAGCACGAATTTTTCAAAAAGCTGTTTCAGAATCAATGTACTGTCTATACAAGATCGTCCTGTCCTAAAACCATTTTGTTCCTCTAGTAATAGATATTTCTGTCCAATAAATAGTCACAATTTTTTTACTTTCATTTTTCATGGAAAGTGCCTTCTTATAACATACGCTATAACAAAAAAAATAGTCCATTAATTGCCACTACAATTTTTAGCGGACTTTCTTTTTTACCTATAAAAGTTACTTTGTGAAAGAGTCAAAAATTATTTTGAGTATGGAATAATATTTAAAGCATCCCAAAATGGGAAAACAAAAGACAGCGCGGTATAAAATTCTATCCTATCCTATTCAAAATCCTATATCATTGAATTCATGTGGACGTCTTTATTAAAATAATGAAGAGTTTACTGCGATGCTACGAGACAATCACAATTTAATGCTGCAGTTTAAATTGAGCTTTTTCTTATTACTTTACTGTGTAATATTTAATATTTATTTCTTCATTTATTTTAAGCATTTATTTGTATTGATGTAATAAAACAGTTCGTTACAATATGTAATTTTGAAATGTTGTATATTTTAAATGATTACTCTTGTACCAACAATGTTATTATTATTTTTAAATGTTTCATTTGGCGCTAACTATTATGCGTGGCGACAATAGTGTTGGTGTAACGGAAAAGTACCGCTTTCATTTCTGAAAACTACCGCATTCTTTTCTGAAACGATAAATTGCAACATTTTTATGATTTTACTTTCATTTTTCATGGAAAGTGCCTTCTTATAACATACGCTATAACAAAAAAATAGTCCATTAATTGCCACTACAATTTTTAGCGGACTTTCTTTTTTACCTATAAAAGTTACTTTGTGAAAGAGTCAAAAATTATTTTGAGTATGGAAGTGCTTTTGATAATGTTAAATTTTTATTTTCTCTAAAGTTGTAGGATTTATTTTTTATATTACATTGTAAAAGAAAAATATATATATATGTAAAAAGCGGAATTTGTACTGGCAAAATATGGAAATTTTTTTTAGAGAGTAACAATATAAAAAAAAACCCTTCAAAGTGCTGACGAAACTGACAAATTTAGCAATATTATCTTTTACCAATATTATCTATCACAGATATATTTAAATTCATATACGCTGCTTTCTGACACATTCACGAAATCTTTTCATCATGAAAAACAATCTATAAAAATCCGGAAAATATACTGGGAATCAACGGAATTTATTTTTACAGTGTATCTGAACTCCCCCCCCCCCCAGCAAAGTTTCCCTGCCTTGCATCCGATCTCAAAATCAAAGGGAACAAAATTAAAAGATGCATATATGTTTCTAAAAATTGTTTCCTTAAACTTTAAGTATTTAAAAAATCTTTATAAATTTTGAAATTTCCACTTGATGAAATTTTATCGCCTTCTTAACAATTCTTAAAATTTACGAAGACAATTTTTAAAAACGCTTATCGTCGGCATTGATGTGTACTTTATGATGGTGAAAATCGTATTTTAATAATTATATTAGGTAATGAGTAATCGCGGTTCTATGTTTTCCCATAGGTTAACATGGGATTTAGCGATGGGGGAGTTTCAGTGAAGCGGCTACTTCACCAGAGCATGTTTTCATATATACCCAAATCTTTCGCATTAGTGACTCCGTGAGGTAAACCGATATGGTCAAATGAAGTGTCGTTGGAATCAAATCGTTCCCCTGGGTATCATTAAGAACAGAATGCAGCGATAACGCCGATATAACGGCAAATATGTGTCGACATATCAAAGAAGAGATCTATCTCACCGAGATATATATAAAAGAAAAGTATATAATTAACCCATATTGAACCCCACATAAAAATTCCATCTTTAAAGACATCAATAATAGGGAGTACTAACAAAATGTTTGAAATTTTGTTCTGTATTTATTACACAGGCCTCCAATAGTTAAAGTCAATGGTTGGAAAAACTACTCTTTTTCTCTTTAAAAAAATATAGCTACATGTACTTGATTTAACATGTAGTTAACTACAACTACAATTAATTGTTTTCAAAAGTAGTGATTGCAAACTACTTTTTCAAAAGTACTCACTACTTCATCTCTTTTAGCAGACATAATGCTATCTATACTCAAAGTTGAGTAAAACATGATACTCATATATATTTATGCATAACCATGCACTGCATAACATGTATTTACTGTTTTTACAGTAAATAATCCATGGGATCATAAAATTAATGGTTACTACTCGTGCATGTATACGAGTAAGAATGAATAAATATTATATATATATATATATATATATATATATAAATTGGAAAAACTTTTTGGACTACTTTTTTAGAGAACTGTAACTATATATACTTTAAATATATATATATATAGTTAACAACAACTGCAATTACTCGTTTTGAAAAGTAGTGATCGCATACTACTTTTTTAAAAGTACTTACTACTTTACCACTTTTAGTAGACTGAGTTTGTCAAATAATTCTATCTATACTCAAAGTTGAGTAAAACATGATACTCATACATATTTATACATAACTTTTATTTATTGCCTTTACAGTAAATATTGCATCGGAACATAAAATTAATTAATACACACTACTCGTGTACGTATACGAGTAAGAATGAATAAATATTATATATATATGTGTGTGTGTGTGTGTGTGTATAAATTGGAAAAACTACTAGTTTGTCTTTAGAGAAATATAACTATATATACTTTAAATATATATATATAGTTAACAACAATTGCAATTGCTTTTTTGAGAAGTAGCGATTACAAAATACTTTTTTTTTAATACTTTTTTTTACTACTTTTAGAAGACTAATTTTGTCGAATAACATTATCTATACTCAAAGTTGAGTAAAAAATTATATTCAAACATGTTTTATGCATTAACTTTTATTTTTACTGTCGTTACAGTAACTATTGCATCGAACATAAAAATTAATGCATACTCGAGTACGTATATGAGTAAGAACGAACAAATATTTTACAAGGAAAAAGTCTATTTTTAGCAAAAGTTGCATTTCAAAATTACCAATCGTGCAGGTAAGAATTTTCCTACATACGGGTAACCTAATGCTTTGCTAAACGCTAAAACTAATATTTGTTACTAACATGAGCAGATTTTTACACTGAACACACTTTTTGCTCCGAAATAACAAGGGTGACCACATGATTTGTAAAATGGTCTTTCTACGTGTTTGTTTCTGAGAGAAACATTAAAAGTAACGTAAACATCGATTTCCGTCATATAAACTTACTCATTTTGCGTCATATAAACTTACTCATTTTATATTGCGCCACTTTCTATATCACATTTTTCAATAAGTAATGCGTTACATTACTATGAAAAAAATAGTGACAACTGCAAATTCGCTACTTATAGCGAACTACTTCCAATCCCTAGTTAAGGTATATACAATTTTTTTCTAAAATTTAAACGAAATTTAATAAAACTTTAAATTGGTACGTAAGCGCCTCAAACTATGATACATCATACAGCAACATAACGCGATGTTAAACTTTTGTAATATAACAGAATAATCAAAATAGTCAAATCATGACGCATCATGATCCCAGAGCAGGCAGACTCATATAAATTGTAGTCTACCCGCACAGTTATTGTAGGTCATACAACGAGTACTCATTCTGTTAAGAAGATTGCTGATGACAGTTTGTGGCAAAAAAAGGTCACTCATCTAACAGGGTGGAATTTAAGTCCCGGTGGGGACTGGGAGAGGATAAACGCCATGCCATGGCTATCTAGAATATCCGAAACATGTTAAATGGTTATCATTACATTTAACGTTTAACAATTTATTTCTGAAAAATTCTGTTTATTTTCTTATGAAACTATTTATTAATTCTGGGAGTCTGACCTCCAGAACTCTCCGTTTTCTCATTGATTTGATAATCGCAGCACTTTAGAATTCAATTACCTAAAACTTTTTCTAAAATAATTAAAATATTTGTTTCATGATAACAGCATAATTAATTAGCTTCAACGGTTAATTAACCTCATAAGTATTTTATTAATTATTGACAATCTTAACAGTTCAGTTTATTGGAAAATAACTATACTTGAGCCCCTCCCATATTTTTTTATTAATACACCACTGTCTGAATACTTTATTATTTATTTACGCCTTGAAAGCACGTATTTTCTGCCATTGAGTTCAGAATATTTGCCATCGAAAAGCGTCTTGCTCGTTAGTCCCTTTCATTTTAGGGTTAACATTTCAGCCAAACCAAATTCTGAGTTAAGATTCGGTTGGCTCCAACCGAAAGAAATTACCCGTGTGACTTGGAAGAGGAAGGAGAAAAGTAGGATGCCTGCATAAAAGAGCTCTACATACGCACAGAGTAACCTCAGATTGAAATTTTTGTACAAGCTAATGCAACCCATGTTCCAGAGTTAATCAATACTAGCTTGGATGAGTTCGATTAGACCAGTGAGACAAGTCTACAACATTATCTTCGCAATAATGGTAGACCCTCTAAAACGCTTGGCGCACCACTTTCTTATAGAGGCACCCTAAGTGACATTTTACTGTCGTATTCCTCATCTATCTCAGATGACAGTTAAACGCGAGAATCTCGGTCGAACACCCAAATGATTTTCAACATTAACCTGACTGGATGTGATCGTAGCCGAAGTCCAATCTGGTTAAGGTTGAATATGGTTGTTATTAACAGAAAAAAACAGTGCACATAGTATTGCCAACTTAGCACTTCCGGAATTAAATCGTAGTACCCTTTCAGCCCATTTTGAGTCGCCATGTTTTCTCCTTTTCTTCCCTGATGAGTTGGCAACACTGAGTACATTATAAACAAGGAAAATATCACTCTCGCAAAATTATTGCGGCCTTTTTATATACAAGACTAAGTTTTGTATGTAAGGCTGAATACTGTACATATGACTAAATTCAATCATGTGTCAAAGCCAACGTTTGAAAATGGATTAAACATTAGATCGCAACATGAAGTTGTACAACTCAATGTATTTTGCCGTAGTAATCAGAAACTAGGAATAAGATAAGATAATTACGCTTTTTTAGTTCCAGTCTCCTCCACCCCAAAAAACTGGCCCGTTCCTCACCTCTGACAAGATAATTATGTTTTTTAAATGCCAGTCTCCTCCGCCCCAAAAAACTGGCCCGTTCCTCTCCTCTGACCTACTCTTTGAAGAAGAGAAATGGCCTTTTTTAACCTTCACCTGCGGAAACTGACCTGTGAACTTACAGCCAGTCGCACTTTCTGATGGTAAAAAGATGTCATAAAACCTGCCATTATGTTCCAAGAAAAAATAATAAATGAAATGAATCTCTCTCCTTTTTTTGTGTGGGGTGTGTGTTTGTGTATGTAAGTGTGTGTTAAAAAAGGAGAGAGAGCGACCTCAGAATGCCCAGCAGCGACCTCAGAATATCTCAGAAGCAGATTACCCAGACTACTTTAAATTATTGCATTACTTTTTATTAACTATTTGGACTATTATCTATTGTATTATTTTACTATTATCTATTGTATTATTTTACTATTTTCTATTGTTACTATTTATTGTAATTTTATACTATTGCACTATTGATATTATATGGAAAATTTTGATTTTAAAGCCGAAATATTTCTAAGATTTGAAAAGTAAAAATATAGTAATGAGAATTTAGTCATATATACATACACAAAGGCCGGAATAATTTTTATATAAATCAAAGGGCAATGAAACTTCGATAAACTAAACTTCACTGAAGATCATCGAGTAAAACAACACCGAGAAGTTCAAAATTTATTCCATTAACGTCCGTGAAATCGGAAGAAAAACAAACGTTAAATGCGACACAAATCGCTGAATTTTTAAACTGACCGCCAAACAAAGTTTATTATTATTTTTTTTAATTTAAATCCGTTAATTAAATTACAGCAAAAACAATTAATTACATTTAAAAAACTGAAAACGCGTTTCCACTCCTGTGCCAGATTAGTTTAGAGAAGTTTCATTACAATAAATCTTAAATACTATCTTAAAACTACACTTAAATCTACACTTAGAAACTACATACTTAAATACTAAATAAGAAAAAGAAAAAATTAGATGCCACCACCTTCAGCCTTCCGACCCATTCAACCCCATTTATCCGAAATTTTTATCTTTTTTCCTCAAACACCTATTCGCTGATGCCCCCTGATGGATTTCTACCGGGTTCCCAAGCCTAACGGCAAATGGGTTTTTAAGGATCTCAAGCCTTGAAAACTATCAATAACTTAAATATTACTCAACATAAATTTAAAATGCCACGCAATAAATCCTATTGATGTTGACTCTTTTCTCAAATCCTTATTCGATTTAGAATTTAAAAAAACAACAGAATCCTTAACAATCCCTATTAACTACACCGTTTCTTGCTTTATTTATTTCACTGGATTAAGAAACACCACGCCTCATTTTATTGATTCGCTTATTATTATTTTTTTTACTTTTAAATTCCCTCCCGCTACATCCCCTTCTACACTATCGCCCTCCCCCCAAAGGTGAGCTGCATTGACTGCAATGGTCCAAACAGCTGCTCACCCCCGACCGTGACCGCGCCTCATAAAAAGGCAGTAACCAACCCCCCGAAAACCCACAAACGTGGTCTGATCGCGAATTCCCCAGAAACCGCAGAGTCGTCAGTGCATGAGTGCAAAGTGACAACTGCCTCCTGCGACCAATCCTGACACCCTACCCCCCAAAGGCAAGCTGCATTGCCTCCAATGGGCCAAAAAGCTGCTCACCCCCGACCCGGACCATCGCAAAATTCCCATGAACGGCAAAATCGTCGGTGCATTCCTGCATAGCGACGATTGCCTCCTGCAATCCTTCCTGACTAACGCCCTCCCTTGTTCCCTCCTGACATGCGCCCTCCACTGTCCCACCCTGACACCCCACTTTCCCAAAAAAAGGCCTAGGACGTACACTGGGCCCATCCCAGTGCACCACGCGTTCCCCTTGCCTAACCGGCCATTCCCCAGCCAATACCCTACGGACCATCCTAAAGTGCTCCCGTATCTGTTCCCTTATGCCCAACTCACGCGACCCAGAACCCCCCTCTCCCTCCTCAACTAAACCCCCCTTCCCCCCAGAATCTCCCACTACCCCCCAACCAGGAAGCCCCCCTTCTCCCTCCTCACCAAATCCCCCCTCTCCCTCCTGAACGTCTACACTTCCCTCCTGAGCCGAACCCATACTTCCCTCTAACACCCCATCCACATTCCCAACTGATCCCTTGCGAGAGCCCCCCCTGCAACAACGAAAACTAAAGCACCCGCAAAAAAACCGATCCTCACCATTCCCACTCCCAGGTCCCTCCCTCTTACCAATCCCTAACTCCCCTCCCCCCACAATCCCGCCTCCCTGACCGGCCTCAGATGATGACACCTTATTACCTGAACGACAACAGCGCTGGAAGAACGCCGACCTGTGTGAAGAAAGATGAAATTACCCTTAATATTACTCATCCAACAACAATACATACATTTACATAATCAAGAATGAAAAAGTAATATTCAGACTTGAATATGTCTTTACAGAATATATATTAACAGAGTTACGTAACGCGTTAAATATACCAATGATAACATTTCAATTAAACAAATTCACAAAAAAAACTCTTACACAATAACAATGTGAGAATATAGTATATACAGTTACCAATATACTTTTTCAGGTATACATTTATTATGTTCAGTCAATCAATCTTATATTATACCCGTACATTTAATATGTGTATATCTGTGGATTGGAAACTTATATTAATTTATACAATTCGATTAATACATTTCCTCATACTATTCAAGACTAATAATTACAATTATATTGCAAAATAGTGGCGGAATGGTTGGAATAGTACCGGTTCACAATCTCTTTGAGTTGAGTAGCCCTTTCCGGAATAAATTTTTCTGGCATAGCCTCTTAGGTTTATCGTACCATACGTCTTATAAGATTACGGATTTTAAAAGTAATATTACGTAGTAGAGCTGCAAAGAGGGATAGTTAGTAAGGGTTAAAGAGTTAAAGTATCATATCTAAACAAATTTGCGATGTCATGCGTATTGGTATGCAATTTGGTACTTCTGTGTTATATCGGATCTCACAATTACGATTACGCCAAGGTTGCAGTCAGTTTCGCAAAGGTCATAGCCAAGCTCATGAAGCGCAAATGTAACATTCACATGTAATAAAGACATAAAAATAAATACCACAGCATTAAATATTATAATATTTTATGTTAATAAAATTGCATTACAATGATTGCATAACAAATTACCGATGTTTGAGAACAATATTTTTACAATGTTTCATAATAATAAATCATTTTCAGCATTCAGTGTAGACTCTTGATCCATTTCCTACATTTAAGCAAATTTTTACCATGAATGTACTAGCATCTCTTTTTGAGATTTGAACAAGAAAGCATTCGCCATTTTCACGGCACAGGCCTTCAGAAATCTGCTGCTGTGGGAGTACACTGCCGTTGTTGTTTTTTCTACGTACAAACAAACTTTTGCAGGTCTCAACTCTATAGGCACTGCCAATTCGACCATTGAATCTTTGTAGTATTGGGAAGGGATTATGAATGTTGCACTTCTATGATGTAACTATTACAAATCATTTGTCACATTTTCAGTTTTATTTAGGCTGCGATTGCGATTCCTGCCTCGCTTAAGATCAACCCAGAGCGTAAGTTCTGTCTTGCGATATAAACATAGTGTAAACAGTATTGCAGTGTCTCGCGATCTTACGATAACATGAACGCAATCGGTACTTTCGGGTTATAGCTGCCCCCGAGGATGAATCGCCAATCAACAAAATTTATCGACAAATTATAAATCATATATGACTTTATAGTAATATATGATATATATATAACATTTCGCGTCGCATATGGCGACAGTTATAGTCATATATGGCGCATTTACGGGGTGATTCAAAACTGTAGGAACAAACTTCTAGGAGGTGTGGGGTATCTAGACGACTCAGAATCACATCGCAACGCAGGTTCGGAAATGCAATCCTAACGCGATACGGGGGTTGTTAGGGCTCAATCGTCGTAATCGAAAATTGTCATTTAAATACAAGCTTAAAATAAGTCATGACTTTTCTGATAATGAAGTTCCTCGAAATTTTCTGCCTACGTGCCTCTTCTTACCATTTACAGTTTTGCACGTTTGAGTGCGCTATTTATCTGCGTAACGGTATTTTTCGCCAGAGCTGTAGTTGGATTCCTCAAACTTGCAAAACTGTAGATGATAAGTATAACGTACGTCGGCAGAAAACTTCGGGGAACTTCATTATCAGGAAAGTCGTTACTTTTTTTTAGTTTATAGTCTTTCAATGTCAATTTTCGATCAAGATGATTCATCCCCTAACCCCTCCCCATCTCGTTAGGATTACATTTCCGAACCTGCATTGCAATGTGATTCCGAGCCGTCTAAGTGTAACCCCCCTTCCCCCATCCCTGCTAGAAGTTTTTCCTTCCATTTTTGAATCACCCTGTATATGACAAGCGTATAAGATGTATATGATGTATATAGGACATATAAGACGTAAATAATAGGTATATAATGACTTATATGGCACATAGTGTTTGGAGTATATATATATATTATATATATGCGTATATATGATGCATTATATAAGCTTTGCGATGATTTTGGCGAAATTTTAACTGCAATCTTGACATAATCGTAATTATGAGGGACGCTATAATCCAAAAGTACCAAGCTATCTTAAGATGAAGCACTTGTGTATGCGCGCGCAATCATAACACACTTAATTACGACTTCTGATTAGCTGATTGTTTTTCCTCGGGGGAACTGCTTGAGGCATTGTAATACAAAGTTAAGCTGGATTGCAGGAACGCCACCGGTCTATGAATGTCAATTTTTCTGTCCAGCAGTACATAAACCTTAAAAGCAATTACGAATGGTATTTGCAAAGTACTAAACAAATTTTCAACACGGAAGCCTCATCTTTTTTACAACTTTTTACGTTTCTTCTCCACATAATTTCATCCTTGGAAACATACAGTTTCATACCATGGCCATTTTTCTTGGATAAAAGCCCTCGCTATTAAAAAAAATGACATTGCATACATCTCAGTACTAGGTAAATCAAAGATTGTTTCTATGTATTTAAAATTAAATACAGGTGATTTAAGAAAAAGAATACAACATACCATTTAAATATATATATATATATATATATATATATGAAATATACAGGGTGATTCATAAGTAAGTGTACAACTTCTAGATGCTGTAAAACACGAACAGCTTAAGGCACGTTCCCCAAATGCAAGCTGTAAGTTAGGTGTACTCATAAAGTTTTTTTTGCTGCTGTGCGAAATGATAAAGGCGGTAGGTAGCGTGTGATGCGAATATCAGTAGAAATGACTGCCTCTGCAGTGGAGATGGCATTTTGTGTTCTTGAATTGAGCAAAACGGAATCTGTCAGCATTGTGCAACGGCATTTTCGAACACGATTTGGAAAAGAACCTCTTACCAGAAAATGCATTTACAATTGGTTTAAAAAATCTGAAACTACGGGCTGTTTGTGCAAAGTGGACAGAAATGGATTACCGGTTTGATGTGTGTCATGTGACTTTTTAAACCAATCATAAAGGGATTATCTGGTTAGAGTTTCTTTTCCAAATCGTGTTCGAAAATGCCGTTGCACAATGCTGACAGATTCCCTTTTGCTCAATTCAAGAACACAAAATGGCTTGTCCACTGCAGACGCAGCCATTTCTATTGATATTCGCGTGACAAGCTAGCTATAGCCTATGTCACTTCACACGGCAGCGGGAAAAAAATTATGAGTACACCTAACTTACTGCTTGTATTTGGGTAACGTTCCTTAACCCTTTCAGGGGCAAGCAATTGTGCTCCTGTAACGTCAAATTCACACCGGTATTTACGAAATAATTTAGTTCAAAATAAGGAAAAGTAATTTTTCAACTTTTTCCCAGTCAAAGTTAAAAAAGCAAAATTTAATTAAAAGTTTATGGTACGAATCGTATTAAAATTAGGTGATATATAATATGTACACCGCATCTCAAAGGGTTAAACTGTTCCTGTTTTACAGCACCTGGAAGTTGTATACTTACTTATGAATTACCCTGTATTTTGGAACATCGACGATAGCATAAACACAGAGACCGATCAATGGCATGTGGGGCTCGGAGCACACATACTATTTGAGGGTCCCTATATCATATGAATCTCAAGTTACAAAATTAACTCATTACAAACATAACATACAGCCTACGGGCAGTTAAAATTTTACACATTGTTTTATGTTTAAAAAATTCGTTATTTTTTCTTTGTGATGCTGATTCTAGAATCGTAATGACTTAAGTTATTTTGTACAAGAATGTTTGACGTAATATTCAATTTTTAGAAATGTGACTCTTTCTTTTGAACTCACTTGCAAACACTAGTGACAAATAGGTGAAGAAAAATAGGTGATATCAAATGGGTGAAATAATGTTTTCATGCCAATTGTAAACAGAAACTTCCTTTAACGAGTATTTTACAGAGACTACATAAAAAGCACTTTACGGCCACCTATAAGTTCAGAACCGGGACATGTGCCCCTTGTGCCACTCTCATAACCAGGCCCTGCATAAGCACGTACTGTTTCTTTAGAACTGTAAATCACTTGACGAGATATTACAATCTAATTTGGTGATATATCTCTGTTCCTTGGCGATTCCTCCTCTTGGGTCTCTATAACAAAGAATTACCAAGTCTTCTTTTGGCCCTCCCTTCTACACTGGTACCCGAGCCACATGCCCCGCTTGCTCGCCTCTCCTGCTTTCGTCCCTGACCTATATCACATTTTATACATGCACATATATAAATATTGAAATTACGCTTATGATGAACACTATATGATATTAATTGTGCAGTTAGAAAGAAAAAAAAGGGGTAGTGCAATTAGTATTATCGGCGATATTGTTGGCGTGGTGTATCTGACATGGCACGGATAATACGTGAGTGCCAAATGCATTTCAATACTGTATCGATTGTAGAATGAAATGTGATCTCATTCATTTGAAACCACATTGTTCTAAGCATCACTTATGTTTGACGCCAATTTTGACTGTAGACCCAATTACGTGTAAGCTTAGCTGCAGCTGCAGACTAATATACGGTAAAAAAAATGAATCTTAAAATGTGTGAAAACAACATCAGTATGAAAAACGATGATGTAAGCAAAATATATTTCATACGCATTATGCCCATCATGGTACTTTTCCGTTATACGGATACCATGCCAAAATGTATGCTAATGCATAATGTATGAAAATGTATGTATGTATGTAACTGTATGTAAATGTATATAAATGTATTTATGTAAATGTATATATGTAAATGTATGTATTAAATGTATGTAAATGTATGTATTTAATGTATCTAAATGTATGTATGTATTAAATGTATCTAAATGTATGGTTGGCGACAATGGTGTCCGTATAACGGAGAAGTACCCACATTATTTACACAATTAAATAAATTATCCTGTTTTAAGAAATTGCAATGACTAAGAACATTTCTGGGGAACATTTTTATTAAAGAGCTGATAATACTAAATACAGTAACCCCCCCCTCCCATTTTTTTCTCTTTCTAAGTACTGTAATATAGTTAATATTATATAGTTGACATATTAAAGGCAATTTCAGAACTATTTATAATCAACTATATAATAAATAAACAGATATAGATAAAGTTATATGTATGTTATAGTCATAATATAGTAAGTGCATGGGATATAAATATATTAATTCCGACAAAAATAACATTACAATTGTAAATACTATATTTATTGCTAAAAACCGCCAATCTTATGTTACGTATTTAATAAATGTATAGTCAAACATTACAGTTTTGTATAGTTTGCTTTTACATTAATTACATTTTTAAACGATGTTATGTAGTTAATAATGTCAAATTAACTGTTTTGTGTGTCAAATTAACTGTTTAAACATGCTTAGCAACGATAAACAAGATTGGCAATTGGCAGCAATTTTTGGCGATCTATCTCCTGTTCCGGATAACACGCAAGTACCCAAAATAATATGCAGAATGCAGAAATACAAAATACATAATGCAGAAATTTACTAATATTGTAAGAAAAAGAAAGTGAAATCAGTATATTATAAGAACTTAAACACAACTAAATTCAGAATTGAAGAATTTAATATTAAACCTGAAAGTCAGATGATTTGAATTGCTAGGCTATTTTATATGGACAACTTAAGCAAATAAAAAGAAATGATACTAATAAACAACTGAAAGAGGTGGAAATCTTTTATGTAGTATATTATAAAAGTTTAAATAAAGTTTAAAAAGCTGCTTTAAGCTAGATGAACAAATTATTGAAGTTCGAAAATAAATTGAATTCCATTGTTGGAATGTCAGCCATATTGGAATTAGGCTTAACGCATTTTATATCGTAGAACGATTTATGAAAAAATATGGAATTTGAACAGAAAGTTTTACGATAATATTTAGATATATGTCGATTCATCATTTATATAACAAAAAAATAAAAATATGAATGCATAAATTAAAATTTTTAACATGTAAAGTTTTTAAGTTGCGTTACATGTATCGCTGCATTTAAAACCCGATTTCACTTTCAGTGTTGCATGAATATTAAATTTTATTAAAATCAAACATCAAAATAAATAAATTTACTCACAAATGGCGAAAAAAAGCCATGATTTTTCTTGAAGTTAAAACCTTTTAATTTCTATAAATTGCTAACTCAAATTATGCAACCTTCAAGGTCGAGAGAATATAGCAAAAGAAAGCTAAATTGAAATCGCAGAGTAATTGTGAAATTTTAACAAGAAACCAATGAGTCATTGTTCGATTATTAGCAGTACTGAATCACTGTTGGTGTCAGTGAATATGACGTCATTATGGCAAAATATTTTTTATTCATGAATGAAAATGCATCATTTGTTTTCCGAATGACGTCATTTTCTTCATCGAAAACATTACGCTTCAGATCTATACTAATATTATAAAGGAGTAAAGATTGTTTTTTTTGTTTTTTTGTTTGTTTGTTTGTTTGTTTGAAGGGATAATCTCTGGAACTACCGAACCGATTTCAAAAGCGATGGGGGGTGCAGGAGCGAAAAACGTTCTAAAATTGCGATTTTTTTCATACTGAAGGAGCTAGAAATTTGAAATTTGGCATTGTAGTTACTTATAAGATTTAAATGTTCTCTAAGAATAAAATTAAAAAAAAATCGAAATTTAAAAGGGTGAAATGAGCGAAAAGCGTTCTAAAAACATTCTAAATTACAATTTCTATGGAATCTCTAGAACTACCGAACCGATTTCAAAAGTGATGGTGGCAAATGGATGGTGACAATCCCTGTTCCAACATAGGCTATATTTTTTTTCGGTGCCACTAACCCCAGGGGGGTGCAGGAGCGAAAAACATTCTAAAATTGCGATTTTGTTTATACTAAAGGAGCTAGACATTTGAAATTTGGCATTGTTTTACTTATAAGATGTAAATGCTCTCTAAAAACAAAATAAAAAAAACTCGAAATTTAAAAGGGTGAAATGAGCGAAAAGCGTTCTAAAAACATTCTAAATTACAATTTCTATGGAATCTTTGGAACTACCGAACCGATTTCAAAAGTGATGGTGGCAAATTGATGGTGACAACCCCTGCTTTAACATAGGCTATATTTTATGTCGGTGTCAGTAACCCCAGGGGGTGTTGGAGCGAAAATCCTTCTAAAATTGCGATCTTTTTTATACTGAAGGAGCTAGAAGTTTGAAATTTGGCGTTGTAGTTACTTATAAGATGTAAATGCTCTCTAAGAACAAAATAAACAAAATTCGAATTTTAAAAGGGTGAAATAAACGAAAAGCGTTCTAAAAACATTCTAAATTACAATTTCTATGGAATCTCTGGAACTACAGAACCGATTTCAAAAGTGATGGTAGCAAATTGATGATGGCAACCCCTGCTCCAACATAGGTTATATTTTTTGTCGGTGCCACTAACCCCAGGGGGGTGCAGGAGCGAAAAACTTTCTAAAATTGCGATTTTGTTTATACTGAAGGAGCTAGAAATTTGAAATTTGGCATTGTAGTTACTTATAAGATGTAAATGCTCTTTAAGAACAAATTTTTAAAAAAATCGAAATTTAAAAGGGTGAAATAAGCGAAAAGCGTTCTAAAATCATTCTAAATTACAATTTCTATGGAATCTCTGGAACTGCAGGTGAAAAAGTGATGGTGGCAAATTGGTGGTGACAATCCCTGCTCCAACAGCCTCTTTAATAAAAAACTATGCGTTGCTGACGACTGGGTTTTTTGCTAATTGTTGCCACAGATTAATCTTGGAAAATGAAATATTTGAAGTTACTGAAAAAAAATAATAGCTCGAAAAGTATTTGTCAGAAAATTATTAGGCAAACTGCGTTTGAAAGGTAAAAAATTGTATTTTTCTTGATATAAATTTCAAATCTAATGATTATGCCATTTTTCAAAGATTGAATTTGAAAAATTACCAAATTTCACAATGGAATACCATAGCAAAACCTTCATGCGTAAAAAGATAATGATGAGAATTCAGAAATTGCACAAATATACTAAATTACGAATATAAAATTAACGAGAGGACGGGAATAGAGAACCGAAGAGAGAATAATGAGATAACCAAAAGATATACAATATTGAAATTTCCAATTTTAAATATAATGATTTGCTTGCGTTTTCAACGTAAAATTTAATGATTTTATCATATATCATGAGGCACCCTACTATGAAATCAGTAAAATGAAATATATCGACACTTATTATCCGAAAAATATAGTATATATACATATTTTATTTTTTTGCTATTTACTAAAATATATCATCATTATTTTTCAATGTAACAATAAAATTATGATATTCAAAATAAACACGATCATTATATTTTAGAGTAACGCCTTCAAAAATATATACAGTTCAATAGTTCAGATTTCTAACTTGCAAAATTGCTATTTGAATAATCTCGTTTAAATATATTCATTTTTTTAACTACAATATCTAAACATTATGTATGTAAATTTTACGAAATGAAAAGATAATTTCTTAGCCCGTTTTATTTCAGCTCATTAGTTATGCATGTGTTCTTAAGTATTCTGATAACCTTTTAATACTAAACATACCGGTAATTTTACTCAAGTTTTATAAGAAAAATTCACAACGGAATTTTTTTAATAGACTATTTAACTTTTAAATTTAACTTATTTCTGCGTGATTAATATTTAATTTATTTTATGAAAAAAATTCTGGTCCAAATCTGATATTTTCATTTGGTGTCAGACAAATGACCTGTTGTTGGAATAAGTTAATGTTGAAACAGGTAATTAGAAATTTTAGGAACGGAAGAAATATCTTTTTAAAAGTAAGGTAAATTAATTTGTACCAGGTGTGCCATAAATTCATAAAAACTTTTCAAAATCATTAATAAGGATAAATTATGCTAAAAAATTGCGGTTTTCACTGATAGGATTACAGGGAAATTTTTTTATAACAAAAGAAGTTCTGGTTAAAAAAATTACTGATAGATGGCGCGGGCATGCATAATTTGAAGCAGATTTATGGAAACCAAGCTGTCAGTAAAACATCTCGATGCACACAGGCTCTTCATTCGATGTCAGCAGTATGCCAACGTTACCATATAAACTGTTGTTGGTTAAGCTCTTTTACAAGAACAGGGAATAAGCAACTGGGACATTGGAAACATTCTACACGGCAAAACGACTCAAGACGAGAAAAGGGGCCGTTTTATTTGCTGGGATACTGAAGCTTGCCCGGCGCTTCGAAGAAGCAGGTCTTTTAACCCGTTGGGGACGAGCGACACGTATACGTGACGCATAAGATACTCAGAATCCTTCATTATTCCCACCAGTTAATTTTTATTGTAAGCTTTGCCTTATTTAATCCTAGTATTTCTGCGATTCAATTAGCCGCAAATTTCTGTTTTGAAAAACCGGTGGTAAAATATTTAAAATTTTGTAAAGGACGCTCGTCGCGAAAGGGTTAATACAAGTCTAATTTGCATACATCGGCTTCATATTATGCATTCCAGCGCCATCTATCGGTAATTTTTGGAACCAAAACTTTTTTGTTATTAAAAAAAAACCGATTTCCCTCAAATCCCAATTGCAAACCGCAATATTTTACCATTATTTATTCCTTTTTACTAATTTTTTAAAGTTTTAACAAATTTACGGAACACCCGGTATATGGTGAATCATTTATTCTGAACTTTTTCTTTTATATTTTGTGTTTCTAGGTACCACAGCTCTTTAGCACTTAATGACATGCCAGAAAGTCACAATTCTATGAATTCGAACTCACACGATCATGAATATTCATTCACTCTTAAACGGTTATTGCTTTTCACTCGCTGTAAAAAAAGGCGGATGTTTCTTAATCTAAGAACATATAATATAACCATGAATAAAAATAAACAATAACCTCTTACTGTCTTACAGACGATTCCGAAAAGCATGCTTTATCTTTAGAAATTTCGGAAACCAATACATTTTTTAAGATTTTAGCAGGTTTCCTGCATTTCAGGGAATTGTCCAGGAAAATACCAGCATTTTCTTAGAGAAAAATTCCTCTAATTTAATCCCGCAAAACTTCGTCCTTGCAGATTCAAGGCGAGTTTTTGTATAAGAAAATATTGGTTATCAAGATTTTTCTGCTCTGGAAATTCCCTTACCTTTAGGATCCCCGATAAAGAAGAATTTATGAAAACAAAGGTTCTTTTATCGCAACTTATTTTTGGAAACGTATCTAAGTACGTGTTATAGTATACGAATGAGTTTTCTCAAAACAGAATGTATGTTTTTCAGATGCTTTCAATTGTCAAATAAACATTTTCATGTTCAACAAACATGTTTTACGGACAAACATCATCAATTAATAGCATTAACATTAAATTTAATATTATTTTGTTACTCTGGTATGTATAAATCGAATATAAATATATATATATAAATCACTTTAAAAACTACTCGGAAACGTTTCTGATAATTAATTGAAGCAAAAAAGACTTTGTTTTTATAAATTGTTTTTACAATTTCGAAAATTTATTGGTTTCTGAGGTTTCTAATGATGAAGAACAATTTTCGGAAACATAGTTATCTCGAAAGGAGTTATGTTGTATTTTTGTTGTATCTAAGCATCAGAAGGTTGTGATGTTATAAAAAATCAAATATCTTAAAATATGTTTTAACATCGAAATTTGTATATACTGATATTAAATATGATAACACAAAATATTTTCTATAACACAAACCTCTTGTGTTATATAATCAACTATGAATGCAAGCAGATGAATTCTGAATGTGTTATTCCAAGTGAATGTTCAACATATGAAGGAATCGGAACTCTGAAAAAAAGGTGCTTTTGTATTAGCCGGGCGCAGTTGATGAAACGTTAAATATTTCCCCATGATAATCATTCCTACTGTATGCATTTCATTTCAAATATCAGCTTTTTATTCATTTCGCTTAAAATACATAATTGTCATTTAAAATATCAATCTTTCATTCATTTCATTTAAAATACATAATTGTAATTTAAAATACATAATTGAAATTTAAAATACATAATTGAAATTTAAAATACATAACTGACATTTAAAATACACACATTTAAAATACGCACATTTAAGATAGATAACTGACATTTAAAATACATACACATTTAAAATACATACACATTTAAAATACATACTTTTAAAATACATGTATTACATACTGTTAAAATACATGCCTTTCACTCATTTCATTTAACCCATTTATGCCTAGCGTCCCAATTTTGGGACGCTTTAGTAAAATGGAAAAATGTACATTTCACACCACTTTTTTTTTTTTAGAAATTTGGTGTCTTATTTTATCGAGAGTCCTTCATGAAATAAGACACCAAATTTCTATAAAACAAAAAGTGGTGTGAAATGCACTTTTTCCCATTTTACTAAAGCATCGACGCTAGGCATAAATAGGTTAAAATATAAAGAAAAAAAGAAAAAAAAGAATAATATCATAAACCAAAATATTTTATTTCACAATCAAAGTATTGTTTTTTATTTACACACGCGAAAAATAAAATCTGTTATTGGCGTGAAAAACATTCTATAGGCCAGATTTGCTCCCGGCTAACATAAAAATACCAAACATTATGTAGTTAAAATGTTATTATGATAAGCTATCTTCAACATTTGCGTAGTCATTTAGGATTAAATTTACATGTATGCCATAAACTGCACTATTCAGAAAGAGCATAACACTTTTGCTATCTTATAAAAAATATTATACTCCTTTCATGTTTGCATTCAGGAGTTTTTTTCTATTTTTATATCTGTTGTAATATAATGAGCCTAATTTTTATGGCTTACATATGGCTTGGTAATTACTTTACAATTTGGCTTGCACATGTTTAATTATATCTGTCTTAATTACGGTATCTAAAACGGTTACTTTAATTTCGTTTCTTTGTAGCAATGTACAATGAGATTATTACCAAGGAAGTGTTGTCAGAAATGTCTGATATCCTTTTCTTTTAATGACGCAGTGGAACTGCAAAATAAATGCTAGAAAAAATAACTTTTCGTCAGAAAGATAGAGAGAGTTATAGTTAATCTGCATAATGATACGAAGAGTCTTACATGTAATTGTATTCGAAACTTTTAATATTTTAGAATATATCAAATGTTTTTTAATCGATTATTATGTTTTAATTTATCATGCATGTTGTAATTTTGCATTAACGAATATTTGGCATATACTGATACTGTTAGTTAAAAGTAAAAAAAAAGTGTTTAAAATTGAAGCTTTCTCATTTTATGTTATAAAGCCTTACGTGTTATATGTAAAACATGTCATATGCAAATATTAAATATGAAATCCTTTTTTTCTTTTATTACAAAATCTGTTTCAGGAAGAGGTATTTTTAAAAGCACAACTGCTGACAAAATATTTAACTGACAGTATAATGTATATTTTAAAGTAACCATGATCTGTAATTTTTCATTTTTTGTTTATTTATTTATTTTTGTAGGAACGTTTCACAAATTAATATTTATAATGCAAAAAAATGTGGATTATGTCTTCCTTGACCGACGCACTAAAATCATATATTAATACAAAAAAAAAAGAAAAAAAAAATTCTGCGAGAGACTATTTAAACGTTTATGCTTCCAAAAGCTTTACGTAACAATTTTATATTGTTTTATCTATCATGAATTTTAAATTTATCATGCATGTTTCAATTGCGTATCTATGAATTTTTGCCATGCTGAAAACATGATTTGAAAATAAAAATTGTCTTTATGAATGTATATATTTTCTTTTATATTATAAAAGCGTTCGCGTCACATATGCAAAAGATAACATATGTGTAAATATTAAATTTTATCTTTTTTTTCATTATAAATTCATGTCAAATTACAGGATTTGAATAAACTAGTTATGGTTTTCTTTACGAGAGGTATTTTAATATTAGAACTAGTGGCAAAGCGTACATAACTAGCAGTGTAATGTATTTTTACATGTACTAATGCAAGATCTTTCAATTAGTAGTATATTTTTTGGGGCTCGTGCAGGGTTCATGTTACCTATCTTCAAAAAAACTAACGTATACCAGATAAATTTATTTATTTTTATAGTATATTGGTATTTATACTAAGTTTAAGATTAATTTTAATATAAATGTTAAACAAAATTTACAAATATGAATTAAAGTAGCGGCAGAAAAACTCTAAATACATTTTAAACGCAACTATAAAATAATACCGAATTCTGTATACGGTGAAATGCATTAGGTGATATTTTTTACTCTTATTCAGCTGACAGATATACACTTCTCAGTGTTGGCCAAATTATTAGTTCGTTCGAAAAAAAATCCCCAAAACCTGTTTCTAAGATGATTATATTAAAATAAAACATCCTAGTAGTGTAATAAGCTATTTAAAGGATTACAATGAGTATTGACTTCAATATGAATAAGATATTTCGCGATTGTTTTGTTTATATTTTCTATAGGTGAGTGGCAACACTAATCATTTCAAAATCCAGAAATCTTGTTCTTTTACATTGTTTGTTTGCCTCTTACAAATGAAATAATATCACTTCTAAGTATCAATTTTAATGTTTTAAATGGTTTTCTAATCTTTTTTTGTATTAAATGCAGGTTTTTAACTGAACATAACATTATTTAAAAAATTGGCTTTAGCAGTAATTAAAATGGGAGGTAGGAAAGACATTTCTCCAAGAAAACGTGGGCAGATTCAGGTTCTCTTGCAAAATTATAACTTGACCCAAGCTGAAATTTCCAATAGACCTTCTGAGTCCCGAAAACCTGTAGAAAGAATAAATAAAAACATCAATTTTAATGGAAATGGAACACCCAACAGAGTTGGACGATGTGGAAGGAAACGAATTTCTTCACAACCCAATGATAGAGTTTTACTGAATTTAAGCAGAAATAGCAGAAAAGGTTCCTAAATGCAGTTGAAAGCTACACTGGGTAACCAGGGCATTGCTTTGAGTACAAAAAACATCCGAAGACGACTTTTTAAGATTGGCTGCAAGGCTTATCACCCAAGGAAGAAACCGAAGCTGACTGAAGCCATGAGAAGGCAACGACTGACGTGCGCCATAATGTTTAAAATTGGGATTACCAAATATTTTTCTTTAACCCTTTAACTGTGTATCCCGAACTCAGTTTGGGCAAGAAAAGTTTGTTTGTTTTGTTACTAAAAGCTTTTGCACACCAGTAATTTTTAAACGCAATCTTCGCTTTATTAATCGGCAGACATTTTCGATTACGTTGTTCCATTACATAAAGCAAATATTTTAGTACGGAAAAAGTGGTTTATTGTGCCTATTTTTAGTTTATGTTGTCAAAACACCTTCAACAGTTAAGGGGTTAATTATAATTTTTATAGAATGTCTACATGAGCTAATAAAAACATATTGTCCAGTTTTAAAACAATTTGGTCCACTTAATTTTTTTTTATTTTATTTATAGCTTGCAGGGTTTTCATAAAAAAGGTACTGCCACTTTCAGCAAACTTGACAAAGTGCAGTAGAAACAATATACTGCTGTTAGAATCTAAATTTATTACATACTAGTGACCCGTCCCGTCTTCGCGCGGGTGGACAATCTGTCGACTACAATGTATTTACCCTTTAAAAATGTCTTACGCAAAAGATCTAATAAAAAATCAGCAATTCAATCAGCAGTCTTTCTCGTGTAATCGTCCATAATCGGGTTCATATCCGATGTTTAACTCGATTGGTGAATTTCTAAAATCTCTGAAATACGTGTTTAGCTATTTTCTTACTAGATTTGTCATCCTGAATTTCATGCTCCTAGCTAAACTGCTGCTGAGATATGGAGAAATGACCTATAAAATTCGACCCCCATTTAACCTCCTTAGGGGTTGCATTTCTAAAATCGTTGAAATAAGTGTTTAACCATTTTTAATAGATTCGGTATCCTGAATTTCATGCTACTACCTAAAACTGCAGCCGAGATATGGCGAAAATGACTAAAACGTTCGATCCCGCCCATTTAATCACCTTAGTGGGTGAATTTCTAAAATCGCCCTCCACAAACATTGCAGGACATTAAACGACGCTATTACGGACGCTTGTGCGAACCTGTCAACATCTATGCTCCAACGTGTGCAACGTGAAATTCAAACAAACATCCAAATATGCATTGCAGCTGACGGTGAGAAGTTTGAAAATCTAAAATAAAGGTATATTATTATATATAGTTGATTTTTTTCATTCTAAGATCGTTTTGTCACGTCACAGTGTAGGAAATCACGAAAGGACAAATGCGTGTTTTAACCGTTCTATTCATCGCATTAATGTCCACAATGTATCTTTTCGTACTAATGATGCTCTACAGCTTTGTAAATCACTTTTTTTCTCTATCTCTTTCCGTTTTCGAGATAGGAATGCTAACTGCGCAACATTCCACCAGGTGGCGTCGTAGGCGGTTTCGTTGAGTAGCGCAGGGCTATTTTACTATACCTAGATACTACTTTTATGAATATAGCAGCAGCCGTTCCGAAGTTAAGAGGGTGGCTAGGGACTTTAGTGAGCATACTGTATATAAAAAAAAAACCACATCAATCAAAAAACAAAATCTAACTTCGATTTCTTTTTTTACATTATACATGATACTACTCTGTATATCAAATACAGAAACCTACTTTTGGTAGAATGATGTTCTTGGTTAATATTTGATGTACCAGAAAAGGAGACAAACATGCTTAAGAGGATATTGAAACGTTGTTTCGTTACTCATTTACTATTGAAAACCAAGAAATCGATATATTTATGCTTAAGAGGGAAAAGCAGTAAGATATTTTTACTATTACGAAAATAAAATGTATAATTTAAATTCTTGTCTGTAGCTCTTAAATTATTGGAAAATATACATAAGTAGTTCTTTTTAAGGATGCGATTAGGATGCGAGTATTTTCCTAAATCTTGAGATTTTTTTTTCTAAAGTATCAGAAAGAAGAACAACAAGAAGAAAGAAAAATAGACCATAAAATAGAACCTGCCTTATTGAACCATATTAGTTTACTATATAATAATTTGAGACTTTTTAAAATCGTATGCTTATTTTAATACGTTTTATATCCATATTTTATGTCCTATACTTACATACATTCTTACTTACCGGGTGTCCCAAAAATGACTGATGGATTTTAAAATTCAATAACTTGCAAACGGTGACAGATATTAAAAAAATTCTTGCAGAGGGTTATGTATGCTGTCAGGAGTTTCCTTACTGTGATTCGAATTTCAAACAATAGATGGCGCTGGCAGCGATTGACGTTCAGTCGAGGCCGAAACTGACGACCCTCACCACGGCCTAACTCGATCGTTCTCCTTCCTCTTATACGGCCGTAACAAAAAGTCATTTTCCCTTTGTTCAAAAGGAATAACATTTTCTCCCCGGAGAAAGTAGGGGGCGCTATTACTTACCATGGCTAATGGAGAATTTCCTTATTCTCGCCTTTCACTCTTGTATTTTCTTCGATATAACGTAAATGAAATTGCGTGTTCTTATTTTTCTTTTGTTGAAAATGGTTCATTGCTGTGTTCCACATTGTGCTTCAAATTCAGAGAAAAAAAATACCTGGAATTTCTTTTCATGAATAGGCGCTTTTATTACCGATACACCAGCAATCAGTAGAAGTACAGAGCAAAATTTTCGAAATATGTGCCTTATAAAATTGCTGCGGCTCTCAATTTATTTGTAAATTTAAACTGAATTTTAATGATCGAAATTATAAACCACTTAATTAATTTCTTTTTAACTGCTAGCACCACCAAGAGTTAAGCTGAAGTTTGCAAGTATTGCCATTGTTAGCGGATAAGTAATCTTGTAAGAGTAATTCAAGGAAATTTTGAATGAGAATCCTGCTTATCAAGCATAGAAACAGATCAATGTGATGCAACCATACTTCAGTTAATTGCCAATCAGGATAGAGGTGGGTTGTCTTATCCTAAACTACAATTCATCAGTCTAATTTCCACAATTTTAGACTGAATTTTACTAGAATTTTAGGATTATACCAATCCTAAATTCAAACGGAATCGTCGAAACTATTATATTAAATTTTATATATTAAATTAAAAATTATTATGAATTTGTTAAATAATCCGTATTTTGAGAAAAAAAAAAGCGATATGAGGTGATTGCCGGATATTGGCGAAATAGGTTGTCTTATTCTGTTGATATTATGAAACATGAAAGTATATTTTTATTTTTATCATATACATACTTTTATACCATGACTTTCCAGAATTAGAATATAATATTTAATTTGATATGTAATTCTATCATATTTCTATATGCTTATATATTTCTGATCAGCACCTATAATGGTTAAATTTATTAAAAATTGTTTTGAATGTACACATATATACCTATATTTTAAATAATTAGGAACTGTGTAAAAATAATCCATGTTTTGAGAAAAAAAAAATTTCGGTATGAGTTCATTGCCGGATATTGGCGAAGTTGCTTGATTTTCTTAATATTGTGAAACTAGTAAATCTTTTTAAAAATTTTTACAGTGTATTTTACGCTCAGAATTATCAATGTTTCAAGTAATCCAGAATTGAAATGTATATAAATATAAAATTTTATTTATAATGTTTGTTTTACATTTTATAGTAGGGTGTTATTTAAACTATTTTTAATTGCTTAAAGCATTGCATTTATTTATTTTATCTTTAAATCTTTTAGTTTTTCCTGTTTGTAGCAAAGCAAACGCCGAAGCAAAAGATAGATATGTTATATATAATGCTTATATATTTCAGATCAGTACCTATAATGATTAAATTTATTGAAAATTGTTTTTAATATACATATATATACATATTTTAAATAACTAAGAATAGTGTAAAAATAATCCATGTTTTGAGAAAAAAAAACGATATGAGTTCATTGTCGGATATTGGCGAACTTGCTTAATTTTCTTACTACTATTATGAAACTAGTAATTATTTTTTAAATTTTTTACTGTGTATTTTACGCTTAGAATTATCAATGTTTCAAGTAATCAAGAATTTAAATGTATATAAATATATAAAATTTACTTATAATGTTTGTTTTGCACTTTATAGTAGCGAGTTATTTAAACTATTTTTAATTGCTAAAAGCATTGTATTTATTTATTTTATCTCTAAATCTTTTAGTTTTTCCTGTTTGTAGTAAAGAAAACGCCGAAACAAAAGATACATATGTTATACATACCTTTTATAATGAATATATTGCAAAGATTTTTGTATTTTTATGTATAGAAGCAACCTTTAGTAAGCATTATTTATGGTAAGTATAGCGCGCCACCTACCGGCGAAAGTAGCCCTTTAACGATTCCGAAACTAAGGGGTGATTGTGAAGGCCGTATGAGGGGAGAGAGAAAGATCGAGTTTGGCCGTGCCCTCACCATTGATGCTCCGCCCCACGGTGGACGATTTGCTGATTCTAGCTGGCCAAAATTATTTTTCAACTTCTATTTGATGAAATCTATTTTTCGTTTATATAAACGATATATTAAGCTGATTTAAAGAAAATATATGAAATTTTAAACGGTAGTTTAATAAGAAATCATTATATTTAATTAAAAATTATTAATGTAGTACATTAGATGTGCAGGGTGGCTAGTGCTCAGTGAAAAATACGGTCAAAAAAAGTTATAAACACCAATATATTTTTATAGAAAAATTCATGTTAATTATTTGATCGAATAATCGACATGAATTTTTCTATGAGAATATACTGGTGTTTATCATTTTTTTTACTGTATTTTACCCTGACCACTAGCCACTCTGATGTGATTTTTTTATTATATTACTATGATGTACCATTCAGTTAAATATTTAAATTATTTAAAGCTTTAAAACATGTAATGAATGAGTTAATCTTTTACTTGATAACTAAAAAGGACAATATTTATGAACTTTTATAATATTATTAAGATTTAAGCGATAGAATTATATTTATTATATGATACCAAATTATAAAAGTAATTTTTTATAATAATCTACTAGAAATTTGGATACAAAATAAATATTAAAGAGTAATACATATTATTACATATAAAAAGGAATAAGAAAATTGCGTAGAAATTTTCTGACAATTCGCCATCTAATAGTTCTTCATTCTGGCTTTTCTCAGTAAGTTACGAGTACTCATTGAACGAGGTATTTCAAAACTGCTTTGCAGCCAAGTTTCATATTTTTTCAGAAATTTTTCATGTGCTCTATGTACAGCAGTCCACTTTTGTCTAAACTGGGTCTTCTGTATAATCATTTCCTGCTTGAAAACTTTCATTTGTACTTCGTTAAAATTTTCATTTGTCAACAAAACATATTAAGCCAATTCGATTTTTTCGTTAAATGTGGAAGTTTGTTGCTGCTGTATAATATTATAAAAGCTTATTCGTGTGATTGGTTTACATTCTGATGACCCTGGTAAAAAGAAAAGTGTTCTTAGAATAAAAAATATAATAATAACTTTAGACTTCGTATGATAAAAACAACTTTAAAATGTACGGAAGCAGATAGAAGCAGACAAGTAAACGTTTATCCAATATCTAAGACTCTAAACTATTTACTAAAATTAAAAGTTGAGATTTATCTAGCTTTATCATATAACTTTTTGAATTTTCAAAATGAAATTTATTAAAAATACATAAAGTCATTAAAAACATTAAATGTGAAATAACTACTGACAAATGAAAAAATGATGCATATAAATTAAAAAAAAAATAAAGTACATGCCTTGTTCTAAAGCACTCATAATGTACAATTTCATCAACATTCACATATTAAAACAATATACTAGAAATCATCGATTTATTCTCCTCTAATAAACACCAACTTCATACTCACCTACTGGCAGTATGGTTGCATTTATATCAAAAACATCTGCAGTGTCCACCACCTGCACATATAAGGTACATGTGGTAAAACAAAAAAAATCCAGTTGGATAAACTTTGAAAAATCGACTTTTGGCCAGCTAGAATCAGCAAGCAAATCGTCCACCGTGCGCCCCACGAATACTAGGCCTGTGCGCTGATAAAAATGACGGCAGCCGCAGGCGGAGTTTTTACGGTCCCTTGAACTTCAACACCAACAATATCTAACAGTTTTCTTTTGTTTATTTGATCTCAGAAAAACTAGGCGAAGAAAACATTTAGAAATTATTGGTGTTGAAGTTCGGGAGACCGTTCAAATGCTGAAAAAAGCAGCCGTAGTATTCAGGGGGCGGTGCATCAATGCTGAGTGGCGTTAGTTTCGGCCTCGACGGAACGCCAATTGCTGTCAGTGCAAGTTATTGAATTTTAAAATCCATCAGTCATTTTCGGGACACCCGGTATGTGCTAAATGTAATTTCCTGCGCGGAAAAAAAAATATGTTCTGTGGCTATCAGAAAATCTTCTTCTATATAAAACAAATAGTCTGCACCCAAAGTTAAATGACAATCTATTCGTTCTTGAGATATAGCTATAGAGGAAATCGAGAAAACAGAGCATAGCAGCAATACGCCTGTTGGGCAGTATACACCGAAAACAAATAAGGGTCTATTTATGTTAAGGTTTTACAGAAAATTAAATTTAGTAACACTCCGTGCATTGGTTATTAATATATAGCTAGAAATCGGGATAAACACAGCATAGAAGCAACACTTGTTGGTCGTGGTTTGCTCAAACCTGTTCCTGTTATATATCTAATGCGGAAATCGTGCAAGATGTAGACAAAAATTGACACCAAAGCGTAATCAGAACCAAATTATCTCAAGATCTAACTGAATGTGAAGCTTGATTAAATTCCTTACGTTCTCTAAATAGAGTGCCCACAAAATTTGTGCCACATACAGACAGACAGACTCGAAGACAGGAATTTGCTTAAAATAGTCAAATCATGTTCATCTAAAAAGTGTAAATCCGTCTAAAACCTGAATTCGAATTTTTTTACCAACCCAATAATTTCTTATTGTAACGATAGCAGAAAATAACAAGTTTTGAACCTAAAATTTACTTAAAGAGAAACAAGCACTTCCAAAATTCCCTAGGAAAACTTCTCATATTGATGTATATTTTTCTCGAAAATTATACGGAAGTGATTTCAATATTTTGTTTACAGTTCTGCTAGTAACTAATCTATAAATTGATCGTTCATAAGGGAATAATACGAGATTTTTACATTAACTTTAATGAAAAGGAATTCATTTTCAGAAAAACAAAACGACGAAAATATAACTTATTAAAAAAGCAAAATTTATATTGATATATATATTGAAAACACTTCAATAATTCCCTAGTACATCAGTATCAGAATTTGTCAACGGTTGTGGTTCCCTTTAACAAATGAAATAAAAAAATTATAACGTAGCAATATTATACATTTTATTGATCAAAATTTCTAGTTGTAAACACGTTTATTTGATCGGTGGTTCATACTCCGGAAATTATAGCTTAGTCATTTTAAATAATTGTTATTTAAAACACATTCATTTTATATCGATCTCACAACACGCATAAAACATAAATATCACATATATAACAACTTAAACTGCACACAAAGAATGTTTTTTTTTTCGGAAAATGAATGAAAAAACGATCATATGTAATAGGACTGTTCCAATATTTAATGCATTCAAAAATAGAGGAATACTTAACCAAATATCAGTGATAATTCAATGAATTGTTAATGAATTTAAAACTAAAGAATCCAGAAAACAAAAATAATAATCATTCAACTTCGTATCAGATGATTATCAGGCTAAATTCACTGTCTTTTAAATTCAATAATATATTCTCGTCGACCTTTACGCATTAAAAATATGTATCATCCATTCTGATAAATAAAACTTCGGAAATACACAAAGACTAACAGATTTTATTATTACCAAGCAAAAGCCTGGTTCAGACAGAGCCGGTTATAGCGCCGACCACTCGCTTCGAAAATTACATCACATCTAAATTAAAACTGAAACGCAGTAAATAAAAAAGGGTTACAATAATTTTTGGCAATGCTTAATTTTCGCCAAGCCTTAAACAGAAAAAAATACCTTTTTACAAGTACGCAATTGTTTTTAACATTTTCCAACATAGTTGAAAAGCGTTTAAGAATTCGGTTTGTCTAACCATCTGTCCGTCTGCCTGTCCGAGCTCTAACTTGCGTAAATACACTCGGACTGCCATGCAATTGATATATGTTATTGAGGTTTACCATAGAATGCTCGGTATGGAAAATGAAGTGTGTAACAATTACAGTTCGTTTACAGAGGTAATCAAAAGAATTCCAGCCCATTATTGTTTATAGAGAAACATTGTTTGCAGTGTATTTTAATGATGTTATACCATTTCAAATACATTGAAATTGATATAATTTGGTTCTGTGAAATACCAGCAGCTTGATATAGAATATGGTGTGCACAGCTTTTATTGTTTATTTACAGGGACACACAAAATAATTCTATTACAGTACGGCCTAAGAAGGATAATTGTAGGAACTGCAGTTTTACTTGCGGTATCTGGTTTTACATAACTAAAGATTTATTAATATTTTTATACATATATGTAATACATTTGTGGTTGCGGGGCAATGCGTAGTAGTAAGCGGGTGCCACGGGGGTGGGGGCCCTGGTCGTGTAGACAATATGACCGTAAGGACGGCCTGTTATTGCGGAGGGGGCTTCGCCGCACCGCGGTCTTACCAGCTTTACTCGCAGCTGCCAACTTCTACCTTTTTCAAGCCACTATTTTCAACCTTAGTTCAACCAAACTTTTCAACCTATTTTAACCTTAAATAAAGCTTACCAACGAGTATTTTAAAAGATAGGTTTATAAGTTATTTTTATATTAATATAAAGACGAATAAAAAAGACGAAGAACAATTCATAGAACAGGATAAAAAATAATAGTCAATCAATTATATCATGTTTTATTTATTTCCTCTAAGTCGAATTACTTTTGTCCAGAAGAAAAGATTCTAATTAAAGCCATATATTTAGTTTAGTTAGGTTAGCTATATCGATACCAATCTGACGTTTATTCCGTTACTGCTATTGATCTCGTTTATTATACATTTCTGGAGACAGAAAGTGACATTGTGTTTTCTGTGAGGCTACATCTATTACACAGGTTAAAAAAATCTCTTTTGATAATTTTAGCAATTCTTAATGTAATTAATTTCCAGTTGTAAATTTCAAAATCACGTTATAAATGGTGTATCACCTACATTTTTTTCAGAAACTTGACTTTTACTTTTTATAAGCAAAGTCACAATCGGCTTCTGCTTATTACAACGTCCAATTTAAATTAAATGATTTTTTTTCCTTCTATATTAAAAAAAAGTAATCTGGAACTGAGCCAAAAACAAAATGGACCAATCAAATTCTGCGTAGATATTTTCATAGCTTTTTTACTAGGGACTTTTTTGAGGAGCTATTACTTTTTTTTTTCTAGCCATCCTACGGATTCGAAAATCATACCACCAGACGCGAAATATAACAAGCTTTCAGAAATTAAAAAAATTATCATAGTCGGACAATAAAAACTCAAAAAATCCTTAAAAATCGAGTAAAAAATCTTTTATTGAAAAAGTCATTTTTTTATATTGTTGCCAATTTCTAAATAAGCGCAAAGGATTATGTTTTATCTCAAATAAAAAATGTATTTGCGCGAGACTATTAAAAACAATAATGAAAGTTTAAAATAATAATTAAATGGTTACGTGTTGAAAGCAGGAAATAAAGAAAATTACAACATAAAAATTGTGTTTACACATGAATATTAAAAATAAAAAAGATGAATTAAATGAAAAAGCACTATAACCAGTTAAATGAAAAAGCATTATAACCAGTTAAATGAAAAAGCATTATAACCAGTTAAATGAAAAAGCATTATAACCTGATTACAGAAGAAAGTCGCCGTTCGTGATATCATCATCATCATCTTTTAAAAACAGGATACATTACTAGGTTTTAAGGGGCTGTGAAATCAGAACGGGGGTTGGTGAGCGTAGCGAGCAGGGGGCAGAGCCCCCTAGAAATGGAAATAAATTCTTCCAGAGAATCAAATGTGTGTAGGGTTACCTTTTACAAAGATTTTCTTTACCTATTTTAGAGCGAAATTTCTGGGTTAGAATCAGAATTCGGCAAATTTGTAAATGCAATTAACTGCAATGTAATTACAATTTAATTGCATGTAATTGATTATAGTTACACACATTCAAGCAGAGAAATTTCGTCATATAATGAGATAGAGGGCAGTTCCTGCTACAGAGCTGCAAGAATTTTTTATGGCATGTATTTGTAACTATATTTAATTATATACAATTACATTGTAATTACATTGCAGATAACTGCAATTACAAAATTACCTAACTTTTGTTATGATAGGCCATGGGCTTCATACCCGTCTAATGTTTGCCATGTTCGTGTAAAGTATTTAATCTTGTCCAAAGGTAAAAACAAAGCATTCTAATATACCATTACATTGGTATGGTTGGGGCCTAAATACCACACATATGATCGCCATGTTCCTCATGCGATGTTGGTGGTTATTACTCTAAAAACAAGAATACCTCTTTGTACTCAATTATTCCACCAGCCTCCTCGTTTCCAACCGGTGGTAAAGCAATTCTTGGAAGGGAGCATTTATTAGTTCTTAAGTCTCTGACTGCCCTTGTGCCGATGATGTCATGGACTTCCTCTGCGGACTGGACCTGATCTGGCCCCTTCCGTACTCATGACAGGGAGCCTCTGTCGCAGCGGTCCGGATGTCTAGAATAGATTGTGGGGCAATTAGTAGTAAGCAGGTGCCACGTGGGTGAGGGGCCTCGTCGAGTGGCCAACATGACCGCAAAGATGGTCTGTTCATGCGGCGGGGTCTTTCCCCCTCCCACCGCAGATAAGTCTTACCAGCCACACCAGCCGTTTGTCTTTCCAGCCCTACCCGTAGCTGGCAACTTCTACCTATTTTTAAGGACAATATTTTGCAATAGTTATCTTCGTCTTATTTTATCGCAGGATTTCTCTCTTAATATGAAGCAAATATTTTGATACAGACATAGTGAAATTGAAAAGAACGGGAGAGTTTGTGTGTATGGCTTTACTCTTTGTTCCAAACGATGCACCATATTCATGACCTAATTTTACAAAGCATATATGAAGACTCAGTTTAATCTGATTCAGATAATGCTGCTTAGGATGGTTTTCACCACTGTAATATAGAAATAGTTGCCAACCTCCCGATTTTTTTCATACCAATATTTTTATGTAAAAATATTTGTTTTATTTAACAGTACAATTTCTTCAATTTAATAAAGTGAAACATTTTGTAAGATTTTACTGGTATTAAAAAAATTGGGAGGTTGGCAACTATGTATGACAATGATACCTCTGATCTATTCAATAAATTAAAAAAATTAGATAAAATCAGAGATTTGGTATCGTCTAAGAGAGTGGTACTTTATTTTGTAGCTCCCGTGGGCCTTTTCTCATATTCTCTCTGACTTAAGGAAAACCTCGGAATTTAAGGCTGAAATTATTAATAATATTATTCAGAATAACGGATAAAGGGTATATACGCAAATAGAGTTATATTAAACTTATTGCATTTTGTAACATTATTCCAAGTTTTTATTTTCATTTTACGCGCAAGATTAGCGTCAGATTATAGATAAGTGAAAATATTTACATTGAATGTGATAGTATCACGGACTACGATTAAGAACCTTTGGTCCATGGGATCTGCGTAAATTTTAGGCTCCAAGAGTAAATGAAAAACGTATTAATTGCTAAAACATCTACTACTTTGGACATAAAAGAGGAACAGGGTTTTATTCTTCATTTTCAACAGGATAATGACTAAGTTCACTGCAAGGATATCATTCGACTGATTAAGTTTGACGTTTATTATAAAGCTCAGTAATGAAGACTATTGGCTATATTAAAAAAAAATAAAGCTGTTATTTTACGTAATGATAAGAAATATGCTTCTGTACACAGTCTGTGGAATATTAGGTATTGCTAGTTACTATTAGATATTCAATCGTAAAAATACAGAATAATATCAGAAAACCCAAAAAATCCAGGCTGGCTTTTCAACAATATAAGTAATTAGATTTAGAAAAATTAGCGAATTTAAATATATTTTATTATATTTTGCATATATACGTACATATTTTGTGTCTACGTATATGTATAACTTTCCAATTTAAATTGTTCTATTTCATTATCAGAAAATTTAAACATTAATAACAAAAATGTCTATTCTATGTGTTTTACTCATGGATAAATATGCAAGGTGCAACTGTTTGTTTTTCTGGCAGAAAAGTTCAAATGATAAATTGATCAAAATTAAATTAATAAATTTATTCTTGATGTGGTATTTTCATATCACGGATTCATTTAAATTAACTTTTATCAATACTATGAACAAAATATTCTAAATAATTTAACGTTTTATACATAATAGAAAATTCTGATATGTTTAAAAATGTACAGTTTTTTTCCTTATACTTATTTAAAATTTATTCCTCATAATTGTTAAACTTAATATTTCCATTTTAGTACATTGTAAGAAACCAAATTTCATATCTATTTATTTAATTAGATATATATCAGGATTTAAACATACTACAAATATTTTCTAGGTTACACAATTAGATGAAATATTTGTATTAAGAGTAAAAATAAAAATAAAATATATTATAGCCTTTAAGAATTATTAAGTTCTCAAAAAATAAATATTCAAAGACACACTTTGAAATTTTGCTGAAAATTAATTAAATGTTTTATTAATAATAAACAATAATAATTTCCATTACCATTTGTTTGCGATAAACAGTACATTTTTAATAAATCCTTTGAACAAAATATTTAATATTTGTCTAAATATAGTGAAGCTGGTAGTATCTTCGTTTTAATATCTTCATTCTAAAGGATATACTGCAGTTACTAATGTAATATTTTTGCAGGTTAAATTGTAAAAATTGCAAAATCGAAGAATTTGTCTGTAAATAATACCATATGATTTTACAAAATTGCGGCAGATTTTAATCGAATTACACTTTAGCAGAATATATTTTTACATAAATATATAATGGTTAATTATTATTTTTTTTATAATATTTGGAAAGATGTAGTTTAAAACGTTATTGTTGTGTTAACAAATGAGAAAATAATTAAAAGAAAATGTCAATTTTTTAATATTTTAGCCTTTAAATGCTTTTTGTGGTAGCCTATTATTAAAATTAAATCAAATTCTATTTAGTAAAAGAATATTTTAAATTGTAAAAAAATAGTCTTACTTGTAAAAATTTAATTGTGTTAGTATTTTTTATAAGAATACTTAACTAGAAGAAGTTAAAAAATACTTCCTAAACAATCTATCATTACTTTCTTCTATGTTTGCAAGACGAAAGTATTGGATTCATGAAAATTACATTTAAACATTTTAGAAAGTCCTGAATACGATTTGACTGTTTCTGGAAAATGTCTGTCTGTGAATCTGTTTGTCTGTCTGTATGTGACAAAAAATTTCTGGGCGCTCTATCTCAAGAACTAACGCACGGAATTTAATAAAACCTTCGATTAAGTTAGACCTTGATATAAATTCGTGCTGGTTTGTTTTTTGTGTAAATCGTCTAACAGGTGTCGGTGCTGTGCTCCATTTTTCACGATTTTCCCGATAGCTGTATCTCAATTGCATAAAGCAGATTCTGTTCAGATTCTGTTAGACCTTGACATAAATAGACGCTTATTGCATTTTGGTGGACATAGCCCAACAGGTGGCGCTGTTATGCTACTTTCTTTATGAATTTCATAATAGCTGTACCTCAAGACTTTCCATCATTTTTCAGATTCAGTTAGACCTTGATATAAATTGGCGCTGATTCGTTTTTGGTGTATGTGAAACCTGCATGAGATAGAAGAAAGTTTTGGTATATTACTTTTAAATGCTAAAGGTGTAAAATTAACAACTATAATATAAAATAAAATAACTTTTATTAGTTGTTTTACATGTTTCGACTCTTTCCGAGTCATTTTCAAAAACAAAATGAGAATATTCTAAAGCTGCACGGGCTTTGAAGTTATTATTTTCATGTACATTTTTAAAAATTACGCACGTTATCTATTATTTTTTACTTGGTTGTTTATTTTCATATCTTTGACCATGGAATAACTCTAGCCACAGTTTCGGTAAATTAAAAGATGCCGCATCGTTACATATTGTATTTTTGCGCGTGAGTATCTCTATGGTTTCTCTTATTATGGAAGGATAGTATAGACTGGAGGGAAATATTATTTTACTTTCATTGAAATTTATTTGGATGGTTTCTTCTTGATATAATCTTGCCAGGGCTGTAGTTTTTCTATTGTATTTAATATCAGCTATATGCTCTTTTTTTCTGCAATTAAATTTCCTGCTGGTCATGCCTATGTAGTAATTTTTGGATCCGTCTTCTTTAATAAAAGGTATTTCATATACTCCTGAATAATTTTCAAAATTAATTGGGTCAATTTTATTGCAAACGATATTCTTTAATTTCTTAGGTGGTTTGGCTATTAAGCCGATATTGAAACGTTTAAGGCTGTGTTTTAATTTTTCAAAAAAGCTTGGATAATATTGCAGAGTATAAAGTTTGTATTTTTGCGAATCATCTTTCTTTTCTGGTTTCTTATTATTGGTGATATCCATGATTAATTTATTAATATGGTGTACTTTAAAACTTTATGGTGAACTTTACTTTTACTTTTACTTTATGATTTAAACTTATGATTACTTTTACTTTTTTAATTTACTTTTATGGTACTTTATGGTGTACTCACGCGCAAAAATACAATATGTAACGATGCGGCATCTTTTAATTTACCGAAACTGTGGCTAGAATTACTCCATGGTCAAAGATATAAAAATAAACAATCAAGTAAAAATAATAGATAACGTGCGTAATTTTAAAAAAAGTACATGAAAATAATAACTTCAAAGCCCGTGCAGCTTTAGAATATTCTCATTTTGTTTTTGAAAATGACTCGGAAAGAGTCGAAACATGTAAAACAACTAATAAAAGTTATTTAAATTTATATTATAGTTGTTAATTTTACACCTTTAGCATTTAAAAGTAATATACTATTACAAGGTGTTATATTTTAGAAAGTTTTGGTATTGGCACATCCGACTTGTTTTTATTTTCCAAACACTATGCGTTTAGAAAGTAATATAGTCATATGTGAAAGTGATAACTCATAAACGGTATTTCCGAATGAATCATAATTTGGCAAATAGGTTATGTTACGGAACACTGTCGCAAAAACTGTGTAGATTTTCGTAAAAAAAGCCTGGCGAATTAGTTTTTTATTCCATTTTCTAATCATTTTGCCACCGATTTTATAGGGAAAAATACTAAAAAAATTTGACAGAATATAAGTCATAAATATTATGCCAGTGTAATATAATCCATTTTTAATCTATTTTCGAAACATTTTACACCCCATTTTATAGGGAAAATCATTAAGAAATATTCGGACAGAATATAAGTCATAAATATTATGACAATGTAATCTAATCCATTTTTAATTCCATTTTCAAAACATTTTACGGGGAAAATCACGAAGAAAATAGGACAGAATATAAGTCATAAATATTATGCCAATGTAATCTAATTCATTTTTAATCTATTTTTGAAACATTTTACACCCCATTTTATGGGGAAAATCAATTAAGAATTATTCTGACAGAATATAAGTCATAAATATTATGACAATGTAATCTAATCCATTTTTAATCTATTTTCGAAACATCTTACGACCCATTTTATAGAGAAAATCATTAAGAATTATTCTGACAGTATATAAGTCATAAATATTATGGCAATGTAATCTAATCCATTTTAAATTCATTTTAGAAACCTTTTACGACCGACTTTATAGGGAATATCACCAATCAAATACGGCAGAATATAAGTCATAAATATTATAGCAATGTAATCTAATCCATTTTTGATCAATTTTCGAAACATTTTACGACCAATTTTATAGGGAAAATCACCAAGAAAATATGACAGAATATTAGTCATAAATATTATGCAATGTAATCAAGCATTAGTTGCACAGAGGTAGTGTTTGCAGTTTTAAACTAGGAGGTCCTACGTTTTAATCCAACAGATTCCATTTATATATATATATATATATATATATATATATATATATATATATATAATGAAATAACTGCAGATTTATAGTTTCCGTAATACTTAGTATTTTGTGAGTGAACTACATTTCAGGAAAACAAATGCTTAGCCCATTTTATTAGTAATATGTATTGCGATCTAAATTGCGTAAATATTTATATTTTAATAGTGCCGCTGAAAAGAAGTAAAACCCAAAGGTTCTGTCAATCTATTTCAATATGATTTTTAAATATCATTTTTTAAACTTTAATATAGGCTGATTGGTATCCACATATTCCATTTTAAATTACAAAATCAATTATATTCGTTGAATAACGATGGATGCGTATATGAGAGTATTATAATTTTGAATATCTAAATGGCCGGCAAATTATTTAAAAGGAACCTTCCCTCACCAGTGTCCATAATAAAAGTTGTCCGGCGGGTATCCACTCTCCAATGCTGATAATAAGCACAAAGCTTATGTAGAGCTAACATTTTGCGATGATGAATGAGAAGTTATACGAGAAGTTGCATTGTTATTGCGGTCGTCTGACGATTTTAGAGCCTCCACAGCTATCATTTTCGCCTTTTGAAGTCTTTATTTTAATGAATTTCGCTTTTTAATTTTTTTCAATGACAACAGTTTATTTTATTTTTTTATTTTTATTTTTTTCCGCTCCGGTCCAGTGTGACCGGTCAAGTGTGTAAAGGCCAGCGGACGCGAAACGCCGCTCTCTCTCTCTATATATATAGTATATACATATAATTATAATACATATATCATACTGTACAATGGTATATTATACAGGTATTATAATAATGTATAATAAAGTAATTCCTCATAATGTTCGTACTGTATGATGACGAACATTAGGCTCGAAGCCGCTGCGGTCGTCCGAAGTCATATGTAACATACGCTTATGATATAGAAATCATACATGCATATCATATAGTGAGACAATTATTGGTAATACATATAAATATTATATATAAATGAATATAATTTGTAGTACATACAAATGGTACAAAGGTTCACATTTACAACCATTCAAACATATTTATGATGATTTTAGCCATTATGTCCTAAAAGTGGCAAATCAAGAATTGGTAAAACAGTCGCTATTAAATACGCTAATTCGAGAAATATTAATCTCGAAGTAATGCTCTAAATACGTCGATATTATTAATACAATTTAATAGTTTTAATAAAATATAAAATATTATGAAAAATAATAATTTAATAACTTTTCTTACATGCGTTAGTTTTATTAGACTATGCACAATACAGATCTCCAAATAGAATGCCACACTTCTTCAAACGATTAGTGACGTATTTATGCCGCTGCACAGTGGGGCGTTTTGATGATCTAGGTGGACAAAATTATTGCGTTGAAGTTTAATTAGGTTTTGCTGGTTTTTCGAATGTATCACTAATAAAATACTCAAACAGTGATAAATATTTGGTTTATTTAATTATTTATATTATTATTATTATTATTTATATTATTATTATTATTATTTATATTATTATTATTATTATTTATATTATTATTATTATTTATATTATTATTATTATTTATATTATTATTTTTTATATCATTATTTATTCATATTATAAGAATGTATTGTCATTGAAACTACACACGTATTCAAAGTTTCAACTCAATCGGATAATGAAAAGTGGTTTAAAACTGACTTGCAAGAATTGAAATAAACATACATACACACACTGCCAGTTAATATAACTTAATGATTTCCAAATTTTTGCAAGAGTTTTCTTATGTATCCAATACTTTAGGAATGGCATTTTGATTTCAAAATGCTGATTGCTTAATAATTCTTAATACTGTATTAAAAGTTAACATAAAGATTTGTAAACAAGATGGCGCCTATTTTCAAACAACATTAGATTAAATCTTGTAACAAACCTGTGACTGCAAATTTGTGCTTTCAAATAAAACAGAATAGTCACGACGTGCTTTCGATTTTGTGCAACCGTTGAAACTTCCTTCTTTTACTTCGTAGTTAATCGACGCCTCAGATTTTTTCGACAAAACTCGTACGGATCTCGACAAAAGAGACATTCAGCTACCAGAATACGCGATCTTGTTAAATTCCGAGATAATCGGAAAAAATGAATTTTGTCACGTCGATCACCAAAACGGCCCATTGAACGGTGTTTGGTTATTGAAAAATAACATTATAGAGCTTCTAATAAAGTTATTTTGACATATGACGTCATTTCATACTGAACCCATCAGTGTATGTAATGCGGGTTAGTAAAAATCATGGTTTTCTCAAAAATATCCGATATTTTGTTAGATATACGATATTTTCGATATAATATCCAGTATTTTCAAAATAAACAACTTACTGCTGATTTTAAATATTTTCAAATTTAATATAAATTAGAAACTAAAACATGTTACATTTAACATAAAAACTTACTAAAACAATATTCTAAATCACTCCCTTTTTTTTCCCGCACTTACAACAAAATTGAAGATCAATTAATTGAAAACAGAAACAATCATCTGAAAAGTTAAACAATTTACTTTTTACACTCATAAAAAAAAATATATATATATAAAATTCAGTATCAAGTATTCAGACAATTATATCTTTTATCAAAAAAAATTAAATACCAAATAACTTTTTTGCTTGAAAAATTTGAACAAAAATGTAAGCGTGTCCGGTTTTTTTTTATCCCCTAACCTGTTTTACAGTTTAAATAGAACTAAGAAAAACTAGTCGGATGTGCCAATCCCAAAACTTTCTTCTATCTCAATCATGTTAATACTTCTAATTTCGTCCTCATATCGCCAATAAAATCAATATTTTTCGTCATTCTGTTGTACGTCAGCTGCTTGCGAATCATCGGGTTACCGGGATGCAATCAACTGATGTATACTACACTACGAAAAGTTCTTTTAGCCTGTACCGACCGGAACAGATAGCCTCCCTATTCCTTGGTTTTACGATTTTAGTAATTTTACTGGAAAACACGAAGCTAAAATGCGTGGAACCCAATAAAAGAAGATTCATTCCCAGTTCTCGTCAACATTGGATTTGAATGAGAATATCGCCAAGTTAGTCTTTTATAGCCAAGTTGACTTCATTTGTGGCAACCTATTTTTGTCGCCAAATTTGGCGATATTTCGTCAATAGCCGCCAAGCTTGGCGAGAATTTGACGTTGGCGAATATAAATATACAGGGGGCAGCGCCCCCTTTCGTCGAAATATCCCCAAATTCTGATAGAATCTGCTTGCCATAGCCAAAAACATAGAAAAAAAATTAGGTTCAATTTGAAGCATAACTTCATACATTTTTCGATGATACAATGAAGACGGACAGACGGACAGACAGACATTTTGTAAAAACGTGTTTTTCGGAATCTCTGACCCCAAAACGTGTAAATCTGTCGAAAACCGGAAGTCGAAAAAAATTTCGATTACAATACTTTCTTCTATTATAGATAGAAGAAAGTAAAAATGCTTCAAATGAAGCTTTAAATAAATGATTATCTACATTAGACAATTTATCTTTCAGTGGTTGTTCTAAGTCAATATTTTCCCACATAATTATTGGTTCCACTTTGTAAAATTTAGCTTCATATGGGAAGCTTCGAAGGCTTTTTACTTCTCCTTTGACTAAAAAAGTCACTGCCAGAAGCAAAAGTTCTTTGTCCGCAGAACAACTAAGTCAATAATAGTTGAAAATTCATTTATACTTGAATTTACTGAAAATATAAAAAATATCACGCACAACGATATTTTGAAAATAAATATCAAATGTATGAAAATATCAAAAATATCATACATCATATTTTAAAAATAAATATCGGATATGTATCGGGGTATATTATATCCATTGATATACAGGGTGCGTCATAAGTTCGTGCAAATTAAAAAAAAATCATAACAAAGGAAGTAATGTTCGGAAAAAAATTCGGTTTGCGCGAATATGATCAGAGGGACATTGGATTGTTTTTTTTTCATGTACATAAAAAAATAATTCCAAAAGTAAACAAAAGAGGGCGCTCACACGTCATAAGGAGGCTTCTTATGCAACTCAGGCAAACACTTCGTGGGCGATCCTCCAAACTACCCGTTTCCTCAAAACGTCATACTGTTGTTGTTGGCGTGTCAGAGAAAGTGCCTAGGCACTTCTCTGAAAGAAGGGGTGCCAGTGCCTGAAGAGAGGTTGGACTTCTAGAGCTGGTCTCTTAATTTTGAACCAATTCCAGATGAGAATGAAATACTGCTTTTTAGCACCTTCGTGTGAAACTTTCGCAATGCAATAGTTGTGGTCACGTTTTGTGGCAATGTTTTCCTTCTTTTTTCTGCATAACAGGCAATTCATTCCGGGCTATCTGAGTAAAAGATTCCCGTTATACTACCCGGTGTACACATCGAAGCTGAATATCGTTTTTAATTGAAAACTCTAAAAGTTTATTTACAATTAGTATATTCTCTTAGGTCACACCAACAACATTGAAATAGTACGCCAAACGTGACAAATGAGAAGCGTTCGCACTATAACAAGTTTTATAAACATTCCGATCTTGGTGCAATAGCTGTTGCAGTCGTATGCAGAAATGCATGAATACAAGAACTTATTTTATGTGCATATTTTCATATTATAGATATTAAATTTATTTTATGAAATTAAGTTTCAATGCACTTTTACAAACAATTAATTACAATTTTGTTAGATTAAAATTATACTATGCGCATATATCCAATACAAATTTAGTATCTTACA
This sequence comes from Maratus michaelseni, assembly GCA_963931845.1. Lineage (NCBI taxonomy): Eukaryota > Metazoa > Arthropoda > Arachnida > Araneae > Salticidae > Maratus > Maratus michaelseni. The sequence continues at coordinate 44,254,827 of OZ007592.1, read as the reverse complement.
GTTTTAGGGAACGAGAAGACTATTGGGCTAGATTACATGTTCGAGAAATTTAAATTAGTGGGTCATTTTGGTCATGGGTCATTATGGGTTAATTTATTTTATCTTAAAAACGGCTCAGACGATTTGAACTAGATTTTGTATCGTACGGTTTTTGGGCACGAGAAAATCATTGCGCTAGGTCACATGCTCGAGAATCTCCAATTAGTGGATCATTTTTGGGTCACTGTGGGTGAAGCTAATTTTATCTAAAAAAGGCTCAGACTATTTAGACTGAATTTTGCATCCTATGTTTTTCGGGCACGAGAAGACTGTTGGGCTAGGTCACATGTTCGAGAAAATTCGATTAGTGGGTCATTTTGTTCATGGGTCATTATGGGTCAAGCTATTTTTATCTTATAAACGGCTCAGAGGATTTGAACTAAATTTAGTATTTTACAGTTTTGGGGAACGAGAAGACTATTGGGCTAGATCACATGTTCGAGAAATTTAAATTAGTGGGTCATTTTGGTCATGGGTCATTATAGGTTAATCTATTTTATCTTAAAAACGGCTCAGACGATTTGAACTAGATTTTGTATCGTACTGTTTTTGGGCACGAGAAAATCATTGCGCTAGGTTACATGCTCGAGAATCTCCAATTAGTGGATCATTTTTGGGTCACTGTGGGTGAAGCTAATTTTGCCAAGACTATTATAAAAGCCAAGACTATTGGGCTAGATCACATGTTCGAGAAATTTAGATTAGTGGGTATTTTGGTCATGGGTCATTATGGGTCAAGCTAACTTTATCTACAAAACGGCTCAGATTATTTTGAATAAATGTTATATCCTACGGGTTTCGGCATGAGAAGGCAATTGGGCTTGATAACATTTTCGATAAAATTTGATTAGTGGGTAATTTTGGTCATAGGTCATGATATTTGAACTCAAAGCTAATTTTGACCAAGCATAGCTCGGTCTTCCCTGCTCGTGTATTAAATTTCTAGCCACTCAGTTTGTTAGTGTTTGCACTGTTATATGCGGACAGACGGACAGACCAGACGACGACTATAAGTACGGCGTATTTATGTAATTACGAACGCACCTAAAAAGCTATAAATAATGTAATCAACAGTGTATTTTTCCTATTCGGCACTTATTTGATGTCATATATTATGCAAAATTATATGTTCAAAATATGTTTATTTGTTTTGACAAAAAAGAAGCGGAATGTTGGGAGCTAAGCATTTCGACATTTTTATTTCAATATACAGTTTGAATGACTAATAAAAGAAAGAAAGACAGAAATTGTTCATTTTTCCTCCAGATAGTCGATAAACGCAGCTGTAGGAACTCTTATTTTTATTGATTTACTATTATCTTTAACACATATACTAAAAAAATACCGCTGAATCCATAGTACTTATAATTTATATCCCTAGAAAAAAAAACCTTTATATATATATGAAGTTTAAGAATGATCTTTCCTATATTTTTCCTGTTCCAAATAAATATTTATGTTGAAAAGCATTGAATAACTGTAATTAATGAAATAACTTAAAAAAAGACTAACAAAGATAATTACTCAATCGCAGATAATTAATTAGGCGTTAAAGTAAAAAATTATTTAGGAAATCTATTCCGTTACCAATATCTTCCCTTATATAAAATGTAATTATGCTAGTTTGCAAACGACCACATTAAGTAAACGATGTAATAGACGAAAAAGATATTTCCTGTAGTTCTATTATGCTAATTTCAAAATTAAAGAAAAAAATTGACCATCTAATCATACTTATAATTTATATCCTCAGAAGAAAAAAAATCTTTATATATAAAAGTTTAAGAATGATCTTTCCTATATCTTTCCTGTTTCAAATAAAAATATATGATTAATAGTGTTAAATAACTATAATTAATGAAACAACTTAAAAAAAGATTAACAAAGATAATAATTACACAATCGGAGATAATTAGTCAAGCGTTAAAGTAACAATTTATTTCGAAAATCTATTCCGATAGCAATAGCTTTCCTTCAGTAAAATGTAATTATACTAGTTTGCAAACGACCTCATTAAGTAAACGATGTAATAGACGAAAAAGATTTTTTCTGTACTTCTATTATGCTAACTTCAAAATTAAAGATTGAAAATGATCATCTAATCCCTACTTGTAATAAGGGCTTTACAAATTAAAAAAATCTGCTAGTCAGGTACTCGCCAGTAAACATTTTTCACTCTCCCCCCCCCCCCAATAACAAACATAGTTTATAATTATTAGTTATATAGTTTAGAATCGTACATAATTAAATAAGATAATAAACTAAGTTTTCTAGGGGAACGTATCAAAATTATATAGATCTTGGGGAAAAAAGAGGAGAAATATTGTAAATTCTGAATTATTCGGCATGTTCGGGAAATGCTGATTCCGGAATCCTTCAAATGTCATAATAGTTGAGTACTACAAAATCTATATCTGATCGATAAAATAGTGAAGCCGGAAAACGACTTTTCGCCTATTTAGCCTATCGAATTCAGTCAAAAAATTCCGACTTTATTATTTCAAAATTTTTATTTAATGAACTTTCATAGTTTTGCCAAATTAAAAATAAAAGTTTAATTTGTTTATGTTTGAATATAATTTCAAGTTTATTTCTTAATATTTTGTAACTTTGTAGCATCTATAATGAGACATCTTACAAGAAATTTAATTATACATTGTGACGTTCGCAAACTCGAGAGCTATTAACTCGTAATATGCATTGCTAAAAAGAAAAGAAAAACATTTTCCCGCGATGGGATTACATAATCGGGATTAGCAGCAGGCTGAGGTTTATTTTGTGTGATTTAGATCCAATGATTTACGATAAGAATTTAAGAATAAACAAAATAAACAACTACAAAAAAAAACCTACCCTTGTGAATTGCAATCATTTATTATTTTTTTCCATTTACTGCAGATAATAATCCAAACAATGTAAGTATAAAATATTCTTGAGTAACAACCCAGTACCAAACACTTTGTCTACAAGACAGAGTGATGCCGAACTATTGTCCTACGTGTGTGGTGCACACAGGCGCTAGGCGCCAAGCATTTTAAGCGTTTGCATATTTAAACAAGAACGAAAAATCATGCGTCAAGCATAGATTATGTAACACTTTCCAACGTTTCCAAAATAATTTTACAAATCATACCGTTTAATAAGCTGAAAGATAACATCCAACTAAACAATTTGGAAAACGAATAACATATTTAAAAACATGATTTCAGGAATTTCCAACATATACAATATTCGGAAAAATATCCGAATACTTTTATTCAGCCCTGTATAGGATCTATAGATTTGTATATATACTACATAGGATGCTAAATTTTAGTTCAGTTAGGAAACGCGTAGCACAGTTTAAAATTCTCTGGCTGGAGTTTCTGTCAATAAACGGAAATGTGTTCGCGAACGTTTGTGCTTCCCTGTATAGGATCTACAGAATTTATACACACCACGTAATAGCTAAAAAGCGAGTTAAAATTAAAATCGCGTTCAGTAACTTAAAACGCACTTCCAGGAATTATTGTTAACAGACAGTAGAGAATTCTTTTGTGTGTCCCTGTAAATGAAAGATGACTTCTATACACACACTATTCTGTAGTAAGCCTCTTGTAATGCACCTTAGTGATATATATAATTTTCAATGCGTTTAAAATAGTGAAACATTATTTAATTAAACCACAGACGATTTTTCTCCATAGACGTAATGTAACGAAATTCTTTTGACTGTCCCTGTAAAGTAACCATGTGTGCTATGCACAACCCTATTCCATAATAAGCTACTTCTAATGCACCTTAGTGATGTATATAAATTTCAATGCGTTTAAAATAGTGAAACATTATTTAAATAAACCGCAAATGATTTTTCCCCATAGACCGCAATGTAACGGAATTCTTTTGAGTGTCCCTGTAAACAAAACTATAAGTGCTACACACTTCCGTTGAAATAAGGAACATCCTATAGATAACGGCAATAACATATAAAAATTGCAGAGAAATCTGAGCATATTTACGGGAGTTAGAGCACGGACAGACGGCCATACGGCAGACGGCAGACGGCAGACAAACCGAAGTCATAAACACTTTCCAACTAGGTTGGAAAGTGTTAAAAATAGACATTATTTTTATTAAAATGTATTATTCTTGAAATTTTTATTAAGTTTTATAAATTTACTTCAAAGAATTATTTATAATCACTTATATGTTATTATACTTGAAAATGAATGTGATAGATTAATCAGTTTTAATTCTGAGCACAAAAATCTAGTTTGAAACTTTTTAATCATTGCATTCAATTTTTAGATGCCACATAAGTTGAATTGTCAATATTTCTTATTGAAACTTCCCCCTCTTCCTATTTTCTAATCACGTGACATGCTAGCCGATTACAGCGGAGAAGAATGGCCTTTTATGTGCATGGAATGGAAGCGAAGAGAAAGATCACTGCTAGCTGCCAGCACGAGTAGGGGTGTTGGAGAGACAATTGTGCTCATTTTTTAGTTCAATTTTTGTAAAGAAAAAAAAAGTCAGATTAATAACTTAGTCTTTAGGTCAAAAAGTTGGTCGCCAGTGGCGACCTGGAGACCACATTTGTCAAGCGCTGCTTATAATTTATATCCTTACCAAAAAAAATATTTATCTATAAAAGCTTAAGAATGATCTTTCATATATTTTTTATGTTTCAAATGAAAATATATGATCAATAGTGTTAAATAACTGTAATTAATGAAACAATTTAAAAAAAGAACAACAAAGATGATTAGTCAATCATAGGTAATTAGTAAAGCGTTAAAGAAACAATTTATTTAGAAAATCTATTCCGATACCAATATCCTTCCTTCAGTAAAATGTAATTATACTAGATTGCAAACAACGTAATTAAGTAAACGATGTAATAGGCGAAAAAGATCTTTTCTGAACTTGTATTATGCTAATTTCAAAATTAAAGAAAGAAAATGAAGATCTAATCAATACTTATCATTTATATCCTCAGAAAAAAAATATTTATCTATAAAAGTGTAAGAATGATCTTTCATATATTTTTCGTGTTTCAAATACAAATATAGGATCAATAGTGTTAAATAACTGTAACTAATTAAACAACTTAAAAAAATAATAACAACTATAATTAGTCAAGCGTTAAAGTAACAATTTATTTAGAGAATCTATTCCGATACCAATATCCTTCCTTCAGTAAAATGTAATTATACTACATTGCAAACGACCTAATTGAGTAAACGATGTAATAGAAGACAAAGATCTTTTCTGTACTTCTATTATGCTAATTTCAAAATTAAAGAAATAAAAAGACCATCTAATCGAAATTTATAATCTATATCCTCAGAAAGAAAAAATCTGTATCTATAAAAGTTTAACCCTTTAACTACTGACGGTACTTATGAGTACCAGTAAAATAATTTGTTATAAAATTCATTTAATGCATCGATTAGTAGTAATACAGTTTAGAATGAGTTATAGATCCATTAATTCATCTTGTTCCAAAAGCGTTATTGGATACACAAAACAAAAATATTTTTAAAAGGATGATTTATTTTGCCTTAGCATCTTTTCAACTTTCTTGGCGTTGGAAGGGGGGGGGATTTTCAATTCGGAAATATTTCTATATATCTAACATTATATTTGAACATTTCCTAATTCTACAAAATACTAAGAAAAATATTTAAAATAAAAATATTTGAATGGGGTTATAAATATTGCACAAAATCCCTATAAATTCAAATTTAATTAATCCTCCTAAATCCTTCAATCATTCTAAAATCCCTCTAAAATTTATTAAATGATTTTGGAAATCTTCTAATGTAGTTTCAACAATTCACGAAAAATGCTTTAGCCCCCCCCCCCCTTCTGACCCCCTTACTGAATTCATAATTCAGTACAGAAATGGTTAAGAGCGATCGTTCCTATATTTTTCCTGTTCCAAATAAAAATATATGAATACTGTTAAATAACTGTAATTAATAAAACAACTTGAAAAAAGAATAACAAAGATAATTAATCAATCGTAGATAATATAATTTTTCAGGCGTTAAAGTAACAATTTATTTAGAAAATCTATTCCGATACCAATATCTTTCCTTCAGTGAAATGTAATTATGCTAGTTTGCAATTGAGCTGTTTAAGTAAATGATGCAATAGACGAAAAAGATCTTTCCTGTACTTCTATTGTACTAATTACAAAATTAAAGAGAGAAAATGACCAGAGAGCATGTACTTTTCTTTTTCCTATATGTTCATTTAAAAATAATGCTCAAATATTTTAGTTACATTTTCATTTAAATATTAATATAGATTATATTATTTTCAAAATATGTTTTAAAACATAGGTGTTGGCATTTTATATTTTGCAAAATCTGTAACTTTCGTGAAGGTGAGATCTGCTATATTGCAGGAAAGTGTTAAAAGAATTTAAAACACTTTCTTTAAAAAGGTTAAAAATTGGATTTCTTAGTGATTTAAAAATGCTTAAATTTTATACATGAGTATTTAAATTAAAAAAAATCTTTATTGCGTCATGTAATATTAAAGAATTTCACTAAAGTTTGTTGTATTAAAATGGAGCTAAACATAAAAAGTTTTGTGAAATTATATGAGAAGTAATCGTTTTCATTGAAATAAAATTTATATATATACTAGGGGGGCTATCCCCTGCGAGCTACGCTCGCCAACCCCCGCTCAGACTTCGAGGCCTCTAAAAACATGACAGCGTGCTTTATTTAAAAAATATTGGTAAATCTGTAATTGGGTTGCCATGTTTTTAACGTTTTAATGGGGCATTTGTTGATCATCATGGCCTCATACAGAGCTGTTGCGACAACCGACGACTGTTTTCGGGATTGAAAAGTAAAATCAATTACAACTTGAAAACCAGCTTGTATAAAATGGTTAGGTTTAAATTGTGGCTACCTCTCGGACTTTTATAACAACGATCTGTATTCTATTCTTCCTTTGCGTTTAAGGATGAGAAAAATTCCATCTGCTTGTGAATAACATTAAGAACCACGGTATTGAAAAGTACTATGTTATAGACATTTTCAGTAACAGGTTTTAATTTTCTCTCTATTTTAGCGCACCATCATGCATATTTTCATGTTATTTTAAATATGTAAATTATTTATTTTAATTAATATGTATATAAGAATTTTCTAATAATTATTTATCATACAAAATTAATTAAATATTTTGTGCATGCATGCCTGCATTTATTCGGCATCAATTGATGAGATATTTAAACAAATTTGCTATCCGCGATAATTGTACACCATGTTATGTCACTTGAATATTGTCCATAAAAAAATCGGGTACTTTTCCATGTATAGGATTCTTTGCTTTTAGGTTTGGCGTAATTCGAGCTTCAGAAAGGCATAGATTCGTTAATATACAAAGATTTGTTGCCAAAAGTTATGAAAACAAACCCAATGAACTTTTGGTGCTTTTCTATTATAGGGGTCTTGACGCTTTTTTAAAAAGCTTGGCGGAAAAAAACCAAGCAGGATATCTTATTCTCCTTCCGTTCAGTTGGGCAATTATTATTTTATATATTCGTTCAAATATCCGAATTAGTGATTTTATAAATTCGTTTCATTAAATTTTAGAAAAAGAGAACAAAATAATATCAATAAATAATAATTACTATTAATTCCTTCCCCCCTTTATTTTGCGTTTACATAAATGACGTCATTTGGATGAATTTATTCAAAATATTTTCAGTTTATAAATTAAATTAAATGCTGACATACGATTGAATCCTGACGATAGAAATGGGATTTTTTTTTTCAAATTTTCCTGAAAAACATAATTTAATCACAATCTTGTCTTCATTATTGATTGAAATAAAAGATAAATTCAATTTCAATTTGAAAATGACGAATAAAAAGAAATCAATAATCCCTATCGGGATCCTTTTCAATTTTTTCCCTTTTTTGTCACAAAAAAACTCAGTAATTAGTTGCCATCATTACAGAAATGTCACTAAAATTAGAAAAAAATTAATATCTCGAAAACTAATTCCAATTTCAAAATTCTATTGCCAGTTATGACATCCGCGGATTTTTATGGACAATAGGTATTAATTTCACCATCAAGCGTTTAATATTTTATTAAAAATAGCCCTAAAACATAAACAGTCGTTTAATCAGTCGTTTCATAAAATCGTTTCATAAATTCGTTTCATAAAATCGTTTCACAAATTCGTTTCATTAGGATTTTATATATATAGGGTAGATATGCTAAAAGGGAATTACAGTAAGCATAAAGGCTTAAAAAACCATTTAATAAGCAAGCAATGGTCATATTGTTTATTAAAAGATTTTTTAAGCCTTTATATTTACCGTCTTATACAGGGCGACTTCAGTCTACAACATAATCCCACACCTTACCGCATCGTACTTTTCATTTGTTTAAACATGTGACATCACTGATGCACAACACTGTGTGCGTGGGGGGGGGGAGATCACGTTGGGCAGCCGGAAAATGAAAATAATTAAACCAGTGCGAAAAACTCTTAATTAGTGTCCTCAGCCTGGAATACCTGTTTTTCGAATGCTATCAATTCTCAAGTAAACATTTTCATGCTCAAAAAAATGTTTAACAGACAAACATGCAAAATTAACAGCGTTAACAATAACATTAAAATTAAGATTATTTCTTTACTCTTTCATGTATAAATTAACTTATGCGGCTGAAAACGTGTACTTGAGAATAGATAACATTTGAAAAACAGGTATTCCAACCTGAGGACACTAATTAATACACTATAAAAACCCTTCGGAAACGTTTCTGAAAAATTCGGGCAGCTAAAAATAATTTGTTTTTATAAATTATTCTTTAAATTTTTAAAATGTATTCGTTTCTGGAGATTCAAAAGACAATGTAACATGCTATTTGAAATTTCGGATAACTTAGAAGATTATATTGTTGTGAGCTCGGGGTTCGAAAGGACTGATGCCAATATATAAGAACAAAAAAAAGGCTTTATTGTCTATAAACAGTGCAATACGATCACAAATATCTTCTGAAAATTACAAGATATTCAGTAATCTTCAAATCCAATAAAAGCTAAGCAAAATTTCACACAGAAACAATGCGTTCAATACGACGTATCAACGACAAAATCGATCCGAGAAACACAGTTCTCAATGCAAAGCCTCTCGTATGAATTCAATCGCAGTTGACAGACAACTAACCAACTGAACTGATGGAGGTCCTTATATAGGTTTCAGAGATCTTTCCAGATTATTCCAGAGCCTTCGGATGCTAGAAATTACCAGAAAGTGCTTTAACGTTCGATAGAGAACCTAAGCGAGAAAGGATCCCAATGTACAGGTATAAGGGGGGGTGGTTGCACAAAAAGTCGCCAAATCCGTCGCCAACTTGGCGACATTTGGCGATATATCGCCAAATTTGGCGACAAAAATAAGTCGCCAAAACCATCGCCAACTTGGCGATAAACCCATTCCTTGGCGATATTCCCATAGAACTCTATTGTAAAAATGATGAGGGTGTAAGGTTGTTTTTCTTACAAAGCACCTGAGGCCTTTAGCATTGAGTTACATGATGCTCAATAGGAAATACATTAATACTGCAATTTTCACAATAATAAAATAAAATAAATTTAAACAAATGGAATATTTACAAGTATATACAAAATTCATAACAATATTATATTTTCGTTTGTGGTTATAGCATATTTTCATAAAATAAGAAACATTGGTCATTTTTTACAGTGCATTTGAGACGACTCTTCGGATTTTTCGAACACTTTTTCGTTGATTCTCTTAATCAATGATTGCCTTGAGGTCAGCAATAGTCCTTGGATTCTTTACATAAACACGTATTTTTAGGTGACCGTATAAAAAAAATGTCGGGCCAAAAATTAAGTACAAAAATTAAGGGGCAGTGGCCGGACGCTTTCGCTTTTTACACAGTTTGTCAAATATCTACTGAAATTCTTGACAAATTGTCCGTGAACTTCGAGGATGTAAAGAACATGTTTGAATTTCAAGAACAGTAGGAACAGTATACTGCAATATAAAAAGATTAATATATTCAATATTTGATGAGATATGGGCATTTGTATGAAGTAATTTCTAACTGCACACGCGCGAACTATACGAAATATATTTTTTTTCATGATTTGGTAGTCAATTCTGTAGAGCAACTCATATCAAAAGACCAGTTCAATATCGTGAAAAATCAGAAGGATATCGGCAATATAGTGAGCTAATTGACAATTTGGGAGAGGGGGAATCCATTATCATCCAATTTGATTTTCCTCTACATTTGTCAATTATCTCACTGTATTGCCGATATCTTTATGAGTTTTCACGATATTTGACTGATATTTTTATATGAGTTGCTCTTTAGAAAAGACTGCAAAATCATGAAAAAAAAAATATTTCGTATAGGTTGTGCCTGCACAGTTAAAGATTATTTCATACAGATTTCCATATCTCGACAAATATTCAATATGTTAATCTTTTAATTACAGTTTACTGTTTCTACTGTTCTTGAAGCCAAACATGTGTTTTACATTCTCGAAGTTGAAGGACAATTCGTCAAGAATTTGTGTAAATATTAGACAAACTGTGTAAAAAGCGTAAACGTCCGGTCACTGCTCCTTCAGTTTTGGACAGCAGTGTAAAAAACGGGCACCGTCGTAACCATAATTCTGTGAAAGTGAATCCCTTGAAACGCTTACATGATTTTAATTAAATGTATTTTTGTAAAACAATGTTCGATCAAAAAACATCTTTGTGCTTGGGAAAATGTCACCTCTACTTTGGACCAAGCACACGGTTCTCTCGGATAATAGCATACACTGAAATTAAAAAATTTTCTACCGGACAACTTTCAGCACTATAATGCTGTAATCTATCAGTAAAAGCCCAATATTATACATTTTAAATTTAGTACAATCTTTTTTCTAAGTTTGTGTTGCATGATTTTTCAATCACATTGTATTTTTCCTTGGCTATATTTTAGACGAGATAATCAAACTTTTGAGAAGTATTCTCTTATTCAATGTTTCAATTTTTGAACATAGAGAAGTATTCTATTATTCAATTTTTGAACATAGAGAAGTATTCTCTTATTCAATTTTCGAACATAGAGAAGTATTCTCTTATTCAATTTTTTAACATAGAAAGTATTCTGTTGTTCAATTTGTGAACATAGAGAAGTATTCTCTTATTCAATTTTTGACCATAGAGAAGTATTCTCTTATTCAATGCTTCAATTTTTTAACATAGTAATCTTTTGTATTCCACGAAAAAGAGACTGAAAGATTTTAATCCTCCTAATGCTTTTTTGTAAATATATAACATCTTCATAATGACATTTTCAGGGATTAAGAACGACCTTTCATGTTCAATTTTAGTCTTAAATAGAACTAAAACAGCTTTGATCTAAAGCAAACTGTGTTACATAAAACTCAGAAATTTTAATCTGAATAATAATTGCTTATGGAAAAAATAGAAATATTTCACTAATAATCTCATTTTTCAAAAGAACATTTAGTTTAAAAGAATTTGAGCATTATGTAAGAACATGTATAAAATTTTTTCAGGTAAGTTTGAAAAGCAACTGCAAATATTGCCCAATCTTAGTCTGGAACGTTTATTTATATTTTTTGTAATATATATTTTTATTGTAGCAGCAGTTATTCTGTAAAAAAATATTTCTACTAAAATTTCTTTTGTTAAATTAAGATTTTTTATGACAAATATTAGCATGTGACAACGAAGACATGAAAGGCATGAATACATAAAAAAGTAAGAACTATCGAAAATGAAGCAATACTTACAAAACATTGTTAGAAAGAAAATATTTAGAATTATTTTTTGAACTGATTATTGTTATTAAAAATAAATTTCTACAGTAGTCAATAAAGGGAACATTACACTGAAAATTAATAAAGTGAGACACCTCTTTTGGTACTAGGAGCAAAACTAATATATTGAATATATATATTTTTTTCAAAAAAATAAAAAGTCAACTTTAAAAATACATTTTCCTTAATATAAAATGTCTGATCTTGAAGTTCGAAAAAGAGATTGCTTAAGAATGTTGTAAGAAAATGCTTTTATAAAACTATTTTAACAGCATATATTTATGCGCTTACGTACACATTTTGCCCCGAAAAATTATTTTTTAAGCATAAAACGAATAGTAACATAAGTAATTAAACCTAACTGCAACAGGCCATCTCAATGTAGTGATATGCGGCTACTACAACATTTTGATTTTTACAAATTAAAGTGTCATATACCGGGTGCACCAAAAGTTCTTTTAAAAGTCATCAAAAAGAAACAAATGATGCTAAAAAAAAAAATGCGGTTTGCAGGAATGCGATTAGAGGAGATCGGATTTTATTTTAAATAACAAAAAAATTAATTGTGGTTAAAAAATTGTCGATAGATGGCTCTGCATGCATAATATGAAGCAGACTTATGCAACTCAGGCTATCAATAAAACTCCTGAATGCATACAGATTCTTCATTCGATACCAGCAGTATGCTATTGTTACCAAATCAAGCGCTGATGGTCTTTGATAAGAACGAGGAATCGACAACTGGCGCATTGCAAAAATTCTGCACCGCAAAATGACTGAAGATGAGAAAAGAGCCTGTTTCATGTGCTGGGATACTGAAGCTTGTCAGAGACTTCACAGATATGAGTATTTTACTATAAGCCTAATTTGTATACATCTGCTTCATATTATGCATTCCAGCGCCATCTATTGGTATTTTTAACCACATTTTTTTTTATTATTATTTAAAAAATCCGACATCCGTCTAATCTCATTCCTGCAAATCGAAAATTTTTAGCATCATTTGTTTCTTTTTAATGGATTTATAAAGTTTTAACGAAATTTTGGCGTACACGGTACTTCAGTGTATACACTTTCAGCGTATTTTTTTCATTTTTATGCGTTATACTTAAGCCTACAATACTCAGAATGTTTATTGCTCTCATTGAATAATTATTGTATTTCTATGCATTGTATTCGTTTCAAATTGATACGAAAGTTTTAAAATGCATACACAAAGCCTTTTGCCTACACATATATGTATTATTTTCTAATTAACATTTGCAAGACAGACATGTGACAGAATAACAACAGAATGACCGGAATTTTCAGTTTGGGATTTTTATGTTCATTTGATAAACATAAATAGTATCCAGATCCCATGCAGTTCAAAGGAATACAAAATCCTTGCCATATTACTGATATATAGAAATACAATAATTATTGAATGGCAGCAATAAACTTTCTGTGTATAGTAGGTTTAATATATTATATTGCCTAAAAATGCTTTATATTGCATAGAGCTGCAAACAAAAAAGGTGAAATTGTTCCAAGATATATTCTAAGTTATGAACATCTCTTGGCAGCTGAATAACATGTGTAAAAAAAAACAAAAAAAAATAATAATAAACGATTCTAGATATACAGTAATCCCTCAACATCTGCAGTTTTAATATTCGCGAGTTTTGATTATTCGCGAATATGTAAGTGGGGTAAAACGTAACATTTACGAAAATCTGACTTAATTATTCGCGATTTAAATACTCTATTTTCAAACACTTGCTTTCAACGTAAATTTGATTTAATAAATATGAGTTACTTTAACTACATATATAGAAAACAAACCTCGACGTTTCGGTTAATCTTTATAACAATCCTCAGGAGAAAAAAACCTTCATAAATATGAACAGCAAAAATTAAAGTGTGTTACATGATTGAGTCACAATATTATCTGCCAAGACGCTCAAATAACTGAAATTATAACGACATATTCAAAATACGCCTGGTGGCGCCTCTATGAACCAGCAATGTAACTGGAACTAATGGAAATTAAAGTTCACTTTAAAATGCATTTCCATATGGCAGGAACCAAAAATGATGGGATATCGTTGCAAATTTCTTGTTTTCTTAGTGAAATTTCTATAGATTCACGAATGTGGGCTTTAAAGGGATTGCTTTGTCTGGAAATAACTTTGACGTTGTTAAAATCAATAAACCTAACCTGTCCGTTAGCAAAAGTTCTTGATAAAGCAGTGGAAAATTTATTGTATTTCAAATCATTCTTGTATTCTTTAATTCTCTCAACGATGCGACGTTTTGTCATACCAATATATGCAGAATTTGTACCATCTGTCAATTCAAATGGAATTTCATATGCCCCAGATAAACAAGTGGCTGATAATGGGTCAATGCTTCTATTCAATAAATTAAACAACGTTTTGGAATTGGATGCTACCAGTTGTATATTATATTTCTTGAAAACTCTCTTTAATCTTTCAAACAGAATGGGGATATATGGAATTTTTCTGTAAATCTGACAAACTTTAGGAGAAGAAACTACTGTAACCCTGTATTTATCAATTAATTTGCGAAAAATGTGCGGTTTATATCCATGTTTCATACCTACACTAATAATAAAAGTAAGTTCATCGGCTAAGAATTCTCCTGAACAAAGTCCTTATTAATTATTCGCGATTTGTTTTATTATTTCTTTCTTTTTCAGAATTTATAGTGGTTAAAGATTATTTCCCCTCTGTTTTTTAGTATCTAATTGTGAACTGGAAAAGGAGTGAGTGTTGTAGGAAACCAAAATAATAACGGCAGAATACTCATTGCAATGGAGATAGATATAAGAAATGATAAGGTAACGGCACCTTCAATCTATTAATTTAAAATGCGCAGGTTCTCGTAGAGATGGAGCAGAAGCTGCATTAGATAGAAAATAAAAGCATTTCTGAAGCATTTAGCTGTATTTTTAAATGTTATTGCCATATTGTCATACAGCAATGGGAGTTGAAAAGATTTAGTCCTTGCTTATTTTCATACTTTTAATAAAGATTCTTGATTAATATACAGGAAACATTTATAAACATTTTAGAGAACTGGGATGTTCGAGTGCATGCAATGCAGTCTGTAATCTAATGCGTCGCACAATACGCGCGCTTATCAATTTATAACTTATAATTGCTGACACGACTTTATTCCTGACAAAGAAACTCTTGTCCTGTCAGCTCCATTTGCACATAAAGGAGTTACTAACTTTAGCTTTGTCAGCTCCATTAATCGCTGATCTCAGACTGTTGCTATGCCTTGACTAGCACTTTCTTTATTGTATCGCTCACTGTTGCTATGGGCTACAGTCCCATTCTGCGATACCGACATAAATATAGTATTTTAATATTGTGCCGCATACTGATCCACGAACACATTACCATCACTTTGCAAAAAGAGAATTTTATACAAAAACCATTTCTTGTTTAGCTGTAATTATTTCTCCATTTAGTTAATTTTTATATTATCATCAATAAATAAATTTCATATTTATGAATATGTGTGTACATTCATCTTCTACATATATGTTACACATAACGTATTGTTAATACATGTATCTTTTTGTTCTGTCAATTGCTGTGCCCCTCTAATTAAATTTTTATAGAATGTAGCTCCATTTTTAGTAGACTCAACATTCGCGATGTTTTCATCGAACATAATTTTCGCGAATGTTTTGGATTACTGTATATTTACTTTGTTGAAATGTTTAAATCAGTTTCTATTTGCGTGCATAAGTCAAATACTAAAAAATAAACAGAAAATTTATGTTATGCAAATCCAAAAGATATAAGGAAAAAATTCAAACATATTTCAATACATTTTTATATTATGTGTTTCTAGAAAATATTTCAATGCATTTTATAAAATGTAAGGCACAAAAATGGCTCTTTTAATATAAAATAAAGTAAATTTTTTGTAATGAATAAGATGAATAACTAAACAAAAACAAAAATATTCGAACGCAGATAAAGAAGATAACGCGACAAAGCGAGTTAGGGAAGTTATTAAGATGATATAATATTTTTTTCTGAAACTCAATTACGATTGATGAAACAAGTATTTGTTGTTTTAAATGTTAACTATCTATTGACGTAGTCTTCTGTTACGTTTGTGATTATAGGACGGTGAATAATGACGTCTTTATGTGCGTGAAACTGATAACACACATTATTTGTATTATTTGCTTAAATATTTCTACGAAAGCGATTACTGTGACTTTATCATTTTGCTTGAAGTAAACACATAACTCAATCTAAAGGAAAAAGTTAAATACTAATATTAAGTTAAATTAACTTGTGATTATTTCGGTCGATAATGCAATATTTACCTTTCTATTGTTTTTCCAGAATAAACATATGTCGCTTTTACGGATCTCGTACGTCGCGTTGTCTTTCTATCATTCAACATTATTTTATAAATACTTTTAAATCTCCCGGTCAATGCCTTGCCGATACTTATCATGAATAACTTGAAAAGAGATAATCTGATACCCTATCCTATGAAAGAGTGGACTGATATCCTATTTGTACATTTGGTGACTACTATATTTTTACCGACTATTTGGATAGTCGGATGATCTCAATCCGATACCTTTGCTGTCTGGGTTAACTTTTAAATCTAATAAAATAGAACTTTTATACCTGATATTAAATCAATCGCGTAATATGCTGATGTTTTTCTAGGAATCACTATTTGAAGTGTCAGTGGCTCTTCAAAGTCCCTCCAACATAAAGAAACTCGACAAAGGTGGTCTTCAGTTTGAATTTCCCTTTGGTGAATTTCACTTCCAACAGCGAGACTTGTTGGAAGTAAAATTCTTGTATAAGGATTCGTCATGCTGGAAGTGTATAAAGTACACCATATCTTCAATTCGGGATAATGTGAGAAAAATATGCTTTACGTATGAGGTTCTAGAACCTTATGTAAGGTTTTTCCAAGAAAATTATTCAGCAGAAATTCAGTTTTACCGATGATGACGAAGATCTGATGATGATTTTATGAAGGAAGGGGGTATGCGCCGATCGAGGTGATTGCATGACTCATTAATGGTGATAAAATCCTTGCTTTTCAACGAACAGGATTTGTTGCCGCAAGCACCAGTTACTAGTCTCATTTACATTATGAAAGCTTTCTGTAAAACAAAGGATGTGTGTAGTGGTTACAAACAAGCTCTCTCTGGAAATATCCATTCTCATGCTTTGGCTATTTTTGGTCTATTATGCACATCTAATTAAAATATACGTTTGTCTTTTATGTTATGTTACTGTTGATGATCTCATAGTTGGAGGGGTGTATATGCATAATTTCGTTTAAAATGATATCTAAAAAAAAAAAAAAAACTTTTTTTAGATATCACTCACTTTGTGTTCGTAACTTTAACACATATACCAAAATCCAGTCACTTGAAATGAAAAATGAATTTACCAAATGAAAAATTTTGATTCTTTACATTATTTTAAAATAAATAACATGTAAATCACACACAAATAAAAATCAAAAACCGTTAAATAGTCTAAATAAAAATTCTGTTGTGAAATATTTTTATAAAACATGAGTAAAATTACTTGTATGTTAATTAGTATTAATTTTGGTCATTAGTGCACATAGACTTGGATTACTATTTAAACTTTAATTATTAATTAGGGTGCAGTAAAATTGTAGATTTGTTTGTCCTTGCATAATTTTGAATTTTTTTTTCTTTTTAGATTTTCGAGTGGTTTATTTTCTATATTATTTTCCGACCTCTTATCTAAAACAATTGTTTAATATTTTAAAGCAATTAATTGTTAATTACTGAGATTATACTTAGTTAAATAATATTACGTAACATATTTTTTAAATACACGTTTAACAATTGATTTTGCATTTGTTTGTTTCTGATTGTCTGATTGTTTTTGTTTGTAAATTTTTTGAATAATCATATTCATCTCCTATTTTGAAAAGTAAATTTAGAAGAATGATTTTAATATAAAATCCAACAGAATTCATTTTCAATTAAGAGTTAAATTTACAAAGAATCATATACTTTTCAAAATGAAAGTCAGAAAATTTAAATAAATTACACCACAAAAAATAAAAGGAATAAAATTAAGAGAAGCAATCAATTTTGTGCTCTTTTAAATTGAGTGTTATTCACTTTTGTAGGAATTTGATTTTGTTTTTCTAATAAAAACTTCAAACATACTTAATAAAAAAAAATTGTGTCTGATGTGTTTAAATATTTTGTTTGAAGAATAGTGAATAGTTTAATAATATTTCACGAATAGCATCGAAAACGCTTTGAAAAAATTTTAGTTAAAAAAAAAAAAAAAAAAAAAAAAAAAAAAAAAAAAAAAAAAAAACACTAATCTTGACATTATAAATGTAAATAATAAAAAAAGAGGAGAAAAAGTATACTGTCGTAGTTCTTCAATATATGCAATATAAAGACAAAATCAGTACATGATAGTAAAAAACTAAACATAAATTTAAAAGTAGAAATAAAACCTCCAAAAAGTAGTAATAAAAAAAAAACGAATGTGCTAAAAATACGAATAAAAATTACGAATATTATACTGAAACTCGACCCGAACTTGACAAAAACATTTTTGTCTACCCAAACCCGATCCGAAACACGAAACACGAAATTAAAAAAAAATTATCTATAACTTAATACAACTCTCAAAAATAGTCGCTAATCAGACAGGAATGGAACTCAGGATCACCTTCGTCTCTGAAAAGCAGTGTTAAATGTATTACATTTCTTTGAAGAACGTAGTTGTAACTGATAATAATGTACGTTTTACAAAACTTTTTATAATGTAATTGAGGAAGCTTTTCAGGTGCAATTTTCTTTTTATTTACAAATCCAACTTTTACATTTAACTACTTGTAAATTTACTAGTCCACTGATAGCAGTCACGTCATTTAGAATATTAATTTTTGAAATAAACATTTTGAGCTACTCTAATAAATACTATTCTACATACAACTTCGTATAGTTTGTTAAATAGAAAACAACGTAATTAAACTGGACATAGAAAAATTGAAAAATTATGTATACAAAAAATAAGATTATGAACTTCAAAGATAATTAAAACTTTAACTCTTCCATTATAACTTTTATTCGCATATTTTCCTACTCATTTACAACTTAATTACTTACCTCATATTTCAAAAACAGTGAGTATCAGGGACTTTTCGGATTGCGTTAGGGTTCTAATATAGTTATTAGTGCCGTTAATGAATAATAAACTAATATAAATTCTTTTGAAAAGGGTCTTTGCATTGTGAAATGGATTATTATTAGAATAATTATTATTATTATTTGTGAGAAGTAAATGCAATTAGAACAAATTGCTTAATACAAGACTTTCTATAATTCTAACTAGAGGAGGTTTTCTTCATGTATTTTGCTCTTTCTTTCAAACTAATCTGTTTAAAACCCTGTCCGTTTCGATTCCTTTATATGTACATGCATTTAACTAATGTTCATAAATTTGAAATATGTTAATCCAAAGTACTGCATCCATAAAATGCTAATCATGTACGAGAGGACAAAATAAAACATAATATTTTATAGAGAAATTATTTTTCAAAAATGCCTGAATAAAAGAACAATAAATAAAATTATAATTTACAATTAAGCATAATTATTTTTACATCAAAAGTTTCATTTTAATGTCTGAATAAAATGTTATTGTCTACTGTGATATTTCTTGAATACATACTGTTTAGATTGCATTATTTAATGCATTTTAATGTGAAACAGGTCAAGATAATTCAGTTACATATGTGTTATAGTTCCGAAAACTATGCATAGCATCTTAACCATTCTAAGTAGACTTGATATATGATACGTTTGACAAGATTTTGCTTGACTAGATTTTGGTGCACAGTGTTCCATATTTTGTTTTAATTTATAATGTTTTTTTTTTCATTATTTTACTATCTGAATAGAGATTTAATTCATAGTTTATAATGGCCGTTTACAATTTCCAAACACTTTTCAATTAAAAAATATATTTACAAGTAAATATGAAAAAAATAAAAGAAACTTTAAAATAATTACATTATGACGCGTAAGAAGCATTCAATCGTGAAAATCACGTCATATTTAAAGCGAAACCCTTCTTCAAGACGTGTGAATTAATGAACCAATGCAGATTTTTTTTATTACCTACGTAAGTCATAATGCTTACGCTTACATCACATGGACGTTTATGTTATCGAGTGGACAACAGTATACGTAAATGTTAATCAGTAAATGTCCGTCGAAGCGATATTTTATACTTAATGATTTTATACAAGCTGATTTTCAAATGTGTAATTGATCTCACTTAATAAATCATGAAAACAGCCATCCGCTGTCGAGACAGCGGTAGATGTGGCCTTGGGGGCCAAAAAAATTTAACGTAAAATGAATGTCAACCCGATTACACAAGATCGCTACTCGTCGTGTTAATATCATTCAATCTTCTATAATAGGTTAATCTTTCTGAAACAAAGTATAGTAGCATGTTTTTAGAGCTTGGGGTGTCTGGACGAGGTTTGGCGATCGTAGTTCGCAGGATGCAGAATCGTTGTTTTATAAATAAAAGTAAGATTTTAGTAACTGTTTAAAATAAACCTATGAAAAATATTAAGTGTACAAAAAGTTTTACCCCCTATTAGCAATTTTTTTTATTAACCCGAGAGTGACACCATTTTCTATTTCTTTTAGCGCTATTAGACACTTTTGGCCTCCTGCGTCCTGGGACCGTTGGCGGAAAATAAAATAAAACATTTTCATTTAATATTAAAATATTACTTTTCAATGAAGTTGTGATTTTCCAAGTTTCCCAAATTACACAGTATTCTCATGATCATTAACATATTGGGAAGAGTAAAAATGAATTATTGACGAATTTTAACTTTACTTGTCAATATACACATGGGGAAAAAAAAGGATAGTCTTACACTTTTACTACGGTAGATAAGAAACTTTTAAAGTACCTACGGTAGTCATGCCTATCTGGAGGCATGGCAGTGTATCCGCCAAGTCGAGAAAGTATCCATAAGCATCTGTTTCTGGAAGCAACTAAGGGTACTTTTGACACCCCCCGCCCATATCTTTGCGCTCTAGTTGTCGAAAAACCTGAAACTTTGTTTATCTACAGTACGTTTCAAATGGGACCTATTTTTCAAATTTCACGTTTCTATCTTTTCAAGTTCAGAAGATAGCTCAAAGTTTCCATTTCTTCACACTCACTCACTCACCGATCAACAAATAAGGTACATTATTTTGTGACTTGGCAATTACGCAGTATAGGGAAGTTATTACACCTCACTATGTGTTATGGGATGGGATGAGACTATTTGCTTTAGGCTAGTTATATAAGTCACGTTTTCGTGCTGCGTAATTGAAATGTCACAAAATAATCATCCACTAAATATGTAGAGACTAGGAATGATTTGTGAATGAAAATTTTAGAGATAATAAGATAGCTAAACTTGGCTGTACATGATCTAAGAACATTTTACGTAAAAGAGTCACGAAACTTGGCAACTTTTTTTTACATGTGATGTTTTGATGGGATAATTTATTTTTAGAAAAGAATCCCCTTTGCTTTGGCAAATACAATAGCAAAAAGGTAATTCTTCTTCGAAGAAATTTCATCGAGTTAGAATGCTTTAAAATTTATGAAATTTCGGAGACTTCCTGCATTAAAAACAGATGATATTTTAGTGCTGAAAAGCTCCGAAATTTTCTAAAATTCAATATGTTATAACTCGGTGAAATTTGGATGCAGAAGGGTGGCATTTTTACTGTACTTTTATCTAGAAAAGTTTTATAAATGTAAATTACAAGAGACGGGTGCCGTATCAAATTTTAAAAAGTATAACATTTCAAAATTATTGACAGGACTGTTTCATCAACATAATCTGAACTCCTGCATTAGTTTGAACATATGTTTTTTTACAGTGTCTACGTACCTCCATCGGGTATAAAAAATAAAACGCGTTTCAATATTTTTGGGAACCTTTTATACTATTTCTCATTTTTTTTTAATTACACAACTCATATTTATCAAATTATGAAAGATGGAAATTTTTTAATTTCCAAGAAATGTATTACTATTTAATACATAATCACTAGTGCAATAAACGTAAAACAAGTAAATGTAAGTACTGCTGGAAAAAAAAAAAAAAAACATGTTCATTTTCTTGAAATGAATGCCCAAATTGCGTTACACACAATATCTTATTTTCTAAAATAAATTTTTAAAAACTAAATTTACGAAAAACAGAAATATTTTAGTAAACATAATTTACTAAATGTTTAAAATAAAATTCATCGATAAACATATAAGTTAGCTTTGAAAAAATAATAAAATTATAGCATATATTAGCAAACTGCATAAGTATGCTTTTCTCCTAACAACTGCACTACATTATCCATTAAATACTGCCTTTATTCAATGCATTTATTCCTGCAACGTACATTTTTGTAAATAAAAAGTTTCGATTACTTTAATAATATATAATCTAGATACGAAAACTGTATTAATAAACGTGAAAAAATTTACTTGCAAAATGCTTCAAATAAAATTCACCTATAAACATATTAATTTGTACATCTATTTTTAAAGTAATAAATAAATAACATATATTTGCAAACTAAATATGTATGCCTCTCTACTAATAAATGCATTCCATTATCCATTAAATACTGACTTTATTAATTGCATTTACTCTTATAAAGTAATTTTCTTAAGTAAGAGTTACAATTACTTTAAAAAAGTATAATATAAGTAAAATGTTAAAGGAGAAATGTGTTTCTTAAGTTAAAAACAAGAAAATAAACACACCAATCTTCGAAGTTCTAGAAAAAAAAATTAAAATATAATAAACTTCCAAAGACTTCGAAATAATAACTTTTAATCATACGTTCGTTGTATAAATGTTGTTGCTTATTGATCACTTATTTACCTGGATCATACTTTAAAGAAAGTTAATGTCATTTTGAACAACTGTATCTTTAATTGCAACATAGTACTTAGAGTATTTAATTTATAACAAACTAACAAATATTATTTTGAAAAACAATATTTACTTTAAGACATGAAATCGCATTAGAAACACTGTTATCTTCATTTCAACAAAGTAAATGTAATTAGAGAAAATACATTATACAAAACGTTTCATGTTCTAATTAGTGACGCTTTTCTTATGCTTACTCTACTTTTATTAAAGAATATCTAAATGCACTTAACGAATGTTAATAAATTGAAATAAATCTCATCGGAAATACTGCATCCTTACACAGCTGCCGATGTAAATCGTAAATTAAATTAATGTTAATTAAGGGCCTGCACTTGTAAGTACATTATATTATCCATTAAAGGTGATATGTGTGAATGAAGATGATATGTATTATGTATATATATTTTTAATTATATTTATTATACTAATAAATTGTCATTTACATAAAACACCGTAAATTAATTTTTACATAAAATACCTTAGTTTTATCTTCATTTAAGCGAGGCAAATGTAATTAAATTAAATTTCACAATATAAAAAACTTTTCACTTTATAGTCACTTTCATTATCCATTCCATTATTTACAAATTAGGTTTTCAGTGTTTCCTAATTAATAAATATGCTACTTTATCCAATGAAAATAATCATAGGATTTGTAAAAATATATTTTGTGATTAAAAGTTTTCATCAGCTTAAACAAATTACAAGGAAAAAAATATTTAGTTTTTTTTTTCAAACTATAAGGATAATAAAACATAAATAAAATGAAAAAAAAAATTATTTAAATGATATTACCGCTTTATTCATGCTTTTTTAGTTATTGACAACTTATTTACCTAACTCATATTAGGGAAGTTTTGAATGTTGTGAAGAAGCATATTCCTTTTTGCAAGGTGGTTTAGAGTGTCGTTAATTTAAAAATAAAATTCTTGTCCCCATTTCTGTGATATAGATTCATTTATACATATCTTTATTCTAAATTATTATCTTCCTAACTTAATTTTTAATTCTAAATTATTATCTTCCTAACTTAATTTTTAATATATTAATTAATATTCTCTGCGCTAAAATTTCTCTTTATTCTAAAACCTCAAATGTTACTTCCTTTTCTCATATAAAAGGCTATCTTTATTAAATGCAGCATGTACGTTAAATATCTATTTTTGATTCCATAGCGGTTATAACAGATGTAATGTAATGTTTTGCAGACATTCATTTACAGCTGCATGGGCGCCCAACCTTTTTCTGTCCATAAACAAATTGTGCAAGTAATGTAATTTGCCAGATGCAAGTTTAACTCTTTCCTTTGACTAAAATTCCAATCCCACTGGGTTGCCCGATGTGTCCGCTAAAATTCACTAAAATTACGATTTCGCCAAATGTGGTAGCCATTTCATTCCATCCGCCCAAAACATTTATATTAATTACCCGTAACGTACGAATAAATTATTCAGTGCGTCTGCGATCTGTTGGCTCAATGTAATATCGAAACTTCGCGAGACAATCTATTGCCCAAGTTCAGATCACTCCTAGCTCTTGGTTTGTCAACAACTGTTTCCAGCCTCTAATAACCGAGACCACCCCATTCTTAACATCGTACGTATTATATATCAATAAATAAATTTCAGCTGAGATGACTTCGTTTACATTGGATATTCTTATGTCTGCCTTCCTGGATTTCGAACTTTTGGGTAATTGTTTCCAACGCAAATGTACGAACGTACGGCTCACAAATTATTGAATTTCATCCATTATGCATTAAAATATTTCAGCCCAAGATCATCATCACAATTCCTATATTATGAAAGTATGAGTATAACTCATATAAAAATATCCATTATTAGGACTTGCATAAAATTTATATCAGAATATTCAATATTATCTACTTTTCTGTATGGCCTGAAAGTCATTCAGTCATTGCTCCACAGTGATTTTGATCTTTTGATTTAAAATATTTCATATATTATCTAAACAGTAGTAATACAAAAATACAAATATTTGCGGATTTCAGAAGGGTTGTAAGAAATATATGAGTAACAGACAATTATATAGTCTAAACTTCTTTAATTTTCTCCATATTCATAGCTGCCAACCTTTACGTTTTTTTCCTACCACTAAAATTTGATAGTAATTTTTATGTGAATAAATCGTCAAAACCGTGTGATTACCTAACGAAAATTTTCTACTAAATTTTAGTGGTATAATAAAAGCATAAAAGTTGGCAGCTATGTCCATATTAATAGTAGTAGTTAATCCATTCGGGACTATGGATGCATATATGCACCCTCAAAAAGAGCATACAGAATTTGTTTTAGGCACCAGTAAAAATGAAAAGTAATATTTGCTTTCTCTAATTAGAGCATTTTTGTGATAGTTTAAGTAAAGTTAGCTTTTTTAAAAAAAGTGGTGCCAGCCGAATAAAATTTGTGTAAAAGCCGCCGGTCCCGAAGGGGTTAAATGATGCAAAAACAGAAAAAAGACTGCAGTTTTCAATCCCATTAATTGAAAAACTTACAGGAAAATGAATATATACAGAATACATAAAATTTGAGGACGTATTATTTTTTTTTTTTTTTATAAATGAAAGCATTTATACCGAAAGATTTACTTAGAAATATATAATAAGATTTAAAAATTATTAAACGTTGGCCTTCGAGAGTTGCAGATCTCGAATTAGCTATTAATTTTTATATTTGTATATTTTATTGTAGTACTAAGAATACTCTTTTTTTTTCTTCGCTCCTCTAAGATGTGTTACACAATTACTCATATAAAGGGAGTAGAGTTGCTTTGCAACTGGGTATCCTCTGAAAGCATCAATTGTTTACTGTTTACATTGTTTATTATGATATATCCATTTAACCACTAGCAACGGTACACAAGTATGCCACTTATGGTAGCCAAAGGAGATTTTTTTTATACCTCCTAAACAATAAACCTCTTAATAAATTTCTACTAGAAATACTATATCACGAAAATTATTATTTGGAAATTGCCGCATATAAAAACCTATACAAGCAATAATCACATGTGCAATCCTGTACCAACCGATGTAAAAAGTGCTGTTTTAAGGGTCAAAGTCTAGTATTTTACTGTCTATCTATCTAGGATTTTTAGAAAAACAAAAATTTAAATATTAGAATATGCTTACTCTATGACATGAATTAGGGTTAGATATATTATCTTTACTTAAGCGAAATAAGTAACCGTATTCCGTTAAAACAACACCATTGACACCAAGCTTAATAGTTGGCGCAAAATAAAATGAAGTGAAATGAAACATTTGAAAAAAAAATTGCTAATACAAAAGTGATCATTTAAAAAATATAGCATTTGAAAATTACGTACTTTCACGAACTGTTTTATTAAATCAACACAGATGTCTATTTAAAATAAAAGAACAAATAAAGATTATACAATAAAGTAATAAAATAAAACTCAATTTAAACTGCAGACATGAAATTACATATGTCTCTTAGCATTGCAGTAAGCAATGCATTTTTTGAATGAAGACATTCATGTTTTTTTTTTTTTTTTTTTTTTTTTTTTTTTACAAAAACCTGAAACAATTTTATTGCATGTTTCTCATAATCAGGTAACTCCCAAGAGGTAAAATCCATCTCATTGTCAGTAATACATGTAAGTTATAATTTAATAATCAATATTTTCGATTCGAAAAATAGCAAATTAAGATGTTTTGCGAAATTACGATTAAATAATAATAAGAAAAAGTGAAAGTGATTCATGTTCAATAAATAGCAAATCAAAATGTTTCGCACTGTTTGAAATAAAGATTGGCACTGTTATGCAACCTATAATTTACAAATAATATCTCATCGCAGATAAGACAAATTTATTTTGACAACGATAGTTACCTGCTCGTTGATTAAGTTTAAAAAAATAAAAATCTTAGCTACGCAGATTTTCTATGTATCGAATTTGCAATCTATCATTACCTGTCGCTTAAGCACAACGAAATATTAAATGTTAATCGAATATGGCTTATGCAAAATTTTTCTTGCATCATATTTAAAATTAAAAAAGTGTCACATACTTTTTGTTATGCAGTGTAAATTTACTGCAGTAAATTATCTTTTTATGTGCGTTCGTAATTATATAAATATGTAGCACCTATAGTCGTCGTCTGGTTCGTCCGTCCGTCCGCATATAACAGCGAGAAAACTACCCAACCGAATGGTTTGAAATTTAATATATATAACCGTTGCAGAATTTTGTTGAATCGTTTCAAATTTTATGAAAATCGAATCAAAACTTAAAAAAGATATTAATAAACGTTTTCTTTATTCTATTAACTCCTATCATACGTAATTAATTCAATGATATCCCATGATAGGTAATGATTCAAGGTTGCCATGGCGATTCCGTCCTATTTAAGATAGAGTCATATTATTTCCATATTACTGAATTTAAAAACCGAATTTGCATACTAAATTTGTTTGATTGTAGCAATTAGATAATCTACAGACAGTTTTATGGATAGATGTTTCCGGAGAAATAAGTGTTAAATGGAAAAAGAGTCTAAATATGGATTTAAAGTTCTGAAATTTTCAAATTTAGGTTTAAGTTTCCCATTAGAATTTAAGTACATGCCAACAAAATGTTGCGATCTTAAATAGTACTTATTTTATTACGGAAACTAAGCATATCATAATGAGAGACAAGACAACATAATTCATTTCACTGAAATAATAACAGTATGAACGCAGCTCATTTGTCACTTTTGACGTACAATTTGCATTTGTTTTATTTGACTGTCTTTAAACATTAGCAATAGTCCACTATTTTAAATGTTGTGATAATTTTAACTAAGTAAGATTCCTATTACTTAATTAAAATCACATCACGAACATATTGTTACTATTCCGAACTTTTAAAAATGACTTGAATGTGATGAAATTAAGGAATTTTATAGAGTGATTCTTTAAGTCCGTTTCTCTTCAATTAACTGTGGAACTGAATAAGCTACAGACATGAATTTGATATCAAGGCATTGCATAAAAAGCATAAGCTACACCAAGACTCCCTTATCATAGATCAGACTTGACAATCCGGAGAAAGTCTATGGGAGAAAATGTCCCCGGTAATTGCCAACTTATTAATTGACTTTCTCCGGAAAGTATCGCCGCCTGGTGGATACTATCGATACTAGTTCATAAGCTACTACATAGAACAAATGGAGCTGTGAAAAGATTTCGTTTTATTTCGTGTCGTAAATACTCCTATTACTGACGATTGATGGCGCTAATAGCAGGACAACCATGTGGTTTTTAACTACGTGTATAGCGGTCAAATGAAACTTGCTGAATGTGAGGTCTGATACTATGATAAGGAGGTCTTGAGCTACACAATGAGGTAGAGAACCTGGACAAGTAAGAGAAGCGTCATGAGTGGCAATAGACTCTGATTCGTCCAAAGCTCTTTTCAACCGCCGCGGGCTATCGACTGCAGCGCTACCATAGACTTTATACAGGGCGAAAATACAGAGTTTATAAATCCATATCATTCATAATATTTTCATGTTTGTTTAAATTTTTAACGCCGATTTTCAGGTTTAGGGATGTTTATATTATGGATATAAACAAAAATTTTTCTAGGAATTTCGCAATTTTCTGTAGAAAATATTTTTTTTCCTCCTGAAGTTTCGTTTTCACCCAGTCAGCACGATCATTATTATTTCTTTTTCTCATTATATTTTAATATACATAAGAAAAAAGTGGATTAGTTTTATTTCTATAAGTATAGTGTATATATATCCTGCGTTATTTTTGTGGAATCGCATCACAAGTATTTTTTATTAATATTTTTCCGCTGTTAGTATTCAAAATTGGTGTTGGCGAGGATTGAAATCGCGCCAAATTCTCGTATGACTTGCTTTGAATCTAATACAGTAGTTTCGCTAATTGTTAGTAAGATTATATGGTGTAGTGGTCTGAAGCAAGGCAGAGATTGCGGGTTCGATGCTCGTTGTTTTTTTTGTTTTAACATTTTGAATTTTTTTTTTCGATTTTTATTTATTTCTTATGATTGCCTACTCTGATTTTTTTTCAATAGATTCTTGTTAATGAAACTAAATTATAATATTTTATTTTATTCTTTTTTAAAATTATTATGAATTATTATTATTATATATTATTATTTATTTATTTATTATAAGTTACTTTGAATTTTTAAAATAGATTCTTGTTAATGAAACTAAGTTTTAATATTTAATATATAAGGGCTATATTATAATAATTAAAATGAAACATATATTTTAATGCAATTATAACATCAAATAACATTACATTTAAAATATTTTTATGTTGTAACGTTAATAGCATAAAATTATCTAAATACCAGAAAGAACTTATTAAAGTATTCATTTTTATAAAATAAAGTTTGATACTTCATACACAAAATCAAAAGAATATGGGGAAGATGGGTATATATGTATATTAAGTTAGGATTTTATAATTTTTAATTATAAGTGATGCTGGGGGAGGCGGGGGGGGGGTGTCTAAGAGGATTAAAGGTGGAAATTTTGGGGAGTGCTAATTTAGAAGAATATATATATTGTTACTGCACAATTCCAAATAGAGCAATTAAAAAAATGTTACAACTAAAAAAAAAAAAAAAAAAAAAAAAAAAAAAGAATTGAATTCGTCATCCCCATTTAACAAATAAATCTCTGCATCAGCCGTCATTATAATTTAAAATGTAGTATATTTACAGGCAAATGAAAAACGTTATTCGATTGTAAAGAGCTGGAAAATAAAATTTCATGCATGCTTATTTGCAAATATCACCCATTTATGTATAAAAATGACATCGTGAAATATATTTATTTATATATTTTAAATTTATTTATTAGATATGGAGATGAGCAACATACATACATAGATTTTCTCTCTCTCTCTCTCTCTTTTTTTTTTTTTTTTTTTTTTTTGCCTTATACATTTTAGGAATGTAGGAAATAAATTAAAATTTTTCAATTGTTTGGGAAAAAAGAAATCCAAATTTATTATATATTTAGATAATATTTATAGTATTGTTTTTATTAAGTGCTAAATTCAAAGTAAGCAATCGTATTTAGAATAAAGGTTAAACGTTTCCTGAATAAAAATGCATGTTTCAACCCTTCCATAAACGCAAGGAATATTAGAAAATTGTTAGCATGAGCAAAGTTATATATGGCTATTTCAAAATTTATTAAAAATTAATGTAATTGCAGAGTTTTCAAAAATGGTAAAAATAAAAGTAGTTGTCAAAATTGGTGTAATGTCTATTATGTATTTTTAAGTATTTTATTTTCAGTGAATCACTTGCCTCTCACTTTGGTGTGCTTAGGCCTAGGCTTTTCTCAAATTCAAAATGGCTACTTTCTGACACATTTTTAAATTCATTTTTGTTTGCAAACGTATCAAATTGGCAGGTTGTCTTATTCAGAAACTATGTAATCGAACTGATTTTTCGTTTTTTGGTAAAGGCAGAAGATTTTTAGAAAATGCTGTCAAAATTCATGCATTGAAGAATTTCCTGATGCGACACCGCAAAAATGTTAAAAAAAAAAAAAAAAAAAAAAAAAAAAAAAACTATCGTTTATAACTCCAGATACAATTCATTTATCGGTAAATAAAAACTGTTCTATTACAAATCATTTCAATAACCATGCCTCCAAGTATAAGGTTTTTATGTTTAAAAATGAGTCAGAAAATGTGTCAGGAAATTTTTCGTGTTGTTCAGAGGTGAGAAATATTTTTTTTGAGAGCCGAAAAAGTAAATTAATGGTGGAGACAACCAAAATAAATAAAACACAACTGCTCCCCCCCCCCCCCAATTTTCTAAATATTTCATAACTTTTTTTTTCCCTCTCTAAGGAATTTTTAAGGTAGCTCTCAAATTCAAACTGATTACTTCCTAACATATTCTCGAAGTTAAATTCATCCGCAAATGCACAGTAATTTCAGCGGTGCAATGCAATGAGATAAGCGATTTCATTTCATTCGTTATTCTTTTACAAAAAAGTTTAATTAGAAAACTAATAAATAAATATTTATTGTTATATTCTAAATAACCAATTTAATTAAAATATTAAATGTGTTATAAATAGGTAAATTGCACTTAGTGAAACTTTTGACATAATAGCGACAAAAACAGAAAATTATCCACTTTTTACAACAGATTCGTCATAAAAAAGAAGAAAAATTGTTTTGTTTACCTTGTTTCGTTTCTAAAGAACGCACATTAAAATGATAATAAAAATAACCAAAGCGCGA
Organism: Maratus michaelseni; assembly: GCA_963931845.1. Lineage (NCBI taxonomy): Eukaryota > Metazoa > Arthropoda > Arachnida > Araneae > Salticidae > Maratus > Maratus michaelseni. The sequence goes on along the minus strand of OZ007592.1, from coordinate 44,223,645 downwards.
ATACGCGCCAAGCGTGGAAAATCGGGTTTGCTGCAATTTGGACGAGATTTTCGTCCAGCCGCCATTTTTCTTCCACAGAGCATGCGTATTTAAACTCATGACGCTTCTCTTACTATGTCCAGGTTCTCTACAATGAGGTACTTTGCGGTGCCCTCTAGCGATCAATTCCAACGTTAGAAGCCAAGATCGTATCTCGAACAGTATAGGAGATAAGGATAGCTGGGGTAACTGGGCCATAGGCTATTTTATAATAAACCGCTGGTGACTTTTAAGTCAATTTGTCGGAAATGATTTTCTTCAAATAAAGTCACACAAATAAAACGGTGTAAAATTGAATAACAATAATTGAGCATAAAAATACAAACTGAAGGACGTTAACAAAAACAAGGAAAAACTATATGTAGATTAGATGAACAAATGAAGATTATATGCGCATGTTAATATAATCAAAATTGGAAAATCGCCTTCTTAAATTACATTCAATTTGAAATTATTATGTCGAATTATATAATTAGCCATGACCAGACATTATTAATTATCTTTCCTTCGTTCTTTAGAGGTGACCTATTAGAATATTTCGTGGAAAATTAGAAAAAATATCAACAAACGCTGCAACTGAGATTATTTTTTTTTCGTTAGCGTAATAGGAGGAAAACATATAAAAATAACTATAAAAAATCGCGCTTGATTCTTCGCATTTCATTGTTGTCAACAAATGATATTGTTTGTGAAAGGTGGATTTATCAAAAAGTCAGTTACAGTAATTTTTTATTCCACTGATATGTCATTTTTTGTATAATTTTGAAAGTTTTTTAAATGACAAACAAGCAATTAATTAATTAGCACGATTAGACATTATTAATTATTTTCCTTTTGTTCTTTAGGGGTGACCTATTAGAATAAGGAAATTTTGAAAAAAATATCTACGAGCGTTGCATCTAAGATTATTTTGGTTTTCGTTAGCGCAATAGAAGAAAACATGAGCAGAATAGATAAAAGAAAAAAAAAACTGGAAACAATCTCACTTGATTCCTCACATTTCATTGTTGTCGACAGATGATATTTTTTTGTAAAATATGGATTTATCAAAAAGCGAGTTGCAGTATTTTTTTATTCCACTGTTATGGATTTTTTTTTATAATTTAGAATATTTTAAAATGTCAAACAAACAATTAAATTTTTGATTATAAATGAATTTTTGTTTTCAATGCAGTTACATCAACACTGAAATGGAAATTCGATCTGGAGGATGAAGATAATAAACATGAAATCTTTAAAAAGAGATATTCAATTACTAATGTATGTGTTTCAATACTTATTCTTCACATTACCAATTCACATTTAGACATCACTCAAAACCTGGATAAAGTTCCATAAGAAACAGTCCATCATTATTAAAATTGTTAAAAAGATTCCAAAAAACTGTCCTCATTACAAAATAGAAAACTGTGAAAAGCCGAATAATGCCCTAATAAGAGAAGCTATAGAAATCAATACATCAAAAGTTTGTAATGATATGGTACATGCAATAATAGACTGTCTCTGGAAAAATATGTTAGAAGAAGAAAGGGAAAAACAGGGAAATAAATGAGATTAGAGGGAATTCGCCAATCCCCAGTCAAATAAATAGCGAATTGAAGGATGCCTGAAATTACGACTGATGACGCTCCGGCTGGTGTGAAAAGGTTTTTGTGATAGTGACAGTGCTTTAGAAACATTTAAAAATTTTTAATGATGATGGACTGTTTTTATGGAACTTTTAACATGTTTTGAGTGATGTTTGAATGTACACTGGTGTCCAGAAATTAAGGGTCACTGACCAATTTCAGACGTTTCGACGAATATCTTACTGAAACTCGTGAGGAAATACCCGGAATGCACTAGAACTAGCGGGATGTAAAGAACAGGTTTTTCGTCATGTTTTTCAGTGAAGATTTTGACGCGAGGACAGTTAGGAAGGGGAGAATAATAATTTTAATAATAAAATAATGTTTTCGATCACCCAAGTAACAGAAAATGGTAAAAGCGGTCTGTTACTGTAGCAAATGACTATGCAGGTCCCGTTTAACATTTGTTTGCATGTGTGTAAACATAGCACGTATATTCGTGAAGATGTTAACGTTTCTCTGAAAACTTCAAAAGGTTTTTTTGTCTTTATAGCATGTAGAGTTTTCAGCCGAATTTAACACCGCTTTCCAAAAACTTGACAAAAAATCGTAGAAAAAGTATACTGTGATTAAAATATTAATATATTGAATATTTGATGAGCTATAGGTATTTTTATGAAATAAATTTTAACTGCGCATGCGCGAACTACAGCAAAGATTTTTTTGTCACGATTTGATCGTCAATACTAATGGGGAACTCATATAAAAAGACCAGTGAAATATCGTGAAAACGCCAAAAGTTACAGCAATAATTAATAAATTGAAAAATAAGTCCCATACAATTCTATGGGACTTTTTTTTTCAATTTATTAATTATTGCTGTAATTTTTGGAGTTTTCACGATATTTCACTGGTTTTTTATATGCGTTGCCCTATAGTATTGACTATCAAATCAGGACAAAAAAATTCTATGCTGTAGTTCGCGCATGAGCAGCTAAAATTTATACCGATTTGCTGTATCCAATTAAGAAAAAGGATGCTGGGGATAAAGAGTTACATGCATATGCAATGGAAACTATTTATACTAGATACCCCATAAAAGAATGGCTCCGAGTTTATACGGTCGGCTCCAGACTTTCTTTGGAAGAAAATGCGGGTGCTGGAATCTACTCGGAACTCTTCGCATTTTATGCATCCTTGGGAACAAACACAACACCGTTCGATGGAGAGGTGCAGGCTATCTGTATTGCCACACAACAGCTAATTATACGAATAAAAGATTTCAAAAAGGCAGTTATCTTCTCGGATTCAATCTCTGCTATTCAAGCAATAACTTCCTTTAAGATCCCCGACTGAAGAAGAATTGAGGACTGCAGGAAAAAAATTTAAACAACTAAAAGAGAGTGGAAAGGAAGTGGAACTACAATGGATCCCGGCCCATTGTGGAATATACGGGAATGAAGCGGCTGACCAACTAGCCAAAAAAGGAACTAAAATAATACAAACACCAAGCAATGAAATACCTTTCAATTCAATATCAAGAATTATAAAGAGAAAAATGGACTCTCAATATGAAAGGAGAAAACTAAGTGGAATCGAAAATAAAGAATGGAAAAATGCAATATCTTATGTCCCTACAGCACCAAGAAGAACAAGTGTTGCCTTATTTAGACTTGCCACGGGACACGATTGTCTACCTAATTACCTTTTCAGATTTGGTATTCTTGAAAGTCCAAATTGTCCTATTTGTGGAGAGGATGTAATCTTGAATGCACAGCATTTACCACTGTGCCCCGCACTATCAAGTAATAGTATATCTGGCAGATATTGGGGTGCCAGGGAACTAATGAGGACCTCAGAACATCAGACAAATTGATTGTATTCTCTGTTTACAGTTGACTTTTTGTTTTTCTCTAAAGTCTCTATATGTCACTCTTGTTTCATTTGTTGTTCTGTTTATTCTTCAATTGATTTGGTGGCATATAATGGTGTATAGATGTTTGTCTAAGTGTCATTGCTTTGAAAAAAACTTATAATATAAAAGCAAACAAAAAAAATGTGCTGTCTTTTGATAACTTATCCGCACTAGCATTCGCTTTCGAGATGTTTACGTCGAGATACTTAAAGAACCTGGAAACGAAAAAAAAAAATGTTCTCCGGATAAAATAAGAAAGTACGTTTTATAAAAAATCTTTATTATTTCTATCTTTGAATTAATGTCCTTTTTTAAGAAATAATTCTGTTTTGAAAGAAAGCAAGAATTGTTAATTTCCCAATAAATCGAAAAAAGTCCCTGGATTCTGAGATGCAGTATGAAGAACTTTCATATGATGAAGTGTTTCAATACATTTCTAGACAATAAACATAAACGCTGTTTAATATTTGTCTTATATCTTAATTTCTAATAGATTATTAAAAAATATATAAGTTTTTGTTTCTTATTTGGTCTTATGATAATAGAAATATAATTCTATCATTTTATCTTCCGCAATATTAGTTAACAGAGTCATATTAAGATTATCAATAAGTGTCTATTAAGTAATTAGATTATTTTTTACCCTTCTTAATGATTTAAATGTGTTTAATCTAACTGAATAATTCATAACAAAAATATAATACAAATTTCACTACATATGTCTGACCTGAACCTATTTTGAATTAAACATAATTAGTTCCGAAGAAACTTCGATTTAAAATGTAATGTAATTTGTTTAAAAGAGTTTAATGTGTCTGTTATTTGAATTAAACATTGATTTCAACAGATGTAAATTTAAAAGTAATTTTGGAGACTTGGAATCAGAAAATATCTCACCGTGAACTTCTCGGTTCTCAAAATCTACCCCGTTAAAATCCGTGCATGTATCTATCTATGTAACCTCGAAAACTCGGAAACCACTGGGAACAGGGCTACAAAAATTGGCACACGGGTTGCTAGTAGGTAGCCCATGAACGATTGGGGCAAAAAAATCGAAAATTTTAAATAGATTTCTTTTTATTTTATGTTTTTTAAGACTTTTTACTTTATTATGTTCAACCCGTAATCGAGCGAGTTCTAACCAGTTCTAAATGTTTTCTGTAATGTGAGATATGCATATTATGTACGCCACGCTGCAATACTAAGCAACTGTGGCGGGTATTATGATAATTCTTTTACCTCGCATGCAAATAATTAGAGATTATTTAATTGCGCTTAATTATTACCTTTTTAAAAAATAAAAAAAAAACATTTTATCACAACATCAACAAAACTTTTTATTCTATTTATTCCCTTATACCAAAGATATCGTTTTATCGTCTGCTGCCATAGCAACATAATTTGAATTAAAAATTAATTAGTAATTCTATATATATATATAGGGTGATTTTTTTTTAATGTTGCGAAAGTAAAACCCTATAACAAAAGCAGCACTGATCCAAATGACCTGAAATTTCTCTAGTGTGCTCCCAAAGCGATGGGAATTTTTTATGCGTCGTTAAAAAAAAAAATTCAAATCCCACCGACAGATGGCGCTGTATATGCAGTAAAGTCGGGAGACGAGCTTGTACACGACACATGCACAGTGGCGTTTAAAACGTGAAGCAACCACATATCGTGTTCATTATTTTACAGATATCCTCGCAATGACTGTGTCATTCCGTTGTTGACTGTGCGATGTTAGTGAAACAGTATTATCAGAATAAAGACAGCTCAGCAATTGCTCTTAGGACATTTAGGACACTTCAGAATTTAAGAAAAGGTCCAATGACGACACAATACCTACGGAAGATGGTTTTGAAATTTGAACAGACTGGTTCCCGTGTCGTAAAACGCGGTAGAGGAAGGAAATCAGTTGATGTTAACTTACAGCGCCATCCGTCGGTGCAATTTTAAGTTTTTTTTTAACTGCGCCTAAAAAATGCCCATTGCTTTGGAAGCATACTGGTGAAAATTCTGGTCATTTTGATCAATGGTTCTTTTGTTATAGGGTTTTATTTTCACAACTTAAAAAAAATCACCCTGTATGTATATATATCAATAAAATATTTTTTCACCAGTAACTTTATATATATTCAAATTGACAACAATAGCTGTGCTATTCGTTTATAAATATTCACTTTATAACTGACTTATATTTATATAGTCCTAAACTTTAATTTGGTTGTGTAAATACTCACTCAAAAACGAGTCTATCTGACGTTACTTCATTGGTAACGTGGAAAATAGTGCAAAGATTTTTCATTAAAAAAAAATATCTTTCATTTTTTTGCAATGACGATGTACATTTAATGTTTTCTTGCAAAGTGTTTGGTTGTGTTCAGATTGACTTTATAACTGATTTTTATATTCCCAAACTTTAATTCGGTTGTGTAAATACTTACTTTTATTTATATTTTAAGACATAACTGATTTTTTGTGTACGTAATTGTTTCATTTGGTTGTGTAAATACTGATTTTTAATAGACATAACAAATTTTATATTCATAAACTTTAGTTTGGTTGAACTGATTTTTATTTTTAATTTTTGTTCTAGAATTATATTCATGAAATCCCGTGCGTAGAACGGGTTAAACAGCTAGTTTATTCATATTGTTTTTTTTTCTTTGAACATATAAAGGACAAATCATACAAAGTGGTACATTAAACCTTTATATCCTGAATTAATTTTCCAGCTAATTTTTAATTGTATTTTTGCATCATTGGATAAGCTTTGGTGCAGAATAAACATAGGAAAGAGGAACATAATTTTTATAGTGTTTTAGTGGTTAATTATGCAACTGTAACCACCATAAATTTTTTACCCTATGATATAAAATAAAATAGTAAATTTGAAACAGTAAACTTCAAATAAAATATAGGAAATGCTCACCTGTAGAGTATAGAAAACAATAGAAAATAATAGTACTAAATAACCGGTAATAAACCACTAAAATTACTCAAATGAAGAACAACATGCATTCCAATTCTGTTACAAAATGGATTTCGAATGTAGCGTGGCAAATGTAAAATCCCTACAATGCAAAGAAAGAGGATATGTGCTTGAATTTGCCATCTCCTGCCTGCTGTCATAAATGCACTCTTTGTGCCATTGTGAATACCGTTAGGAAAAACGGTCAAATTATGAATATATAGGTGTTTTGTTAAACTGGTACTTATAAGTACCGTCAGGATAAAAAGGGTTAAAACATTTGTGAGAAATGTCATGTTAGATGAAGGTAGTATCAGAGTGCTACAAAATGTGTTCGGTTGGAGTAAAGTATCCAAATATTAAAAATTAAGCGAGCCGTTTATATCAGAATTTCAACACAGAATCAATTGAAATCTTATTTGCTAGTTTCAATCCGAACTTTCATGAGAGCTTATGCTGACAAAATTTTGCGGCAAAAAGAATCCCAACTCCAAAAGTTATGAGAGCAATTCGTGTTCGAAATTCGTGATAGAAAATATTCCATAATAAAATATTACTAACACGCAATTTATACATAATCACTCTCATCTCTGTAATATGAAAAGCGGAAACAAAAACCAACGGATTGATATTGATGCTATAATTATACTAAAAGGCCCACTAGATATGGCAATGGTTATCTGTTATCAGGAGATCACGGAAGCTTTGGTAATGAAACACATCAAGGTAATTGAAAGAGAAGACATATACGATACTTTGGTGTTAAATATCAATATATGATTATAAATGCCATTTTCTGACTCTGGCTGCTGCATTATTTAACAGAGATTTTTACAAAATCGTCACGTGTGCAAGCATACTAAGAAACAACATAAGAAAAAAAAATGTATAAAAACAAAAACATTGTGTGTATTATTGTAACAACGTTAATCAAAACTAACTTTTTAGATAGAATTGTTTGCTGTAAGTGGTGACATTAATTATGAGAAATCGGAAGTGAATATCACGAATACCACACGTTCAAAATTCATACACAAAGAATGTCAACTTTTCATGATTGTCTGAAAGACAATAAATCTGTTTATGGAATACGTTACATTTACGTGGATAAAGATAGGAATAGATTATTATTAGTTATATTGATATAGATGTCTGCGACAGAATTTCAAAATGCATGTAATAAGTATCTTCATAAGCAAAATTATGTGCACGATTTTAAAAAGGAATGGGGGAAGGAACACGGTGTATATTTTACGTTAAGAAAATTCTATTTCTTAAAATTTTCTTTATGTATTTGATTTTGATATACATCTTCTAAAATATTCATATGTAGACATTTACTTTATGTAATTAACGGATGAAGTATGATAGTTGTTAACGTATATACTTCATTAATTAATTATTGTTTGCATGCTATAATTTGAAAAATGGATTTAATTTATTTTTCTGTTGTGTGCATGTGCCTGCACGTTTTTATAATGCATAATTATTAGTTTTGATTATCTATATTATACCCAAATCCATTTTTCACTTATCATTTGACCATCACCCATTACATTTAGTTAAATGCATCCTTCTAGAAAGTAAAGAAGAAAATAAATATTTTACACTGTCTTAAGTATTAGCACAGCAAGAATACGCTGTGGATAAAACAAAACCTTCTTCTATGTTATTAAAATATATTAATTTAAATAGCACTATTACATGCCAACAATTATGAATCAGAATTCAGTTTTTTTAAATTTAACTCTGAATTACAGTGATCTGTGAATTAAAAAAAATGTTCTCTTAAATATCGTCCCGTGTTGAGTACTCAAATACAATATTGGACAGCATATATATTTTTAATTAATAACTTTAAAGATAAAATTTGGAGTATTTCAACTCAATAGAAACTGTCAAACCCATTTAATGTTCATTCTATAAATATAACATGGCAGCGCACCCTATTGAATAAACACAGTCTAAAGTGAATTAACATAATATTTAATAAATTTCTTACAAATTAAATTTCGTGAAATCCCATCCCATGGACATTGAGATATAGCTGCCACAAAAATCTTAAAAAGGACAGCATAGCCTCTTCTTGAATGAACAAAGCCAAACCTGAAAGAGCATAATATTTAAAAAATGTCTCGCATATTAAATTTGGTTAAATTCCGTCGGACAGAATGTCAGATAAAGATAAAATGGAAATCGTTAAAAAAGAGCACAACAAAATATCACCTGTTCAGCGATGTGAGTTACTTACTGGCATGCATGCTTTAGCTGACATATAATAGCATCTTGCGTAGGGTCAATTGGGGTATTTATGAAAACAAATTACGAGTTTCATTTACTGACAGCTTTAAGGGGAACATTATCCATGTAAAACCTTGTAAAACTGCCTTAAAGCTTTTTCACTCATATCCTTCAATTAGAATTAGTTATTGGTACTGTGTGATATAATTTAGTATTTAAAATTGCTTACTCACAATTATCCGAAATATTTATAATTACTCCCAAAGACTATGGGGTAATTGTGAACATTTATTTGTTTTGTTGTTGTGATGGTATTCTACAAAAAATAACAAGTTCATGCACAACATTTATTCAACAACAAGTTTATACACATATTATTATACTCCCGGCGTTACCCCGGCCTATGGTAATAACTTTAAATATACCTAAAACAAGCGTTGAATTATTCTATAGTTTTAAACGAAAATCTTTCAAAACAAACCTACTGCTTTCGACAGTGTATACCCTCAAATTTGTATGATTTTATATTTTTAAATGAAAATCATAAACGAACCTAGAATTGGGAACCCCACTATCGACGATAGCGCAAACCAGGATGCTACGTTCAGGTCTGTTTTGGATTTATATTTTTACTAGCAAACTACGCCCGCTGCGCTGGTCGGTTTCTACAAATGAACCTTGAATCAAACGAAATATCGTTTTATTTGACATTGTATTTGAAAGCAATCTGTATATTTACCTGGAATATCCTTCCACATTACTGAAAAAATCACGTCATTGTGCTATTATATTTTTTAATGTGCAGTCAAAATTTTAGCTGTTAAGGACCAACTCTTTTATATGGTCATTAATGTGCAGTCAAAATTTTAGCTGTTAAGGAACAACTCTTTTATGTGGTCATTTATGTGGTTAGGGTTTGCTAAAGAATGATAAAACTATATGCAATATAATAAAACCATCACTAAAAATTATTGAACTAACAATGCAAACTAATTAACTAACAAAGTCCATTCAGTAGAAGTTTTTATAAAGACTAATATTTGATAATCGGGTTCATCTGATTATAGAACTTTTCCACATAATTCTAAAACTAACTGAACGATATCAAATACACTAAAACCATCCTTACAAATAATCTACTTAACAATGCAAATCGCAAAAAATACGCTCAGTAAAAACTTTCAAAAAAGGCTAATCTTTCGAAATCGGGTTCACCTGACTATATAACCTTCACACATAACTGTTTGACTAAGCAACGTAGAACACAATATGTAGTACACTATAACCATTCCTGAAATAGCATCTAACTAACTAACAATACATTTCTCATCAAAATCTGTCCAGTAGAACTTTTTCAGAAGGCTAATCTTTCATAATCGGAATCAAATATTGAAAAGGCTAATATTTGGTTAAAAAAAATGGTCACCCGATTTTCGAATTTCCCCCTGTAATTCTAGAACGAAGCAACGTAGAATGATATGTTATATAATAAAACTTTCCCTAGAAAATTATCTAACAGTTCCATCGAAATTCATTAGGCAAAATCTTTTAAAAAGGCTAATCTTTCATAATCGGATTGATCTGATTATAGAACTTCCCATAATAATTCTATAACTAAAAGCTATGTAAAACGATATGTTATACAATAAAACCTTCCCTGAAAAATTATCTATCTAACAGTTTAAGCTCTACGAAAATCCATTCAGCAGAACTCGAGTCATAAACAGCCGGAACGAAATTTCATATATGTAGAAGTAAATAGATATTGTCATAAAGTATATTGCCATTAATATAGTTTGCATTTGAATTAAAAAAGGTACTTTTCGGTTAGCCGGGCGCATATATGTACATATATGTGATATATGTACATACATATAGATATGTATATATTCATACATATAAGTGTATGTATATGTATGTATATATATGTATTTGTGTAGATATACAGGGTGATCAGAAAATGAGTATACATTTGAAAAATTAATAATTCACGGAATAATGTAGGTAGAGAGGTAAAAATTGACACACATGCTTGGAATGACATGGGGTTTTATTGTATCCACAAAAAAGTTCATAAAATGGCCAACAGATGGCGCTTCGTGTGATAAGAAAAGCAATAATTAGCATAACAAATTATGACAAAGCAAAGACGATGTTCTCCAGAACGAATGCTCAACATGTCCACCGTCATCCCGCAACAATAGCTGTACCCGAGGGACAATGTTGTGCACAGCACTGTGCAGCATATCTGTAGTTATGGTGAGAAATTGGCGTTGGATGTTGTCTTTTAGCATTCCTATTGATGTCGGTCGATCGCGGCAGATTCCCTACTTTGATAGTAGAGCTTCACTAACATTGCCTTTTCTGGTAACGTCAACATGCTGCGATTGCTGGTGCATCTGATTCTTTCTCTCATTACAGCTCCTTTTATACACGATTCTCATGCAGAGTCACTGACGTTTTGCTGTTCAATGCCATCTGTCGGTCTTTTTTTTAAACTTTTTTTTGTGTGGTTACAATAAAACCCCATGTCATTCCAAGCATGTTTGTCAATTTTTACCTCTGTACCTACATTATTCCGTGAATTATTAATTTTTCAAATGTATACTCATTTTCTGATCACCCTGTATGTGTATATATATGTGTGTGTATATATACATGTATATATCTATCACTGGCACCCGGCTAACGAAAAGTACAAAAAAAATACTGCAAAAATGCTGTCGTACACTTTAAAAAACACCTTTTGGCTTAAAATCTCTCATTAAAACTGTTTTTCTTTTCTTTCTTTTTTTTAAAAATAAAATTAGTAAGAGTTTTTTCTTTTATTTTTCCAGTTGTATAGCCATTTCAATTCTTTCCGAAAAAAAAAAACCTTTTGGCTTAAAATTAAATTGTTTGGGGTCAAAAGTAAAATCAAAATCGCCAAAAATAAAAGATAAATCGCCAAATATTGTGTTTCAATAGCAATCTTGCCTCTTAAATAATTTTTTAAGCATTACGAATATTCCCAATCATGTTTAAATTAAATATTTTCGTTTTATAATATTATCTCTCATCAAAACTCTTTTTTCTTTTTCATCTTTTCTTTTTCTTTCTTTTTTCTTTCTTTTTTTAATAAAATTAGCAACAGTTTTTCTTTTATTTTTCGAGATGTATAGCCTTTTCATTTCTTTCTGCAACAATAATGGTTGCCAAAAAAATAGCAATGGTAACATTTTCGGCCAAAATAACAGAACTTTCTATCATAATTCTGTAACTAATGTACGTAGAAGAATATGTTACATACTAAAACCTTCCCTGAAAAATTATCTATCGAACACTGCAAGTTTCATCAAAATCCATTCAGTGGAACTCGAGTTATAAAGGAACGGAACGAAATTTCCGTTTGTGTTTTATATATAGTAGAAGTGAAAGCAGAGCTACACTAGATACCGGTCTGGCTCATTCATTATCATGACGTCACAAATGGTGGCTGGCCGCGACCAACGATTGACACAAAGCGAAACGACAAAACGAAAGACATACAGCGATTGGCACAAAATGATGGGCGCGTAGCTTTGTACCAATCGCTGGTCACGGCCAGCCACCATTTGTGATGGCATGATAATGAATGAGCCAGCCCGGTATCTAGTGTAGCCCTGGTTAAAATCAAACTAACTGGCCCCGTTATATTGATTCTCCATTTAATTTCTGACATTTATATATGTTAAAATTTAAACTCTGAAGAAAAGTTCCTTAGAAAGTAAATTTTCAACTGAAGTTATCATTTTACATAAGGCTTTATACGACCTAATATGGAACAAAACACAGAAAAGAAAAAGTTCATAATTACACAGTATCACAAAAAATGTGGGGTAATTCTAAACATGCTTCTGTAGCTCTGGAAAATAAGTTGACTCAAAATCTTATTGCAATTCTGTTAGAGTAATTATAAATTACAATTATTGATTAAGAAGAACGACTTACCTTGATTTTATTTGATAAAAATGAAGAATATTCCTAGGCACTAGAAAAGTGTTTGTAACTTTGCACTGGTAAAGCGCGAGCAAGGAGTCAACTGCGAAGCAGAAACAGTGAGAATGCTATCATTCTGTCAAAATGGATGCAAACCTCTGATTTCTACTTCACTAGCTGCTCTCACACAAGTGTTAGTGGTACTTATTCTGAATTATCCCACGTTCATAATTATTCCAACGGACCCTACATTATTTTGACTACCGTAATTTCCCGCGTATGCGCCGCACTACAGTGCCTAGAATAAATAGTGTACCGTTCGACGCTAAAAAAATGCTCGCGAAAGTAAGCCTCCAATAGATGGCGCTGACTGCACTACAGACTGGAAATTTCCGAAAACAGATCTAGTAATCGGATAAATTAATGCTTTTTAAATACTTATTTTGATATTATAAAAGAAGACATTTAACTATAGGAATTGATATTTAGATGAAAACAAGTCTGAAATATTTCAATAATAAATATATTATTTACAAACTGTTATTTTAGAACAGAGACACATTTTTTAAATGAAAATTATGTATGAAAAGTAAGTAAATACAAATGTTAAATTCGCTTTAGCTTTATTTACAAATATCAACAACTATTCACTCCTTATAAAACTGTGCAAACATACAATAAATATTTAAAAATAAACTCCCAATAGCAATATTTACTTTGTGTTATTTTCAAAACAAAGGCCCATTTGTTAAAAAAATCTTTCTCACACTGGAAATCAAAATTATAAACATTTATTTTCTTTATGAATTATGTATGAAAAGCAAATAATTTCAAAAATAAATTTAAAGGTTAAATTTGCTTTAGCTTTATTTACAAATATCAACAACTGTTCATAAAAAATATTATAAAAAATATTATAAAAAAAAAATTATTTTACCTCTTTGTATTATGTACGCAAAAGCAACATAGGTTTAAAAATTACATATACACTATATGGCCATTAATGACCGGCAACTTTCAATTTTGGACATTTTGTCGAATATTTAAAAATATACTTGTCAGATTCTTCTGGAATTTTAGGATTAAAAAGAACAGGTTTGTCTTCATATTCAAGGAGGACAATTAGGGGGCTAAAAAAATATTAAAGAAAAAAAAAAGAATACTTTGGTTCACCCTGTAAAATAAAACGCACGAAATGATCTATCGCTACAGAATATACATAGGCAGACATTGTACAATATGCGTATTCATTTGTGTAAGAATAGCATGTATATTAATAGAGTTATAGCGATTTTTTTTAATAAAAACAAATCTTGCATGTTTTTTGCTTAAAACATACAGGGTTTTTAACCAAATTTAACGCCAGTTTCAGAAAAATTGACAAAATGTAGTAGAAACAATATAGTGCAATTGGATTATAAATATATTAAATATTTAAGGAAATATGGGCAGTTGTATAAAATAATTTTTATCTGCGCATGCGCGAACGATAACAAGGATTTTTTGCATAATTTAATAGTCAACTCTATCGAGCAACTTATTTAAAAAAATCAATCAAATATCGTAAAACTTTAGAGAGATATCGGCGTTAGAGTGAGTTGTTTTTTAGCTTCTCCCTAAAACTCACTGAATGATAAGGGATTTTCAACAAATTGTCAATCTTTATTTTCATACTATTTTCCAATTTTTAATAATACTTTAGTTCTCTTTGAAAAACTACCCTAACGAGCTTATTCGAACTAAAAAAAGATAATCAAAATCAAAGGATCCGTTCCAAAACTATTATAACCTGTTGAAATGATGTTTTCCTAGGCAAACTAAAGTATCAATAAAAAATGAAATATAGTATAAAAATTAAACATGACAATTTCAATTTGTGAACAATCCCTTATCATTCAACAAGTTTTTGTGAGAAGCTAAAAAACAGCTCACTCTAACGCCGATATCTCTCTAAATTTTTACGATATTTGACAGATTTTTTTTAATAAGTTGCTCGATAGAGTTGACTATTAAATTATGCAAAAAAATCATTGTTATCGTTTGCGCATGCGCAGATAAAAATTATTTTATACAACTGCCCATATTTCCTTAAATATTTAATATTTCCAATTGCATTGGGAAAAACTGGCGTTTGTTTACAATATGCCTCACTGTCACGGCGCGAAAAGCTTTCAAAATTCCCAGTTGGTGATAACATGAGCGCCATCTTGTGGCATCCTTCCCTTCAAGGCCAAAGAAAAAGCGTTGGTAACCAACGGACGGCACACTATTTATTCTAGGCACTGTAGCCGCACCCTAGTTAAGTGTTTTTCAAACCGGAAATTTTATTGAAAATAAGAAATGAAATAAATGCTAAGCAGAATTAAGTCACATTTTATTTAAAATAAAATCTGGTAGGAAATCGAATTGTCCGAGGTGCGGCGTATACGCGCGAAATTACGGTAGTAGCGAATGGTTAACATACTTAATCAAGCATAGCTTTCACTGTCATGTTAGATATTTGTACATTTTAAACATGTCTTATTGAATACCTAATTTGTTTGTGGATTTTGCATTAATTTAAAAAAGAGAAGAAAATGCATTCTCACATCGATAAGTTGTACTAATCACAAACGAAATTTTACAGCTTTCACATAATCCGCAGCATAAAAAAATATTTAATTAAATCATCCTTTCTAAAATTTTCTGGATATATCCATTAAAATCACAAGATATTAAATAAGTTTTGTTTTTCCTCAGTAACATGACAAGGCATTATAAATTTAAAAAAAAGAATTTTAATTAAAAGAAAATTTTATTTTTTCTGGTATACCGTTATCAAAATCTACTGTAAGGTATTATTTGTTTTAATTCATTTCTGACAGGTAATTTTTATGAAACCTGAGTTTTAAAAATGTAGCAGCTCCCTCTTCTGAAAGTGATTGGTAAATGAGTTTCCTAAATTAGTTTCTTAGTTTTATACATCAAAAAATTTATTGTAATATACGAAATTAATATAAAATATCTTACAATCTAAAACAAATAATGACAACATGACATAAATTAATTTTCTGTAAGGTAGAAGTCATGATCTTAGTCAATTGTGTTTCTCGAAATAAAAATGAAAATTCTTGTTCCCGGCAGGCAGTGTGTTAATTTATTACGTTGGTGCAACACTTCTGTTGTATTTTAATACCTAACTTTAATAGCTTTAATACCGGTAAAATTTTAATACTTGATAATTTTACGACAATTGAACAATGGAACAATGTACATAGATAGATGATTGGAATGCCTAGTTGTTTGGCAGTTTCGAACAACTTTTCCCGAGGAACCTGCGATAGTAAGCAGGCATAATAAACTTATCAAATATTAAAATTTTACCGGTATTAAAGGCATTAAAATAGAACATAACTTTTGAACCAACCTAATGTATCGCTCATTAATTCAGGATGCATTTTATTATTTAATTGCTACCAATAAAATTGAACAGAAATAGAATTTAAGATATTATTTCATATTTTAATAACCGTACAATGAAAAACGGAGATTAAATAAAATGGTTTTTGTTCATGTACTAATAAAAGTGTATGGAGTCTGAAGCGTTCACTTTCGCCCTGAGCATAAAATATCATATTTTTATTTATCTGTACTCCATTCAAATTAGAAGGTCCACGTACCATAGCTTGAGAAATCCTGCTCTAATCCATCTTAATATATGTCTAAAAGGTCTTAATATAATTATATCTATCAGCAGCAGGATATTTTAATTTTAATGAAGTAATTAAAAACCTACATTTTTATGAAAAAATTTTTTGAGTCAGTTTTTACGTTTTCATGTATTTTTCTTGTTTTTAGGATTTTTTTCCCTTTTTTAAATCAATAAAATGATTTTTTTTTTTGCTTAGACACGTAACACAAATTGAATTAACGAAGATCTACGGAATTTTATGTTTCTATTTCTTTCTTTCTTTCTTCTCTTATTTTTCTTTTGAAGTAAAAACGTGATTATTTTAGATCGTGCATTTTCGGATATCTATTCTTCGTATTTCAAAATATGTTAAGCATCAATTTAGATTTTCAAATGTTTGAATATTTTTCATATCTTGAAATATACACTCGATTGATTCTTTCAATTTATATGGAAAATTTTATTCAGTTTTTCTTTTCTACAACTAAAATGTTTTTGAAGATTGATCGAGCTCTTTTAACGTTGCATCTTCAAAGAATTCCACGTAATCTATACTAATCATCTCTACAATCATATACTAATCATCTATACAATCATCTATACGTAATCATCCACGTAATCTATCAATTTATATGGAAAATTTTATTCAGTTTTTCTTTTCTACAACTAAAATGTTTTTGAAGATTGGTCGAGCTCTTTTAACTTTGCATCTTCAAAGAATTCCACGTAATCTATTCTAAATTTTAAAAATAAGGCAAACAACTATGTTTCTTCTTCTGGTGGAATTTTTTTTGAATAATGTAAGAAACACAAATTCAATATCTGCATTAACATTTATTTATAACAATTTCAATTATTTCTTATCTTTTTTGTATATTGTTAGCGTTTTCATGCAAACTTTGTATAAACATTTTTAAATACATTTTATCTTCTAAAGTTTCTGCATTCGAATTCTTTAGTAACATTTAAACAATTGTTAATCATCACCATTCTAATTTGCCATATGTTAGTAATCTTTTATTTTAACCCTTTGTGACTCAACAACTCTAATTTGGAAAATATTGACTCAGAAGTTAGAATACACCATTTTAAGCATGTAAAAAATAATTAAAAAATTATAACATAAATAAATATAAATATTGATTAAAAGATATTTTTTTCACATATGCATTATACGAAAATTACATACTTCTCATAAATATTGTCAATTTTCTAATACAAAGTTGTAAAGTATTACAAACTTGTCTTTGTAAAGAATCCGTTTTTGGAGCGTTTTTATTTACAAAATTTGTTCGAAAAGTTCATTTTAGCAATAACGACGTGAAACTGCTCAAATGATAAATAAATCTTAGACATTAAAAATTAACTCAGTATCGCCGTTTGTTGAAAATTCTATGAGCAATTTATATTATCTGCTGTGTTGGAGGATATCAACAATAAATAAAATCGTCTTTTAAAAGCCCACTGTACATTGACTTGGGTATGTTGCAGATATTCAACGCGGTGATACAGAGGGTTAGTGCGGTTTGAACGTGATAAGATCTATAGCGTATGCTCTCTGATTACTACAACTACAGCACTGTTGCCATATATTATAATTGTAATTACAATATAATATATTATTTTTCATTGAAATGAAGAAAAGTAAAATATATCTTAAATTGTTTTTCTTAAATCTATAATCGTTCATAATGTCATTTTTTAATATAATAATTCTTTGCACTACCCATTTACACAGACATTATTTTATTTTCAAACACATAAACAAGCAATATACTCGTCTAAAAGTCTTAAAAAACACTTAAAACTACACAAAACAAGTCAATCTGTTTACATTTGTAAGACAGTAAAAAAAAATTTCACCTGTCGTTCTCAGGCATCCTCAGTCATTGATGTTATGTTTTCTGCTTCGTCAATCATTCCGTTGAAAACCCCCATTTTTCTTTTTCTAGTAACAGATGGCGCCATATGTTACTAGAAAAAAGCAAAATGGGGGTTTTCAATTTCCTTCCCAATTTGTCAATTATTTCTATCTTAGATTTTCCGTTTAAAAATTTATTCTCTTTTAGAATATTCTTTTTCTGTCTTAAGCCTCGTTTTCACAATCAAGGGGACGCGTTCCAAGGATTTTCGAGATATTATTTCAGTGTCTTATTACATCAATTTCTTCCATACGTCATTAAAGAGTTCCGGTAAAAGCGTTGATTGGGTGGCACAAGTACCACACTGTGTTTCTTTTTTCTAGTCTGTGTGTTCTTACGCTGTCACTCATAAAAGCGGATGCACGCCATTAGAGAAAGAATATACGAAAAAAAGCGATTTTTTAATAAAAATAGCAGAAATTATATACTTTTTATAAGCATAGGAAAATTAACAAATTTTATTTTACTATACATAAATACTGGAGGTCTCTGAATTAGTACCTCATTTTATTCTGCCCTGTTCTATAATGAGGCTTGTAAAACAAAATAATTTTCTCTTCAAATATTTTTTTCAAACACAATATTTTACAAGTTTACTCGATTTTTCTATTTAGGAAATTAGAGAGACCGAATTAAATTGTGTTTGAATCTTTGTAGATTTTATTTTCTATTCATAGAAAATAACTTATTATATTTTTAATATGATGTAATGTGATAGGGTAATGTATATATGTGGGTATGACAGAATGGGACACAAGAGCAACAGAGATAAAGTCAGAGCGCATAGTAACAAGCTGAGCTCGACAATAAATTGAGCCAGCTAAGCAAAAGTTATTAACTCCGTTGTATAAAAGAAGTCATTATTTGACATTAACTTGCTTTGTGTGGAATGGAACAAACTCAGCTATTCTCACGGTATAAATTGAGATGCACAGGTATTGTATGACGCATTCGGCGCTTTCTACCCATTGCATTACATTTCAAACGGAAAACTGCTCCGGTGATGGGCCATAACCCCAAAGTCCTGTAACATTATAATCCCTTAATTGTAAATAACTTGTATTAATCCAGACCATTTCATTAAAAGCATGACATGTTATGCAATTATCTTTCCTGCTTGCTAAACATCATGTCCGACGGCACATCGTCAGACTAACATGTATGTTAAAAAACATTTGTTCTGTTATGTAACCATAATTACCGGAGAAACATCCAAACCAGGGTAAAGAAAATAAGTGTGATTACAAGAACTGCGCAAACTAGTTAAGCGTTAAAACAATTATTTATTGAGAAACTCAATTATGCCAGGTAAAAAAATGCAGTCGTTTGTGGAAATTGAAATAATTTTCTGTGGGATTTCATGTTACAGTCGCTGCATTTAATTAACTATCTGTTAGAAATACCATTTTTGTGACAGTGGAACTGATAAAAGAAACGTGTATTGTATATTCCTTATTAGGCTAAATGTTTATCCAGAAGGATTTATTTTTCATCCAGGAATTTCATCTCATTCTAAGAATTAACGGGGTCAGGGGGTTAAAATTTTACTTTCATTTCTTATAGATGTTAGTTAATGTTTTTTTTTTCCATTGAAATGTTTTTTCTATAAAAAAGTAGTTTTCAGATTTAAAAATAAATAAAACTTTGAATTTAAAAAATTAATTTTATTTAAAATTTCAAACTTATTATATTTCAATTTTGTTCTGCTTTATTTTTTTTATTATGATTGTATTTTCAATATACAGGTAACATTTTTTTGGCTTTTTGAGATTAATATGTTTCTAATATTTTTAATTTCAGCACATAATATGTTTTATTTATAATTTAATACTTTAAAAACAATTCGATTTATAGCAGAGGTATCTTTTTGCAATCTTGGATAATAATTTTACTTTTTGAGGTAGCATTAAAAATATTTTTCTTTCTAAAAATCTGATAATTTGAACAATTTTATAATTTTTGAGTTTGAGTTAGCGAGCTTCGACTTCATATGAGTAAATTTGTCAACGTTATAGTGACTGAATCAAAATCAATATATTTAAATACGCATCAAGCGGCCTGTTTTTCACAGTAGGATGAATTAAACTAGTAGTTGGGGGCCACCACAATACTTACTCACCATGGATATGCATATTATAAAGTATGAAAATAAAACATGTGTAAACTATTTATAAAATACATTGCAATTCGAATACAATCGTGGCTTGATGACGTCATAAACTTTAAATGCTCTATTACTGACTTGTGTGTGTGTGCGTAAAAGAAACATCCTTATTACTCTAAAAATGATAACCATATTGATTAACAGTTTATTGCGTCGTATTAAGCGACTCATTTTCAATTATTGAAATATGAATGAAATATGAAGAATCGAAAAGTGTGAAAAATGGGATTACAAATATCTCGGCAACTCATTATCCGATTGACTTCATTCTTTATGCAAAATTAATATTTTTTTATTGTATTTTACAATCACTCCTTAAAAGACACAATTTCGAAAATTTTTAAATAACTTTTATCAGAACGAATATTTCGAGAGTCCGAAAAAAATATTTCCGGATAATCGAGGTTACTGAAATCCAATACGCTTCTTCCCATTCTTACATACTAAGTACATACCAAATTTCAAGTCTCTATCTCAATTTGTCCGGGAGCTAGAGCATTTACAGACACACATACAGACGGACAGCAAATTGTTTTTCTAAAAATATATTTTTCGGAATCTCTAGTGTCTGAAACGTGTAAATCTGTCAATTGTTTTCGATTTTCAAAACGATTACAAAACTTACCCTATACTACGTATGATGAGTAAGTAAAATGAGAGTATGGCAAAATAGATTCATTCTGTATACGAAAAGAAGAAATAAAAGCGAGAATAGAAAAAATGACATTTTCGGGAATTAAATTTTGTGATTACTTTTCTTGAATTTCTCAGTGATGCTGAATTTGAAGTTTGGTGGTATTTTAATGAGAAGAGCATTAAAATAATTTATCTGTCTTGGGTTCTGTATTTTTGAGTTTTCTATGATCTTGCATTAATGAATAAACGGAGAAAAAATGGTAATCTAATATTGCAATGTAGACCTTTACTGAAATTTTGGATCCACAGTATAATGCATGTCACCATTTATCCCAGTACGACGATTTTTGGCTTGGTTGGTTGATTCTATGACGGCTGATATCCACACGAGGGATATAGGCCCTAGGGGGGGGGGGGAGTGTTCTCCGTCCGGATCTTTGTAAGGGATCCTAATCCGTATTTACGGCAAGGTTCGAAGAAAACCCACGGAAAACTCCGAACGATTAGGTCGACGAGCACGACAGGGGTTTGAACCCAGCACCTCCGGCCTACCAGCTTTGAGAGCAGAACCTCTCAGCCATTAGTGGCGCCCCAGTACGACGAAACTTCCTCAAACCTTTTATTCAAGATGCTTTTTTATGGCAACTTGACTACCGGATTGATCAACATTAACTCCTAATTCAATTTAGTAAATGTTTGTACTTATACTGATATAATAGAACTTTATACTTTTTCTGGTAACAGCTAATGTAATTTTTCTTAAAATGTTTTTTTTTAAGGTACGCTTGTGATTTTTCACGATTTTTTTCAAACTATAACTATATTACAACAAAATGTATTTTATACGAAAATGCAATATATAAATATAGATTGATAGATAGATCAGAGTACAGTTATAAAAACTAAAAAAAAAAAATACAATTAAAATACAATTTCGAGCACCTTCTGATGCAACTTATTTTTCTAAGAAATTCAACATGGTGTTAATTTTATGTTCAATTTTAAATATAAATCTGCCTTTGTTTGAATAATTTCTGTTTAGCGCCAAAGTTCGATACTTTATAGTTTATCTGATTATTCTTTTTAATTTATTAACTTTTTTTTCATTTCCTTTTGAGAATCAATTGCAATTGCGGTAACTTTGCTAATAGGTAGTTTAAAGTATTGCATCAAACATTCATTTTTGAGATAGACTTGAAAACAAACCCATGAAAATTATTTAAAAAGTCATAAAATGTCTATAATGTAAAAATTGCAAATATATGATATTTAGAAGTGATGTTTCAGGCATGAAAATATAAATCGTTTTTTAGCAGCCGTCAAAAACTGGTTTACACATTTGTGACAGAAACTTCCTCGGAAAAGAAATGGGATTTGGCCGCTAAGAAAAATAAATATGAGTATGAATCTATATCTAAAGTACAGGATGTCCATCATTAAATGACTCTATTTTTAAAAAAATCTACAGACGAAATTATTGTTCAGAAAGTTGTGAAATTTTGTGGAGGACGTAATAAAGGGGATGAAAATTTGTTTGAGCGAAAAAACATATTTCAGAATTTCACCGCCAGACGATGTTTTTAATGAATTATACATATAGCATACATTTACGATAGTTTACAAAATTTATTACAACAAAACATGTTCCACATGATGGCCATCATTTTCCCTTACCATTTAGGATTGTAAGATAGATAGAGTTGACCGTAGTGTGTTTTGAGAAATGCTAAGAACATGTCGTGAAATGCTGTCTTTATGATGAGGTAAAGTTCTTGGATTATCATTACCTACCAGACGTTTCAAATACACTCAAAGCCAAAAGTACCCCAACGCCCTCTGGCATCGGAAGTTTGAACTAATTTTCTTTTTCACTCAAACAAATTCCCAACCCTTCATTATGTCCTTCACGAAATTTCACAACTTTCTGAACAACTGTTTCGTCTGTAGACAACTTTAAAATATGATCGTTTAATTATGGACACATTATATTACCGAAATTTTTGTATGTTAACGTATTATGAAATATTATATCTTTATTCAAAGATTTATTTCAATACATAAATAAGAAGTATTTTCAATAGATGCATAAATGAAACAGATAGAAGAACAACCTTTCAGAAAAAAAGAAAAGAAAAGAAACAAATGTCAAACATAATTAAATTTTTCAGCTTTTAGTGACTGAGGCAAAATCAATATTATTATACGTTCGTAAAAAGTCCCATTTCTGTCAGACAAAAGAACAATAATTAGAATTTGGCGAACTACATTCATTCTGTTTTCGAAAAGAAGAAATAAAAGTAAGAATCAAAACCACCGAAAAAAGAAATTTAGCGATTTCATCATTTATTTTCTTCAATTTCTGAGAATGCCAATTCAAGATTCCGTGATATTTTAAAGGAACAGTAATAAAATAAATTATTTGTGATAATTTAACTATCTGGTTTGTTGATTCTCTACGTGACACTGTACCTATAAATGAGTGGATGAACGAATAAATGAAAATAAATATGAGTATAAATAGACATGTAATAATCGCTTGCTGAAATGTTTTTCTGGATGAAAAATAATATTTGTTTCATAGTTGTATTATACTGTATAATACAAAATTGATGTTTTCTGTAATGTCTCTATTTACTTCGTTATGAAAACATGTATCTGCCTTATGATCATTCAATCTCTGTATCTCATTGCTTTTTTTAGTGAGCATTCAAATGAATGAATGAAAAATCGGTACTTTTCAGTATGGAGCCGTTGGCATTTTTTTTAAACGTTTGGCGTAATCCGGGCTTCAGAAAGTGAGATTTGCGGCCAAATGATATCAACAGCTATGAAAACAAACATGATGAACATTTATTCTATTTTATCTATGTATTATCTATATACAAACATTATCCTAATAATATTATAAATCTGATTGTGTGCAAATGTTAGGCTGAAGCCAGCGTCAAAATAAAGCATTTAATGATCCTGTATTTTTGCATATAGGTTGATTATAATCCTCAAATGAACATAGGCTGGTTTTTGTTTATTTTATTCAAATATTTTTCTTAATAATTCAAAATTTCGTTATTTTCATAGAGAATAAATGGACATTTTTTTGCATAATATTTTAAAATGGTTAAATTTACTTTACCGTTGCTGATACTTTATCATTGCCCAAACTAATTCAAAACACGGAATAATAATTTTTACTGAACAATTTAGTTTCAATTGAAAAATTTTCACGTGAAAAATGAAAATGAAATAAAAAAAAATAAAGAATTAAAAAGAAGATTAAATAATATTATTAGAAATAAAACGTACTTTTTTTAGTTTTTGATAATAATACAAGGTTTCAATATGCGTAACCATAGGGAAGAGGCGAATATGACGTATACATCGAAAATACAGCGGATATGCTTTGATTGGTGAAATAAAATTATCTTTGATTTTTTCTTCACTTTTTTCCTTTTTTTTCTTTTGTATGGTAAGGTCTGTCTCAAAAGTTTAAGCACAAGCATAAAATGTCGATTTTCAAAGAATTATAAAAAATTAGAATGTATAACATTTTTTTATTTGCAGATTTCGCCCCATTATTTAAATAAATGATATCAAAAGTAGAAAAAAAATAAATTACATAATTGTAAAAAATATAATTAAAAAAATGTAAAAAAAAAACTGTCTCAAAAGTGTATGCACAATGTCAAAAATAACCAGATTTATAATTTTTACAGAACTTTTACTTACAAATTATTTTTCCGTGATTTTGGATTAGTTCAAATAAACGTGCGTCCATCGAAATTATTAGTTTTTGTAGGGTTTCTGGTGGCAAAGAGTACCATGCTTTCTCAATAGCCTCTTGGAGTTCTTCAATAGAGTCATACTGCTTTCCATTGCCGTAAACCTGGCGGGTTAAAATACCCCAGACATTCTCAATCGGGTTTAAGTCTGGACTTAAAGCTGGCCAGTCAAAAACTTTAAAAATTATCTGAGAAAACCAAAGTTTTGTAGAATGTGATACGTGTATTGAGGCATTATCTTGTTGAAAAGTCCATTCAGGACCCCCCAAAATGTCACCGAATGGAAGCAAATGTTGGTTTAGCGTCTCTTGATATTTTTTTAAAATCTTGTATTCCTTTTAGATAAGCCAGAGAGGTTTGGCCATTGAATCCAAATGCCCCCCAAACCATAACAGATTTACCGCCTTGCTGCCTGCAGAAAAATGCCCTTGGTTTCTTTCGTAAATCATTCCAATACACGTTCCAACCATCAGGACAATCTAATTTCCACTTTTTCTCTTCTCTGAATAAAACAGTAAGCCATTTGTCTCCGTAGGACATGTGTTTTTTAGCCCAGTTCATTCTTGCATGTTTTTGATGTAATTTGAGAGACGGTTTGCGAGACATTTTCTTTAGTATGATGTAATCAGACTCTTTAATACATCTATGTACAGTGTGTTTGGACACCTGTACACTAAGATTATTTTTAATTTGCCGTATGAACATATTTTTTCTAGATACCAATCTCCATATTTTCCGATCAGTCTGAACAGTCGTCATACGTGGTCGCCCATATCTTGGTTTCTATTTAAAATTATCATTTCTAGAGAGTACTTGATATTTACCTCGATTTGATCGATTTAAAACTTTTGAATTTCAGAATCAGTTTTATTTTGCGATTTCAATTTTAAAACGTTTAAAATCTCACATTTTGTGAATTCTTTACCCTTTGGCATTTTTAAAACATGAGGAAATAATTTCTCCACCTTTTATACTTTTATAAACGTGCAATAGGATGTCATACAACGTCATTACACACGGCCAATCCCGTGTTTCTAAAAAAAATTGCATAAAGTGCTTAAACTTTTGAGACAGCGTTTCTTCAAGAAAAAAGAAAAATTAAATAAAAATAAATACATTTTTTATTTTAACCCCCCAAAATGGCTTATTTTATTTTATTTTGATTAAATGTATAATAATACTTGACGTTTAACCGTCTGCGCACGGGCTAAGATAACTATACCGTATTTTTTATCTAAATTTTAAAAAAGTAAAAAGAAGTTTCAAAAGAAAATGGTTAGCAAATGTCAATATTATGATCCGCAAAATTATCCATGTCGAAAATGATGTCATCGATAGCGCGAAATAGTTATTCTTAATTCTATAGTTCATTCTTAAAACTAAAAGAAATAACTCGATTACCTATTTAAAAAAATGAAGAATGTTAATAGTTCCATTTTTGTTGATAAAAACTAAAGATTTAAAATTATTTCGTTAAAGTAACATAATTTCCTATATGCCAGTATTGAAATTAATTGCCTGGAAAAGAAAATGAACAAGAATTAGGTCATTAAAAAGGGATTTCTCTAGGGAAAAAGAGACGTCATATTTGAAATAAAACGGTAATTTTCCAATATGTTTTAAAATGAGTGTGAATCAATTCCTTGCATTAATAATAGAAGGATCAGTAAGTATAGAAAGTAGATGAGTTTCATGTCATATATATAATGAAAAAATTAAATGTTTTTTTTATCTATACTGATTATTAAGCATGAGAATCCGTTATATACAGATGAGAGTTTTCTGCTAAAAATCACATCATAATTTTAAGAAAAGGAAAATGAACACGAATCTATTATATTAAAATCTGATCGTATGTTTGTATTTCGTAACTACTCCTAGACTATCGAATGCAACGCGATTTACTCAATACCGGTTTATCATTGATCCGAGGATGTCACACAAACTCTCAAAATTAAAAAAAATTAAATGCCAAGTTTTTTTTTTTTTTTTTTTTTTTTGTAAATTTTAACGAAGTTTCTCTAAAAACGGAAAGTAAATTACGCCATATCTGTGTATAAAAAAGGAGAAATAAAACAGATCAGTATATTTTTTACACCATTTTCTCATTAAAACTGAAAAACAGAATTTATTTTCACTTTGAATAGATGGTGAAAACAAAATCTTGATTTCAGTAAATTATCCGAAAAATAAAAACTTATTTTCACATATTCAAACTTTATAAATCACTTTATTCTGGACAACAAAAATTGCATGTCAGCATACTGTCATTTAGAAAACAAGATTTGTTTCAGCTATATATTAAACCAAGGAGGCAGGATTGAATTTAAAGAAAAAGCATATACTATTTCCAATTAAAGTTTTTTTGAAGGATGGCTGTTAAAACGTTTCACAAAGGCGTTAAAAGTACAATTATTTATCAGGTGAAATTGACATTTATTTTTACCCAATTCATCTATTTTCACGATTTTATTTGTCCCTCCTTTTTACGTTGGTTGCAATTTTATTTTCGCGATTATTTGGCACAAAATTTCACTTTTTTAAGACTGAGTCATGTCAAGGTCCTATAACAAAAAATACCGTATTGTCTCCTATGAAATGTGATAAATAGTTAGTTAATTATTAATGTTTTTAATTATCGGCTGTGAAATATTTTGCTTAATTAATGTATTTATTCTTATTTTACTGTTGCGTGAACGAAGTCACGGGTAACAGCTAGTATTTCTATAAGGTAAAGCTAGGATAGTCTGCGCACAATTCAAAAGAATAGCAATAAAAATTCTAAATACTAATTTTTTGCTAAACTATCCATGAATAATTTTTACTTCATTTGTTTTTTATGCATTTCCATTGCTATTTTGTTGTTCTGTTGCAATTTAATAGAGTAGTTGTAATAAAACCAAGAAAGTTATTTTGCGCAATCTCTCCTTACAGGGTTGGTGTGATTGCGCACATGGGTAGGAGAGATTGTTACTAATAATAATTACAATTAAATTGTTAACAATAATAATTACACTTAAATGACATTGCTGTAAGGTTTTTGTGAGCAAATTTTATTGTATTGGGAGTAAATATTTCAACCTAATGCTTAAAGAATCAGAAAAAGGAAATAATTTTAAAAACGATTAAAAATTTTGAATTAAAGGAAAAAAAAATAAAGAATCAGAAAAAACAAGTCCAGATAAGATTACAAAATAAAATTAAGTTACTTGAAACCACTTTTAACTTAAAATTAGTATATTTTCATTTTTCATTTTTTATGCAAATTTACCAATAGGCTGCGTAATCTCTCCTAGCATGGAAACTAATGGGATTAATGCGCCATCTCTCCTAAGTAGCAGATGCGCAAATTCTCCTGTTTCGGTGGGAGAAATTGCGTGGCCTTTTATTTAAGCATGGCCGCTACTAAAACGAACCGTTGATGTTCACATTGTTAGTCTAGATTAGTAGCTTATGAGAAATAGTTTAAATTAAAAATAATTTGTACTATTGACATTGTATAGAAATTCTGATGAATAGTTATGAAAATTCAAGCACTTACTTTGGGATAACAAAACTAAATAGCAATACTTTATCTTAGACGCTCAAAGCAATCAACGTGCACTTTGAAGTAGACACTCCCCAACTGTTCTTGTACAACTACCTGGAGTCGCTGCGCTCTCACTCTACTCCTTCCCCCCGAACCTGAATGTGCGCAATCTCTCCGACCACGCCATCTCTCCTTTCTTTACCTTATATTATTATTGTTTTAAATGTACAATTTACACATCATAGTATATAAAAATATATAAATGGCTTGTTTATAATGTTTATATTAAATAAATTGTATACATGATCATTTTCTCTATCACACCAAGGCCCCTATACTGAAAAAGTACAGAAAAATCTGATTAAACAAACTATATGATTCAACCCTGGTTTCCAGGGTACAGAACATATTGCGCGGTGTACAGAACATAGGAGAAAAACCATTTTTTTTTAAATCGAAAACTCAAATGATATTTTACATTTAATATATATATATATATATATATTTTTTTTTTTGACGAAGTTGAGATCTTATGAGGAATAATATTCGATGAGAAAATGGCAGTCCTTCAACGATATAGCAAGTTGCAGTCGAATTTAGCGAGTATGGCGAAGTAGTAAGGCAATGAAATGAGATCACAGAATTTCTCCAGTAAATCCAGCCAATCTCCAGACAAATAGTTTTATTTAGAAGACGAGCAACGCAGAGACAATTCCCAAAGGTCTAAAACTTATAGCCCTCGGGCTCACGATGTTTCACTTCATTAAATTAAGATGTTACTGGGTCAGATGAATATTCTACGGAATTAAAAACACCAGATACATATTTGTTTAGACTTCCAAAAACGTCAAAAATCTAGTACTCCTGCCGCTACGGGCGAGTTTTGTTCTCTCCGCGGAGATATACAAAAATTTACGTCACGAGCGCACAACCTAATGAGTGAGAAGCTAGCTCCAGCTCAGCGAATGAGGCGCGAAGGAGAAGCTAAGACAGTAAAGAATTCCAAACCTGGTCGCGGAGAAATTTTGAAGTTAAAATCTCAAGCGCGCGAAAAAATCAGAGCAATAATAATAATAATAATAATAAAAAGAAAATGGCTTTTAAAAAACATTCGAAATGAGAACGCGTCTCGGAATTTTATAGATTGGGGAGCTGATAAAAGCGACGAATGAACTTAAAATTTTAGATTAAGATTTGGAATAAAATAATTATTAATATACGGATATTTACTTTTAAAAGGACTTTAAATAGGAATAAATATTATTAAGAATTAAGGAAATACTGACTATGACAGAAGTTAGATTAATTTTAAAAGATTAATGCGAATAAAATGGAAGGATACGAAGGAAATAAATTTTTTATATAATATATATACTAGATGGAACCCGTCAAAATTTGACGGCAAACAACTTGATAATACCATAAAAGTAAAATTTATAGTTGCTTTAACTTGACAAATTTCATAGTGGGGAGCATAATATGATTAAGTGGTCACAGACTTTTCCATCGATAAATCACATGAGGGGTGTATGCAAAATTTAGAAAAGTACACCCTTGGGGGGGTCAAAGTGGGGGGATGGACATGGGAGATGCATAATATGATTAAGTGGTCACAGACCTTTCCAATGATATATAACATGAGGGTTGTGTGCAAAATTTAGAAAGTACGGGGGGGGGGGAAAGTGGGGAGATGGACATCGGAGATGCATAATATGATTAAGTGGTCAAAGACCTTTCTAATGATATATAACATGAGGGTAATGTGCAAAACTTAGAAAGTACCCTTTGGTGGGGGCAAAGTGGGGAGATGGACATCGGAGATGCATAATATGATAAAGCAGTTACAGACCTTTCCAATGATATATAACATGAGGGTAATGTGCAAAATTTAGAAAGTACCCTTTTGGGGGGGGCAAAGTGGGGAGATGGACATCGGAGATGCATAATATGATTAAGCAGTTACAGACCTTTCCAACAATATATGACATGAGGGGTGTCAACAAAATTTAGAAAAGTATCTCTGGGGGGGGGGCAAAGTGGGGAGATGGACATTGGAGATGCATAAAATGATTAAGTGGTCACAGACCTTTCCAATGATATATAACATGAGGGTAATGTGCAAAATTTAGAAAGTACCCCTTCGGGGGGGGGAAGTGGGGAGATGGGCATCGGAGATGCATAATATGATTAAGTGGTCACAGACCTTTCCAATGATATATGACATGAGGGGTGTCAACAAAATTTAGAAAAGTATCCCTTAGGGGGGTGGGGGGGCAAAGTGGGGAGATGGACATTGGAGATGCATAATATGATTAAGTGGTCACAGACCTTTCCAATGATATATAACATGAGGGTTGTGTGCAAAATTTAGAAAGTACCCTTTGGGGGGGGAAGGGGGGCAAAGCGGGGAGATGGACATCGGAGATGCATAATATGATTAAGTGGTCACAGACCTTTCCAATGATATATAGCATGAGGGTAATGTGCAAAATTTAGAAAGTACCCCTTCGGGGGGGGGGAGGAAGTGGGGAGATGGGCATCGGAGATGCATAATATGATTAAGTGGTCACAGACCTTTCCAATGATATATAACATGAGGGTTGTGTGCAAAATTTAGAAAGTACCCTTAGGGGGGTGGGGGGGCAAAGTGGGGAGATGGACATTGGAGATGCATAATATGATTAAGTGGTCACAGACCTTTCCAATGATATATAACATGAGGGTTGTGTGCAAAATTTAGAGAAGTACCCTTGGGGGGGTGGGGGGGCAAAGTGGGGAGATGGACATTGGAGATGCATAAAATGATTAAGTGGTCACAGATCTTTCCAATGATATATAACATGAGGGTAATGTGCAAAATTTAGAAAGTACCCTTTGGGGGGGGGGGGGGCAAAGTGAGGAGATGGACACCGGAGATGCATAATATGATTAAGCAGTCACAGACCTTTCCAACAATATATGACATGAGGGGTGGCAACAAAATTTAGAAAAGTATCCCTTAGGGGGTGGGGGGGCAAAGTGGGGAGATGGACATTGGAGATGCATAAAATGATTAAGTGGTCACAGACCTTTCCAATGATATATAACATGAGGGTAATGTGCAAAATTTAGAAAGTACCCTTTGGGGGGGGGGGGCAAAGTGAGGAGATGGACACCGGAGATGCATAATATGATTAAGCAGTCACAGACCTTTCCAACAATGTATGACATGAGGGGTGTCAACAAAATTTTGAAAAGTGCCCCCCTTAGGGGAGGGGGCGGGATGGACCCCGGAGATGCTAATCAATAGTTGATAAATTATAAAATTCAACAATCGATAGCAGTAAAATTGGTCAATCGATAACGGAAAAATCACGAAATTCATCAAATGGTCTCCCGTAAAAAAAATTGTCCTGCACACTGATGTGATGATCAAAAGGGTTTTGAAGTATAGGACAAAATTAGCACTTGCCAAACAGCGAGTAATACTGAAAATTTGGCAATGGACTTTATTGCCACCACTGGTCAAACATAATAGTCACACTCACCAATTGCGATGATTGAATGGAAAAAGATTTTTTTTCTCTGCTGTTGCGCGACAAATTTTGAAACCATTTGGCAAATTTCATCCCCGAAATTGGCAGATTGTGAATTTTTTTGAACACAATGAAACAATGATTCTTTAGGTTGAATTTACTTCGTTCGATGCCCCATGGAAGAATGTGTGCGATGCAGCAACGGGCGTCACAGACTTTTTAGGGCACCTGCAGACTAAAAACATCTAACCAATCTTCGCGGGGGGAAAATAACAGATTTTGTCAAATGATTGAGGAAAAAACACTACTTTATCAAAGGATAATGGGAAAACATGACTTTTGTTAAAAGACCACAGAAAAAACGTAATTATGCAAAAGGATCGCGAAAGATAAGCAAATTTTGTCAAAGAATCGCAAAAAAGGAAATTTCACCAAAAGATCACGCTTTTTTACTAAATTTCGTCTAAAAATTGCGGAATAAAATGTATTTTATCAAAGAATTGCTGGAAAATGCGAATTTCGTTAAGGATCGTGAGAAAAATGCGAAATTCTTCAAAGGATCGCTGAAAAAACACTAATTTCGTCAAAGAATTGCTGAAAAAACATGAATCTCGCCCAATAACAGAAAAATCATGGTTCATAATCATTATATCTAGTAGTATATGTAAATACAGTTTGTGATATAAGACAAAATTAACATTCACCAATCGGCGAGTAATACTGGAAATTGGTGATTGATGTTATTGCCACCACTGGCTATACTTAGTCACACTCGCCAATTGCGATGATTGAATGTAAAATGAAATTTTTTTTCCCGCTGTCACTCAAAGAATTTTGAAACCATTTAGTGAAGTTTTTTCCGATACCATTTTGTGAATTTCCCGATTTTTTCTTCAAAATCATTTGACAAAGAGACTTTTTTCTCCATGGCATTTGACAATATTCAAAATTTTTTTACCCAAGACAATTTGACGATATTCTTAATTTTTTTTGTGCAATTCGACAAATGTTCATGGAAAAAATCATGAAATTCGTTAATCAATAGTCGATAAATTGTGAAATTCAGCAATCGTTAGCGGTAAAATCGTAAAATTTGTCAATCGATAACGGAAAAATAATGAAATTCATCAAACGGTTTCCAGTAAAAAAATTGTCTTGCACGCTGATGTGATGATCAAAAGGGTTTTGAAGGCATTTATTTTATTTGTTGTATTGTGTATAAATACCTAGGTGGAAACAGTTTGCTTATTTTGTCAAATGTTTCAACAATATTCGACCCAATATGCATGCATAAAAAAAATCTTCCGGTAGGACCGGCCAATGAGGTGAAGGTCTATTACGGTCTCTAGAAACGTGTTTGGGATCATCTCCTGTTGTTTTTTTCTTGCACTTTGCGTTAAACCTAGGAAGGTATTTATATAGAACTCACTGTGGAGTGTTTAGAAGGTATTTATTTATTTCATTTATTATAATTTGTATGAATACTTAGGTGTCCATTTCGGATTTACTGTTTAAAAATGAATTTAGGCTCTTTTAACGTTCGCGAAATCAATCCCGATGGAAATTGTCTTTTTAGATCTCTATCATTTTGTTTATATAGTACAGAAAATGATTATTCAAATGTATGTAAAAATATCGTAGAACACGTAATACAAAATTGGACCACTTATAGTTCGTTTATTATCGGGGATGAATCTTATGGTGTTCCGATTGCTAATGAAGACAATTATGTAAATATATGGTCCTTCATAGAGGTATATGGTTCTTCACACTTCAATAGAAGCATTGTTTAAATTAATATAATTCTACAAATATGATGCAGTTTTAAAATATCGAGTAATGATTAATACTGTCAAAGAATATACTCATATACGTAATTAAGTTTTGGTACTTCTCTATTATCTCATCGACCACTTTTCATAAAAAAAAAACTATCGCCAAATAAATGGGAGAACGTTGTCATTGGAATATCAAAATAAATAAATAAAATATAAGAATTTAAGGATACAATTGTTATTTTAATTAATGAAATAACTAATAAATCAAATAAACATAATGAAAAATACACGCAAATGTTGAATTAAAAACCACTTGATGACATAAAAAACACGTATAATGTTTTCGACATCAAGTAAATGGGACTGCAATTTTGGCATTTAATCATACAGTTTGGCGATAGTATTTTGTTATGAAAAGTGGTCGATGGGATAATAGAGAAGTACTCAAGTTTTTTATACCAAGTTTGAAAATTTATCTTTTTTTGACAATTAAAAAAAATAACATAAAAAAACATTACAAATTTGCCCATTTAAAACATTCAAGATTTGTATATATACAAACAATACAATGTAAATATTAATATTGTTACATGATACATTATATACATTGTTTGCATATATACTTCTTTGTATACATATATTGTTTGTATACATACAAACAAATATAATGTAAACATTATTCAAATATTAAGAGTTTGCAAATCAAAACATTCTAAAGATTTGTATACATACAAACAATATAATGCATACATACTCTTTACAAATAAAATAGCCCACTTATATAATGACAAAACTTTTAAATCGAATAGAGATAATATATTTCTCTTTTGTTATGAAAAGTGGTCAATGGGATAATAGAGAAAAGTACCTAAGTTATTTATACCAAGTTTGAAAATTTATCTATTTTTGACATTTAAAAAAAATAACAGAAAAAACATTACAAATTTGCCCATTTAAAACATTCAAGATTTGTATACATACAAACAATACAATGTAAATATTAATATTGTTACATGATACATTATACATTGTTTGCATATATACTTCTTTGTATACATATATTGTTTGTATACATACAAACAAATATAATGTAAACATTATTCAAATATTAAGAGTTTGCAAATCAAAACATTATAAAGATTTGTATACATACAAACAATATAATGCATACATACTCTTTACAAATAAAATAGCCCACTTATGTAATGACAAAACTTTTAAATCGAATAGAGATAATATATTTCTGTTTATTTTATAACTTATATTCAGATGCTCAGATTCTGCTTTTTTCGAACACATAATAATAAAAATATTACTACCGTGCGTACTGTCTTTTGACATTATATTTACATAATCGTTTTCATTATCAATCGGAACACCATAAGATTCATTCCCGATAATAAACAGACCATAAGTGGTCCAATTTTGTATTACGTGTTCTACACGTTTGAATAATTATTTTCTGTACTATATAAACAAAATGATAGAGATCTAAAAAAAAATTTCCATCGGGATTTCGCCAACTTATGAGCCTAAATTCATTTTTAAACAGTAAATCCGAAATGGACATCTAAGTATTCATACAAATTACAATAAATAAAATAAATAAATAAAATAAATACCTTCTAAACACTCCACAGTGAGTTCTAGATAAATATCTTCCTAGGTTTAACGCAACGTGACAACAGAAAAAAACAACAGATGATACGATCCCAAACACGTTTGTAGAGACAGTCATAGACCCTCACCTCATTGGCCGGTGATTTTTTGACGCATGCGTATTCGATCGAATTTCGATGGAATATTTGATTTGACAGAATTACCAAACAGCTTTAAATATATATATATATATATATATATATATATATATATATATATATATACATTTATTTATATATGAAAATAATATTAATTATATTTTCAAATAAAGTCTTGAAATTTATTAAAACATTTACTTTCGTGTTGACTGCTATTATTAGGTATTAATTACTATTTACAGTAGCCTTGTTTATTCTGAATATTTCTATGTTTAAGCAGTTACATCGATAATAATATCTATTAAAATAGTTCTTACAAATTCTTACAAAACTCATGCTTGGATTTTATTCTGATATAAATATCAGTAAATTCAGATACAACTAAACATTGATACACAAAAACTGAACATACATAAAAACACATTGCTTTTCAAAGTAAATTTTTCCTCTGTTCGACGGTGTAAAAATTAAAAGTATGCGATGTTTAGCCATCGATATGACGTCAGAGTTTTTTTTTCATATAAAAGTTCTTTTTTATGTTGTTAATGGACAATTAAATAAATATACTATATATATATATATATTAAACGTAATAAATGTATTCGAGTTTTCGATTTTAAAATATTGCTTTCTTTTAAATTTCGTACATCGGGAAGTATGTTCCGTAAACGGAATAACCAAGTAATTGAATTTGTGAAATAAGTTAAATGGATTGCTTAGTTCGTTGCCGCCGTCGATATGACGCAAGCTTTACTCACATACATTTTTGTTTGCTTTATATTATTGATGTGTGGATGTATATGCATAGATACCGTCGATTCCGGTGTTTAAAACTTTGTTGACCGGCGATATTGTATTAAATCCTTATTTTAAAACAGTAGAAGCTCACCGTCTTCCGAAAGTCTGTCATTAAAGGTTTTTTTAGATAGGTTTTGCATGTTTATGCATCAGTAAATATACCGTATTTACCCGCGTATACGTCGATCCCGCGTATAAGTCGATCCCCCACTTTCCCTATCAAGAAATTTGAATTTTTTTAAATCCCGCGTATAAGTCGACCCCCCACTTTTCCGATCAATAAATTTGATTTTTTTTTTTAAATACATTATTCAAAATCACCTGGGAAAAAAAGAAAGTATACTAAATATACAATAATAAAGGAACTTTAATTTTTTTTCTTTGTACATTTATTCGAAATCATCTGAAAGAAAAAGTACTAAATATACAATAATGAAGCTAATAATATACAAAATTAAACTGATTCAAGGTCCGATTCAATATCGGACTCGCCAAACAATTCACATAAATCCTTCGTCGTCATCGGCTCATCATGATACACGTTTTCAATCTCTGTATCGCTACATTCTTCCTCGTCGTTATCACTTTCGAAAATTGCATCATCTTCTGTGTCGTCTAATTCGTTGCTTATGCAGCAATTCTTTAACGATTTTATAATCCTTTCGGAAGGAATCTGATTTCACGCATCTTTAAACCACTGGGCAATTAATGCAATGTCGGGCTTTCTAATATCACCGCCCTTTGTTAACGTTGGGCAACCGGATGAAATCCACTCTGAAAAAAAAAAAATTAAGGACCCTCGCATAAGTCGACCCCCCCAACTTTAAAGTCTTTTTTTGTCCAAAATTTCTCGACTTATACGCGGGTAAATACGGTAGTTCAATGTACGGATTCAATGTGAACTACAATCTAAAGAAAACATGGACAACATAATATATATGCATTTTCTGTAAGTTAAAACTACGCCCTTGGTAATGTTGTTTGGTGAAACAAACACGAGTAAACTCGTCACCGGTCAACGTTGTGTTAAATTCCAGACTTCTGAATAGAAATATGTTTAAATGTTTGTGTATGTATCAATTTTAATAATATTATGAACTAGTGTCTACAATTCTGTGATTACAATAAGGAAAGTTTAGTGTTCGAAAATAGTGGCACTCAGAATCTTCAAACGGGGCGGGGCATCTATGCGCATTAACATGCATATCACATGATTTATCTGACAGATGAAAATTTTTCTAACTGAAATATAATAATTTTATTCAAAGAGAAATTTCAGTTGTATAATAACAAATCTGTCAATATCGCCTCCATTTACAAAGATATGTAATTTATTTTTTAATTCCTCTGTTTTCACATCGATGTGAGCCATTTGTCTGGTTTGCCGGTAAATGAGTGGGAGAATGAATTAGGAAATAAAAATAAATAAATATATAAGCGAATATGTAGTTTCTGATTTATTAATTTCCAAAATGTTTTTTTCTAAATGAAAGAGAATATTTCTTTTTACGGAATTACTTTAATATAATAACAAGTAATATATATTTTTAAATAAAATCATTAAAGAAATAAATGAATTCCCTAAAACAAAATTTGCCAGTTTATAGTTACTGAGTAATGTATTTTCCAATTTAATAATTTTCAACATGTTTTTTTTTTCTAAATGAAAGAGGATATTTCTTATCATGGAATTACTTTAATAAAATAACAAATAATTAAAAATTTTAACTAAAACATTAAAGAAATAAATGAATTCCTTAAAACAAATTTGCCAGTTTATAGTAATTGAGTAATGTAGTTTGCGATTTATTAATTTCTAATTTTGTTTCTTTTTAAATGAAAAATAATATTTCGTTTCATGGAATTACGCTACAAAATAACAAGTATTTTTTTTTTTTTTTTTTTTTTTTTTATATATATATATAAAAGCATTAAAGAAATAATTGAATTTCCTAAAACAAATTTGGCAGTTTATTATACCAACGGAATCAGGTCCACTACGAGAGGGAACCGTGACTACCTCTGTAGGTATTCACACCCCTCGAGTTGTGGTAGAGCAAGTACGGGTTGGATCATCCCGACTTAAGGCTCTGCATCAGTAAGATTTGAAATTTCCCCCTGCCATGTTAAACCAATGGTCGCGGATTCCATTCGTTTTTGTCGAAAATCTCATTAGGAAATTAATATTTTTGACTTATTTTTTTAGTATCCTCTTCTTAAAGAATGTCTCTTACTTTCTGTGTGAACAAAATATTTCTAAATTACATATATATATATTTAATTTATTGCTAAAGTCTTAAGAAGTCAGCGAGATGTGAATAAAACTAAATAACTCCAAAACTATTTGGAGTTTTAAAAACTGGAAAACACTGAAATAAAGTGCATGGTCTCATCTATTCATATAAAAAAAAAAAAAAATCGTTTAAGTTTATTTAAACTCTAGATAATAGACAAATAAGCTGAAAATTGTTGAAAATTTCATCCCCCCCACTAAGCAATAAATCAAGGCAGGAGGAGGACCACAGTTGACCTTTGACATCACACAGGTCGGGAAAAGGGTGAGATATTGGAAACGCATGGGCTTTCAGTATGCTTGTAATTGTTAATACAGAACAGAGTCTGATATAGTGAAGATCAAATTATTTTGACAAACTAAGAGAAATATATATATATATATATATATATATATATACAAGTATGATTATATATATTTTCTTTTTTCGCGAGGGCTTTATTTAAAACTGATTCATATATAAGTTTAATCTTTATTGTATAGGATTCCCTTCTTTATTAAAAAGTATAAAAAATCTCAACTGAAAACTTTAAAGATCGGCAACATTTTAATTGACGTAAAAAATTAAATATCTTTTTAAAATAAAGATAAAAGTACAGAGAGAAGGTATCTTGCATAGTAAAAAATATGTTTGAATAAAGGGTTTATCAGATTATAAATTATTTATAATATATTTATAATTATAAATATTTTACAATAATTTAATATAAATTATTATTTATTATATTTATATGTTATATTATAATTTATACTTCCCAATTATGACATGATTATTATAGTTCTCTGCCACATTGATGTAAAAATGTATGTTGGTTATATATTCAGTGTCAATTTTCTTGGTATACTGTCGCTTGATGCTGCAGCATAAATTTGAAATAGCATATTTAGTTATACACAAATTGCAGTTATACACAAATTACGATGGGGTATCATTCGAAAGGTTTTTGAAGCGGTTTCTGGCATAGTACACTCACATTTCGT
Organism: Maratus michaelseni; assembly: GCA_963931845.1. NCBI lineage: Eukaryota > Metazoa > Arthropoda > Arachnida > Araneae > Salticidae > Maratus > Maratus michaelseni. Next base: position 44,184,132 of record OZ007592.1, on the reverse strand, counting down.
TAAAACATGTTTTAACTAATAATAAAATAATGAAAATTTATAACAAGAATATTTTTTAATGAGAAAAGAAAAAATACAATTATGAGTTACAGGCTAGAGTACACCGCGAGTAGGGTTGTGCCTGACATCTGACCTCTGCAAGTCAACCCCAACCCAACCAAAAAAAAAAAAAAATCATCAACCCAAAACTCAACACAATTTGACCCGAAACTTATCCGATTCGAGCCGGAAGTGAAAGAAAATTAATACACATTGGAATACAGTAATGGAAAAGTAGTCTGAAGTTATGCCTCTAATATCAATATTATCCTATTTGTATAAAAATAGACATATATACACTCATTAATATTCTACTTAGTATTTTTCATTTGGGTTGGGTTGGGTTGATTATTGACGGCCAATTATCTACACTTGGGATATAGGCCCGGGGAGAGTGCCCTTCGTGGGGGTCTTTCTAAGGGAACCTAACCCGTATTTACGCATGGATAAATCCACGGCTCGAAGAAAACCACGAAAACTCCGAACGATTAGGCCGACGGGCGCGATTGGGATCGAAAAATTATATATTAAATTATGATGAAATTTAAAAGCATGATTACCTATGTAACACTTTCGAAATTTATTTGAGGATATCGAGGCAAGAGGGTGCCAAGCCACATTTGTGAACTTCTGAGATATTTCAATTTGAAAATTTGATGAAATACTCAAATCAAGATATATAACATAAAGTTTCTTCGCCAATGTCTTAGTAACATTTGAGATATTCTGAGTAACAATATGGCATTACTTTCATGATATTACTATTACGTTTTTTCTAAATTAGCTATCTTCATTGGGGGCATAAACATCTGGGGCAAAAACGAAACCTGTCACATAAGGCTGCCATAAAGTGACATTAGAAAAAAAATTATATGTTAGATTTTGTAATTTACAATATTAGACAACAGATTACAGTGTTAGATTTGTTTCACCAAAAACTGTGTCTTGGCACTTTTTTACCCTGAACCTCTCATTTTCACTATAAAGAAATGTACAGCCACCCCCTACTTTCAAAAACTTTTTTCTTAAACTAAATATTTTTTAAAAGCCAAAATCTTATCTCAAAATTTAATCGCCTACTGGCAGAGTTATAGCAAAAACCCGGATTTTGGGTTTTTTTTTTTTTTTTTTTTTTTTTTTTTTTTTTTTTTTTAAGTTAAAATAAACATAAGTTATTTTTGAAAAGTTAAAAAAAATTAATATTTTAAAAAATTTTGTTTTTTTTTCTTTTAAAAAAATAACAATTAATAATAATAAATAGTTAATTATATAGTTTTGCTTTATGAGATTTTTGTTATTCAATAGAATTTCATAAAATGTTTTAAATTATTATCCTACAACTAATTAGCAATATTTTACTGTTAAATTATTAAGATAGTTTTTTATTTGATCTGTTAGTTATATATAAATGTGATAAGTAGTAGATTTGTTCATATAAGTTCAAGTTTTTCCTCATATTCATATTTACTTACATGTAATTGCTATTTACAAATATTTTGTCTGTTTAAAAATGTATGCAATAATGCAATACAAGAAAACTTTAAAATAATTAAATTATTACATGTGAAAAGCATTAAATGGAGAAAATTACGCTATATTTAAAAAGCCCAAATAATAATATTGCCAAACACTTTCAACTGAGTAACATTAAATTAATACTCGTGAATAATAAACGAGAGAAAAAAAAAAACTTTAAAATAAGTAAATTATTACAAGCGAAATGCATTAAATAAGAAAAATTATGTCATATTTAAAATGATTTTCTTATAGCGTCTGAAAATAAAACTTTTCTTCTAGACGTTATTATAAAAGTCCGGAGGCAGCGACATGTTTTATTTTCAATTTTGCTGATTTTTAAATGTGTGACAGAACTTACTTAATCAGTCACGAAATAAGGCGTCAATACTGTCATGACCGTGATGAATGCAGTCTTGAGAACCGAAAAATCTTCAGTTAAATGGAAATGAATGGCAACCCGATTACAGAAGATCACCACTGGTCATTCAATCTTATGTAATCGGGTGATACTTTTAAAACAAAGCAAATTAGTACGTATTTAGAATCTGTGGGGTCTGGACGGGGATTTGTAGCTCGTAAGAGCACCCCCCCCCCCCGCAAAAAAAAAATGTTATGTCATTTACAGTTTAAATGACATTTTGTTTGCTTATTAAGAGTACTTTTTGAAATATTACTCACGTATTTCGAATAGTTTAATCTTACTCTTCTGGAATCCATTTGAATATTTCACTAAAAAGTTTTAAAATGTATAAACATTTCTGAAGAATAAATTAGAAATATTCATAATGAATAGGGATTCATTCAATATGCTATTTATTTGCAACTAGGATATTTTTTCATGTAACTCTCTCTCTCTCCCCCCCCCTTTCTCCCCCCCTCCTCCCCCCTCTCTCTCTACGGTATTTCTGGTATAGTGATACTTTTTTATGGGGGATTTGATGCATTGCATTTTTGATGCAAAATATTTAATTTGATTATTATGCGTATCATGAACTTGTCTTTCTGAATTGTTTAAAATTTTTAATATGCACTATTTTGATATTAGCCTATACTGCGTCTCTTTTTATGTAATAATAAATAAAGGCTGTTTCATAATTTGACTATTTGTGCATCGGGTAAAATTTGGATAAACAACATATGTATAAAATTAAAATAAGGTGAAGCAAATAAAAATCAATAAACAAAAAAAGTTATAATATGTTCATTAACTTTTCTAAGAATTTATCCAGGAGAGAATTTTTTACATCTGTTTTCATTATTCAAATTGTGCCTTCCATCTTGATTTGCTTATAAGCAACAAATGTTAAACAATTTGAAAGAAGGATATGCGAATATTTGAAATACATATTATTATATATGTACCAACATGTATCAAAGTTGTCCAAAGAGCTTGAGCATCAGTGGAAACAAAATTCCAAGTTATGTACAAAAAGTGCAAAAAATTTAAATCTGACCGCAATCCTCTTTGAGCGCTAGAAGACAAATTCAGTACAAAATATGCAAAATGCTCCATAATATCAATAAAAATATTAAATCTAATATTGCAAGATGGTAGAATTGGAAACGATCATAAGATTGATTTAATGGATTTTGAGAAAAAAAATGTCTTTTAAACGATATTTAATCTGTTATGTCAATAAATGTATTGCAGTTTTCAGTTTCTAATCACCTTTGTAATTTTTCATAAAAACAGAAGCTGATATAGTGAAGATTAAATCATTTTGATCAACTGACAAAATATCTAATACCTTTTTTTTCTAATTTTGAAGGCTTCATTTAAAACTGATTCATAAATTGGTTTAATATTTACTGTACAGGGTTCACTTCTTTATTAAAAAGTACAAAAAATATCAACAACTAAAAACTTTAAAGATTGGTGCCATTTTTATTGACGTTTAAATTAAATATCGTTTAAAATAAATATAAAAAATACAGAAGCATAGTAAAAAATATGTTTTGAATAAAGAGGTTATCAGGTTATAAATTATTTATAATATGTTTTTAATTATAAATATTTTACAATAATTTAATACAATTTATTATATTTATATGTTACTGTAGCTATATGTTATATTCTAACTTATACTTTCATAATTATGACATGACTATTGTTATTCTTTGCCCCATCGATGTAAAAATCTATGTTATGCTTATAGTATATTCAGTGACAATTTTCTTGGTATTACAGTCGCTTGATGCTGCAGTATAAATTTGAAATAGTGTATTTAGTTATAAAGAAATAAATATATTTTAGGCTTTATACATACCGTATATACTCATGTATAATTCGAAGAATTTTAGACAAAATTTGGGAGTTGAAAAGGGGGGGTCGACTTATATACGAGTTAGTAAAAAAAAAATATATGTCACACTCCGGAAGAAGTGTGAAATATTAGGTTAGAGAGAAAGCAAAAAGCGGACAATGGTCATACACATAATACTCTGTGGTATTATTCAGGGTTCAGTCATTGGCCCTATTTTATTCATAATATACTTTAATGACATTCCACGCACACTCTTCACATCACTCGCACTCTATGCGGACGACACTGTTCTCTATGGCACTGCACATCACCCATACAATCTTTACAAAAATCTACAACACCAGCTCAACATCTTCATGGAATGGTGTGATCAATGGCGCATTAAGATAAACGAATCTAAAACTACTGCTGTTTACTTCTCTAGAACCTTATCCACTCCTAATAGATTAACCATCAATAACACTACCATTCCCTGGTCTGACGATGCCAAGTACCTGGGAGTTACCATTGACAAACGCATTACCTTTAAAAATCATATTCTTAATATCCGCGGTAAAGTCGCCGGAATTTCCAAAACCCTCGCCCCTCTTCTTCGCAGTCACTCACTCTCCATACACAACAAACTCTTAATATATAATGATTGCATTCTCTCTGTTATCACATATGCATGTTCAATCTGGGGCTTCACTTGCAAAACCAGTATGAACAGCCTCTCTAGTACCCATTACAAACAGCTCCGTTACATCAGGAACGGGTCTATATACCTCAAAAACTCCACAATCCTCAAGGATCTGAAAACGACTTCACTCAAACATCGCATTAAACACCTTGCGAAAAAATTCTACAATGACATTAATCACATTCCAAATGAACTCATTTATGAGCTACCTGACTACGATGCTTGCAGTCCATCCAACCGGAAAAAACCAAGGTACTCCACTATTCTTGATGAATAGTCCTTCCGAGCTATAATTCTTACCTCAAAATTTTTCTCTTTAATTAAAAAAAAAAATATATATATTTATATATTATTATATAATTTTTTACTGATAATTTTATATTGACTTTTCTCCTAAACTTCTCTTAACATCTTTACTTTACCTCGTCTGGCATATTTTTGTTTTTTTTTTAACTATGAACTATTTTTACTTTTATACTTTAACTAGTAAATTTTCATTATTTTATAGATATACTTAACACTATCCTATTTTATGTAGTCAATTGGACTACGGCTAGACATTTCATATGGCTCTCTCAGGATTTGATATACACCTACTCAAAGCGAGGGTGTGCAGTTGCTTCGCAACTTGGAAGCCCATTGAACCTATCACAAGTTCAAGTTCAAGTTCAATGGTCATTTCCCTGTGATTGATAAAAAAAAACCTCAACAATTGTTTTACACCCATTTTCTCTTGGGATAGAATTTCCTTCAATACAGGGGCATTCCTTTCAGCATTTTAACCCCCTTTTTAAAAAGAGTTCAACTTGAAAATGCTTCTAGATTTCTCTCCTAAAAGTCCTACAATACAAAGATGTATATTTTAGCAGTTCTAAGAAGTTGTTTAACTTTATAAATAAGGCTTGAATAGATTTTTCAAAGATTTTTTTTCGTTTTAAGTATCATTAAATTGATGTGAATAGAATTCAAAATAGTTTAAGCTTCTTCAGTTTTAAAACATTGAATTAAAAAAAAAAAAAAATCTGATTAGAAACGTAAAAAATGTTTACTAATTTAATGAAAATGTATTAATATTTTTTTTATCCTCGATTACAAATCATTTTTCAGCATACTACCAAATATGTAGTTCGACTTATACACCAAAATTATTTTTTTTTCTCAAAATTTTGTGCAAGAATTGGGGGGTCGACTTATACACGAGTTGACCTATACAGGAGTATGTACGGTAAATCATTCCTGTGTAATTTTTTTCGTCTTACATATTTTTTGTATTTACATATTTTATATTTATGATAATAAAAGAAATACATAATCAAATAAAAGATTTATTGGAAATTTGGAAAAGATTTATTGGAAATTGTTTTATAAAACAATTATAGCAAAATAACGAAGTTCTAAATGACCAACAGTGGAATTGGTTTTGGGATAAGCATTTTATGCGTTGAACCGGTAAATCTATCCCCTACGAGATGGGAATGAGGCTGACCACAAGCTATTTACAGCCCTTCCTGGATTCTAGAACCCCTGTTTCTACCCCTTACTGCGTTGACAGCCGAAGAAAGAGATGGGCGTGTTTAGAAAGGGGGAATGAAGAAGCTGGTTGAGGACAGAAATCCCAAAGAAAAATTTACTGATGCAGAGCCTTAAGGCCTAGGGCCTGGTTCAATTTTGGGTTTCCAGCTCCGAAGCTGTTGGGGGACGCCGGCCCGTCTCCAAGTGTCTCGCGGTGACTCCCCATGGTTTCACCGCGTATCGCAACGGCCTACGTCGTCGACACGTGTGTCCAAGCTTAGAGGGTCCGTAGGTGACGGTCCTCTGACCGTCCGAAGCGCCGCATGTACAAAAACCTGCTGGCGCGATATAAGTCCCTCAGGACTTGGGTTCGGTGGTCGTCTGATGCGCAGGGCGCTCCCACAGGGCGCCTGCGGCGCAGCTTACTTTTATACCAACGGAATCAATATGATTGTTATCACACATTCACGGAAAATAAATTCTTTTAATATCTGGAAGAATAAAAATGAGCTAGGCGAAATACATTAAACCTGTTTCAAAATTAACAAAAAAAGGCTAAAGGAAAAAAATGAAGAAAATGAAATTCCGAGAAAAGAAATTTGAGCACCGATTTTCTTGAATCCAATTGACTTTCTATGTAAAAAGCCTGTAAACGAAATAATGAGTGAATCAGTAGAATGATTTGAATACACAGAGATACGCCCATATAACATGCAATTCACGCGATGTTCTTCTGAATGAAGTTCATTATCGTTATTCAAAGTGTTATTTCAAAACATTATAAATAATACACGATCAAGGAAAGTCATTAAACAAACCAAGTGATCCAACTAGGGCTTATCGGGCTACAGAACATACTGTCCGGTGTACAGAAAGTAGTTGAAAACATCTATATATACATAAAACGCTAAAGTACGTAGCGGCAAAAAAAAAGCGATTATTAACTTTGGCCGATGGCAACAAGTTATTTGTTTTCACTAATTTGCGAATATTAAGAGACGTACTCAAGTTATTGATTTAAAACTCACCACACATATGTAAAAAAAAAATCTGTATCCGAAAATGAAATTTTTGTAAAAATAGGCCCGTAATTTTTCTTTTTTTTTTTTTTTTTTTTTTGCAAAAAGCTAGTTGCTTTCTAAAAAGGAAAGAAAATAAAGTGCGAAGTCAAACCAAAAATCGCGCCATTTTGGTATGAATTAAAATATTACCTCTATTGATGTACCTTATACAGTTTAACCTCATTGTTTTCTGCTTCGTTATGACGTCAATGTTACTGATGCACATATTTCTAATTTTTAATATAGATTGAATAATCATAAATAATAATAATAATAAATAATAGTAAATGAATAAAAAACTCTTATTGGGTGGAAATTTCCTTCAAGTCCTACCTGCCAGTTTTAGACGCTCAAAATCACTATCAATTTCAAGTTGTATAAATAAGCATAGATTTTGGTCTGAATTTTACATTATGAAACTTACATAATATATGCGTACCCTTCAAACAGAGAGAGAGTTAGCAAGCTAACTGTTACCGTTTGGTGAATGTCAAAGGAGCGCTGGATCGGCTAGTTTTAATTAAAATCTCTAATAGATTTTTTTACATCTAATATATTTTATTAGAATGCCTACTAACAACACCAAAAAGCATTTTTATATGAAAATTTTCAAGAATTTCAAAAAAAAAAAAATTTCAAGCTTTTATAGAATGTTGTATTCAGTTAAAAATTCCAAAAACCATTAGAAAGTAACAAAATCTGTATTAATAATTCATTAATATTTTGTTTATACTCGTAGTAACAATGGAAATGTAATAAATAAAATGCCAATACTACTGATATAATCAAGATGAATAAATGAAATATTGGTGAAACGAATTAGTACAATATATGTACTTCCATTATATTATATCCCACATACTGTTCAACCACGCTTCTGAGAACTCCGGTTGGCAGAATGCCAAGTCGATTCCATTCACACCGTAGGGAGAATAGCGCCGGCAAAAGAAACTGAAATCACCGCTCTTTATCTTAGGCAGCATACTTACGGCTTACGGACGTCCCCATTTTCAACATGGACAAGCCATTTTCGCCCATGCGCAGTTCTCTCCAGGTTTCTATCAAGCGTGGTGCATCAGTATATCCATTTATTGAGAATATATCCCTATTGTCTGTAAATATTTGTCGTACAAATCCAATAAATAAAATGTATTAATGTAATATTATAAACTTGCTTAGAAGAATTTATGTATTATGACTGAACTGCTTAATGTATTTGGCATATAAAATATTCACGGGACATCATTTCAGAATACGAATACTAATAACACAATAGTTAAATTTGTGCAACTTTCATCAACATACAGTCATATTCATAGCATTTTTACAAGTATGTGAAACATTTTACTGAAATGGCAAAATATTTTTATTAGCTCATATATGATTAACTTTGAACGAAATACAATGTTATTTCAAGACGAGCAAAAGTATTTTTACTTCTGAAGGAGCGATTTGAAAGCTTTAGTAAGAACTAAATAAGAATACTCAAGTAATTAAAAATAATTAAAGAATACGAGTATAGATTGAATCCTTAATCACTCCAAGAATGTAAAAAAACACATAATTTATGAAATGTGTAGGTATGGAAATTATTTTTACAATCCATCCATTCACACCAAAAGAAAAAAAAAACTGTTTGCTATTAGTAATCTGAAATTAAGAAAATACATTACTGTAATATACTTCCGTATGTTATAAACCCATGGTACTTACTAAAATTTGGCAAGAAAGAAAATCCGGCAGAGAAGGGCAGTATAAAAAATGTCTAAATGTCTCTGGATCTAGCATAATTTGCGAACATATAACATAACCTTTTACTGAGTTATCCACGATTCCGAAAAAGTATTCTTTTATCTTCAAAAATACCAGAAACCAAAATACATCCAAAATTTAAAGTAGCATTTCTGAACAAATTTTCCTTTTGATGCCAATTAAAAAAAAAAAAAAAAAAAAAAATACAGAAATGTTTCCCAGTAATTTTTAAAGTGCATTATTCAGTTTTCCCAAACGGAAATATATATATTTTTTTTGTATGCTATCAATACTCAAGAAAACATTTTAATTTCCAACAAGTATATTCAAGAGTGAAATATGCTAAATTAACGGCATTACATTTAATATTGAAATTAACATTATTTTCTTATATTTTTGTCTAAATTCTGTTACGCCGCAAAACATGTTTATTTGAGAATTGATAGCATCCGCCAAACAATAGGCGGATATTTAAATAATATGTTTTGCAATATGTATAAATCTGTATATACTTTATCCTTTAATTGTGTGCCCAATCTGAAAGGCCGTAGGAAATGAATTCGAGGCTCGCGACCAACCATTTCATATGGCATGAAATGGCATGAATACCGCATGGTCAATAAAGAGTGGACTTAAAACAGTGATGGGGTGATATTGCATTAGTTCAGGTTTTAGTTCAGGTTTTAAACGACAGTGATTGTTTGCCCTTCTCTGTCGTAATAACGGTAAATTTGTTAGTTTAGACAACAAACATAAAATCGCCGCACATTAACTTTACGCACGTATCAGCAATTGCTCACTTGGGAAATCACGTTCACAACGTTACTCTTTTCTCGATTATACCCAGCATGACTCTAATGACCTTTTTTCAGTTATTACACTGATAAAAATGACACTTTCAAATCTGAGTAAATCAATGTTTTCTTTTTTGTTATGAAACTTTCTGTTTCAAATAGGACGATCCAATGCTTTCAATTGTGAAATACCAGAAATACTCTGAATATTGAAACATGGACATACTCAAAACTGAGCACATAGAGGTCAGTTCATACTCATTTTTGAACCATGGACATACTCAAAAATGATTAGAATCAGTTCAAACTCATTTTTGAAACATGGAAATACTCAAAAATGAGCACTTAGAAGTCAGTTCATACTCATTTTTGAAACATGGATATACTCAAATATGAGCACATGATGTTTTATTCTTGAGTGTGTGATGCTTTCAGAAATGAGTAATGTTTCAAACTTGAGTAATTTTGATTAGGAGCCATTTTTGACAATGCGACATACTCAGATTTGAGTACACGTGTAAACAGGAAGGGGTAATCGAACATAATACGGTTACTTGCTGCATCTGCAAGCACAAACGCTTTTCCTGACTTTGGGGGAGTGAGAAGGGTGTGTAGTGTCATCTGGTAGAATAAAATTAGGAAGCCGGTTATCCGAAAATTCCTATAGAACCCCGGTCAACAGAAAATCCTTTGGTCCCATGCTTTTCGCATAACCGGTGTTTTAGTTTATTTGCAAAATTTTTACATGAAATTAAAAATCCTAAGACAATTTATTAAAAAAATAACATATAGACACTCTACAAAATTTTATACACATATCTTGCAAGAAAATTTAAATATATTCTTTTAAAAACGACAAATTAAGAAAAAATCCATTTTAAGATTTAATGGACTTAAAGTTTTAGTTATGGGCAGGGCTGAACTCATAGTGTACAACACAAAAATTGCTATATCTACTGATGTAGTCAACGTAGGAATACGCGGTTTGCTTTATTTAATTTATTTAACTTTGTATTATTTAATTAGCAAGAAAAATGAAAAATACCTTATTTTTCAGAATTGTGAACGTTACCTTTAAACAACCGTCTATCAAATAATAATAATAAAACAAAACTTGAAGCAGAAATGTCTTACAAAACTTCGCTGTTTTTTCAAATTCTCATCTTTTACGCTCATATTATATCATATTTTATACCAAATATATTCTTTATTTTTTATGCTACTATCTTTTATATACATACTTTTCAGTATTCATTTTTTTAAATATAACCATAGAAAAAGATAATAAATGTAAGAGAAAGATTTAAGAACTGTAGAAAAAAGGAATATTGAAGAAAAAGAACAAATATTCTTCATCTAAGCGAATGATTTATCTATCTTCATTTGTTTTGTGAAATCTCTCTCTCAGTTTGATATTTGGAGGAAAAAAGCACTGAACACATTGTGCTGATTTTTATTTCACGTTCTACCATTTTGTTGACTATATATAAGCATTCGGTGAATTTTCGAATAAAAGAAGAACTTTCACGTTCATACTGCTCGTTATATAGATCACGGTTTCACATTCAAATATAGTTTAAATAAGGAAGGGGAATATGGTAAGGAAGGGGAAGGAATATGGTAATTTTGACAGCACGTTTTCTAAATAAAATGTTAAAGAAACTAGAATTTTCTTTTACGTTCTAGAATTCTCTACGTCTAAAATGTAGAGAGTTTATGTAAATAAGACTTTTATATAGGTTATTGTTATTATAATCTAGGCTTTTTATATGTAAAATATTTCATTTCAAATAATATATTCATTTTTTATGTTACTATAAATTTATACATACTTTTAAGTATTCTTGTTTGAAATACTGGGTGATTATAAAAAAACTATCCCGATATATGAGACCTAGCTATCATACTGTTCCCAGAAAATGAATGAAATTTCGGTTTAAAGTATTTTGAGGTATACGCTCAAGAATTATATGAAAAACAACAGTTAAACTCTAACATTTACGGTTACAGTAACAAAATTTCGAAAATTTCAAATAGCAGTACCTACTTATTTTTATTGGAACGTGATCTCCATACTAAAAAACCATAAATAGCGTTTGAACGGTGCATCTAGTACGAAAATCGCCGTCGCGAGACAGACTAAGAAGAAAAGTGAAAACAACTAATAACGACAGAGAAGCATCAGAAAGCAAAACATTTTATTGTGAATTAAAGTCCAATAATGCTTAAAGTGATAAAAACATAACACGGAATATTTAAAATACCTTTTTAATGTACAGTGTGTTTCACAAAGGACCCATAACTTTAAAAATCAATAACCCGGAAACGGTTATAGATAGAAACATTAAACCAGTGGTATGTTTAATAAAAAAATCGTAAGAATCTTATACATAAACCTCAAAATTTAGTTAAAAATAGTACCGACAGATGGCACTGAGATCGTTAAGAATCCTTCTAAAGAGAGTTCAGAAGCATAGGAAGACTTGCCGTTGAAGATTTTGCCATTGAAATCTGACCGCTATTAGCTTATAGTGAAAATACTTCCGAAAGTGGTGTATACCGTGGAGGAACGTGTGTTTATTGTGTTGGAGTACCACCGATTAAATCAGAGTCCTACAGCCTCAAGGAGAAGTTTCCAAACGCGATTTCAAGTCACAAAAAGCCCAGATGGGAAAACAATTCGTGAGCTTTTCAAAACATTTCAACAAACAGACCGGTGACATACAGCAGAGAGTCAACGACAATTTCATTCTTCGTTTGCGATAAGTCTGTTGTGTAAAAGGTGCATCTTTTCAATCACTTTGATACGCCTATTTATCGCAGCGCCATCTATCGGTGCTATTTTTAACTAAATTTTGAGATTTATGTATAAGATTCTTACGATTTTTTTAATAAACATACTACTGGTTTCATGTTTCTCCCTATCACCGTTTCCGGGTTATTGATATTTAAAGTTAGGGGCCCTTTGTGAAACACCCTGTAGATAACATATGTTTCGTTCACAACTATCGGTGACATCTTCGGATCTCAATGATAAATACAATATTCTCGCATATTTTTGAAAATAGTAAACATATACCACGAGATCGCATGTCCAAGGCTAGCAGGTGCTTAAATTGGCCAAAACTGGGAAACGTGAAAAATTATTATTTCTTTTTTATTTTTATTGATTTTTCAATCTATCGAGCATCGCGTGCCAAATTTTAGCTAATTCAAAGGAAGCGGTTTCGTTGCAAATGCAATCTTTTCGCAAATATATTTCTATAGATTCAGGAACAGAAGAACCACTGCTTTAGCCTGACAATATAGAAAGGAGCAGTTTCAGATTGATTTCAAGAATAGTAAAATAATTTTTCAATCAAGAGCTTATTTCCCATCCATTATCCGTGAATCTATAAAAATATATTTGCGAAAAGATTGCATTTGCAACGAAACCGCTTCCTTTAACTCGGAAAAACTTGAAAAAATTACGGAATATTCATCTCATGAGGATATATGAGGGGTCGAGGCAAAAAAGTGCCAAACCATAGTTTTGTTGACACTGTAATAGGTTGCTTAATATTGTAAATTATAATATCCAACATAGAATTTGTTTCTAATGTCACTTAGTGGCAGCATATGTGACAGGTTTCGTTTTTTCCCCAGATGTTTATTCCCCCAATGAAGATAGCTAATTTACAAAAACGTAATAGTAGTATCATTAAAGTAATGCCATATTGTTACTCAGAATATCTCACACGTTGCTAAGACATTGGCGAAAAACTTTAGGTTATATATCTTGAATTGAGTACTTGATCAAATTTTTAAATTGAAATATTTCAGAGGTTCAAAAATGTGGCTTGGCACTCTCTTGTCTCCACCCTCTCATATATGTGCAGAAAAAAAGTTTCCGAGGGATCTCTATATAAATTTCGTAAAAAAATAATGGAGATTTTCTTTTTTTGGCGATTTTTTGTCGGTTGGCGACACAATGAAATTTCAAAATAGACGCTTTTATGCTAAATACTCTTTAAGATAAAACTTTTTCCCCCTCTTCGTACCAAATTAGTTTAAGTACGTTTAACTTAAATAAATACATTAATATAACTACAGAATTGTCATATACATTTATATGTATCTTTAACAAAATTTAACCATCGTATTATACGGTTTCGAACAAAATTTAAATTGATTAAAATTGTTTCAAACTCAAAAATAGGGTCCGATTCGGAGCACTCACAATTCCACTTCGATTTTTTTAGTGTTGGTGACAACAAGATAAGAGTATTGTTGCCATGGAAACAACGACTTCTTTCATATCTGAATGTATAGCGACAGCATTCTTAATTTGGCTTTTACTTTTAAGATACACTTAAAACTTATCCAACCGGCGAAAATGAGTAAATTTAAATAAATTATTTCATCGTTTACGTTTAAACTGATTATGTAATGCCCATTCAAACACTCATTTAACAAGTAATTTCCAAATACGTCAAACCTGCTTGCATTTAGCGAAGAAACAACGTCCTGCTTGCAAAATCGCATGGCGTGTTCTTTTTTTTTCTTTTCGCAAAATACTCGAATGTATTTTTTTCTAGAGATTTTCTATTAAGATTCCTCAGTTAAATTTGACTGATCCTTTATTACGTACATAGGTAGTGTCATTAGCATTATTTTTCAAAAGATTTTGAGTGCGCGTTTTAAGGAAACCTTCCTTGTTATTCAAATACACAATACTATTGAAATATATATTTTTTAAATACACCATAAAAACAAAAGAAATAGCGAAGCATTTTGAAAGACAGAGTTATTTCCTTCAGGTGAAAAAGAACGTTCTACTAGTTTGTGATTAGACGCAAGAGATTTGAAAATCCGCATTTATTTACTCATTTCATTTAGGACTGTAAATAAGTCCTTCACTGAAGTTTTTAATGAGAGTTTTTCTCTGGATAGCTAATTTTATTTTTATTTTCCATGGTCTACAGAATGTAAATATAAAATCGAAAATTACGCGATTCATACAAAATAGATTTACAGTCATGTTAGTGTAACTGATTTTACTAAGTAATCCTTTCAAGAAAATTATGAAAAACCGCTTTGCATAACATTGTCTAACAAGGAAGGTCTCCATAAGCGCATACTCAGAAACTTTTGAAAAAAATTACAGAATGTTCTTCTTATGAGGATATATGCGAAAATAAAAAAAAATTCTGCGGAACCTCGATATAACGTCCGTAAAAAAATATGAAAATTTTGTTTATTTGTCGATTTATCACCGATTGGCGACGGAATGAAATTAACCCTTTCAGGGGCAAAGTACTTATGTCTCTAAAATGTTGAAATCCTTGAGTCACACCGGGATTTAACAACAAATTTATTTCCAAATAAGTAAAAGATTTTCTTCACGTATATTATAAAAGTAAAATTTGATTCCAAAATTTCGGTGTCATTGTGGCATTTTGGAATTAAAATTAAGTGGGAATATTATATTTTTCCGCCCTTCAAGGGTTTAAAAAATACGCTTTTATGACAAATACTCTTTAAAGAAAAACTTTTTCATACTGAACTGTTTAACTTACATAAGAAATAAATTTTACTAAACATACTCAACATGTTTAACTTAATAAGAAATAAATTTTTATAACTACAATTTTGTGTACACATTTATATGTATATATAATGGAATTTAACGATTGTATTTTACGATTTAAAACAAAATTTAAACTGATTAAAATTGTTTCAAGTTCAAAAATAAGCCCGATTCTGAACACTGTCAATTCAAGAAAGTTTTTGTTGCTATGGAAACAACGAATTCTTCATTATAGAAATGTATAACGAATCCGTTTGTCATCGAGTTTTTCCTTTTAAAATACATTTAAAAATTACTTGTATTAACGGTGAAGCCGTTTAAGTTACTAAAAATCGTGGAATGGAGGATAAAACAATAGCAAAATTTCATTCAATCTGTAATAAATAGAAACAAAAACGTGAATGATTTATTTAATCTAATTTAAAGAATATTTTAAATTGAAGTTACTGCAAACGTACATAGAGTGGAAAATGTTGAACGCAAAATGCAAACGATTCTGAACAAGAGGATATGGTTTCATGAGCGATAGAATTAACACATTCGTATAATTTCTTTAAGCTAATGTCAATTTTAAGCTTTCAAATTTTACAAAAATCTCATAGACAGGTCTCATAACAAGAATTTCTTCAAACTCTTCGTTTACTTTAATATGCCTTTCAGATTCATATATTTTTATAAATTCGATTGTTAACTAAAAGTGAAAATAAACATTTGCAACTTTAAAAAGACATATTCAATAATTCATTAATACAGATAACTTAAATGTCAGCTTCGCTATAACATAAAATAGATATTTACAGCTTCCAAAACATAGAGCATACTTTTTCAGTGGTAAAAATAATTAACTGCAACAACAAGCAGCTTGTATATATTATACAAAAAATAATAAATATTTCATCGTTTAAGTTTAACTTCATTAAATATTGCGCATTCAAATAATCATTTTACAAGCTATTTAAAATGCATTAAAAGCGTTTGCGTTTGGCGAAGGAAAAATGTTGCTAACCATATCGCGTGTTTTTGCGCCAAATACTCGAAATTATTATTTTTGTTTGTTGTTGCAGATATTGTACTGGGATTCCACAGCTAAATTTCACTGTTCCTTTACATACATGTATTACATACATGTGTAGCTTCATTAGCATTTGTTTTTCAAAATTTTCTGAGTATGCGCTTTAAGGAGGCCTTCCTTGTAAGTAAGGAAATGTGATTATGGAAGTCCCGTTAGGAAAATCATTAAAAAAGTCAATATAAACTGTTCTTGATATTCTGGTTGAATGCAATGTCCAGTTATGGTAGCAAAATAATATACATCAAAAAATTCAACAAGTTGGAAATTGTACATTAAACGTAACAAATGAGGTGTGTTCGTACTATAACTAGTTAATGTAAAAACAAATGATCGTTTTTATTTCAGTGAAATTAATTATATCGTCTGTTATGACCGAAATGGGCATGCCCTTTTTTCCCTATTACGTATGCCACGTTTACAGATGCGAATATGTTTTTCGACACCAGACACCTTTGCAAAATTCAGCATGGAGATCTTTCTTAGCGAATGATTACCTCCATGGTTTAATATTTCTATGACTGACGGTGATCGAATCTCTTGTGTTTATTTATTTTAATAGATTGAGATATTCGGCAATTAACCTAATTTCCATGGAAGTTATCTCAGAATCTATAGATTTTTTAATGTAACTCATCTCTCAAGCTAATAATGTTTTTGAACAATATATTTTAAACAATCTAAAAATATAATTTTTATGCAATTTTATTGCAAAAATAATTTTGAATAAAAATGGAAAACAGAAGTGGTTAGCCCGTATTTGTTTTCATCAGTCACATGACTTGCGTTTTTATTGTATAGATTACGTATGAAAGAATTTAATAGAATTAAGAAAACTTTTATTCATATATTTTTACGTTTTAATTAAATTTTCATAACATTTGAAATGACCTGACAAAATTTTCAACGATTATATAATTTAAATTTCAAACCATTCGTCTGGGTAGTTTTTGCGCTGCTATATGCGAGACTATAGTTGCAAATATGGTTGAAGATTAATTTGCATCATTATGAATTTTAAAAAAATCATATCTCCAAAATAAGTTTCAATTACTTGGACAAATCAATCATGGCAATTCACATAGACATGCTTGATTATTTTTTATATGTTTTTTGCATGTAAAAGTGGTTAACCCCTTCCGGTACACACAGAGTCTGTTCGTAAAATGAGAAATTGCTAACTGACACCGGAATTTACAAATGACTTTTTTAGAAAATACTAACTCCTAATTTTAAGCTTTTATTGTAGAAACAAAATTTTATTAAAATATTCTTGGTGCCGTATGCAAGTTTGGAATTAAAATTATGTGTGCCCGGAGTGGGACCACTGTGCCGGAAAGGGTTAATTGGGAGGCTTATTCAGTGTGCCAATGCTGACTTTTCTGTAAAAGTATAATAAATGAAAGCAGACAAAAAATGATACCTTAATTTTGAAATGCTAGTTCAACATTGGGAAGTGTATAAATAACACTCGGGTGTTAATCGGTGAATATTCTGGAATTTGCATCCGTTTTATCATTGAGTGGCGTACATAATACGCCATCAGTGTTATTACAAGTTTGTGGAATTTTTTTAGATTACCATCAATATAAGTTAAATCCAGTGCTGAGATTTTTTTAATTTTTTTTTAATTTTTTAATTTTTTAAAGAGAATGTGTGTAAGAAATTCAAGTTGTTATTATGTATATTAAAATAATTTAATCAGTTAGTTAACAGGATACGACTATGCTCGTGAATTTAGCGCATTTTACCATTTAAAACTTCTACCAAAATTTTTGTATCCCAATTTTTCCTTTATTTAATAGTGGAATGTCTCTAAATTGTCGTTAAATGCAGAAAATTTATGCTTCAAAAATTCTGGTAGTTATTTTTAATAAACATGATGTTAAATAGAAAACACTGCCGGAACTCTACAATTTGTTAATTATGTTTTATGTATTTATTTTTTCTACTTTTAATTTCTAAAGTCAGTTGAGAAATACGTTCTTAAATGAAGCTTTATTGCCATTAATATAGGGTAAAATGTCATTTGTCTTAAGGCATTGATGATAATGCATATTTATAGCAAAAATTTGTTTTTAAGCGTGATATGTTGGTATTCTTGATGAATATCAGTGTCGTAGTTAAGCTTTATACTGCACTTTGTTGTAATTCACTGATGCTGGTGCGAGAGAGATATGCACTTCTATTACCCATTTCTGATAAACATGTGTAATTGTAAATTATGTCTTTTCCAGTGATTAATATCATACTTTCAGAGATATATGTCACTTCTAACTGTACTATTGATTGAAAGTCATGTTAATAGAAATTTCTTATTTGAAACTAGATTTGTAAAACAGGTAATTTCGTGTAATGATATGTCGTATATTTTAATATATAATATCTCTTCAGTATACTCATTTATACGTTTAATACACCACCAACAAAAAATGAACTTTGAGGATTTATTTAGACATTGAATATAAAATAATAGCCTACGTTTTGATAATTGTTAATTTACACATCAAAAATTGTTCCGCATGTAAAAAAAGCGTTTTAAAACAATCATATATACAAAGAATTTCGTCGTTTTTTAGTTCTGTGTACATACATATTTTTTAAGAATTTACTTCTATATAACTATGTATTCTCGGGAGACAATTAATGTTGTTAAACATTTTACTCTTTGCAACATTATGACATTCTTTTACTGCTCATATGTGGAAACGAATACATAAAAAGATATAATTTAATATTCGAAATAAAATATTATTTTTTTCTGAGGATAATGTTAGAACATGAAAACTTTACTTTCAAAATTTCTTCTTTTGATAAAAAGTAAGGTAAAAAAAGAATTTTAATTAGCAAAATAAATGCTGGGCAGTTGGTTTTGTCACTAAAAAAGAACTTTTACTTAAGGGGTCATAGGACTTAAAATGTTAAAAAATGAAATTTTTTGTCATTTTATATCTGAAAAAGCTTACATTAAAAGATCACTACAAGATCTTTAAAGGTGGTAATAGATACATATTTCTTCTTTCATTTTATATTCTGTTCGGTTCATAATGGAGAAAATTAGTTCTTATAGGGATTTTTAAACTTGCCGAGCAAAAAAAATGAAATCACAGGTTGCGCGTATGATTACAAAAGCATTTCTGTATATAAAAAAAGTTTTCTTTCTAATTATAGTTGAGAAACTTGTACTTACACTGAACCTAAAATGAATGTTTATTTATAGCATTTTTATGTTTTAAAAACAAAATTGTATCTTGCTTATATAAAATTTTCAAAATTTTGGCAATGTAACAAAAAAAAAAAAAAATCAACAGAAAATATGAAAATTTAAATTCAATTACAGAGCATACCATACACTATATATCCTGAAAATTTCGTAAACAAGAACGAAAAATCATGCATGAAATATAGATTATGTATCACTTCACAACACTTATAAAATATTTTTTTTAACTCTTTACAGTTTAAAAAGTAGAAAAATTGATATCTAAGTAAACAATTTGGAAAACGCATAACATATGTAAAAACCCAATTTTAGGAATTACCAACATTGTCTGGAAAAATATCCGAACTCTTTTGTACATTCCATATATGATCTATAAATTTGTATATGTAATACATAGAATGCTAAATTTTTGTTCAGTTAGGAAACGCGTAGCGCAGTTTAAAATTCCCCTTCTGGAATTTTCGTCAATAAACGGAAATATACTCGAGAACTTTTGTGCTGTCCTGTATATGATCTATAGATTTTATACACACCAAGTAATAGGCTAACTAGTCGTTGGGGGCCACCGTAATACTTACCCATCATGGATATGCATAATGTAAAATATTAAAATTAAAATGTGTAAACTACTTATAAAATGCATTGCAATTCAAATAAAATCGTGGCTTGATGACGTCACAAACTTTAAAGGCTCGATGACTGAATTGCTTGAAAGAGCTTTTTCCTTATAACTCCAAAAATAATAATCCTATTAACTAGCGGTTTATTGCATCTGATTAAGCGTCAAATTTCCAATTCAAATATATCTTTGAAGTGAAATTTGGATGAAATACAGGGTCATGAAAAATCGAAGAGTGTGGAAAATAGGATTCCAAATATCTCGGCAACTAATTATCCGATCGACTTCATGCTTTATTCAAAATTTATGTTTTTTATTGTCTTTTATATTCATTTCTTAAAATAAACAATTTCGAAAATTTTTATATACCTTTCATCAGAACGAATATTTCGAGAGTCCGAAAAAAATTGTTCCGGTTAATCGAGGTTATTGAAATGAAATAGGCTTCTTCCCATTATTACATACTAAGTACATACCAAATTGCAAGTCTCTATCTCAATTTTTTCGGGAGATAGAGCGTTTACAGACACACACACAGACACACACACAGACACACAGACGGACGGCAAATTTTTTTTTCTAAAAATATGTTTTTCGGAATCTCCAGTGTCTGAAACGTGTAAATCCGTCAAAAAATTTTTTCGATTTTCAAAACGATTACAAGACTTACCCTATACTACGTATGATGGGTAAGTAAAAATAAGTTAAATTTAAAAACGCGTTCAACAATTCAAAAAGCACTTCCATCAGTTATTGCTAACAGACAGTACCGAATTCTGTTGTGCGTCCCTGTAGTAAATGAACGATGAATGTTATATGCACAATATTCGGCTATGATGTCTTTTACTCACGCACCGTTTTTTTTCAATCCGTTATAAAAATAAAAAAAAAAGTCTCCAAATTTAGATTATTTCCTTTAATGGTAACGTGGTTAATGTACTAAGTTATTTGTTAAGGTTTGGCGTGTGCTTAGAAATCACGCTAATCCAAAAGTCGTCAAACATCTGTGCGTGAGTGCAACACATCTGTTCCCAATATTCTATAGTAATCCTCTTGTAATGCACCTTATATCAATTTCAATACGTTTGAAATAGTGAAACATTATTAAAACAGACCACAAACGAATTTTCTGCACAGACCGTGATGTAACGGAATTCTTTTGAGTGCCTTTGTAAAGGAACTATA
Source organism: Maratus michaelseni (assembly GCA_963931845.1). NCBI lineage: Eukaryota > Metazoa > Arthropoda > Arachnida > Araneae > Salticidae > Maratus > Maratus michaelseni. Next base: position 44,162,848 of record OZ007592.1, on the reverse strand, counting down.
AGTGCCATGCACACCATATTCTATAGTAAGCCTCTTGTAGTGCACCCCAGTGATATATATCAATTTCAATACGTCTGAAATTGTGCAACATCATTAACCCTTCTTTGCATTGTGATGTAAATTTGCATCACTGTTTATTTAACTTTTAATAAATAAATCAACTTCTTCGCCACCACTATATTATACAGAAATATTAATCTAGTAAATTTCCCATGAACTATGTTGCTGAACAAAGTTAAAAATCTATCTTAAAATTTCTGGTGTCTAATATTTAATATATGTATAATAAAACAATTGTAAAAGAAAAACTCATGCAAAGAAGGGTTAAAATAAACCGCAAAAGATTTTTTTTCCAAAGACCGTAATGTATCACAATTCTTTTGAGTGTCCCTGTAAAAAAACTATAAGTACTACTATAGTATACTACACTAGTAGTATACTACACTCTTCATTTTCAATACCGAACATGCCACAGTAAATCTCAATAACATATATCAATTCCATGACAATTCAAATATATTTACGCGAGTTAGAATACGGACAGACCGACAAACGGCAGACAGACAGACAGACAGACAAACCGAATTCATAAACGTTTTTAAACTGTATTGGAAAATGTTAAAAGCTATCAAAAAAATTAAACTACCTTAGGCGCAATGCCCCAAAATCACATTTTGCGAAATAGGACTTTAAAGTCCTTTCTTTGAGAATAACCAATATTTTTTACAGCTATTAAGGGTGTGATTCGTTTTGTTTTAAAATGTACAGAAAAGATTACTTTTTAATATTTATGTTTTTTTTTTCAAAGATTGATTTTTTTATTTTATTTTATTTTTTTAAGTTTAAAAGCCCTGTGATCTAAGTAAGAAAATCTAAACTTTTCAAAAAAATTTGAAATTATATATTGTCTAAGTAATTCAAAATCTGAATTCCGATTTTGTTCCAAATCACTTTTTAGATGCAATATTGAACTTGCTAAATCGCAGAATATAGTATTTGTTTTGTTCGGAAAGTTTTTTTTTTTTGTTTGGTACCGCAAAATTTTGCTAGCCAATTGTTAGACGATAGCTATCGGAATTTTTGTATAATAATTAATTGATAGAATTTTCCGGTGCGAGCTAACTTTTTCAAACAGAAATATCTTTACGAACAATCCAATACATTATGTGTGTTTGCGGTTGACAAATATTATTAATTAAAAAAATGGCGATATTATTGTTCAAATTGAGATTCTTTAAAAAAAAAAGAATTTTTGTTCGTCGTTTACTTCGAATACTTTGCACTCGGGTGTTGTTAGCACTGATAACTACGCCCGTGTTCCTTTTTCGTCTGTTAGACACTTTAAATGTTTCATCTACGTAAAACTGCTCTCTTTTTTTAATGATCACGTGTATTATTCACATACTGAGTATTCGAACCGAATGAGTAGCGACATTTCGTCCTTTCAGCCTGTAGCGTCCGCGGTAAGGCTGCTACCTTGTAGTTTAGTCATTGCTGAGTTTATTAATGTTAAAACATATTTATTTAAGCTAAGCGGTCAAGGAGTGTGGTCGAGTCACTTGACGAATTTAGTCTATGCTATGCAGCAAGTAACAAAAATGAGTCACTAACTCAATTTGCACAGGAAATAACTAGAGACGTTTATAATAAATTATAACACCTTGTAATAATATATTTCTTTTAAACGCTGAAAGGTGTAAACTAACAACATAATATACAGTAAAATAACTTTATTAAATTGTTGACATGTTTCGGCTCTCTCCGAGCAATTTTCCAAAAACAAATGAGAATATTCTATAATTGCACGGTCTTTGAAATAATTCTTTGAAATGCTATCATTTAATTTTCATGTACTTTTTAAAATTACGCACGTTATCTTTTAATTTTACTTGTTTGTTTTTTCTTTCCATATTTGTAATCATGGGATAACTCGAGCCAGAATTTCGGTAAGGTGCTTACATTTATGACAAACACAAAGATCTTAAAATCAAAGTTAATACTTTTACCTGTTTTAAATCATGTCTTCATGTTTCTTTTACTGTAACATAATTTTTAATCACATGTTTAGCATAAAATGATTATGCTCTTCTTATTAATAAAAATATTAAACAACTGAGTTTTGATGCAATACAACATGATTTTCAAAACAACATCAACAACAACAACAAAAGACATATTCACTGATATATTCGTTAGTCCATGATCTAATTTACATGACTGTTGGGTGAGTAGATGTTAGAGTATGGAGGGGTGGCGGTGTTGTATGGAAAATCAATGCAGAATGATTAATTTATTATTTATTATAAAAAATCGAGAGAGGTTTATTGATTCATAACGCATCCATTGATTACTTGATATTCTTTAGTTTATCCATAACACTTCATCATTTCATATTATTTGCTTTATGCATTTTAAAGTATCTTTATTAATATTTAATTAACTTTTTTGATTTGTGTGGGACAATGTCATATGTAAAGCACTTAATCAATCATCTTACTTTCTTATAACAATATTTGTCTTATTTAAATGTTTCCTTCACCCTTTTATTTAATATTACTTTTATAGATATATAATATTATTCTGCATTGTCATGCAATTTATTAATTTATTTATTTTTCTTGTATTATATTTTATGCATAATTTTATAAATCATTAATTTAATTAATGTATTCTACGATCTCTGAACTTTTAATTCATTACATACATCAATTTTCTTAATTTACTACTTTGATTTACATATATTTTTTAAATTGTAAGATTTCTGATTTTCCATATTGCACTGCGACTAGATGGCAGTACTGTTCCGTAATTTCTGTTTTTATCGAGATATTTAACCTTGTGTGACAAGTTGGTTCGAATCATGGAGCTTGAATATTATCGAATCATTCATTTCTCTTTTACTTCATCTACTGAATTTGTAAATATATATTTGAATTCTGCAACAGTTCCAGAAATATTTCATTAATTCCCTTCTTCTAATTTGATTTATCTTTTCTTGTTCATGTATTATATGTTTTCTGGATATTGTTTCTGGTAGAACGTCAAATTTTGATTTTTGTATTCCCCCCTTTATGTGTGATGTTCCTATATGTATGTATATATAATATATATTTCACCACAAATATGTACCACCAAATGTAAATGCATGAAAGTAGGTGCATATGAAGGAACAATAATATTGAATAAACTAAAAATAATAAAATTAACAGTTTAATATTCAAACACCCAGGCAAAGGATCGCCTTTTTTTGCCTCAGTGGATGGAAAAGGAGAAAACAAAATATATAAACAAACTCCACTCTCACCAAAGAAATTAATTTCAGCAGGTTTCTAAAGACGTATCAATCCTACATTCAAAATAATTAAAGAAACATATATTATATGTAAATACATAAAATTCTGGAACTTAATAGTAAACATAAAAATATGATAAACACAATAAAAATAATAAGCAAAATAGAAAACAAAAATAAATAATTTCAAATTAATTAAAGCAATATTTGAATAGATTTAAACAGTATTTTAATAGAATTTATAATTGCTAGTAAATAGAATGTAAGTTGAACACCCCTTCACCCAGACCCGCTTGCAGTCATATTGGAACAATTATTCCATACTTAGCATGGGTATGAGAAATATCTTTCACCTGGGAACAAGTAAATTACAATTATCTCTGCATATCCAAAAACAATATCCAGTAATTCCAAATTCTTGTCTTTTCCTTCATTTCAAACATCTCCAAAACTCTTTCGAAATTATGAAAATTAATAAACTGAAAAAAATTAATATTTTAAAATAATTAATTACATTGGTTTATATTGGATTGTCCGGAAAATTCGTGCCTGTTTGGAATAATCAATTCGCACCGGAATATTCTTTCAATTCATATTTACACATTAATTCCGATATCTAATGTATGATAATTAACGGCAGAATTTTCCGGTACGAATTAATTTTCTCAACCGGCACGGATTTTCTAAACAACTTAAAATTTCCTGATCAAACTTCAGCCAATTTTCGTCATTTTAAGTATCCCTGCTGCCTTAAAGATAGATAAAGCTCAATTTCTTTGTCATTTAAAAGGACACTCATGTAACAATACTTGTAACAAATGAATAAATTTGAGTAAAACCAATTCTTTTTGGTAGATATATACATCGAATGTTCAAACTGAAAAATATAATTAATAGTCTAAAATATTAAATACAAGGTTTATAATTCACGATCAAACTTCAGCTAATTTTCTTTATTTTAAGTATTTCCAGTCCCCTTAAAGATGATTAAAGTGCGATTTCTCTACCATTTAAAAGTACTCTTGTAAAACAATTAGTAACAATTGAATAAATTTCAGTAAAACCAATTATTTTTTGTAGATATGTACATGCAATGTTCAAAGTAAACCAGATAATAAAGTCATCAATAAATAAAAAATAAAATACTTTGATTATGTCTCTGATATTTTTTTATGGAATGACTGTTATTAGAAGTGTTCCGTGGGATCATTTATCTCAGATCGTATATGACAAGTTTTAGTTCAAAAGCATGCATAACATGCTGACGATCTTCCACGTCTGATGTGTCGTCCCCAGATCTAGCCATTGGATATGCTGAATTGATTCTTTTCCCTGTATATCACAACCAATCTCTATCAATATGCGGTCGTGCATTATCGTCTATAATTATCACAACTCTTGTCATTGAAGCAATAAAAGGACCAATAAAATTGTCTTTTAAAAATGTGATATTTATTTGCCTTTTTGGATTCAACAATGAAAACGCAACTACTATGCAAAAATGTAGTTTTGTTTATAAATATGTTCAAAATGTATTAATGTAAAAAAGGATTTGTTATTAAATTAACTTAATTTATTACATTAAGCGAATTTATTTGTCTGAAGATACATGAGTAATTATTTATCTGCTTATATTCAATAGTCTTAAAAAAATCAATATTTTTTTTTATAGACACCAGAAAAATGTAAAAATAAAATAAATATATAAAACAACATTTCATGAATGATGTAGGTTGTCTTTTTAGCATATGTCCAATTAATCATGTAATCATGCTGTCTTCTACAGACGGCTTAAGAAATACGAAGAAAAATTTGTTGTTAAGGTTCCGACGAATTCATAAGAGACTGATAAGTTACTTTATATAGTTTTTAACACACAACGTAGTTACTGTTATAATAGAATTGACAAGTAAGATTCTTTTTAAAGATGACATATCAATAAAGCAAGTTTTTTTTTCATGCGTCATTTTTATTACATGTGTTCAATAGTGAAATAAATTCTATAAACAGTCACTAACATCTTAGTAACTTTGTTAAAAGCTCTAATTGCAATGGGAATATTGTCAACCTACATTCTTTGTCAAAGACAGGCTACACTATATTCCACATTAAGTATTGAACACGTAATGAACATTTCACATTTTTGAGGACTGAAGCTGTATTTTTCAAAATTTTATATAAAATATAAGATCGCAATGTGGTATACATACCCAAGAACTTGTTAACAGTAGTTTTGAGAAATAAATAGATGACACTGTAATGCCGGATTATTGCTGCGAGTGAGAATATCAGAATCCCTTTATCGAGCATTCAGTATGGAAGTTATATGTTGTTAATTTGAGCCGATGATGTTTCGTGAAAAATAACGTAATAGAATAACATAATTGTATTTTACAGCTATATGAGATATTTTCTAATTTGGTTTTAATAATGCGAATACCTTTAACCCCTTCGCGACGAGCGTCCTTTACTGAATTTTTAATCTGTTACCACCGGTTTTTCAAAACAGAAATTTTCACCTAATTGAATCGCAAAAATGCTATGATTAGATAAAGAAAACCTTACAATAAAAATTAACTGGTTGGAATAATCGAGGATTCTGAGCATCTTATGCGTCACGTATTCGTGTCGCTCGTCCGCAAGCGGTTAAAGCAATGCATCTTTATCATTATAAGATGGAAGAATTACGAGATTCTTCTTTTTCAAACTATTTTATGTCCTTTGTACTGTTGTACAAATTAAATGCAGTTTGACGCCAAAAAATGAAAAAATCTAATAGAACTTTTAATTACGTGAGCTCCGTTAGTAGCATAAAGAATATTGAGTCTGTAATCGATTTCCCGCCAAATGTTTTTAACATTAGCGGTGTAACAGCGAGGATTGCGAATTGTATCCTTTCTTTTAAAACGGAAATATCAGAAAAAGGTGTAGGATAAACTATATCTATAAGGATACAGTTTTGACTATTACAACGCGAATATTAAAAAACACTTGGCAGGAAATCGACAACAGATCCCTCTTCCAACTAAAGAAGGTCACATAACACTACACTGAAGATATTGTAAAAAGTATCTATAAGATTTCTTCATTCTTTTGCTGCAAACTGCATTTCATTTGACCGGATCATATTTTTTGTAATTAATCTTTAGAATGGATATATACGTATGCACATACAAGGTGCCCTCTAATGGCCGTTCTCACCCACTTAACTAGAAATAATAAAAGTGGTATCTAGGTATAATGAAATAGCTATGCGCTACTAGATGTGACCGCTTACAGCGCCACTTGGTGCAAAATGGTGGAGTTATCGTTCCTATCTCGAAAAAGATACGAGATATGGGAAAATGTGTATTCTGCAAAGTTGTAGAGCATCATAGACTTAATACGAAAAGACGCCTTATGAACATGAATTGTAAAAACATAATGCTAAAAACAGGGATTTGTTTGTTCGTGATTTCCGAAATTGTGTCGTCACGAAAATTGAACAAAAGGAGAAAAGATTATATTTTGGGTGAAAAACGATCCCGCATCAAGCATAGTGGTATCGGTTGTAATTCCCAATCGAGATGACTGTGGTTCAAGCCCCGCGGGGTGCATTCTTGTAACGATTGTCTTTACAAATATTGGATAATATGCAGGTCATGCAAAATCGTGTCGCAAAACGTACCAACTCAAAACAATTTGAGCTTGGTGTGCGAAATATGTGCGGTATGCAAATACGTGTGAAACAATACGCCTGTTCATCTTAGACAACGATAAAAAATGTATTTCTTCGAGGTTGTATGTTACAGATCATGGAGCGATTTTCCAAAAATGAGTATTGTGAGATGGTTAAACTCTACGGTGAATGTGGGCGCAAGGCACAGATTGGCAGCGCGGTTGTATCGACAACGTTTCCCTGCAGACCCGAATTCTTCTCATAAAACCCCCCTAAAGGTTGTAAAACGTTTAAGGGAGACAGTCTGCATGACCCAGCCGACCACGAACATCTTCCTGTTGGATTCTGCATCACGCCGCTCCGGTCACCCCTCACAATTGAACTCCATTCTCAATTTAATCCAATAATATAATATAAATTTCCTCCCGACTTGACGTTTGGGGAGGTAAAAACAATTTGACAGTCGTGAAACGACCACGCTCTCACATATCCAAACAGCAGCACAAGAGAGATAAGCGGAAACTGTCGCCTTTGAAAAATATGCTTTTGGTAAAATCCTAAACGAATTAGGTGCCCCTCTATATGGGCCAACACCTCATCAGGCATTACTGAACGGTTATGCCGAAAGACGCTATGCATGGAAAAACATTGTTATGAACCAGATTGAGGCCCAGCCAACATTCTTCGCAGATATAGTGTGGAAGGATGAGGCATGTTTTTCGCGGAATAAAATGTACAATAGGCAGAACACCCATTACTGGGGGCTGGAAAATCCAAAAGTGTAAGGAAATAATATGAAAAACACATACCAAATTTAAAAATCTAATTTTAGACATTACTATCAGTACTAGAAAAAAATCCGAGTTCAGGCTGTACATATATCTATAGATTTGTATATATACTGCATAGTTCGCTAAAATTTAGTTCCGAAACGTAAAAATATATCATTCAGGAATTTCCTTCAATAAACCGAAATGTATTCGATATCTTTTGTGCTGATTTATAGCGCCTATACATACCAAGTAATATGTAAAATATTAGTTAAATTTACAAACACGGACAACAAAAAACACACTTCTGCCAATTGTTGTTCATAGACAGTACTGTAACCGAATTCTTTTGTTTGTCCCTGTAAATGAACGACTCTTGTAAGACTCTTGTAGTGCACTACAGCGATATATATCAATTTCGATATGTTTGAAATAATGTAACATCATTAAAATACACCGCAAACGATATTTCCCCACAGACCATAATGCAACGGAATTATTTTGAGTGCCCCGGTAAATGAACTGTTAATGCAATACATAATTTTCAATACCAAACATGCCATAGCCTCAATAGCATATATCCATCGCATGGCAATCCGAGTATATTTACGCAAGTTAGAGTACGGACAGACAGACGGCAGATAGACAGACAAACCAAATTCATAAACACTTTTCAACTATTTTGGAAAGTGTTGAAAATAGCCTTCGCAGGCGATTTCTTAGAATGTTGATTTTTGTGACGCTAATTATTAAAAAGAAATCACACTATTTAAAATGAAAGGAATATAAATAAAATTACTTTAATCTGTTCAGATACCAGTAAACTTATAAATTGATTTCGAAGATAATTTCGAAAATGATGCAAATTCATTTATTTCATTTTTTCCATTTTTCAATTTTTTTTTGTATTTGTTTATGAATTTTGGAAGCAGAATTAATATAAATAGCTAAACTATCATTCTTATTCCGACAGCTGTCAAAATATTCTTTTCGCCATATGTATAATAACTTTCACTTTGCCTTTATCACCATTATTTAATAAATTTAATCATATATGACATATTTTGGAAGATTGTTTATTTCTTTAATGTTTTTATTGAAAACGTTAACTATTTAATATTAAATAATTATAAACTTAATTATTTACTACGCATTGTAAAATTTACTCTTTGAATAAAGATTTATTTCATTAAAAACGTTGTTTGGAAATTTTATTAAAATTTTAGTGAATAGAATTTTTTTATTACATACTAGCTAACCCGACCGGCTTTGTCCGGGCCCGAGATAATAACAATGACCGTAGATAATAACAATGCAAATATGACCGTAATCGGCCTCATAGAACCCGAGATTGAAAGCGCATCCTGGTGGTCGAAAGTGCATCTAAAATATTTAAGCCGACATAATCGGATCGGGCCCATAGAACCAGAGATACTCCTTTAGTTCCACCTTCCACCGCCAGGAGACGCAATATGATCTGGAAAAGGCCTTTTCAGAACACTCGACCCAACCAAATTTCATAGTTGAATCGAAAATTAACCAGGTAAACATTGCCAAAAAAACGGAAATCGCGAATGTGGATTACGTAAACTGTAGATTTCGAAAGGATTAATGTAGATATTTTTAAAAACCCAAAGGTACGTTTTGAAGAAAATGAACGTGTCTATGATCTGGAGTCTACTGTTTGTCCGTATTCGCATTTCCCGAGTCGAAGCCGTTTTTTAAATCTGGGTCGAAAAACGAAAATCGCGCGAGTGAGTTTTGGAAATGATTTTCTTTCGGAGGGTTAAAATTAAAATTTTTCAAAACGGATACCAGATTAAAAAAGCAAAGGGATGTAGATTAGGTGCGGTATTTTTAGGTTTTTATATCTTAACGCCGATTTAAATTTTTTAACTATAGGAGAAATCGTTAAAAATGCAAAATTGACTTTGGCAATTGATTGGCAACATGATTTATATAGAGTATAGAGTAAGTGGCAATTATAGTTCGTTTAGATGGAACGCACAAAAGTATGCTATGGCATTAATATCTTTGGGGGGAAAGCATTTAAAGTGTATTTTAATGAAATTGATATACATTAATGAGGTGCAGTAGAACATGTTTTCTGTAGATTTATTGAGTGCATAGAATTTTTCGTTTATTTACAGAGACACTCAAAAGATTTCAGTTACAGGACTGACTATCTGCCATAATTACTGGATTTCAGTTTTAAGCGGTGATATGCATTTAAAATGTTTATTTTTAGAATATTATAAAGGTGTGTACTTCAAGTACAGTGTTACACGATATAGAATTCGCACACATTACAGGCTATGGACAGCAATTCCAGAAAATGAAATTTTACTCTGTTGTGATTATTTTTTAATATTGTTTAGTTAGATATCTCATTGCATTGTATAAACAATAATGACATTTCTTAACAATATTCCGACAGTGTTGGAAAGTGTTTCACAATCTATACCGTAGTGCATGATTTTTTGTTCTTGTTGTTATTACTATAATATATTGACGATACATAATATTTTCTTACAGAGTTATTTCAATGTATAACATGAAAGGAATACTTTCTGTAAAGTCTTTATTTATGTCGATAGCGAATTTATTTTTTAATCTGCGTAGCTGTCGATAAATCGGTTTATCTGATTGCCTTTCTATCTTTTCGACAGCAAATAAAAGGATTAATTTCCTGAAATGAATAAAAAATGTGAATAAATAAATGTGGAATATACATATCTATACTAATAAAACAAAGTTTCGCTCTCTCTCTGTGTGTGTTTGTTTGTTTGTCTGTTTGTTTATCTGCGATGGCTAGCAAAATCTAGCCCACCTAGAATCCTGAAAATTTAGATTTAGGTAGTCCAAACCCTCTCCTGGTGCATCTGAGCCACATAATTTTAATATTTTGAAAATTAGAGTAGTTATTAGTAAAAACTGATCAAAGATCACAAATAAAAAATCATTCTTCCGAAATCCGCGTGCGCATGCTCAGAAGCTCTTTATCGGTTTATCCGTAAGTAGAAGAAACAAAGCACGTGTCAACCCGTTTCTTTTTTAGTTTTTCTAAATTTGCCATGGGCGACCGGCTAAAAATACGATAAAACCGTCTATATATTCTCAAGGAACGTATTTTTACGTCTCGACTGATCTTGTTGGTTTGAAAACATTTCACATTTAATCTCATTTTAAACATCTGTAGTTGTTTTTGAAAAATTAGAATATTAACCCTTTGAAAAAAATTCGCGCGCAGGAGTCACTTTTGTTAATTACGGTTTTCTGCGATATATGAAATCTGTCATCCGCTCTCTCTCTCTATACAAAAAAAAAAAAAAAATAAATAAATAAATAAAAGAAAAAAAAAAGAAGCGCTCTCTTCAAAGAAAAAAAAATCTAAAGACATCTGGTTTAGGTAGAAACCTTTAGTTAAAAAAAATATTCACGTTAACCCCTTCGAAACCGCGGACATTATTACACAGAGTACATCTACGGAGCAACGACTGGCAGACACACTATGTGTAATAATGTCCGCAGTCGACACTTTGAACAATTGTTGTAAAATATTTGTTTTCTCTGGACATCACGAGCTGTGTTGTACCTATTCTGTGCAATAAATAATTTTCTGGTGGACTTTTTTTTCATCTTAAGGAAATATAATGCAGTTTTTTTTTTATTTAGGCGGGGAGGGGGGGGGGGGGGGGTGACGCAGAATTTCTTTCTGCTCCGGACACCAGAAAACGTAGCTACGCCACTATCGAGTTCGCAGGTATTCGTTACACCGCTTTTTGTTTTTCAGCGCTTGACGCCATTCTACTACTGGTCGCGAGCTGCAATCTTCGTACTGCTACGCTTCCATGTTTCTACGCTTTAAACCAGCCATACTCAATCTGCGGTCCACGGGCCATATGTGTCCCGAGACACATAATCTATTTCCTACTTTTAAAAATTTGAGGTATGCAAGGAAGAAAAAAATATATATATTTAAGACATTTACTATTGTTTTAGATATTTTTATGGAAAGATATTATGCTATTTATATTTAATTTAAAATTATGTAAAACTTTGTAAATATCATTTGCTTAGTGGAAAGTTTTTTTGTGTGTAGTCATATTTGCGTTAGAGTGGTATATGAATTTTTAAATCTTCAAACTAATCAATCAGATATATTATTTCTCCTGTCAACATCCCTTTTTTTCTGAAAATACGAAACGCAGAACGACGAATGAGATAGAATATGAAAGGATTTTGAAAACGCTTCTGACATAGCACACTTAACATTTCGTTAAAACATGTTTTCGATTAAAAATTGCTGATAATTAAAAATTAAATCGGCATTGTTTTCCTAAATGAAATGGAAGGTTTTCCTCAAAACATTGTTGCCAAAAAAATAAAATACCACATTATATGATGCTCAGCAATTATTATAAAAAACACCGCACGGGTTAATTTTATATTTATGATTTAAAAGCGAAATTTAAATTGAAATGTTTAGATTTATATTTCTATGTCCCATGTTTTTCCCGAAGCGGATGACGTCATCCTCTAATGCAGTTAAAATACGATTGTTATTTTTTTTTTCTCGCGCGTGCCTTTAGCAATCTTGGATCAGTTTTTACTCTAACTTTCATGGAATAAATTAGATGATATTCTGGATTGACTAACAACTAAATGTTGTTTACAGATATCCTTGCTTTTTCTTTAGAAGTTTAAACCTGCATCTAATAACTATTACATATTGATAAAAAATGGTACTTCTCTTTTATCCCGTCGACCACTTTTCATAACAAAAAACTATCGCCAAATAAACGGGAGAACGTTGCCATTGGAATATCAAAATAAATAAATAAAATATAAGAATTTAAGGACACAATTGTTATTTTAATTAATGAAATAACTAATAGACCGTGAGCCGGCAGCACAGACAATCACCTCATCGAGTTCACGGCTGAAATTCCAGAATTAGTTATAACTCGATGCGCATATTAAAACGCAATCTGTCTGCCAAGTCATATCTTGGTGGAAAACACGTGAAAACCCGATTTTAATGGTTGACTCGTAGGTTTACCATTGTGTTTTCCTGCACGCAGTTCTCCATGTTTTCATACTTTTGGGTGCAGGAAAACACAATGGTAAACCTATGAGTCAACCGATAAAATCGGGTTTTCACATGTTTACCACCAAGATATGACTTGGCAGACCGATTGCGTTTTAATATGCGCATCGAGTTTTAACTAATTCTCGAATTTCAGCCGTGAACTCGATGAGGTGATTGTCTATACTGCCGCCTCCCGATCTATAATAAACCAGTAAAACATAATGAAAAACACACGCAAATGTCGAATTAAAAACCACTTGATGATTTAAAAAACACGTATAATGCTTCTGACATCAAGTAAATGGGACTGCATTTTTGGCGTTTAATCCTACAATTTGGCGATAGTTTTTTGTTATGAAAAGTGGTCGACAGCATAATAGAGAAGTACCTAAAAAATATTAGATTTCAGTGTGAAATCCTCGCACGGGCCCTCTGGTCATAATTTAAAATTAATTAAATTTGCACTGTCTTATTTTTTAAGAATAAAAAGTGGTTTTGCATTGAGAAAAAATCTGATTTATTAAAGAAAAAATATTGATTTTTTTTTTTTTTTTTCTTTTTTTTTTTTTTTTTAGAACTTGTAAATTCTGCTTTCTTATATCGCGTTTTGTACTCATTAAGAACTATGAATGATCATATTTATTTTATTGCTTTGTTGTATTGTTTTGTTATTTTACTATTTTAATTATCTTTGTGATTGTATTATATTCACCCTCCTTCCGTTATTAGATACAAGCGTAGTCTTTTGAGGCCCTCCTAACGACGTAGAAAACGTGTCTTGCAGCCCGCGAGAAAAAAAAAAGTTGAGTACAGCTGCTTTAAAGGCATACTTTTGTCAGTTTTAACCTTTGCACTGATGATGGAGCTTTTGAAGCTCCGAAACAGTTGTCTGCCTTTTCACACATATTTACATTTGTGATATTTTTACGTTATCCAATTATTTCTTAGCAGTAGATATACTTCTTACTTTATATTAAAACAAACAAAGCAGTTTAGAAAAAGAAAAAAAAATGCTATATTGGGACAGAAAATTTATTGCTTATTTATTAAAAATTTTCCAAACTCTTTCTTTCAAAATAATCTATAGTATTTTATGGTAAGTCATTCATGTTTTAAAGTAAAAAAAAAAAAAAAAGAAAAAAAACTAGATATCATGCGTCAAGCATAGATTATGTAACACTTTCCAACACTTCCAATATACTTTTACAAATCTTTACCGTTTAATAAGGTGAAAGATGATGTCTATGTAAACAAAGTCAAAGTCAAAACGGGCGGGGAGGCCAACCTTTCACCTTAAGCACAACTAGCTCCGTCCATGTCTAAGTAAACAAAGTCAAGGTCAAACTAGGTGAGGAGGCCTACCTTTCGGCTTAAGCTCAACTAGCCCCGCCCAGGTGTCTAAGTAAACACATTAGAAAATCATAACATATTTCAAAACCCAATTTCAGGAATCATCAACAATATTCAGAAAAATATCCGAATGATTTTGTGCAGCCCTGTATATGATAAATAGATTTGTTCATATACTACACAGAGTGCTAAAATTTAGTTCAGTTAGGAAACGAATGGCAAAGATTAAAATTCCCTTTCTGGAATTTTCCGTCAATAAACGGAAATTTGCTCGAGATTTTTGCGCTTCCATGTATATGATCTATAGAATTTATACACACCAACTAAAAGGCAAAAAAACTAGTTAAATTTAAAAACGCGTATCGCAATTGAAAACGCACTTCCAGCAATTATTGTTACTTCAAGCGAATTATTTCGTGTGTCCCTGTAAATGAACGATGAATGCTATGTACACAGTATTCTATAGTAAGCCCCATGTAATGCAACTCAGTGATATATATCAATTTCAATATGTCTGAAATAGTGAAACATTATTAAAATAAATTGCAAACGGTTTTTTCCCCATAGACTGTAATGTAACGGAATTCTTTTGAGTGTCCTTATAAAGAAACTATAAGTGCTATGCACACCCTATTCTATAGTAAGCCTCTTGTAGTCCACTTCAGTGATATATATCAATTTCAATATATTTGAAATGGTATAACAGCTTTAAAATAATCCGCAAATGATTTTTCCCCATAGACCGTAATGTAACGGAATTCTTTTGAGTGTCCCTGTAAAATAACTGTAAGGGCGACACACTTCATTTTCAATACCGAACATGCCATAGGAAACATAAATAACATATTTCAATTGCATGACAATCCGAGTATATTTACGCGAGTTCGAGCACGGACAGACAGACAGACAAACCGAATTCCAACACTTTTCAACTATGTTGGAAAGTGTTAAAAAGAAGAAATTATATCGAAAGCTGTATATCTTCTTCAGTTAAATTAAAAAATTTACATTTGATTATTTAATATATATATTTTGTTTTTGTTTTTGTTTTTTTATGAAACAAAAAAGAACCGAAAAAGGATTAAATGCAGTTTTATTCCTTGCATAGGTATTAAAACATACATATTAAAGTATTAAAGATATAGCAGACAAGATTATAGAAATACAAACTTTCCTTTAGAACTACATTACTTTCGGAAATAAATAGTTAATGTACCATATATAGTACGAATGTTTATCTTCACAAACAAAAAAAGATCTTTACTCCACTAATGGTCGTATGGGAACCAATCCCAACTCTTAAAAGGTTTTATTGTATATATATTAAGTGATGAATTATTTGTGGAAACTTTCTACATATACAATCGATTTGCGTTAAATGTACAATTATGACTATACATTTCGATGAATATGAAACAAAACTATTTCAAACGTTATGGTTTCCAAAGTATGAAAATTAGTTAACCTCCTGTAACGTTGAATTCCCACCGGAATTTAAGAAAGAATTTAGTTCAAAATAAGAATAAGCAATTTTTCAACTTTATCTTGTCAAAGTTAAGAATATAAAATTTAATTAAAAGTTTCTGTTTGAATCGGATTAAAATTAGGTGGTATATAATATATACCAGCGCCCCTCAAAGGGTTAAAACAAAACTTTTCACTAAACAGAAGACGTCATATTTAACAGAAAAAAAATATACTTTAGTTAGTTAGACACTTCATTTGTAATATGTATAACAAATAAAACAGCAATTTCGTTATTCTATTGGCTATTTAGTGCCTAAATGAAACTATTTGTAACTGTGTAATAACTATGCATTAATTTAGTTAATTATGGGAACAAATATTTCTTCGGAAAAGGTGTGACAAAAATTGTGATTTATGAAAAAAAAAAGTTTTATCAACTGAGTCTACCGATTATAAGCCATAAAAAGCGATCAGTGTATTCTTTTGTTTTACAATGTTGTATTTGACACAGGTAAGAAAGTTTTGAAAAATGTGAAGTGAATAACGTAACACGAGAAAAAGTAGACAGTGCGTATTTTTATATCTATATATGAACGTTATTGCTCAAACGCAATAAATTCGTACGTATGTGTTAGAACATTTCTATGTAACAAAAAGGCAAAAACAGTTAGTTCAAAGTGTTTTATTTCAGTCACATTTTTATACAAATATATATCTCATGTTATTTTATGAAGATGTCACTTGAAATTTGACTTATAAGCTTATAACAATTTTTGAAGTAATACCGATAAACAATATTAGAATGAACCGTATCAATAAATGTAATTTAATTATAAAAAGTACTTAATAACTCATCTAAAAAGAAAATTTAACAAATACCATTAATATTTAGAGTTACAGAGTAGGTACTCTAAAAAATTAAGAAGAAAGGTTTTAACCTCTTCAGACTCGAAGGTAACATGATCCTACAAATACTCATTCATTTCTTTTGCAGAAACAAAATGACATCATAGATGATAGAAAAAAGCCTTTTTGTGAAATTGATACTTTAGGGGACTGGTAATTTAGGTTCTCAAATGTCGATCTAAAATTACTAAGTCATCTAAAATATCAAAGCCTCTTCAAACCTGAAGCTAACATAATACTACAAAAACACATTCATTGCTTTTGCACATACAAAATGACATCATAGATGATAGAAAAAAGCCTTTTTGTGAAATTGATACTTTAGGGGACTGGTAATTTAGGTTCTCAAATGTCGATCTAAAATTACTAAGTCATCTAAAATATCAGAGCCTCTTCAAACCCGAAGCTAACATAATACTACAAAAACACATTCATTGCTTTTGCACATACAAAATGACATCACAGATGATAGAAAAAAGCCTTTTTGTGAAATTGATACTTTAGGGGACTGGTAATTTAGGTTCTCAAATGTCGATCTAAAATTACTAAGTCATCTAAAATATCAAAGCCTCTTCAAACCCGAAGCTAACATAATACTACAAAAACACATTCATTGCTTTTGCACATACAAAATGACATCATAGATGATAGAAAAAAGCCTTTTTGTGAAATTGATACTTTAAGTGACTGGTAATTTAGGTTCTCAAATGTTGATCTAAAATTACTAAGTCATCTAAAATATCAAAGCCTCTTCAAACCCGAAGCTAACATAGTACTACAAAAACACATTCATTGCTTTTGCACATACAAAATGACATCATAGATGATAGAAAAAAGCCTTTTTGTGAAATTGATACTTTAAGTGACTGGTAATTTAGGTTCTCAAATGTTGATCTAAAATTACTAAGTCATCTAAAATATCAAAGCCTCTTCAAACCCGAAGCTAACATAGTACTACAAAAACACATTCATTGCTTTTGCACATACAAAATGACATCATAGATGATAGAAAAAAGCCTTTTTGTGAAGTTGATACTTTAAGTGACTGGTAATTTAGGTTCTCAAATGTTGATCTAAAATTACTAAGTCATCTAAAATATCAAAGCCTCTTCAAACCCGAAGCTAACATAATACTACAAAAACACATTCATTGCTTTTGCACATACAAAATGACATCATAGATGATAGAAAAAAAGCCTTTTTGTGAAATTGATACTTTAAGGGACTGGTAATTTAGGTTCCCAAATGTCGATCTAAAATTATTATGTCTCCTAAAATATCAAAACTTCTTCTCACCCGAAGCTAGGGTTACAGAGAAGGGAATTGGTAATTTAGGTTCCCAAATGTCGATATAAAATTACTATGTCCCCAAAAATATCAAAACCTCTTCAGACTCGAAGTTAACATGATACCGCAAATACTCATTAAATGCTTTTGCAGAAACAAAATGATATCGCAGATAACAGATAAAAAGCTCTTTTGCGAAATTGATACTTTAGGTGACTGGTAATTTAGATTCCCAAATGTCAATCTAAAATTATTGAGTCCCCTAAAATATCAAAACTTCTTCAGTCCCGAAGCTAGGGTTACAGAGTAGGGGACCGGTAATTTAGGTTTCCAAACGTCGATATAAAATTATTATGTCTCCTAAAATATCAAAACTTCTTCTCACCCGAAGCTAGGGTTACAGAGTAGGGAACTGGTAATTTAGGTTCCCAAATGTCGATATAAAATTACTATGTCCCCAAAAATATCAAAACCTCTTCAGACTCGAAGTTAACATGATACCGCAAATACTCATTAAATGCTTTTGCAGAAACAAAATGATATCACAGATAACAGATAAAAAGCTCTTTGCGAAACTGATACTTTAGGTGACTGGTAATTTAGATTCCCAAATGTCAATCTAAAATTATTGATTCCCCTAAAATATCAAAATTTCTTCTCACCTGAAACTAGGGTTACAGAGTAGGGAACTGGTAATTTAGGTTCCCAAATGTCGATATAAAATTACTATGTCCCCAAAAATATCAAATCCTCTTCAGACTCGCAGTTAACACGATACCGCAAATACTCATTAAATGCTTTTGCAGAAACAAAATGATATCACAGATAACAGATAAAAAGCTCTTTTGCGAAATTGATACTTTAGGTGACTGGTAATATAGATTCCCAAATGTCAATCTAAAATTATTGATTCCACTAAAATATCAAAATTTATTCTCACCCGAAACTAGGGTTACAGAGTAGGGAACTGGTAATTTAGGTTCCCAAATGTCGATATAAAATTACTATGTCCCCAAAAATATCAAATCCTCTTCAGACTCGCAGTTAACACGATACCGCAAATACTCATTAAATGCTTTTGCAGAAACAAAATGATATCACAGATAACAGATAAAAAGCTCTTTTGCGAAATTGATACTTTAGGTGACTGGTAATATAGATTCCCAAATGTCAATCTAAAATTATTGATTCCCCTAAAATATCAAAATTTATTCTCACCCGAAACTAGGGTTACAGAGTAGGGAACTGGTAATTTAGGTTCCCAAATGTCGATATAAAATTACTATGTCCCCAAAAATATCAAATCCTCTTCAGACTCGCAGTTAACACGATACCGCAAATACTCATTAAATGCTTTTGCAGAAACAAAATGATATCACAGATAACAGATAAAAAGCTCTTTTGCGAAATTGATACTTTAGGTGACTGGTAATATAGATTCCCAAATGTCAATCAAAAATTATTGATTCCCCTAAAATATCAAAATTTCTTCTGACCCGAAACTAGGGTTACAGAGTAGGGAACTGGTAATTTAGGTTCCCAAATGTCGATATAAAATTACTATGTCCCCAAAAATATCAAATCCTCTTCAGACTCGAAATTAACACGATACCGCAAATATTCATTAAATGCTTTTGCAGAAACAAAATGATATCACAGATAACAGATAAAAAGCTCTTTTGCGAAATTGATACTTTAGGTGACTGGTAATATAGATTCCCAAATGTCAATCTAAAATTATTGATTCCCCTAAAATATCAAAATTTCTTCTCACCCGAAACTAGGGTTACAGAGTAGGGAACTGGTAATTTAGGTTCCCAAATGTCGATATAAAATTACTATGTCCCCAAAAATATCAAATCCTCTTCAGACTCGAAATTAACATGATACCGCAAATACTCATTAAATGCTTTTGCAGAAACAAAATGATATCACAGATAACAGATAAAAAGCTCTTTTGCGAAATTGATACTTTATGTGACTGGTAATTTAGATTCCCAAATGTCAATCTAAAATTATTGAGTCCCCTAAAATATCAAAACTTCTTCAGTCCCGAAGCTAGGGTTACAGAGTAGGGGACCGGTAATTTAGGTTTCCAAACGTCGATATAAAATTACTCTGTCCCCTAAAATGTCAAAACCTCTTCAGACCCAAAGCTAACATAGTACTACAAATATTCATTCATTGCTGTAGAAACAAATGACAAACTTTTGTAGAAACAAAATGACAAACTTTTGTAGAAACAAAATGACAAACTTTTGTAGAAACAAAATGACAAACTTTTGTAGAAACAAAATGACACCGTAGATGACAGAAAAAAAACTGTTTTGTGAAATTAATACTATAGGAGCAGTGGCGGCTCATGACTTCTTTTTGAAGGCACTCAATGCATGCCTGAAATACATATTATTTTCATTCCATTACTTTTTACAAGAAATATTTTCCTTGATTAATGGTAGAACTTTCTGACAGAAAATAAATTATTCCTTTTTAATAATAGTGGTAAGAAAGGAACAAATTTAGCAGCCATCCATTTAGTGCCCCAAATAAAGCCAGTCACGAGCTGTGACTGTATAGGAGACTGCTAATTTATGTTCCAAAATGTCGATCGAAAATAACAATTTAATTATTAATAACCCAGATTTACAAAATAACAATTTTAAGGATTTTAAACAAGTGAATTATCTACAAAATCTCAAAAATTTTTATTGTTAAGTATTTAAGTTAAATAATTATGGAAATTACTTGCTTTCATAACCACACGGTCTTGAAGGCATTTTGCAAACTCAGATGAAACTAAAATTTATTTTATGAGAAGAGGAGCATCGATGCTACCATTTATTGGCGTTGGTTTAAAGCAAAAAAAAAGTATATATATATACCGGGTGGTTATAAAATAAGTTGGTGTTGGTAAAACTATTTGGATAATAATATAACTATTTGGAGCTGTCTGTAGCTCGAAGGAACAACCCGAATTAAACCAAAATCGGTACATTTACTATTCGAGAAGGGGGAAGAAGAATGGAATAATAAAAAAAATTAATTTAAATAATCACCGACAGATGGCGCTTTTAGTGTGAAATGTAATGTGTAGTATTGTGTACCGTGGAAGTGTTGCAAACCTCAAAGACTTTACTACATGTCACAACATGTGCGAAACATCTCCTGATGCGTTAGATTCCGCCGTTGAGCACATGTCGTGCACCGCCTGGATTTTAGCCTCCAGCACAACGGCCATGTGGAGTCTGAACATGATTGGCACCGCCACGCAAAAGCGTAACCTCATTCACTGTAACATTTTCAATAAATTAGGTGTGTCATCCGGTTCGACACCTTAATTCTTTGTTCTTGTATTACACACTAGCAAGCTACGCCCGCTACGCTGGTCAATTTCTTCTAACGAACCTTTAATCAAACAAAATATTGACATTTCATAAATAACTTTTATATTTTAACAGAATAATAAGGCTACTATAATTTGTGACTCGTGCTATAGCCAATATACACGTCAGGACACGTCGCCCTTATCATTATCTTTTAATGAATGAAGGTTTCGCTATGGTACTCCATTGGAAAATTTGGTAATTTTTGAAATTCAATATTTCAAAAACGGCATAATCATTAGATTTGAAATTTATATAAAGAAAAATACAATTTTTTACCTTTCAAACGCAGTTTGTCTAACAATTTTCTGATAAATACTTTTTGAGCTATCATTTTTTTCAGTAACTTCAAATGCTTCATTTTCCGAGATTAATCTGGTGCAACAATTAGCGAAAAGCCCAGTCGTCAGCAACGCATAGTGTTTTATTAAAGAGGCTGTTGGAGCAGGGATTGTCACCACCAATTTGCCACCATCACTTTTGAGATCGGTTCCGTGGTTCCAGAGATTCCATAGAAATTGTAATTTAGAATGACTTGAGAACGCTTTTCGCTCATTTCACCCATTTAAATTTCGATTTTTTTTTAAATTTATTCTTAGAGAGCACTTACATCTTACAAGTAACTACAATGCTAAATTTCAAATTTCTTGCCCCTTCAGTATAAAAAAGTCGCAATTTTCGAATATTTTTCGATCCTGCACCCCATTGATGTTAGTGGCACCTACATAAAATATAGCCTATGTTGGAGTAGGGATTGTCCCCATCAATTTGCTACCATTACTTTTGTAATCGGTTCTGTAGTTCCAGAGATTTCATAGAAATTGTATTTTAGACTGTTTTTAGAACGCTTTTCGCTCATTTCACCCTTTTAAATTTAAATTTCTTTTTTATTTTGTTCTTAGATAGCATTTACATCTTATAAGTAACTACAATGACAAATTTCAAATTTCTAGCTCCTTCAGTATTAAAAATATAAATAAAACTGCACAGTTAAACTGAGGGCATTGAGTTCACAGGCTATTCACACTAATTGTATATTATATTCTTATTTCAAAGAATTTGAAATAAGCCCATCGAAAAATAAAGAAATAAACAATATATTAAGGGGGGGTCATCCCCCCGTTACCCCTCTCCCCATAGTTAACTAATGAACCCCATTAACTAATCAGGTAAATCTCTAATTACAATAAATATATATACAAAATTTGAAGAAAATCGGATAATTCTGCATGAAAAACCCATTTATATAAATTAAGGCGGATTAGCCCCCTCCGTTCCCTCCTTTATACTTAACCAATCAATCCCGAAAACTAATCAGGGAAACGCCTTAACACAGTGAAACTATAAACAAAATTTGAAGGAAATGGGATAATTCTGCATGAAAACCCATTTATATAAATTAAGGGGGGGATTAGCCCCCGTTCCCCCCTTTATACTTAACCAATCAATCCCGAAAACTAATCAGTTAAGCGCCTTAACACAGTGAACCTATAAACAAAATTTGAAGGAAAACGGAATAATTCTGCATGAAAAACCCATTTATATAAAATAAGGGCGATATGCCCCCCGTTCCCTCCTTTATACTTAACCAATCAATCCCGAAAACTAATCAGGGAAACGCCTTAACACAGTGAACCTATAAACAAAATTTGAAGGAAATGGGATAATTCTGATGAAAAACACATTTATATCAATTAAGGGGGGGGTTAGCCCCCCGTTCCCCCCTTTATACTTAACCAATCAATCCCGAAAACTAATTAGGGAAGCGTCTTAACACAGTGAACATTTAACCAAAATTTCAAGGAAATGGGATAATTCTGCATGAAAAACCCATTTATATAAATTAAGGTGGGGATTAGCTCCCCCCCGTTTCCCCCTTTATACTTAACCAATCAATCCCGAAAACTAATCAGGGAAGCGCCTTAACACAATGAACCTATAAACAAAATTTGAAGGAAAACGGAATAATTCTGCATGAAAAACCCATTTATATAAAATAAGGGGGGGATTATCCCCCCGTTCCCCCCTTTATACTTAACCAATCAATCCCGAAAAGTAATTAGGGAAGCGTCTTTACCCAATGAACCTATAAACAAAATTTGAAGGAAAACGGAATAATTCTGCTTGAAAAACCCATTTATATAAATTAAGGAGGGATTAGCCCCCCGTTCCCCCCTTTATACTTAACCAATCAATCCCGAAAAGTAATCAGGGAAGCGTCTTAACCCAATGAACCTATAAACAAAATTTGAAGGAAATGGGATAATTCTGCATGAAAAACCCATTTATATAAAATAAGAGGGGGATTAGACCCCCGTTCCCCCCTTTATACTTAACCAATCAATCCCGAAAACTAATTAGGGAAGCGTCTTAACACAGTAAACCTTTAACCAAAATTTGGAGGAAATGAGATAATTCTGCATGAAAAACCCATTTATATAAATTAAGGTGGGGATTAGCCCCCCTTTCCCCCCTTTATACTTAACCAATCAATCCCGAAAACTAATTAGGGAAGCGTCTTAACACAGTGAACCTTTAACCAAAATTTGAAGGAAATGGGATAATTCTGCATGAAAAACCCATTTATATAAATTAAGGTGGGGATTAGCCCCCCCCCGTTCCCCCCTTTATACTTAACCAATCAATCCCGAAAAACTAATCAGGGAAGCACCTTAACACAGTGAACATATAAACAAAATTTGAAGGAAAACGGAATAATTCTGCATGAAAAACCCATTTATATAAAATAAGGGGGATATGCCCCCCGTTCCCTCCTTTATACTTAACCAATCAATCCCGAAAACTAATCAGGGAAACGCCTTAACACAGTGAACCTATAAACAAAATTTGAAGGAAATGGGATAATTCTGCATGAAAACCGATTTATATAAATTAAGGGGGGGATTAGCCCCCGTTCCCCCCTTTATACTTAACCAATCAATCCCAAAAACTAATTAGGGAAGCGTCTTAACACAGTGAACCTTTAACCAAAATTTGAAAGAAATGGGATAATTCTGCATGAAAAACCCATTTATATAAATTAAAGCGGGGATTAGCCCCCCGTTCCCCCCTTTATACTTAACCAATCAATCCCGAAAACTAATCAGTTAAGCGCCTTAACACAGTGAACCTATAAACAAAATTTGAAGGAAAACGGAATAATTCTGCATGAAAATCCCATTTATATAAAATAAGGGGGATATGCCCCCCGTTCCCTCCTTTATACTTAACCAATCAATCCCGAAAACTAATCAGGGAAACGCCTTAACACAGTGAACCTATAAACAAAATTTGAAGGAAATGGGATAATTCTGATGAAAAACCCATTTATATCAATTAAGGGGGGGGTTAGCCCCCCGTTCCTCCCTTTATACTTAACCAATCAATCCCGAAAACTAATTAGGGAAGCGTCTTAACACAGTGAACCTTTAACCAAAATTTGAAGGAAATGGGATAATTCTGCATGAAAAACCCATTTATATAAATTAAGGTGGGATTAGCCCCCCCCCCGTTCCCCCCTTTATACTTAACCAATCAATCCCGAAAACTAATCAGGGAAGCGCCTTAACACAATGAACCTATAAACAAAATTTGAAGGAAAACGGAATAATTCTGCATGAAAAACCCATTTATATAAACTAAGGGGGGATTATCCCCCCGTTCCCCCCTTTATACTTAACCAATCAATCCCGAAAAGTAATTAGGGAAGCGTCTTTACCCAATGAACCTATAAACAAAATTTGAAGGAAAACGGAATAATTCTGCTTGAAAAACCCATTTATATAAATTAAGGAGGGATTAGCCCCCCGTTCCCCCCTTTATACTTAACCAATCAATCCCGAAAAGTAATCAGGGAAGCGTCTTAACCCAATGAACCTATAAACAAAATTTGAAGGAAATGGGATAATTCTGCATGAAAAATCCATTTATATAAAATAAGGGGGGATTAGACCCCCGTTCCCCCCTTTATACTTAACCAATCAATCCCGAAAACTAATTAGGGAAGCGTCTTAACACTGTAAACCTTTAACCAAAATTTGGAGGAAATGAGATAATTCTGCATGAAAAACCCATTTATATAAATTAAGGTGGGGATTAGCCCCCCTTTCCCCCCTTTATACTTAACCAATCAATCCCGAAAACTAATTAGGGAAGCGTCTTAACACAGTGAACATTTAACCAAAATTTGAAGGAAATGGGATAATTCTGCATGAAAAACCCATTTATATAAATTAAGGTGGGGATTAGCCCCCCCCCGTTCCCCCCTTTATACTTAACCAATCAATCCCGAAAAACTAATCAGGGAAGCACCTTAACACAGTGAACCTATAAACAAAATTTGAAGGAAAACGGAATAATTCTGCATGAAAAACCCATTTATATAAAATAAGGGGGATATGCCCCCCGTTCCCTCCTTTATACTTAACCAATCAATCCCGAAAACTAATCAGGTAAACGCCTTAACACAGTGAACCTATAAACAAAATTTGAAGGAAATGGGATTATTCTGCATGAAAAACCCATTTATATAAATTAAGGGGGGATTAGCCCCCCGTTCCCCCCTTTATACTTAACCAATCATCCCCGAAAACTAATTAGGGAAGCGTCTTAACACAGTGAACCTTTAACCAAAATTTGAAGGAAATGGGATAATTCTGCATGAAAAACCCATTGATATAAATTAAGGAGGGATTAGCCCTCCGTTTCCCCCTTTATACTTAACCAATCAATCCCGAAAAGTAATCAGGGAAGCGTCTTAACCCAATGAACCTATAAACAAAATTTGAAGGAAATGGGATAATTCTGCATGAAAAACCCATTTATATAAATTAAGGGGGAATTATCCCCCCGTTCCCCCCCTTTATACTTAACCAATAAATCCCGAAAACTAATCAGGGAAGCGCCTTAACACAGTGAACCTATAAACAAAATTTGAAGGAAAACGGAATAATTCTGCATGAAAAACCCATTTATATAAAATAAGGTGGGGATTAGCCCCCCCCGTTCCCCCCTTTATACTTAACTAATCAATCCCGAAAACTAATTAGGGAAGCGTCTTATCACAGTGAACCTATAAATAAAATTTGAAGGAAATGGGCTAATTCTGCATGAAAAACTCATTTATATAAAATAAGGGGGGATTAGCCCCCCGTTCCCCCCTTTTACTTAACCAATCAAGCCCGAAAACTAATTAGGGAAGCGTCTTAACACAGTGAATCTTTAACTAAAATTTGAAGGAAATGGGCTAATTCTGCATGAAAAACCCATTTATATAAATTAAGGTGGGGATTAGCCCTCCCGTTCCCCCCTTTATACTTAACCAATCAATCCCGAAAACTAATTAGTGAAGCGTCTTAACACAGTGAACCTTTAACCAAAATTTGAAGCAAATGGGATAATTCTGCATGAAAAACCCATTTATATAAAATAAGGGGGGATTATCCCCCCGTTCCCCTCTTTATACTTAACCAATCAATCCCGAAAACTAATTAAGGAAGCGTCTTAACACAGTGAATCTTTAACCAAAATTTGAAGGAAATGGGATAATTCTGCATGAAAAACCCATTTATATATACTAAGTGGGGGATTAGCCCCCCCCGTTCCCCCCTTTATACTTAACCAATCAATCCCGAAAACTAATTAGGGAAGCGTCTTAACACAGTGAACATTTAACCAAAATTTGAAGGAAATGGGATAATTCTGCATGAAAAACCCATTTATATAAATTAAGGAGGGATTAGCTCCCCGTTCCCCCCTTTATACTTAACCAATCAATCCCGAAAAGTAATCAGGGAAGCGTCTTAACCCAATGAACCTATAAACAAAATTTGAAGGAAAACGGAATAATTCTGCATGAAAAACCCATTTATATAAATTAAGGGGGGGGGATTAGCCCCCCGATTCGCCCCCCCTTTATACTTAACTAATCAATCCCGAAATCTAATCAGGGAAGCGCCTTAACTCAGTGAACCTATAAACAAAATTTGAAGGAAAACGGAATAAATCTGCATGAAAAACCCATTTATATAAATTAAAGGGGGGAATTAGCCCCCGTTCCCCCCCCCCTTTATACTTAACCAATCAATCCCGAAAACTAATCAGGGAAGCGCCTTAACACAGTGAACCTATAAACAAAATTTGAAGGAAAACGGATATTTCTATGAAGAGTTATCGCATTACGTACGTACATACGTACATACAGAACCGGCTGGCAAGCTCTCAGGGCTTGATAGCCAGTTTGATAGCTAAAAAATCGCAATTTTAGAACGTTTTTTGCTCCTGCACCCCCTGTGGTTAGTGGCACCGACATAAAATATAGCCAATGTTGGAGCAGGGGTTGTCACCATCAATTTGCCACCATCACTTTTGAAATCGGTTCAGTAGTTCCAGAGATTACCCCCTACAAACAAACAAACAAACAATCTTTACTCCTTTATAATATTAGTATAGATTACATTTCACACTCAGTAGCGCCATCTGTCGGTGATTATTGAAATTATTTTTTTATTGTTCCATTCTTCCTCCCCCTTCTTGAATAGTAAGTGCACCGATTTTGGTTTAATGAGCATTTAATGAGACACAAAAAATAACGGTATAAAATAGTTGTTCGTTACTCCAAAGTCTAAAGCGCCCTCTATCGGAATTTTTTGAAAATTTTCTTTAAAATTTATTTTCAAGAAAATACTGACATAAAGAATAATTTTAGCAAAACGCGGCAGTAGTTAGAGCCTAATCTACGACACAAAGATCGGGAATACCTGATTTTTGTTCTGGGGGGAGAAGGGTTTCAAATTTCAAATTTCAGTTTACGCTACTTAACTACTCGTTAGGACTCAGATTTTTAGATCAAAATTTAAGTTTAAGTCTAAGCTTTCGAAATCATTTAAAGAAATACAAAAAATAACGTTAAAAAATAGTTGTTTGTTACTCCAAAGTCTAAAGCGCCCCCTATCGGCATTTTTTGAAATTGAACTTTAAAATTTTATTTCAAGAAAATACTGGCATAAAGAAAATTTTTTGCAAAAACCGCAAACGAATCGACCAATTTTTCCATGTTTTATAATCATTTGAAATTTCGGACCCTAAACTTTAATGCCCCCTATCTCCTTGGGAATACGTCTGGGACCCTTAGTCTCCTATTTAATATTATTTGTCTTTAAGTGTACTATAACCCCTTACAGTTCTGCCCATCTTTTATGAATCACCCTGTATATATGTATCCAGTTTTATAGAAGTGAAGTCAAACTGCAAAAAAATCAAACAATTTTGTTTTTATGAGTTAATTTCTCAGGGGCAAGCACTTGTGCTCCTGTAACGTTGAATTCCCACCGGAATTTAGGAAAGAATTTAGTTCAAAATAACAATAAGCAATTTCTCAACTTTTTCTCGTCAAAGTTAAAAAAGTAAAATTTAATTAAAAGTTTCTGGTTTGAATCGGATTAAAATTAGATGGTATAGAATATATACCACCGCCCCTCAAAGGGTTAAAGAATAGAGGTACAAATTTGTGTACATCTAGTCTGAAGAGTTTAACATTTTTTAATTTGTGAAGCAAACAAAAGACATCTAAATGTGTAACGAATTTCGTTTATAAACATTTACAGATCTTTTCCTTTTATCGGAGATTCAACCCTTTCTTTAATACATCAAATAAAAAACAATAACTAAGATTAAAACGATCAATATTATAATTACCATCAATAAGGGCATTATAGATCATGGCCATGTCAACAGTAATATTCCGTCTGTCTTATACTAAAATAGACGGTATTAGTTAACATATTCCACATAAACAAATTAATGCATTTTCTAAGCGGTATTTTCCTATTGAAAAAAAAAATATATTCTAAAGTGTTACATTTACATAATATTAAGTACATTACAGAGAAAATTTTGAGGAAAATAACTTAAATATGTTTACATTTAAGAATCGTAAAATAACTTGAGTGAGAGTGTAGATTTTATACGCTCAAAAAGGAAAAATTACTTGTTCAATCCACATACAACCTAAATTTCAAAAAGCGTTATCCTATCAGAAAAAAAAATCTTGCAAAAGGTTTTGACAAGCCATATAAATAAAATGAAGTTATATCTCAAGTGGGCCTTGTGAAAATTTATTTCTTCATAATTGCTGCAAATGCTCCGTAGTGTGACAGAGCGTATGAAAACTGCTTGGCGATCTGCAGACATGTGCAGCGTTTCGGAGTCCATATAAGTGCATGTTTAGTCGGTTATCCCTTTGTATGCCTGTTCTACTTAACAGTATGTTCAACTTCTCCATGAATGATTTTAAAGTTGATGGTTGTAACGATATTTACAAAAGTCCACCATGCCGTCGAACATATCAAATCTTTTTTGAGTACCAGAGTTTTCACGAGTAACAGAATAACAGAGTTTCATGTGAAAAGAAATTTTAGAAAGTAAGGCTGAGCGCTTTTAGCGCTAGATTACTATTATTTTCAGTACTTAACCCATTTTAGGCCAAGCATAGAAATTTTATAAAATGTGGTATTATTTGCATTAAAATTTGCTTAAATTACTTTCATTAAGACATCAAGAAAGTTAATGCATGAAAAATAATATTTTATTTAATTTGACTTTACCATTATTATTTTACCATTAAATTTAAATAATTTTTTTTAAGTTTTCTTATGGCATTTGTTTTATTTTTATTTTATTTACAAAACTTGCAACTTTACTCCATTATAAAAACATATGATTAATCTCAAGTGGAATAATTATACATTTTCAAAAAGTCGAATTTGTCAATAACCGTTTCAAGTAAAAAACCAGTGTATTTTGAAAATTTCTCAACAGAAAGTGATGACTTCAATTGAATTACTAATATTTTATAGATGTCTCCAGAACCCTTAAAAATAGCAGAAAAATAAAATTAGTGAAAAATATACGTCCCAGTGTTAATAAAAATATATTTATTGAAATGGTGCGTTTATGCATCACCTTTGGCCGAAAATGGGTTAAGTTAAAAAATGTTGGGCTGTTACTGGATATTACATTGTAAAAAGTAATAATAACCCGTAAAATGATTGTGGGAAAATATATAAACATTATAATTTTTAATATCAGTATGGATTCGATAAAAAGGTTTTACTATGTTTTACGAAATAATGTAAATGGATAATTACTAGACTGCATAAAAAAAAGACAAATGTTTATTAGTTAATGAAAGTAGAATATAACCCCGAACAAAATATACAAAAATATCTTCCGAGTTACACATGTTTCAAAGAAGCGTTCTTTATCTTTAGAAACATTAAAATGAAATATATTTTCAAGATTTAAAGAAGGATGTATAAAAAAAAAAAGTTTCTTTTGCTGCCGCTGATTTTCGGAAATATTTCCGAGTATGTTTTATAAAGCATTAATCAGTTTCCTCAAACTGGAAATTAGGCTTTTATGATGCTATTAATTTTTAATTAACTCTTTAACGTTCATTGGTTTCCCCACGAAACCACAAAACTTTAATTACGAAACTCAACAATGACAGAAGAATTTTAATAGAAATGTTTTTCATTTATTATATATATTATATATATATATATACAGGGTGTTCCGTTAAAGGGGTCCAATATTAATAGGGGTAATAGAGGAGATCACACGGAGCATAAATCAGTATATAATGCCTGGCCGGATCTCAATAATTTTCAAGTTACAGCAAATAGAATGAAAATTCGGAAAATTGTAAAAGAACCCTCATTGCTAAACTATCGATAATGCTACATAAAAACGAAGCACATATTTAGAAAGAACAGAAAAAAACCTACAAAATGACATCAATTGTATTAAAATAGCAATATTTATTGACGAGTTACAAGCCCTGAAACAGTGAAAAAAGTACGAAATCCAATATACATCAAAATAGTTAATCGTTAATTCCAAAAAGACAACTCTAGCTACAACAAGGAAAATGTAGTAAAATTTGGTTCATTCCGAAAACTTTCGAAAAAGCTTACAATGAACCATATCGGTTTAATTGTGTGAGAGAAATTAATCAGTTTCTTAGTTACAACTCCGCTTTCTTTGACACTAGCAAAGGTTAAACTCCGCCCATCACGATTGGAAACACCGCCTTTTTAATTACTCTCAACTATACATTTTCGATCATGCTTCTTCTGAGATGCAACATTTTTAATTATTCAAGAGTTGAATGAACCAAAATAACTTTACAATAATAGTCTACATTTTAAAGTGGTCTTTTATTGATATAAAGCTTAAGTTAAATTCCTTAAAATTAAACTGGTGGTGAAAATTCGGAAATAATTAAAAATATTGCGATTTGTAACTATGCAAGAAGTTTCAGTACATGTTTTACATGGACAATTATTGTATGTATATGTGCATCATAATTTATGATAGGAAATAATAATAACAAATAGCATAATAATTTTATTAATTATAAATTTAAAAAAGACACTAAATTTTAAATTAATTCATACAAACTTTGTAATTTACAATTTGAGTACACCACAGTCTGTGACTTACAAAATACTGTGCCAAAAAGTGTTGAAAATAAAAGAAAAATGACAAATAAAGAATTACATTCCACGTACTTTATGACATATGTGAAGCATAGTCTTCTGGCCTGCGCTGCACAGTTCAATGTCGGAAGGCAGACGAACGGACGCCGAAAAACTCCGACGGAGTTGGGAATGTCTCCTGCAGCGACAACGATTCGCGCTAGTAAATCCTCCGGTGTATCCACAGGCATTTCATACACCAGCGATTTAAGGTGTCCCCAAACAAAAAAGTCTAACGGATTGAGGTGATTGCGAACACCTATGAAAAAATGTGCCGGTGCGCCATCGTGCATAAACCACATATTGTGGCGCAATGTTGCTGGCACATTTTGCAGTAACTGCGGTAAGATATCCCGTAGGAAAACCAAGTACGTACTGCCATTGAGTACATCTGGGAGTAAATATGGTCCTATGAGATAATCGCCGAGGACACCTGCCCATATGTTCACACTGAACTTTTGTTGTGCGTTCGACGGGAAAACAGTGTGCGGATTTGTATATGACCATGTGTGCATATTGTGCGTGTTTACCACGCCCTCTCTCGTAAATGTTGCTTCATCAGTAAATAAAATATTTTCCAGAAATTGTGGATTATTTTCTGTTACATTAAGCAACCAGCGTACGAATTCTGTCCGCTGAGCACAATCTGTTACTGATAACAGTTGTACCCGCTGCACATGAAAGGGGTGCATGTTTTCTGCACGCAGAACACGCCACACACTTTGGTGAGAAACACCGACTTCAGACGCAGCAGCTCGTGTACACGTGGAGGGGTTATCTTTAAAAATATTCAGTACATCTCCTTCCATTGCAGGTGTTCGTACATGTCGAGGTTTCCCTGCATCAATGCTTGCTGTATTAAACGATCCAGTCTCCCGTAATCGTCTATCGATTTTTATGAAGAGTTTCGAACTTGGGCAACGTCTCCTTGGAAATTGCTCACGGTACATGCGCTGTGCTAGACATGCATTTCCATGAGCTTGCCCGTACATCAGATGTATGTCCGCATATTCTTCGTTAGAGTATTCCGGCATAATTATTATACATCAACTTACTACAATCCCACTTACAACAGCCTCCCTTTAACATAACGCCCACTGATGACTGCTGTTTTATTACACTTTTCTTCCTATACACATAGAAAATTTGCATAAAAAGTACTTCTTCTTCATCATCCTGAAAGTTCATGGAGGAAACGCAGCAGTCACGGAGTTTGCTTTAAGACAAGGCGAGAGCTGCACAATATGTCATTCACTTGACCAGACTGAATAATGAAAGGGTATTGATAGAGGTTGATCAGAAATGTATAATTGAAAGATATTAAAACGGGGTGTTTACAATCGTCATGGGTGGAGTTTCGCTCTTTCCGAGCGTGCAACAGTACAGAGTTGTAACTAGGGAACTGCTTGATTTCTCCCATACAATTAAACTGATATGGTTTATTGTCAGCTTCTTCGAAAGCTTTCGGAATGGACCAAATTTTATAACATTTTCCTTGATGTAGGTAGAGTTGCATTTTTGGAATTAACGATTAACTATTTTGCTAAATATTTGATTTTGTATTTTTTCACTGTTTCAGAGCTTGTAACTCGCCATTAATTCTCAATATTCTAAAACAACTTATGTCATTTCGTAGGATTTTTTCTGCTCTTTCTAAATATGTGCTTCGTTTTTATGTAGCATTATCGATAGTTTAGCAATGAGGGTTTTGTTACAAATTTCCGATTTTTCATTCTATTTGCTGTAACTTGAAAATTATTGAGATCCGGCCAGGCATTATATACTGATTTATGCTCCGTGTGATCTCCTCTATTACCCCTATTAATATTGGACCCCTTTAACGGAACACCCTGTATATATATGTAATGAGATATCGCTTTTTTCTAATATAAAAATAAAAATGTTCATAATTTCCGGTGTCAATAATTTATTTCAACATATTAGCAATTGAAGTGCTTTATCCGATAAGGGTTAAACATGTTTAGCTGCGTAATTGTACATATTTATGAAAGAGTAACAAAATAATATTAATGTTAATGTTAATGTTAAGGCTAATAATTTATCATGTTTGTATCTAAAACGTTGTTTGTTAAACATGAAAATGTTTACTTGAGAACTGATCTCATCCGAAAAACCTATCTTCTGGGTTGTGAAAATTGATTATTACACTATAAAAACTACAGGTTTCTGGAAATCAGTAACATCAAAAGAAAATTTGTTTTTTATAAATTCTTCATTAAATCTGAAAAATATATTAAATTCTAAGGTTGCTATCGATAAAGAAAGCTTTTCGAAATCGTGGGTAACTCGGAGGATGTTATTGTTTATTTTATTTCATGGTTATATTTTCATAGTATAAAAAACATTTCTCTTTTAACAGTTTGACCAAATAATCGGTTCGTTTTCGTTTTCGGCCCATAATTTTAGTCACAAACTACCCGACCAAATGGTAGATATTGATATGTATTATTGTTGCCGAATTTTGTCAAATCATTTTAAATTTTATGAAAATCGAATCAAAACTTTAAAAAATATTAATAAAAGTTTTCTTTATTCTATTAAATCCTATCGTATGTAATCTATATAATAAAAGCGCAAGTCATGTGACTGAGGAAAACAAATACGGGAAAACCACTATGTCATACATTTTCATATGTCAGGCGGCCATTTTTATTTAAAATTATTTTTTCGAATAAAATTGCACAAAATTTACATTTTTAGAAAGATCTTTCAAAAAAAATTTTTTGCTTGAGAGATGAGTGCCATTAAAAAATGTATAGATTCTGAGATAACGTCAGTGGAATTGAGGTTAACAGCCGAATATCTCAATCCATTAGAGTAAATAAACAAAGAAGATTCGTTCATTATCAGTCATAAAAATATTAAACCATGGAAGTAATCATTCGCAAACAAGATCTCCATGGTGAATTTGGCTTTGCTATCTGGTAGAAAAAGAATCGCATTTGTAAACATGCCATACATAATAATAAATATAAAGGCATACTCATAGCACACGATATAATTCATTTCACTGAAATAATAAAGATGATTTTTTTACATTGTGAAACTAGTTATAAAACTAACCCACCTCATATGTCACGTTTAACGTGCAATATCCAATTTGTTTTTTTTCTCTAGGAGCTTGCATGTAAATAAATGAATGCATAAATGAGAAATGGTAACATTTTAGACAGTTAAAGCCAAGAATAAATGGTATATACTCAAAATTTGGAACTGCAGAGTATGCATCTCCCCATTAATACCGGATAGGAACGTCTTTTGCTGCCTACGTGCAATATTCTGAAAAGTTTTCTCAAGTTGCTTTGTAAGACAACTTGACTGCTGGAACGGGAAACACGTAAATTACATTACAATGAAAAAAAAAAGAAAGTTTTGGTACTTTTATTTATATCATAAAACTTGTTATATTTTCTGGTGGAAATTGAAATATTTTTTCTTAAAATATATTGATTTTTTTTTAAAATGTACACTCTCAAAAATGATTACTCAAATTTCAGGAAATTTTCTTCGTTTTTGACGAAACGGTTTCCTGCGAAATGCTCCGAGTAAACATTTCGTCAAATCGAGTAAATTTGCATCCTCAAAATTACGAAGAAATCAGTTTCCTCAAATTGTTTCTTTGACGAAAGTTCCAAAAAAAGGTTGGTGCTGCCATCTATCGGAGTTTTTAGAAGCATCATTATTGACTAGGGCAAAAATAAGATCACTTGGGATTCGAACACGCGATGTTTAGCTTGGCAGCTAAGTGCTCTAACCACTTCGCCAGCGGGACTTCAGAATTATTTGATTTTAAATGTATTTATGGGATGTTGATATGTGTTTATATTTTTAGAAAGCAGATTGTATTTTTATCGGTGCTGTTATACTTTCTGCATGTTTTAATTAATAAGGCGAGATTATTATTATGGTTTTTCTATGGTTAATAAATAATTAGAAAATGGCTTGGTTAATATAATTTATTAGAGAAATTTCCTTTGTTCAATGAAGGATTAAAATGTCTAATTAATTTGTTGATCAGAAATAATTAATTTTGAAGTGCATATTTTGGAGGCGAGTTCATCAATTTTAGCGGATAAGATTACTGTTTATAGAGGGGGGTCAGTTATACATATTTTAAATTTGATTGTTATATGAATATATTTCTTAAATAAAAAGAGCTCCTAAAATTGTGATTTTTTTTTTTAACCATTGGGAAAATGTTGATGTTTTCGGTCGAAAATGGACCAAATGATGTTCGCATTTTACTATTTTAACCGTTTTCAACGATATTCTGTAACTTTAGAAGAATTTTTTAAACGTTTTTAACGAAATTCTGTAACTTCAGAAAAATTTATCTTTGAATAGGCAATAGAAATGCATAAAATCATTACAAAAAGGACAGACGCAAATTATCATATATAAAAAATAAAGTAGAAATTTGGTACATTCCTGTTATAGCGGCCCCCCAAGTATGAAATATTTTTGTTTCTGTTTTCATTAATATATTGTAAATTTAATACTTTCGTGTAATTTTTTTTTTGAACGATTTTGTAACAAAAATAATCTGGCCGGGAATGGGGAAACATTATTGTCAAATATTTGAGAATTTCCGTTTCATTAAAAATCACTTAATTTTGAGACGAAATAATTGTCAAAAATGACGAAATATAGTTCAAGAATTGCGGAATCGTCAAAAGTAAAAGTTTTATTTTTGACAGCGAGGAAACAGTTTCGTCAAGATATTTGAGGATTCGCGTTTCGTCAAAAACCACGTGACTCTGTGACGAAATGATTGTCAAAAATAACGAAATGAGGCCTGAGGATTGCGGAATCGTCAAAATTGAGTGTTTTATTTCTGATAGTTATGAATTTATGAATTTTAACATTTTTTTTTCTTAAATAAATACAGTAGAAGAAAATTTATTATATACAAAAATATCCGAAACTTCTAAAAAAAAAAAATAAAGATCAGAGTAGAGTAAAATATTAAAAAATACAATTTCGAGCATCTTATGATGCAACTTATTTTTGAACAATTCATCTTAACTGATTCTGTGTTCAGTGTAAAATAAAAATCTGTCTGTTCTCTGATGGATTTCAAAGAGTATTATTCTTATATTATTTATACTTTTATAAGTGATGTATCATGGATGAAAATAGAAACCGGTATCTTGCAGCCGTCCAAAAGTGGGCCTACACATTTCTGACAGAAAAGTCCGTCGTTAAATAAATAGGATTTTGTCACTAATAAAAATAAATATGAGTGTTTGAATATGCATCTAACAGGGTGGAGCGAAAAACATCTTTTTTTTTTAATTTCCATATGCTACAGTTTTTAAAAGTTGCCCTTAGTCGAAATAAAGACGGAAATTAAGTATTAGCGTAATTGGATTTTGTTTAGGGGTAGCACAAGAGGCGTAAACGTTAGGTTTTTGTTAAAATTTTGACAATATTCGCAATTATGTTTTTTATTAATTTCAATATGCTATAGTTTTCAAAAGTTGCTTTTGATCAAAATAAAGACAGAAATTAAATATTAGCGTAATTGATAATCCAGTTTAGAGGTGCCGCAAGAAGGACAAACTTTAGGATTTTATTAAAATTTTGACAAGTTTTGCAATAATGTTTAATTATTTTTAAACAGGCTATAGTTTTCACTTCGACTTAAGTACCCAGGTTCGAATCCTGGTTCCGGCATTTTTCGCTCTGTTGGAAAAAATCCCAACTATGATACTCGAACCATTGGATATAATTTACGTAGTTGATAATTCTTTCCTCTGTTCATTATGACCTAATTACATAATTATATACAGGAGTTTCCATGTTATTTTAGATTCATCATGTAAAATGCTAGTATTATAACTCTGATGAATGAAATTAGCGCTGCCTCATCCAACAAGTAAGAGTGAAATATGCCAGCCAGGATGTCTCGTTGGGATAGCTCAGTACGAAGAGCGTTGGCACGGCAAACCAAAGTACGCAGGTTCAAGTTCTGGTACCGGCATTTTTCGCTCTGTTGGAAAAAATCTCACCTGTGATACTCCAACCAATGGATACAATTTACCTAGTTGAAAATGCTTTCCTCTGTTAATTATGACCTAATTACATGATATACAGGAGTTTCCGTGTTATTTCACATCCATCATGTAAAATGCTATAGCTCGGATGAATGAAATTAACGCGGCAGTTCACAGACTTGTTCAACAAATAAGAGTGAAATATGCCATCCAGGATATCGTTGGGATAGCTCAGACGGAAAAGCGTTGGCACGACAAGCCGAAGTACCCAGGTCGAAGTCCTGGTCCCGACATTTTTCGCTCTGTTAGAAAAAATCTCAACTGTGATACCCCAGTGACTGAATATAATTTACCTAGTTGAAAATGCTTTCCTCTGTTCATTATGACTTGTCAGCTATTTACGTTACCTCAATTAGACTCTTAAGAATGTAATTGATCCGATAAGTCAAAGAAATGCATACTTTGCTGCACATGAAAATGTCCTACTTTGTATGCTATCAGGTGATAGAAGTCATGTAAGAGAGTTTGTATTACGCCGGATTTTAAAAGCAGGGGCTGGAAATGAATTTGGAATCAGAAATTTTTTAATGCCGGCATAAACTTTGATGTCATGAATTATATTGATATGATTCAATGGCATGATTTTAAAGTAACAGAACATCCTATGACAATGTATATTTCTGATGACAAACTAAAGCAGTTTATGAAGCAAGTAAAAGAATCTGATCACGAGAGTCAACGAATTGACTTTAGTATTTTTCCCATGTCACACACAAGCAGTTTAAAATATTGTTAAATTAGTTAACGAGTCTGCAAGAGATGAATTGATAAAAACCAAAATACATTTTCAAAAGATAATGCCAAAATTTGAAACAAAAAAAAAAAAACAATCCAATGTGACAATGTGATTATTAAGGAACATGTGTGATTACTATGGCCTTTTCAAAAAAAATAATGTTTCTTATAAAAAAATTTTGCTTTTAACCCATTCGGGACAATGGGTGCATATATGCATCCTCAAAAAGAGCATAGAGAATTTGTTTTTGGCACCAGTAAAAAATAAAAGTAATATTTGCTTTCTCTAATTAGAGCATTTTTGTGATAGTTTAAGTAAAGGTAGCTTTTTTTTAAAAAGTGGTGCCAACCGAATAAAATTTGTGTAAAAGCCGCCGGTCCCGAAGGAGTTAAAAACATTATATAGTCAAACTTTTCTTAAAGGACTCCATCATATACGGCCATCCCTCTTTTGCGGCAAAATTAAAATTTCCCAACTAAAATTAACGACGCGTTAAGACTAACAACCCTTCTCCTGCAACCACCTCCCTTTTACAGACTTGTTTTTTTTATCTCATAGGTGACCGTTAATCAGGGGTTTCATTCTTTATTGTTTTTCTAAATAAGTGTGATTTTTTTAACTAAGGCACGATAATTAAAAATTGCATCTGTTTAATTTCAATGTAGTACTATAAGAATATGTTACTGTAAAATTAATAAAATTTAATATGATGACAATCGCAAAATTCTACAAAATCATTTTTCCTGTAATGACATCTAAAAATTGGTGATACATAGAATTTGTAGGATTTCTGCAAAAGTATCATACTTTGAATATTCTGTTTACAAAATATATGTATATTACTTTAATGATCAAGAAAAGATTTTTTTTAATGCAAATTTTATCTTTTTTTCATAGAAACGTCAATTTTCAAGCCCTTTGCGGCATTTGAAAATATTTTAGTACAGCAACAAAATTTCATATTCTTCATTCTAATCCCAAAAGGCAACTTTTGCTGACTATAACAAATTTCTACGTGAAAAAAATAATTAACCATCATTTTCGATCTTTCTGATTTATTTTTAACTGTAAGTATTTTGTAGGCATTTTTTTTACATTTTTTATTTCTATGTCATTAATTTAATATGCTTTCTACTTTATTTGTTATTGGCCGAAAACGGGTCTTTATGTTGTTTATTTTCTTTTTTGCTCTTCATCGCCCCACTTCATTATTTCCAGTGTAATTGTTGTTCTGGATTTCGGCTACGGTCATAAACCTGAGATCCATATTGCTCTTACTAGAGATACGGAGACATTGCTTCATTTACTCTGATTAATGAGCTCGTTCCAAGTTCCAATTTCCAAATTCAAAAAACTTTACTCTTCAAAAATTCTGATAGATATTTTTAAGGAAAAAAGGGTTAAATTGGAAACACTGCTTGCCAGTATAACAATTAGTTAAGTGTCTGTTACAGTGAACTCCGGTTAGTGTGGACTTCCAGGAGAGGTCCTATGTTGTTCTGGATTTCGGCTACGTTCATAAACCTAAGACCCATATTGCTCTTACTAGAGATGTTGCTCTAGATTTCGGCTACGTTTATAAACTTAAGATCCACTTTGCTCTTACTAGAGATACGGAGACATGGCTCCATTTACTCTGATTAATGAGCTCGTTCCAAGTTCCAATTTCTAAATGCAGAAAACTTTACTCTTCAAAAATTCTGATAGATATTTTTAAGGGAAAAAAGGGTTAAATTGGAAACACTGCTTGCCAGTATAACAATTTGTTATGTGTCTGTTACAGTGAACTCCGGTTAGTGTGGACTTCCAGGAGAAGTCGTATGTTGTTCTGGATTTCGGCTACGTTTATAAACCTAAGATCCACATTGCTCTTTCTAGAGATACGGATACATGGCTCCATTTACTCTTATTAAGGAGCTCTATCCAAATTACAATTTTCAAATGCAGAAAATGATACTCTTCAAATATTCTGATAGATCTTTTTAAGAAAAAAAGGGTTAAATTGGAAACACTGCTTGCCAGTATAACAATTAGTTAAGTGTCTGTTACAGTGAACTCCGGTTAGTGTGGACTTCCAGGAGAGGTCCTATGTTGTTCTGGATTTCGGCTACGATCATAAACCTAAGAACCACATTGCTCTTACTAGAGATACGGAGACATGGCTCCATTTACTCTGATTAATGATCTCGTACCAAATTCCAATTTCGAAATGCAGAAAACGATACTCTTCAAAAATTCTGATCGATATTTTTACGGGAAAAAAAGGGTTATATTGGAAACACTGCTTGCCAGTATAACGATTAGTTAAGTGTCTGTTACAGTGAACTCCGGTTAGTGTCAACTTCCAGGAGAGGTCCGCAATAAATGATGTAAACATTTGAATAGTACATTAATTTTAATACAATTATTATAATTGGTAAATATATCATATGAGATGTAATGTCCGGGAGAGGATTCGAACCAGTACTAGTTCCAGCGTTTACTGGTGCTCCATTACCTGCGATTTATTCTGTTGTGCTAATTCAGATAATAGACCAGATATTATGATCAGTGATGTTTGCTGGGTGAATTAAGTCATCCAGATTTCTCCGGGGTGGCTCAGTTAGCAGACCATTGGCAGCTTCAGCCAAGAGGTTCCTGGTTCGTATTCTGGTCCGGACATTTTTCACCCAGTTAGAAAATTACATCTCATTTGAATAGTGTACAATAATCCCTTTCGTTGCATAAATCGAATTCAGTTTATGACGGAAATTAACCCATTATGACCAAGATTATTTTTCTCTTAAAAATGAAAGAAAAATGCATTTTAACACCACTTATTTTAGAATGGAACCTTGGTGTCTTACTTAACCCTTTCAGGGGCAAGCAATTTTGTTCCTGTAACCTCGAACTCACACCGCTATTTACGAAAGAATTTAGTTCAAAATAAGGAAAAGCGATTTTTCATCATCTACCCGTCAAAGTTGAAAAAGTAAAATTTAATTAAAAGTATCTGGTTCGAATCAGATTAAAATTAGGTGGTATATAATATATACCACCGTCCTTCAAAGGGTTAATTGAGAAATTTTTGTCATCAAAGTAAGCACTTTGCTTCAGAATTAATGGTGTGCAAACAACAAAAGTGGTTTTAGCAATGGCGTTGCTTTAACCCTTTCAAGGGCGGTGGTATGTTTATGAAACCACTTAATTTTAATTCCAAAATGCCAGAATGACACCAGAATTTTAATATAAAATTTTCTGTTTATTATGTATGGGAATTATAGCTTTTTCTTATTTCTAAATAAATTTGTCCCTAAATTCCGGTACCATTCATGCATTTCAACATTTTCGGAATGCAAGTGCTTTGCCCCTGAAAGGGTTAATGCAACGCTAGGCTAATGTGGGAAATAGGTTACCAACTTAATGCTAAAATAAACAACTGTTACTTTAATTTAGTAATTGTAGTTTGAACGAGCAATTTGTTGATACAAAATAATAAATTAATCAGGACAAACTAAATAGCCAAGGAAATTCGCCGTATTTGCATAACTTAACTTTAATTAGAGAAATATATCACTTTTCTTTGCATTACTTGAACAAATGATATTTTTTCCAATAGCATTTTCTACTTTTGATTGGGTGGTTTGTTCATTGATTTTATGAGGGCCGATTGTCTACATAAGGGATATAGGCCCTGGGAGGATTGCCCT
The DNA here is from genome assembly GCA_963931845.1 of Maratus michaelseni. NCBI lineage: Eukaryota > Metazoa > Arthropoda > Arachnida > Araneae > Salticidae > Maratus > Maratus michaelseni. The sequence continues at coordinate 44,120,603 of OZ007592.1, read as the reverse complement.
CCGTGTCAGCATTCTAAAGGATCCTAACTCATATTTACGGCAAGGTTCGAAGAAAACCACGGAAAACTCCAAACGGTTAGGTCGACGAGAGCGACAGGGGTTTGAATCCAGCACCTCCCGTCTACCAGCTCTGAGAGCAGAACCTCTCAGCCACTCTTCCACTTTTGAGATACACTCGAAGATTTGGTTTGTCATATCCCATTTTAATCGGGAATATCGGCGAACAGTTGTATTTAACAACTTTTGAATTTCTCACATTTTTGATGGATGAAAGAACACTTTATGTGTTCTTTCTTTTCATTAATATCACTGATAATTTCTTGATCTCACAGTAACCAAACTTAGATCAAATTTCATTTTGAAAAAATAATGTACAAAATCGGTTTTGATTCTGCTCAATCAGTTTCTGAAAAAAAAAAATCCTCTTTTCCCTTTAAGCGATGTCTTCAACATTAATTGCACTTCATTAACTGAATATCTGCTAAGCGGAGACGCATTAACGAGAGTCCAATGTACATATTTTTTCTGCTTCTAAATGCGGAAACAATTTCTACAACCAGTTGAGAAACACGCTCTTACTTGGTGCTTCATTGTCATTAATAAAGTGTAAAATGTCATTTTTCTTAACGCATTGCTGATAATGGATACTTACAGTAAATATTTGTTTTTAAGGATTACGTTGATATTCGTCATGAATGTCAATGTTGCAGTTAGGCTTTTTACTGCAGTTTGTTGTAAATCACTGATACTATTGCGAGAGGGATGTGCATTATCCATTATGCGTTTCAGATAAATTGGTGTAATGGTACAATATGTCTTTTCCGGTGTTTAATAGCATCCTCTCACAGATATATGCCATTTCGAACTGCATTATTGATTCATCGAACTGCATTATCAAAGGCATTCATCATCATATATTCTAATACGAGCAAACCGTTTGATTTACACACACGTTTGATATTACACATTTTATAATGAACTGTGATGTGATATTTTTATATGTATATTGAATTAGTTATATTTACATATTCATTAGTTAATTAATTTAAATGATATTATATGATATAATGATTATATGATTAAATGATATTCATTATTATTAAAAATGTTTTTGATGTAATGCATTAGGATTAATGCCTATGGTGGACAATATCATATTAACTTCTAATATAATGTATACTTTTCTAAAGTGTTAATATAATACATGTTTTAATTTTTATTAAACGTTCTACCCTTACCACTTATATCAAGTTTATTTAATTTTTAACTTTGTAACAAGAAACATTGTATGTTACTAATTAATTTCAATATTTAATTAATATTAATTTAAATCCTTTGTATCTTAATTCAAATATTTAGTATTTTAATTTAATTTAATTTATGTGATGTTGCATTTTTGGCACAGCTATTTAATAGTTGCTATGTCATTTCATGGTACATATATTTTTATGTTGCTTTAATTATTGATTTTTCCATCTTCCATCTTATTTTTAACATAGAATTATTCATTAATACATCCATTACTTTAATATAATTGGATATTCTATTTATTATTTATTAATTAATTTCATTTATTTATTATTTAACTAATTGGTATCATCTTTTGATTGTATATGGTTTAATTTTTAAATATTAATTTTCATACTATACTATTTTTATTCAGCGTATATTCACTTTTTACCCTTATAGATGGCAGCACCAATGTTTCTGTTGCTTTACAATAATATTCATATTATTCTAAAATCTATTCTGGCAACATAGTAAATCATTTTCTAAATCTAAATTTGGCAACATGTAATGATTTTTTTCAATTCATTCCCTCTGGTTGTGTTCATGTGTGGTTCATGTGGTGCACAGGTATATTTTTTAATCCAAATGGATTATGTACTTTATGACTCTATTTCATGATTTATCTGTATATTATAGGTATGGTTTCTTTCCTTTTTAATACTGTATTTTTTTTCACATGTTTGATTCATTGTTTATGAGTAGATAGTTCCAAAATCATATTCTTTAGCAATGTTATGGTTAATATGATGATGATGATACCACTCATTTTATTTGCGGTATTTAGGCATTTGGGACTTGAAAATTCTGTCTGAATTCCACAAATTTCATTTCATCCATTCAATTTCATTTATTCAATTTTTAATTTAATTTCTTCTTCTTTTGAATACGTTTTTGGTATCCATATTCAGTGCGTTGGGGAATACTTTCATCGTCAACTAATTATTACATACTTAATCATTATTTCATAGTTTAAGTTGGTGTTATGGTAATGTTTTATTTATGGTTATATATATATATATATATATATATATATATATATATATATATATATATATATGCAAATTTTATCTTAAACACGTCTCAAACGATTTTGACGAAATTTTGTATCCTACCGTTTTGGGGCACCAGAAGACCATTGGGCTAAGTCACATGTTCGATAAAATTCGATTAGTGGATCATTTTGGGTCACCATGGGTCAGGGTCAAGCTAATTGTATCTAAAAAACAGTTCAAACGATTTTGACTAAATTTTGTTTCCTACCATTTTCGGGTACGAGAAGCCTATTGGGCTGGATCACATGTTTGAGAACTTTCGATTAGTGGGTCATTTTCGTGTCAACGTGGGTCAAGTTAATTTTATCTAAAAAACGGCTCTAACGATTTTGATTAAATTTTGTATCGTACGAGTTTCGGGCACGAGGAAATCATTGTTCTATGTCACATGTCCGAGAAAATTGGATTAGTGGGTCATTTTTGGGTCACTGTAGATCAAGCTAATTTTATCTAAAAAACGGCTTAGACTGTTTTGACTAAATTTTATATCCTACGGATTTCGGGCACAAGAATACAATTAGGCTTGGTCACATGCTCGAGAAAATTTGATTAGTGGGTTATTTTGGTCATGGGTCATATTTGAACTCCAAGCTAATTTTGACCGAGCGTAGCTCGGTCTTTCCTGCTCGTGTTATGTTAATAGCAATTTATTTCATATCTTGCATCTAAAAGCTAGATATATGAAACAAGTAACATTGTGTAATGTTATATCACATTTTTTAAATTTATAACATTTCCTAAGTATACGTATTTATACGTCCAATACATCATAAACGACACATGAACTTCGAGGTTATTTTTTAAGCATTACATATTAAACAAAAGTGTACGTTTAAACCATTATTGAATTATCTAACAAAGTTTGCTTCAAATACAAAATTTTAGATTACCGATTTAAAAGAAATATCTTATATACAAAGAAAGTTTCTTTTTATAAGTTTTGTCTACATACTTATTCTTTGAGAATTTATTTCTTTATAACTGTGTAATCTCGAGAGACCATTAGAGTCCTTCAGACCTCCTAACTTTTTGCGACATTATGGCATTCTTTTTCTATTTATTTTTGGAAACTTGTTTATAAGAAGACGTAATTTAGTGTTCCGAATATAATACTATTTTTTAGTGAACGTAATTTTGGAAAATTATAAGTTCATGATGAAAAAATATTTTTTCCTTCTTTTAATAAAAAGTGAAATAAAATGAATTTCAATTAGAAAAATCTTTGATGGGCAGATCTTTTTTACACTCAAAATGGGAACTTTTGTTTAAATGAGAAAGTTATTATTTAAAATTTATAATTTGAAATTATATACACTATTGTTTAAATAATTCAAAATCTAAATTCGATTTTTATTCAAAATTTCATTTTTGATTAAATATTGCACTTGCTACATCACGGTGATTAAATATCATTGCATTTGAATTTAATAAAATATATTTATTTAAAAAATGACGATATTATTGTTTTTACTGATAATTTTTAAAAAACTAAATTTCTTTTTTCTTGGAATTGAAAATTAAATAATTTTTTATTACTATAATCATCATCGTCTTCATTATTATTATAATTATTATATTCATTAATAAAGAATGTTTATTTTTCTTTTGAAACAATTACAACAACACATTATATTATTGAAATATCTTAATTTTTTCTTTGTAATTTATATCTATATTATATTATATTTTCTGACTTGCATGTAATATCTCAACATATTCGAATCTATTGTCTTAACATATGTTAGAACTGTGATCTGAAATCCATCTCTAAAAGATATTCCAGATTTAATGTATCAGCCTCAGATCTAGCCATTACTTATGCTGAATATAATCTTCTTCATCTATCTCATAATCAATTGATTGCTATGCGGTGCATTATCGTTTATAAAGATCACGTCTGGGCTCTTTATAGCAGTAAAAGGAAACAAAAAATAGCAGTTTTTTTTATCCGATGTTTTTTGCACATTTGCTTTCAGCGATGAAAACGGATAACTACTATGTATATTTGAAGTTAATCTTCAAATTGGCCACAAATAGTTTTGATTATAAATATGTTTAATATTTGTTAAATTAAAAAAGGATTTGTCATTATATTAAGTTAATTTATTTCATTAAGTCAGGGGTGCAAAAATCTAGGCGCCAATGGGCCGATTCCCACCACTAAATTTTTAGTATTCTTCGCCTAATAAGAATACTGATTAAATTTAGGCAAAGTATACTCATAAAATTTGACGAAGAATACTAATAAAATTTAGTGGTGGGAATCAGCCCATTGGCGCCTAGATTTTTGCACCCCTGCATTAAGTGAATTTATTTGCCTGAAGATACCTGAGTAATTAATTATCTACTGATATTTAACAGTCTTATAAAAATCCATTATTTTTTTTTTTATAGAAACCAGAAAAACTGTAAGAATAAAATAAATATATAAAATAACATTGCTTGTTAATTATGTACTGGTTTTTTATGACTTTTAATCATGAAATCATGCTGTCTTCTACAGACGGCTTAAAATATGCAAACAAAAGCTTGTTGTTGTCAAGAGTGTACACTATGCATTGGTTATTTTATAAGTGACATGCAATAAAATGCATAAGGTGCTGATAAGATACTATATATTTTTTTCAACACACACATTATTACGGTTATAATAGAACTGACAATAACCATTATTTTTACAGATGGCATTTCAATAAATCAAGAGTTTTCATGCGCCATTTTTATTACATGTGTTCAATACTGTAAATACATTCTCTAAACCAGAGGTTCCCAAAGTGTGCTCCGCGGAGCCCTTGGGGCTCCGCCTATACTTTTCAGGGGCTCCGCGGCGTTCCAGGAAAATAAATAAAACATGAAAGAAACTAGCATATTGCAAGAGAAATTTTTTCGAAAGTATGTAGAAATTTTTGTGTGTGTGTGTGTGTCAAAAATAAATACATGTATCATTGGGTTGAAAATTACTATAATATATTTTTTGAAATCATTTAAAAATTTGCATTATACATGTATCTATTTTCTATATAATATTTTTGGTTTGAATTACTTTATTTTATGTTTCTGCATTTAATTTGTTTTAAAAATTCGATTAAAAATTAACTTCAAGAAATATTATTTTGAATCGAATGCACAACGTGAATCGAAAGAGCAAAGGCGCGCCACCGCTGTTTTCTCTGCTTGCCGAACAAAAGGGATAATAGTTTTGTTCTTTGGAGCTCCACCTATTAATATGTTTATACTTAGTGCTTTCTTGCTTAGTATCCAGGTTCTAACTTCCTAATGAGGTAAGTGTTAAAGATGAGACGGGCTCAGCTTGAGCCAAGGCCCAATACGGGATCGGGCTCGATTTTTATACCAGCCTTTGGGTCCGGGCGGGCTCGGCCTCATTATTTCTTAAACTGACAATTTTATTTATTCTCATGAAAAAAAAAAATATTTTTTTCCCTAAAAAAAATACATATTCCACTTTCCAGTCTTTTCAATGTTATTTTAATCAAAATGAATAGAAGGGGAAACAGAAATCTTATTTTTCTTTTCTAGTATTTGAATGCTACTTAAAAAAAAAATACGATATTTACGACGCGACTGATCACTGGGTGATATGGCACAAATGGGAAGAGGTACACACAAATAATATTTGTTGCTAGATTTTCGTTTGTGACAGTAGGATATTTTTTAATTGGAACGTTTATTTTATTTATTTATTGTTTTTAGAGATCTAATGCGAAATGAATACTTTTTTGTCTTTAGTCAATCAGCATTATCTTAGGTTTGCAAATTTTTAGTCTTCTGTTGTGTGCGAGACATAATCGCTCTTCATTTGAAAATAACGTCAGTGATTCTATTTTTAAACCTGAACTCTGCTCATGCTAAAGCTCTGCTCTGAACATTTACGAAGTCACTTTCATTCGTAAATAGATATAATTGTTTTGTATTTTTATTGTGATAGAAAGCAATAGAACAGTGTTTCTACTTTTCCTATAAAAGCATAGGATCTTTCAGATAACGGTGTCGAATTTTTAATTTAAGCGGATTTTCAGGAACACGAAATATTGTTTTAATTTAGGAATCATTTATAATTTACGATATACACCTTTTATAGGAAATAGAAAACGTTGTTCGATTCTTCGGCACATAAATAGTAATTTTTGCAAATTTCATGCATTTATTCATAAAACGCAGCATTTCATTAATATGTCCATCAGATTTGCTTGTTGGGAGAGAAAAATATGAACATAGCTTTAAAGAAGTATATTTTTATTTGATATCAAACTTCTCTTTTGATAAAACTGAGTGCAAATTTCCATAAAATTACTTATGTGCACGGGATTGACAATTATTTTCTTGTACGAAGTTTTTTAATAATGAGAAGTTACTTTTAAAACAGTTTTTAAATATTATGCAATTATTTTCGGTATCGGGCTCGGACTGGCTCGGGCTCTAAAGACACAAAATGTTTCGGGCTGGGATTTAAAATCGTCGGGCTCGGGCGTGCCCAGTCACCGAAAAGAGAGTCCGAACTCATTTCTAGTAACTGTGTCTTACATTGTTTGTTTTCTTTCGTTTCACTATTTGAGATCCTTAAAATGAGGTATTTTATACTCCATTACTTGTTATATTTACTGAGAAATGTGTTAGTTAAGCTTTGGTTGTTTCAGTGATAGACTTGTCATAAATAGTTTTCGCTTTTCGTTAATATTTTAATTTAAGTGGTTGAATCTCAAATTTCATGTACTCTTTCAATTTTAAATTGAAAACTGCATCATTTTTTTTTAACCTATTCAGTTTTACAAAAGTTGTAATTAATTTTGACACCCTGTTGAAGTACGGCTGTAGAAATTTAAAAATATATATTGGTTCTTTACATTTGTCATCACACTAACAATCTAAACTTTTGTTCAGCTCCACCCCTTAGACTTTTCTTGAAGGAGTACCCACCCTGATATAAATGTAATCCCACCCATATATCCTGGTTTGTTAGTAAAATTTTTCTACTAGTTACAGTTCTTTTAACATGTGTAGTTTTAAACCGTATATCTATTTTGAGGCAAAAACAATGGTGAAAGAAAGTTTCTTTCAAAACTATAATTAATAGCTAACTACTTCAAATAAAACATAAAAAAAGTGAACGATACTGCACCTAACAATACAGGTTATAGATTTTGCCCAGCCCACTTAAACAATAAAACGATGATCTGCTTCTAAATGTGTTTTTAAAAAATGGTTCAAAAGAAGAAACTCAGAGGCGATTCGTTTTCGTTGCATGTTTAGAAGTACTAGAAATGTAAAGAAGAAATCCGTAAAAGAATCCGTAATCGGATGATTCTATTACGGGTGGGCGGGACTAGCAAAAACGTGTTATATAATTACTCATGGTTGACTGGACCTACGCATTTCCTTTCCTTTCGCGAGTAGCCTATGGGGATTATACAAAAGTCTCTCTTTGCAAACGAAAACTGTACAACTTACCTTTTTTTCTATGTGTGTGTGGTTTTTGTCATAAATAATAATAGTTTCACGTAAGCCCCAACGCAAACATGACATAGGTAGGGTTACATTTTTGATCTCTAATTCCGAGTTCATACTGGAAATTCCCAAAGAATATTTTTAATTTTAAAAATGGATGTCATTAACCCCTTAACAGTATAGCTCGAACGTCGCTCGGGTAAGAAAAGTTTGTTTTCTTTGTAACTAAAAGCTTTCAGACAGAAGAAATTTTTAACTATAATTTTTGCTCTATTTGGCGGTCATATCACGATTATACAAGGCAGATATTTTAATACAAAAAAAAAAGTGGTTCTTAGTCCTTATTTTTAATGTATTGTGTCCAATAATAGTAATATTAAATAAAACTGTTATAATAGAAAATTTTATTTTCAAAATTTCTAGTATGAATTCAGAATTTCTGTATCAAGAAAAGGGCCAAACTGAGAACCTTGGCACCATGTTGGAAACTACTGGTTCAGATTCTTATCCAGCAAATCTTTCTTTGCTCCATAGGCATAAAAAACATTTATTTGTAAACCATAGGGTACCGTGGGGTTTAGGGGCTCCGCCTTAGAAATTCTTCCCAAAAAGGGCTCCGCGAGCTCAAAAGTTTGGGAACCACTGCTCTAAACGGTCTTTAACATCTCAATAACTTTGTTAAAAACTCTAATTACAATTTCAGTATCGTCTATATTAACACACACGCATTCTTCGGTAAATAAAATATGTTCTATATTCCATATTTAGTATTAAGTAGTAAACATTACACATATGTTTGATTATGTGTGGGCAGGGGCTGAAGTTATGACCAACTGTCTTTTAACTAACTTTCATTACATAATGTAAAAAATAGCTATTGAAGCCGTAGAAAAGCAATTTCAGATAATGTCCGTTTATTTACACCGATCATGATCCCCAGACCCCAAAACCACCCTCCGTTCAAATGTTGATTAATATATACAGGGTGATTCATAAAAGATGGGCAGAACTTTAAGGGGTTATAGTACACTTAAAGACAAATAATATTAAATAGGAGACTAAGGGTCCCAGACGTATTCCCAAGAAGATAGGGGGCATTAAAGTTTAGGGTCCGAAATTTCAAATGATTATAAAACATGGAAAAATTGGTCGATTCGTTTGCGGTTTTTGCAAAAAATTTTCTTTATGCCAGTATTTTCTTGAAATAAAATTTTAAAGTTCAATTTCAAAAAATGCCGATAGGGGGCGCTTTAGACTTTGGAGTAACAAACAACTATTCTTTAACGTTATTTTTTGTATTTCTTTAAATGATTTCGAAAGCTTAGACTTAAACTTAAATTTTGATCTAAAAATCTGAGTCCTAACGAGTAGTTAAGTAGCGTAAACTGAAATTTGAAATTTGAAACCCTTCTCCCCCCAGAACAAAAATCAGTTATTCCCGATCTTTGTGTCGTAGATTAGGCTCTAACTACTGCCGCGTTTTGCTAAAATTATTCTTTATGTCAGTATTTTCTTGAAAATAAATTTTAAAGAAAATTTTCAAAAAATTCCGATAGAGGGCGCTTTAGACTTTGGAGTAACGAACAACTATTTTATACCGTTATTTTTTGTGTCTCATTAAATGCTTTCTAAAGCTTAGACTTAAATTTTCAGCCCAAAATCTGAATCGTTAGACGTGGTTAAGTTTCTGGGGAGAGGGGTTTGAAATTTCTACTCCTGAGCACAGTTCAGTTTACCATGTCCACACATTGTGTGCTGTGATACGAGGTAAAAAGACACAAATTAGGATTATGTTACCAAAGCATATTTATTAACATGTAATCACAATAAATGTTCAAAATTGTGACCACCAGAGGTTATGCACGCAGAACAACGGCGACGAATGGAACGGCGAACATTCGCGAAAACATCAGGCTTTTCGAGCACTTCCCCTACAGCGGCGGAAAGTCTGGCGACCAGTTCCTCGGGGGATTCAATGGGTGTCTCATACATAAGAGCCTTCAATCGTCCCCAAAAAAAGAAATCGAGGGGTGAAAGATCTGGCGAGCGAGCAGGCCAAGCAACAGGACCACCTCGACCAATCCATCTGTTCGGAAATGTGATGTCCAGATAGTTGCGGACGTCTCGTACGTAATGGGCTGGCGCTCCATCGTGCTGGAACCACATGACCCGCCGGATGCGTGGAGGAACAACGTTTAACAGGTCTGGCAGCACATGTTGCAGAAATGTGAGGTATGTTTTACCGTTGAGGCGTTCAGGAAGAAGGTACGGTCCGATTAGGTGGTCTCCGAGGATTCCTGCCCAAACATTGATGGAAAAGCGTCTCTGATGAGCATGTGGATACGTAGCATGTGGATTGACATCCGCCCATACATGTGCATTGTGTGTGTTAAATGTACCTTCACGTGTGAAGGTACATTCATCGGTGAAAAGCACAGTTCGTCCAAAATGTGGATTTAGCGCGTTCTGCTGCAGAAACCAGCGGGTGAATTCAATACGATTTGGATAATCCCCTGGAGACAGTTTCTGGACTCGTTGCACATGAAACGGGAGCAAATGTTCATCCTTCAGTACCCTCCAAGTCGTGGACTGTGAGGTATCCACCTGGCTAGCCACTGTTCGTGTACTTGTACTTGGCTGCGCCGCTACTACATCCAGAATGGCTTCTGCAACAACTACTGATTCGTCCTTTTTTGCACGACCTGCATTCGACCGGGAAGCGAGAAATGATCCCGTCTCACACAACTGTCTGTGCAAGCGCTCGAAAGTTTTGCGGTTAGGCAACCGCCTGTTAGGAAATCGCTCTCCGTACATTCGTTGTGCCTCTGCACCATTTCCATCTGCCGCTCCGTAAATTAAATGCATCTCAGCCTTTTCCTTATTCGTGAAGGGCACCATCTTCCGATTCATTACTACAGCGACTTACACTTGACTCACCGTTCAGTGGTTTTTATGCCTGAATCGTGTCGAAATTTTGCATACGTGTTCTTCTTCTTCCCCATTTGACATTTGCATACTTTCTGTTTCCTTCTTCACCCGGTGACTAGCGTCAGGAATGGAGCTTTAACGTTTGCATGAGCGACGTTTCCAACTGTGCCAGTGCCTTTATGAGTGAATTCCGACTATGCAGTCCTTGACGAAAGTTGTATTTTTGCCTCGTATCACAGCACAGAATCGTTGGGCATGGTTAAGTAGTGCAAACTGAACTATGTTCAGAAGTTGAAATTTGAACCCCCTCCCCTCGCTACTGAACCACGCTCAGCGATTCAGATTTTGAGCTGAAAATTTAAGTTTAAGTCTAAGCTTTAGAAAGCATTTAATGAGACACAAAAAATAACGGTATAAAATAGTTGTTCGTTACTCCAAAGTCTAAAGCGCCCTCTATCGGAATTTTTTGAAAATTTTCTTTAAAATTTATTTTCAAGAAAATACTGACATAAAGAATAATTTTAGCAAAACGCGGCAGTAGTTAGAGCCTAATCTACGACACAAAGATCGGGAATAACTGATTTTTGTTCTGGGGGGAGAAGGGTTTCAAATTTCAAATTTCAGTTTACGCTACTTAACTACTCGTTAGGACTCAGATTTTTAGATCAAAATTTAAGTTTAAGTCTAAGCTTTCGAAATCATTTAAAGAAATACAAAAAATAACGTTAAAAAATAGTTGTTTGTTACTCCAAAGTCTAAAGCGCCCCCTATCGGCATTTTTTGAAATTGAACTTTAAAATTTTATTTCAAGAAAATACTGGCATAAAGAAAATTTTTTGCAAAAACCGCAAACGAATCGACCAATTTTTCCATGTTTTATAATCATTTGAAATTTCGGACCCTAAACTTTAATGCCCCCTATCTCCTTGGGAATACGTCTGGGACCCTTAGTCTCCTATTTAATATTATTTGTCTTTAAGTGTACTATAACCCCTTAAAGTTCTGCCCATCTTTTATGAATCACCCTGTATACAGGGTGATTCATAAAAGATGGGCAGAACTTTAAGGGGTTATAGTACACTTAAAGACAAATAATATTAAATAGGAGACTAAGGGTCCCAGACGTATTCCCAAGGAGATAGGGGGCATTAAAGTTTAGGGTCCGAAATTTCAAATGATTATAAAACATGGAAAAATTGGTCGATTCGTTTGCGGTTTTTGCAAAAAATTTTCTTTATGCCAGTATTTTCTTGAAATAAAATTTTAAAGTTCAATTTCAAAAAATGCCGATAGGGGGCGCTTTAGACTTTGGAGTAACAAACAACTATTTTTTAACGTTATTTTTTGTATTTCTTTAAATGATTTCGAAAGCTTAGACTTAAACTTAAATTTTGATCTAAAAATCTGAGTCCTAACGAGTAGTTAAGTAGCGTAAACTGAAATTTGAAATTTGAAACCCTTCTCCCCCCAGAACAAAAATCAGTTATTCCCGATCTTTGTGTCGTAGATTAGGCTCTAACTACTGCCGCGTTTTGCTAAAATTATTCTTTATGTCAGTATTTTCTTGAAAATAAATTTTAAAGAAAATTTTCAAAAAATTCCGATAGAGGGCGCTTTAGACTTTGGAGTAACGAACAACTATTTTATACCGTTATTTTTTGTGTCTCATTAAATGCTTTCTAAAGCTTAGACTTAAATTTTCAGCCCAAAATCTGAATCGTTAGACGTGGTTAAGTTTCTGGGGAGAGGGGTTTGAAATTTCTACTCCTGAGCACAGTTCAGTTTACCATGTCCACACATTGTGTGCTGTGATACGAGGTAAAAAGACACATATTAGGATTATGTTACCAAAGCATATTTATTAACATGTAATCACAATAAATGTTCAAAATTGTGACCACCAGAGGTTATGCACGCAGAACAACGGCGACGAATGGAACGGCGAACATTCGCGAAAACATCAGGCTTTTCGAGCACTTCCCCTACAGCGGCGGAAAGTCTGGCGACCAGTTCCTCGGGGGATTCAATGGGTGTCTCATACATAAGAGCCTTCAATCGTCCCCAAAAAAAGAAATCGAGGGGTGAAAGATCTGGCGAGCGAGCAGGCCAAGCAACAGGACCACCTCGACCAATCCATCTGTTCGGAAATGTGATGTCCAGATAGTTGCGGACGTCTCGTACGTAATGGGCTGGCGCTCCATCGTGCTGGAACCACATGACCCGCCGGATGCGTGGAGGAACAACGTTTAACAGGTCTGGCAGCACATGTTGCAGAAATGTGAGGTATGTTTTACCGTTGAGGCGTTCAGGAAGAAGGTACGGTCCGATTAGGTGGTCTCCGAGGATTCCTGCCCAAACATTGATGGAAAAGCGTCTCTGATGAGCATGTGGATACGTAGCATGTGGATTGACATCCGCCCATACATGTGCATTGTGTGTGTTAAATGTACCTTCACGTGTGAAGGTACATTCATCACAGTTCGTCCAAAATGTGGATTTAGCGCGTTCTGCTGCAGAAACCAGCGGGCGAATTCAATACGATTTGGATAATCCCCTGGAGACAGTTTCTGGACTCGTTGCACATGAAACGGGAGCAAATGTTCATCCTTCAGTACCCTCCAAGTCGTGGACTGTGAGGTATCCACCTGGCTAGCCACTGTTCGTGTACTTGTACTTGGCTGCGCCGCTACTACATCCAGAATGGCTTCTGCAACAACTACTGATTCGTCCTTTTTTGCACGACCTGCATTCGACCGGGAAGCGAGAAATGATCCCGTCTCACACAACTGTCTGTGCAAGCGCTCGAAAGTTTTGCGGTTAGGCAACCGCCTGTTAGGAAATCGCTCTCCGTACATTCGTTGTGCCTCTGCACCATTTCCATCTGCCGCTCCGTAAATTAAATGCATCTCAGCCTTTTCCTTATTCGTGAAGGGCACCATCTTCCGATTCATTACTACAGCGACTTACACTTGACTCACCGTTCAGTGGTTTTTATGCCTGAATCGTGTCGAAATTTTGCATACGTGTTCTTCTTCTTCCCCATTTGACATTTGCATACTTTCTGTTTCCTTCTTCACCCGGTGACTAGCGTCAGGAATGGAGCTTTAACGTTTGCATGAGCGACGTTTCCAACTGTGCCAGTGCCTTTATGAGTGAATTCCGACTATGCAGTCCTTGACGAAAGTTGTATTTTTGCCTCGTATCACAGCACAGAATCGTTGGGCATGGTTAAGTAGTGCAAACTGAACTATGTTCAGAAGTTGAAATTTGAACCCCCTCCCCTCGCTACTGAACCACGCTCAGCGATTCAGATTTTGAGCTGAAAATTTAAGTTTAAGTCTAAGCTTTAGAAAGCATTTAATGAGACACAAAAAATAACGGTATAAAATAGTTGTTCGTTACTCCAAAGTCTAAAGCGCCCTCTATCGGAATTTTTTGAAAATTTTCTTTAAAATTTATTTTCAAGAAAATACTGACATAAAGAATAATTTTAGCAAAACGCGGCAGTAGTTAGAGCCTAATCTACGACACAAAGATCGGGAATAACTGATTTTTGTTCTGGGGGGAGATGGGTTTCAAATTTCAAATTTCAGTTTACGCTACTTAACTACTCGTTAGGACTCAGATTTTTAGATCAAAATTTAAGTTTAAGTCTAAGCTTTCGAAATCATTTAAAGAAATACAAAAAATAACGTTAAAAAATAGTTGTTTGTTACTCCAAAGTCTAAAGCGCCCCCTATCGGCATTTTTTGAAATTGAACTTTAAAATTTTATTTCAAGAAAATACTGGCATAAAGAAAATTTTTGCAAAAACCGCAAACGAATCGACCAATTTTTCCATGTTTTATAATCATTTGAAATTTCGGACCCTAAACTTTAATGCCCCCTATCTCCTTGGGAATACGTCTGGGACCCTTAGTCTCCTATTTAATATTATTTGTCTTTAAGTGTACTATAACCCCTTAAAGTTCTGCCCATCTTTTATGAATCACCCTGTATATATATATATATATATATATATATATACGACCGAGTTCGTTTGTCCGCCATCTTCTTTGAAAATGACAGCCACTAAAATTTTAAAAACTAAAATAAATAGACAAAAAAATAGAAAATCATTTTTTTTGTTTCGGTGTTAGGCCTCGATACAAGGATACCGGAGCATTTTTTGTTTTGTGTCTATCTTGAAAAATGTCTGAGATATAGCAACAGTTTGAAATTCTAGGGTGGCTGCCATTTTGAAATAGGACAGCAGATTAAAATAAATCTGGGAATAATTTATGAGTTTCAGTGAGCGTGTTTTCTCGCAAATTATCTGTCATTGTTATAAACATTTTCCCAAACATACGCATAAAATTATATTGATACCCGTTTGTGTCAAACTCTCGCCAAGCTGTACGACACTTGGAAAAATATTGCTAAATTTGGTGACCAAAAATAAGTGTCCATAAATGAAGCCAACATGGATATAGCGGACTAATTTGGCGACTTCCTTATTTAAAGTCAGTATTAACGAATCTTCTGTAATCGGGTTCTTTGCATTTTAGCATGCTGTTTCCGCGTAACAATAGCTAAAATCTTTAAACGATATAGGAAAGATACATTTTCCTCTCGGTACAGGCCGGAAAGACTTTCTTTTTAATTACATGCAAAACATAAGATCGTCGTGATGTAGACGTGCTCAAGAGTCTGCTAACAGTAGTTTTCGAGACATAATTAGATGACAGTGTGATACTGGATTAATGCTACAAGCGAGAATGTCAGATCAGCTTCATGGGGAATTCAGGCTAAAAGTTATGTGCTGTGAATATGAACCAATGAGGGTACAAAAGTTTGGAGAACACTCTGAAGGATCATAAAACGACAATATGTGTCATATAAGCATCTTATCTGTTTTATTTTTCTTAGAATAAACCTATATACAATTAATTTGAAGTTTATACCTTTTTTCACGTACACATGCACATTTTATTTTTAACATCATCAGTTAATAAGCATACCTGCCAATTTTCACTTAACCATCCGTACCAAGACTCCCTTATCATAGATCAGACTTGACAATCAGGAGAAAGTCTATGGGAGAAAATGTCCACGGTAATTGCCAACTTATTCATTGACTTTCTCCGGAAAGTATCGCCGCCTGGTGGATACTACCGATTATAGTTCATAAGCAAATGCATAGAACAAATGGAGCTGTGAAAAAATTTCGTGTTATTTCGTGTCGTAAATACTCCTATTATTTTTGGCATGGAGATCATGCCTATTACTGACGATTGATGGCGCTGGTAGCAGGACAACCATGCGGTCAAAGGAAACTTGCTGATTGTGAAGCCTGATACTATGATAAGTATGATAAGGAGGCCTTGATCCGTACAATGCGAGTTAATTAGATCCAGATTAAAGACGTTTCTAACCAGAAAATATACATGAAAAAAATAATATACATTTATTGTCATGTTCTTACACGGAACCTATTTAAATGCATTTCTAAAAAAAAAAAATCTGGTTTCAAACGTGTTTAACCTTGGTTAAATTAACCTACATTGTACGAAAGTTTAGTGCGATGTTGGCAGGTATGCATTAGGTATTAGCCAATGAGCCAAGAACGAATAAATCACAAAATTTGTGAGAAAATATTTATTTCAGCGAAACATTTGGCGAATCAAATTTTCAATTTTCGGTGCATGGAAAAAAAATCACGGCTGAAGTGTTTTCGTATTTTTGTATTGGTAAATGTTCCGATAAAAAATAAGTAAAATAAGTAAAAAATAAGTAAAAAAAATAAGTAAAAAAAAAATAAGTAAAAAAAAATTTAGTTTTTCTAAGATATATATAAAATTACAGCATGTTTATACGTTGACACTTAAGTTATAGAACACAGCCATATATATATATATTTACATACACACACACGCACATATAAATAGCTGCCAACTTTTACGCTTTTTTGTTACCACTAAAAATTAATAGAAAATTTTGTCGTATTGACGTGATTTCGGCGATTTAATAAAGTAAAATTTACTATAAAATTTTAGGGATAGGAAAAAAGAGTTAAAGTTGCAGTTATGCATGTTTAACCCTCTAAACGTGTGGAGCGTAATATTCCGTTCACTAAGCTCCATGTTTCACGGCAATATATGCAATGTTTAAGATAATATAATTCTATAAATTTAATGAATTTTCAAAACATTGAAGAATGATTAATACTCTCAAAGGTTACATTCATATTTGTAATTAAGTTTTATTTATAATGCTGAAAGAATCATATTTTTTTAACATTTAAAACAAAATTCAGAGAAAACAACATTACAATTTTACCCTTTTTCAAAACGCTCAGAGGGATATATATATATGGCTTCCATTTTAATTTCATTTGATATCCAAATTCTAATTTTCTTACATTATATGGCATCTTATATCATTATATATATTTATTTTCTAAATTTTCTTTTAAACTTTTATGTATGTTTGGCTGCGTGCCATCACTTAAACAGCGCATTTGGTAATCTGATGTTTGTACTTTTTAATTATATATTTCTTAAAATTAATCATTCAGATGATACCACGAAACAGAATCCATTTAGTGAACGAAAAACACTTAACGAACAGATGTGAAAAGCGTGTGTGCAGACTTTTACACTAATGACTATTTTTTGAACTATATAGAAAGACTGATCTCAGCAAATGTTTAGCTGATTAAAACAAGACTCTTTTTTATATTTTTATTTTGTGGCACGTGTGTTTCTAAAGCCTCAGTTTTTTCCTCACTCTAAAATCTGTAACCAGGTTGATAGGTCGACCTAAAAATGTTGTTTAAAATATAAGTTTCAATCTCTAAAAATGGTGTCTTTATATTCATTGAAATCCACATCAACTAATCATATCTTATTTCTTCCAGTTGACGAAAACAAATGTCCTGAATAAAGAACACATTTAATATGTGTTCACTAATAAATAAATAAATCATAATTACAAATATAAGGATTATATAGATGAAACGCTGCTAATATCATAACATGGATTACAGATGATGTACGACCAGATGACCATCCGAGTCGTGAAGCATAGAAGGTAAGCCCATTCACTTACCTATATTATTATTGTGTATTTTAGATTGCCACTAGTCCGAAATACTATTTTTATTATTCATGAGATAGCGCGCGATTTTATCTATCGAAGCTTTATTTGTTTTGGCTCTACTGGCCATTCTTTTCTAACAATATTAACATAATTTTATTGTGTACACACTTTATAATTACCTATGTTTAAATAGGAGATTTGGTTATATTTGATCTAAGAACTTGTTTAATGTATTTTGGAATTCAAGGGTATTACAATTGTATATATATGTGGGGATAATCAGAAATAACAACAACAATAATATGAAGTAAATGAATTATTACTATTCACGAGCAGCGATAAAGGCGATGAGTTCACGCAAGGCCAGAAGAAAAGCACGCAAGCACGATCAGTTGTTCTATAGATTTTGGATGTAGTTGTTGATTGAATGTTTATGCAATGCTCGAAGAAGATTGCTAATTAGATTTGTATTGAGATATGAATGTTTGTATCTTTCATGAATATTAACCCAGTTATATACAGGGTGATCATAAAAAAAAACTTTGCCGATATATGGAGCTCTAGCGGCCGGTCCTTTCAACCGATCGAGATGAGATTTCAGATATAGTTATTCAGAGGTATGAGCTCGGGATTCTGTGAACGGCAACAAAGTGGTGCTCACGGTTACGGCTATAGGTCCAGAAATTCGAAATTTTCCAATTACAACGCCCATTTTTTTTTGTCGCAAAATGCTCAGCGCTTGCGAAAACCCTAAAGAACGTTGGAACCGTACGTGTATCGCAAGAAACGGATTCGTTATGCACGCACAAAAAACAGCTCTTCGCGCGGCCAAAAAAAAAAAAAAAAAAAAAAAAAAAAACACGATCGGAGCGCACGGAGGAAAATTGCAGATGACACAGAGTCAGTACGTCAATCACTGATTACAACACACATCGGAGGAAAGAAAACTTTTATTTTGATTACACATTTTCCACATGGGTGCCATCACAGGCAATTACACATAGGCTTACGACTGTGGGCAATACAGTCGAACGTAACATCGCATGAGGGATGTTTACAATCTCACATTTAATAAAATCTTTCAAATTTGGCAAAGTTTGCGGATTGCACATGTACACTCTAGATTTGAGATATCCCCAGAACCAGAAGTCCATAGGAGTGAGGTTGGGGGATGCGGAGGCCACGGAAATGGAAAATGGTGTAAGATGACACGATCCCCAAAATTCTGTTCCCGGACCCTGCGAACAGACTTCGCTATATGTGGAGGTGCACCATCTTGAATCCAAACGAAGTCATTCAGTGCGTTTCCCTGCAGCAATTCTGGTATGACGTAATTTTGCAGCATTGCCGTGTAGCGGGAGCCTGTTACAGAGCAAGTGTCGCTTCCTCAAAGAAGTACGGCCCGAGAATAAATGTGCCTTTCAATGCCGCACCACACAGTAACTTTGACGTCGTATAAAGGTACTGGTGGATTCATGTCTGCCCA
This sequence comes from Maratus michaelseni, assembly GCA_963931845.1. Lineage (NCBI taxonomy): Eukaryota > Metazoa > Arthropoda > Arachnida > Araneae > Salticidae > Maratus > Maratus michaelseni. The sequence continues at coordinate 44,101,304 of OZ007592.1, read as the reverse complement.
GTGCACACAATGTTTGGTGTTGACGTCGCCAGTTAAGGTGAAATGTGCCTCATCCGTCCATAATATGCGAAGAGGCCAGTCGTTATCTCCATCATATCGGATTAGAAATTCATTAGCAAAGTCTATACGTTGTTGATGGCCCCCCCACTTCCAACATCTGGACGCGCTGGTATCGGTAAGGAAATATGCGGATTACAGAGCGCAGTAGCTTTAGGACCTTTAATTTTGGTATATCCAATACACGAGATGCACCTCTTGCAGTTTGCATGTGTCCTGTACTCACTGTGTGATGCACTTCCATAGCAGTATCCTCAGGAACAGTTGGTCGTCCGATTCGCGGTCTAACACAGTTGCAGCCAGTTTCTTCGAATTTCTTTACTAAATCACGAAGAGCTAGCGGGCTACATGGGCCACGTATTTGGGGATGGTTTCGACGGAAAACACGCAAAGTTTTTGCAGCATTCATCTCATTTTTATAATAGAGTTGTACCAATTCACCACGAACTGTCGCTGAAAGAGTTATTTCGTCGGCAAGTACGTGCTCCCGACTGAAGAACTAACATTCCCACCCCACTTTTTATCCGTTTTCTACGCTGACTATCTGGCGAACGGCGTATCCGTGATTGGTGTTTTGCCTCTGTCATATGCAAATTTCCTTTGTGCGCCCTGATCGTGTTTTTTTTTGGCCGTTCGCAGAGCTGATTTTGCGCGTACATATCGCGTTCGTTTATTGCGATACACGTACCGTTCCAATGCTTTTTAGGGCTTTCGCATGCGCTGAGCCTTTTGCGATGAAAAAAATGGGCGTTGCCATTTGAAAATTTCGAGTTTCTGTAGCTATAACCGTAACCGTGCGCGCCAATTTATTGCCGTTCACAGTATACCGAGCTCATACCTGTAAATAACTATATCTGAAATCTCATATTGAACGGTTGAAGGACCGGCTGCTAGAGTTTGATATATTGCCAGAGTTTTTTTATGACCACCCTGTAGTTGCGTTCGAATCCAATCCTCAGCTGTATTTATTGTTATCTTATTAAATCTGTTTTGTTTATATTATATTTGAAGAATCTGTGTTGTGGTTAAACTACTTCTTACTCATCATAATCCCCCCCCCCATATATATATATATATATATATATGTGTGTGTGTAAAGTGGACACCTCCAAAAAGAGACAGATGCCCCGGTCGCTAATCTGAGGTTTTGCTGTAGGTATATATATGTATGAAAATCAAAGGAAAATTAATTGTAAAAATTAAACACAATAAAACGCAATTGTAAATATGAAAAAACTATGAATATCTCATGGATTCGTCAGAGGAACTTTATGAGAATAATTCTTAGGAAAATGTGTTATTTTGTTGAATATTTCAAGATTAAACTTAAAAATGACAATATTATATAATATATCAACAAAACCCTCCAAAAATGAAAAGAATAAGCGATCTAAAAATATATTATGATTCATCATTTATAGGTAACAAAAATAATATTCACAACTCACCAGTAAAAGAGAGAGTGTAAGTGAATAGATAAAATTTAAAAATATTATTCATATGCTATACCATAGCTCATCATTAAGAATTGCTGAATAGTTGTGTCATTTGCAAAGCAGAAAAAATGTAATACCAAAAAAGGAAATATTTATGTATATGTATGAGGAGAGTACGAGAATTAGACAGATATATATATACATAAATATAGAATACACGTATAGATATAAATAGTTATTTATTTATTTTAGCTCTCTTTCTGAATCAATTTACAATCTGTTTTCGTGAGTATATTTTACTCTTAAACAACAAACAGTGTTATTACACTAAAAAACGAAAGGAAAAAAAACGGAGAGAAAAATTTCTTTTTTATGTTCAAAAGAGAATCTGCTTAACTGAATTTGGATTTTATTAGAAGTTTCTAAATTACTAGTTTTTATAAGAGTTAAAAAATAACATATCACTAGCTAAAATAATATATATATATATATATATATATATATATATATATATATAGTGTAAATGCAATGACCCCACTCTAAAAAAATTCATTAATAATGATCATGGACATATAATTACTGGTAATCTTAATGTTGTGAATGATTATAAACAACAAAAACTAATGGGTTATGGTACTAAATATAGACTTCCTTCTAAATTTAATGTAAATTCTATTATAAAACAGTTTACATACGATATAGACATTTTTATTTATAAAATTTCAATCTAAAATAGTAAACCTATTGAATATTTTAATCAATGGAAAATACTTGTTATTGAAAAATTATTTGGCGGTTAATTTTGGGTTTGCATATTTGAAAATTCTAGAAATCTATTTCTGTTAGGAAAGTTTTACTTTTCAATTCATTTTTGTTTTCGAAAATATATAAATTTTAATTCTTTTTTTTGTTTTTAAGGGAAGCAAAATATTTTAACTGGAGGGTTTTTCTTTTTTTTTTGGGGGGGGGAGGGGGCTTGGTTATATGCGTTATTTATTATTAATACAAAATAAAAAAGGGCACATTTTACTTAACAAATTGAAACACATATAAAGGTTTAAAATTTATACACCGCTAGGAGGGGGGAAACAAAACTTTAGGGTGGTTGAAATTCAATAATTAAAAAGGAAAAATAGTCTGAAAAAGGACATTATCATCCACATACATTAAATACAATAATCCAACATGAAGTGAAAAATTAGCCAGAGCCAGGAATCGAACCTGGGTCCACAGCGTTCCAGGTTACCACTATGACCACTGAGCTACACCGGCTGATGCTGAATTTGCAATTTTTCACTAATAAACCATGTTGGAGAGAAAGTCGCCACCCATCTAGCAGACATCCTTGGATGATCGAACAACTGTGAATATATTTTTACTATTCCACCGATTTACAAATAAATATGTGTGTCTGTATAATAGTTGTATATCTTTAAAAAAAGATTATCAAGATTGTTTTAAAAGAAAATTTTTAAAAGGTAAAATATAATTAACTTTAAATAGCTGCTAGATTAAATTTTCATTTATTAAATTTTATTTTTCTGAAAGTATAAGAAAATTTTCTGTCCCCCCCCCCCCTCCACTACAAAATTTGGATTCTTATTCAGTCTAAAAGGAGGCAATAATTTGTATTGCAATAAAATACCTTGATGCATGTTTGCTTGCATTTTTATCTTTCTTTGGCGATATAATTTGGCAACAAGTCCGAAATAACGCTAAATATAGTTGATTAAAACAGTTAAACTAGTACAGTTTGAGAAGTAAATAAGTGACTACGACAGTACAATTATAACATATAGCAAATAATATAAGGAATTGAAATAAAATAATCGCAATAAATAACTTTAAATTAGTAAATAAAGTTCTTATCGGGAGAGTAAATAACGACGAACTCCGAAGAGGCAATCGACGCGTATGTAATTCCTTAATTACAAAATAACTGCACATTTTAAAAGTTCTTTTCGTGTATAATTGGCCCCTGTGTTACTAAAGATTTGCTTTTTTCTTAATTCTTCTGTATTTTTGGTTTCAATATTTGCGACGACCTAAACGTAAGATGTTGGCTTACTGACGGTGGCCATCTTGGAATTTTAGAGAGCTCTGATTGGTAGATTTCGAGCTGATAAATATCGTAGAGGATACAAACTACTGTAAGTTAGATCTTAAAGAAATTACGAGAGGCAATCTATCAAACGGGACGATTTCGAGCTTTTTCCTCTTGAAAAACGTGTTTGGGATGAAATATCTGATATTGACTATGATATGAGAGTACGTGTGATAGCGCCATTAGAACAGTTTTTCCCAATTTTAATCAAGCTAAGATCTTCTCCGCACTGGGAGGAATTCCCCTATCATATTTAAGAGCTTACGCTAGTCACGCGAAGAAACGCTTCAGCTAATGTTAAGTCTATGGGAAGGTTATCGCACGATTTCTCACTCGCATTTTAATATTTTTAAATGATTCTTTTTGCATAGGTTAGCTGAGGTCGATCTCTAACGTTGTTAGTTTTTATTTTTTTTTATTTTGGTTAAGGTTTTTTTTATAAACGGACATTTTCAATGATGGAGCCGGCTGGAACCGGTTCTGAAAGTGAAATTACCCTTATATAAAAAAAACTGGAACCAAAATCAAAAAAGTAAAAACTAACAACGTTAGAGACGTAAATTTACATATTTCGAATAAATATTTTTGAAAAATCTGGTGTGAATTCAATATTATAGAAACACAATTACATATTCCTCAAATAGTTAGGCCCCATCAGTGGCTGAGAGGTTCTGCTCTCAAAGCTGGTAGACGGGAGGTGCTGGGTTCAAACCCCTGTCGCGCTCGTCGACCTAACCGTTCGGAGTTTTCCGTGGTTTTCTTCGAACCTTGCCGTAAATACAGGTTAGGATCCCCACGGAGGGCACTCCCCCTAGGGCCTATATCCCTCATGAAGATAATCGGCCGTCATAAATCAACCAACCAATCAACCAACCTGCCTCAAAGAGTTAAATTTAAAGAAGTAGAATTATTCTTGGAAATAGAACTTCCTCGTATGCCTACTTTCGTCAGTTTGTAATCTACAAGATGAAATCAAGGTCATCGCGTTTCACACAAAGAAATTGTTTGTGACAGTTCGGTGAACATATCATTTCTTATTTCAGCACTAGTGAGATATAAAACAATAAAGAACGATCATGTGAAACCAAATTATAGAAAGTATGGTTGGGTGCTTTTAGCGTTAGCTATTATCATATGTATTATTTCTGCTGTCAACGTCCCTTTTTCTTTGTTTTTACAAAACGCACAACAATGAATGAGGTATCATTCGAAGGGTTTTTGAATCGGCTTCTGATATAGTACACTCACATTTCCTTAAAACACGTTTTTTGATTAAAAATTGCAGTTGCCCAAACCCAAAAACCCAAAATCCCATTTGCTGCTAACTACGAGTATACTCGTGGTTTTTCATTCTAAAATTACGAATTCGTACAGGAAATTTCGAGAAAAGAATTTTTATTTTATGCACTCACGAAATGTCTGTAATTAAATAAAGTAAATATTGCTATTAGTATTTTCTGATGTAAATTCAAACTTTCTAAATAAAATAAAATAATTCCGTAATTTTAACCTGGCAGTGAACGTGTTAAGAATGAAATTAGAATTGTTTTCATAAATGAAACGAAATGTTTTTCTTAAATCCATGTTGCCACAAAAATAAAATACCGTATGATTCAAGCCCCACCAGTGGCTGAGAGGTTCTGCTCTAGAAGCTGGTAGACGGGAGGTGCTGGGTTCGATCCCAATCGCGCCCGTCGGGCTAATCGTTCGGAGTTTTCGTAGTTTACTTCCAGCCGTGGATTTATCCATGCGTAAATATGGGTTAGATTCCCTTAGAAAGACCCCCACGAAGGGCACTCCCCCAGGGCCTATATGCCTCGTGTTGATAATTGGCCGTCATAAATCAACCCAACCCAACCCGTATGATTCAGCATCGTTACTCGCAGCATCCTTTAACTTACCAAAAGTGTGGCTCGAGGTACTCCATAGTTACAAATATGGAAATAAACTACCAAGTAAAAAATAAAAATTGACGTGCGTAACTTAAAAAAAGTACGTGCAAAATTAAATGATAGCGTTTCAAATAACTTCATAGACTTTGCAATTATAGAATATTTTTATTTGTTTTGATAATGGCTCAGATTGAACTGAAACATGTCAACAGTCTAATAAAAGTTATTTTACTGTTTATAATGTTTTATTTTACGCCTTTTTAGCAATTAAAATTTAATTTTAAAAATGAAAAAGAAAAAAAAACTCATGTTTATACATTTAAATTCTAATTTATAAAACTATCATTGTAGCAGACGAAATTAATGAAGCATAAAATCGTTATCATTTTTATGATATATTTTAACGGTTCATTCGCACAAACATTTGTTTAGAGGATTAACTGAATAAATCCTGATATTTAATATGGATGTTACATTTCTCACCAAATTTATTGAGTTTCACATACTTCAGCCTTGATGCAGGTGCAAGATAATTATTACCATTTAACACAAAGTATGGATAACGCATTATAATATCAATTAATATGCAGGGTGTTTTTAAATGAATATCGGGGTTATAACGCTTTGTAGTATCTATTATATAAAACTTGAAATTATACTTAATACATAAAATGAAAGAGCAACTCAAACAGTTTGTTAGTATCTGTGCATGCACATGCGTAGGCATTGTTACTTCCGTGATCCGTTAGAAAGCGCTAGTACCGAATATGGCGACTAGTGTTCTGCAGTTTGCAAAGACCAAATCTGTAGCTACCGTGCAACGTGTGTTCCGGATAAAGTTCAGATGTGATCCCCCAGCCAGCTGTTGCAACAATTACCCCACAAACACTAATTAACGTTTGGGAAGAACTGGGCCTTGATGTGTGCCGTGTGACGAAAGCTATTGGAGTGTTTCTATATTAAGTTTCTATATTAAGCTATATTAAGTTGTTCACATTGAACACTTGTAAGCTTGTAGGTAAAACTGTTTGAGTTACTCTTTCATTTTATGTATTAATTATAATTTTAAGTTTTATGTAATAAATACTACCAAGCGTTAAAACTCCGATATTCATTTAGAAGCACCCTGTATTTTCTCACAATCCATAATATCATTTCATCTGTGAAAGTTAATTCCAAGTGACGTATGAATTTAACTAACAAATAACTTCCAAATCAGGCATATAGTAGATTCTAATTTGATTGTAGCATTAAATACACATTCACCTTATATACTAATTAAACATACTTTATACGTTTAATTAAAATATTTTGTAGAATTGAAGATTGATTTTGCAAAGTACCTATATTAATATTTGATAGACATCATACATAAAAACTTAAAATTTAAAGATTATACTTATTCTTAATTAAACAATCCTTCTTAAACATAACATTTAAAAATGTACACTCTGAAAACGCCTTTTTAAAAACTGAGCAAAAAATACTCAAATCTGAGTATGTCGCATAGTCAAAATGGCTCCGAATCAAAATTACTGAAGTTTGAAACATGTATATACTCATTTCTGAAAACGTGCACACACTCAAACTCCTATTTGAGTATGTCCATGTTTCAAAAATAAGTATGATCTGACTTCTATGTGCTCATTTTCGAGTATTTCCATGTTTCAAATATGAGTTTGAACTGATTCTAGTCATTTTTGAGTATGTCCATGCTTCAAAAATGAGTACGAACTGACCTCTATGTGCTCAGTTTTGAGTATGCCCATGTTTCAATATTCTGAGTATTTCTGGTATTTCAGAATTGAAAGCATTGGGTCGTCCTATTTGAAACAAAGCCTACAACTATTTCTCCTATTTGAGTATGTCCATGTTTCAAAAATGAGTATGAACTGACTATGTGCTCATTTTTGAGTATTTCCATGTTTCAAATATGAGTTTGAACTGATTCTAGTCATTTTTGAGTATGTCCATACTTCAAAAATGAGTACGAACTGATCTCTATGTGCTCAGTTTTGAGTATGTCCATGTTTCAATATTCTGAGTATTTCTGGTATTTCAGAATTGAAAGCATTGGGTCGTCCTATTTGAAACAAAGCCTACAACTATTTCTCCTATTTGAGTATGTCCATGTTTCAAAAATGAGTATGAACAGACTATGTGCTCATTTTTGAGTATTTCCATGTTTCAAATATGAGTTTGAACTGATTCTAGTCATTTTTGAGTATGTCCATACTTCAAAAATGAGTACGAACTGAACTCTATGTGCTCAGTTTTGAGTATGTCCATGTTTCAATATTCTGAGTATTTCTGGTATTTCAGAATTGAAAGCATTGGGTCGTCCTATTTGAAACAAAGCCTACAACTATTTCTCCTATTTGAGTATGTCCATGTTTCAAAAATGAGTATGAACAGACTATGTGCTCATTTTTGAGTATTTCCATGTTTCAAATATGAGTTTGAACTGATTCTAGTCATTTTTGAGTATGTCCATACTTCAAAAATGAGTACGAACTGAACTCTATGTGCTCAGTTTTGAGTATGTCCATGTTTCAATATTCTGAGTATTTTTGGTATTTCAGAATTGAAAGCATTTTGTCATCCTATTTGAAACAAAAAGTTTCATAACAAAATGAAAACATCGATTTACTGAGATTTCAAAGTGTATGAGAATATGATTACTATGAAATAATAAGTGTAAGATTATGATTATTACGATATCATAAATATGACACTTTATAATTTGTAATCTGTGTTATGGTGCTTACTAGCGATTATAAGCGTATGTGAATAATATATTTTTTAGTTACGTAAGCTATTTCAAGGAAACTTTGACTACTAAAAGGAGTTAGATACCAACATTTTATTATAAATATAATTCTGTGATGTAGTTAAGATATTCATATTGAATTTGTGTTAGGAATGTAATTTTTCTTTCTATAAAAAATGTTCAGGTGGTGTCTTTTAATTAAAATGATATGAAAGTTTATGTTCATTGTGATGCAATATTTGACAAGAAATAATCTACATATAAAAATGTTTGTCACCTTTAAGATTTCTAATTTTAAAATTATTTTTTTAAACCAATGAAAAAAAAATTCTAAATTATGGCTTGTTAAATAGAATTGTGTATTTGAATTTATTATTGATTGTAAATTTTAAATACATCATGTTGTTTGGAGATTGTAGATTCAAATATTTTTTTCGATGCTTTTACAATATGAAATATCTTAACTAATCAAAATTCATTTTTTGGTATTTAATGATGGGTAAAAAATCTGTATATTTGTTAAATAATGAGAAATTTTTATTGCGCTTTATACAGCAATATATTTTAATTACTTTTTGAAATGTTTATATGAATACATATCATCAATATTATGAAATAAAAATTGTGCGATATTAATAATAAATTAAAACATGTTTTTAAATTCATTTTAAGCATTTTTATAGATTATGTGTGGCCAAAAAAAAAAAAAAAAAAAAAAAAAAAAAAGATAAAAATGTAGTTCTTTTACAAGTTTTTCTTTTAAAGTGTAAACGTTATTCTTATTCTAGTCTATAATATTTTGTGGAATATGTTATTTATAAACTATTCTTGTTAAAAAAAAAGTTTAATATCGTCAGTAAATGTTTGCTTCCAGACATTTTAAATATGTACATTATTTTTATATGTAAAGAAAAGTACCGTTTTAAATAATAATCGAGACTTTCAAAGCCGTTATTTACTTTATGACAATATATACGGATACTTTTGTATTTAAAGTATTTTTTTTTTTTACTTCCCTGGAAAGATTTTTTATTTAGCTTAAGTGCAAACAATACATAAATGATCGTTTCAATAATTCTTATAACAATTAACGTTTCTATATTAAGCTATATTAAGTTGTTCACATTGAACACTTGTAAGCTTGTAGGTAAAACTGTTTGAGTTACTCTTTCATTTTATGTATTAATTATAATTTTAAGTTTTATGTAATAAATACTACCAAGCGTTAAAACTCCGATATTCATTTAGAAACACCCTGTATTTTCTCATAATCCATAATATCATTTCAGCTGTGAAAGTTAATTCCAAGTGACGTATGAATTTAACTAACAAATAACTTCCAAATCAGGCATATAGTAGATTCTAATTTGATTGTAGCATTAAATACACATTCATCTTATATACTAATTAAACATACTTTATACGTTTAATTAAAATATTTTGGAGAATTGAAGATTGATTTTGCAAAGTACCTATATTAATATTTGATAGACATCATACATAAAAACTTAAAATTTAAAGATTATACTTATTCTTAATTAAACAATCCTTCTTAAACATAACATTTAAAAATGTAAACTCTGAAAACGCCTTTTTAAAAACTGAGCAAAAAATACTCAAATCTGAGTATGTCGCATAGTCAAAATGGCTCCGAATCAAAATTACTGAAGTTTGAAACATGTATATACTCATTTCTGAAAACGTGCACACACTCAAACTCCTATTTGAGTATGTCCATGTTTCAAAAATAAGTATGATCTGACTTCTATGTGCTCATTTTCGAGTATTTCCATGTTTCAAATATGAGTTTGAACTGATTCTAGTCATTTTTGAGTATGTCCATGCTTCAAAAATGAGTACGAACTGACCTCTATGTGCTCAGTTTTGAGTATGCCCATGTTTCAATATTCTGAGTATTTCTGGTATTTCAGAATTGAAAGCATTGGGTCGTCCTATTTGAAACAAAGCCTACAACTATTTCTCCTATTTGAGTATGTCCATGTTTCAAAAATGAGTATGAACTGACTATGTGCTCATTTTTGAGTATTTCCATGTTTCAAATATGAGTTTGAACTGATTCTAGTCATTTTTGAGTATGTCCATGCTTCAAAAATGAGTACGAACTGACCTCTATGTGCTCAGTTTTGAGTATGCCCATGTTTCAATATTCTGAGTATTTCTGGTATTTCAGAATTGAAAGCATTGGGACGTCTTATTTGAAACAAAGCCTACAACTATTTCTCCTATTTGAGTATGTCCATGTTTCAAAAATGAGTATGAACTGACTATGTGCTCATTTTTGAGTATTTCCATGTTTCAAATATGAGTTTGAACTGATTCTAGTCATTTTTGAGTATGTCCATACTTCAAAAATGAGTACGAACTGATCTCTATGTGCTCAGTTTTGAGTATGTCCATGTTTCAATATTCTGAGTATTTCTGGTATTTCAGAATTGAAAGCATTGGGTCGTCCTATTTGAAACAAAGCCTACAACTATTTTTCCTATTTGAGTATGTCCATGTTTCAAAAATGAGTATGAACTGACTATGTGCTCATTTTTGAGTATTTCCATGTTTCAAATATGAGTTTGAACTGATTCTAGTGATTTTTGAGTATGTCCATACTTCAAAAATGAGTACGAACTGACCTCTATGTGCTCAGTTTTGAGTATGTCCATGTTTCAATATTCTGAGTATTTCTGGTATTTCAGAATTGAAAGCATTGGGACGTCCTATTTGAAACAAAGCCTACAACTATTTCTCCTATATGAGTATGTTCATCAATAAATTAAATTACCATTTTAAATATTGATATGAATACATATTATTAATTTTAAGAAATAAAAATTATGTGGTATGAATAATATTTAACACATTTTTTTAATTCATTTTAAACATTTTTATAGATTATGTGAGGCGAAAAACATAAGATAAAGATGTAGTTTTTTTACAAACTTCTCTTCTAAAATGCAAACAATATTTTTATTCTAGTTTATATCATAATCTCTTGCAGAATATCTTATTTCTAAGCTATTATTGTATTTTTTTTAAGTTTCATATTGTCAGTAAATGTTTGCTTCCATATATTTTAAATATGTACATTATTTTTATATGAAAAGAAAAATACAGTTTTAAATAACAATCGAGACTTTCAAAGCCGTTATTTACTTTCTATTTTTATTTATTTACGTATACTTTTACATTTAAAGTGATTTTTTTTTAGTTCCCTGAAAATAATTTATATTTAGCTTAAGTGCAAACAATACATAAATGATATTTTCAATATTTCTTATAACAATACAAAAATTATTAATTTCTAAATTCTACATTTTGTACATTCTAAAAAAGGAATTGAGCATTATTTTCTTTAGGGGAAAGGGCTTTTGGCCCATCTTACGTCTCAATAATTGTAGTGCAGATAAATAGTAGTACTCATCGGTAGTGTTATTACCAAAGCAATCTACCCTTGAGTGTAATATGAAATTTATGTAGTGAACAGATTAGAATTTATATCACTTTTCTTGATTTAACGATGTTGCAGTCAGTTTGCGCCATCTTATGTCTCAGGAATTGTAGTGCAAATAAATAGTAGTACTCATGTGTAGTTTTACATAACAAAGCAAACTGATTTTGAGTGTAATATGAATTTTATGTAGTGAACAGATTAGAATTTATATCACTTTTCTTGATTTGACGATGTTGCAGTCAGTTTGCGCCATCTTATGTCTCAGGAATTGTAGTGCAAATAAATAGTAGTACTCATGTGTAGTTTTATATAACAAAGCAAACTAATTTTGAGTGTAATATGAATTTTATGTAGTGAACAGATTAGAATTTATATCACTTTTCTTGTCTATAAAATATAGTTTAACTATAAATTTCGGACGTCATATTGACCTTGATTATTAAATGAAATATACAAGAATTGAAATTTATGATTTATTTTACTAACATATAAATGACTTTTTCAATATTTCTGATAACAATACAAAGATTATAAATTTATAAATTCTACATTTTGTACATTGAAAACAAGGAATTGAGTTTTTTTTTCTTTAGGGGAAAGTGCTTTGAGCCATCTTATGTCTCAGGAATTGTAGTACAAATGGATAGTAGTACTCATGGGCAGTATTATATAACAATGCAATATACTCTTGAATGTAATATAAAATTTATGTAGAGAACAGATTAAAATTTATATAACTTTCTCTACATTACCCATCTCTTCACACTACACTTCTCTACACACCTCTGAAATGTCCCCCTGATGATGACTGTTTTGCAAGAGTTGAAAGTGCTTGGGTTTTAACATCTCTTAACATCTTTTGACTGTTTTTATGTTTTAAAAACCTTTTTTATCTATTTTTAGCACTTTTTTGTAACATAAATCATAAGTTTTAATTCTGATATATTTCACTTTTCTTGATTTGACAATGTTGCAGTGAGCTTGGAATATCTTATATCTCAGGAATTGTAATGCAAATAAATAGTAGTACTCATGGGTAGTGTTATATAACAAAGTGTGTGTGTGTCAAGCAATCTACTCTTGAGTGTAATATGAAATTTATGCAGTGAACCAATTAGAATTTATATCACTTTCTCTACGTTACACATCTATACACACTACACACCTCTAACACACTACACCTCTGAAAATTTCCCCTGATGATGACTGTTTCTTAACAGTTGAAAGCGCTTGGTTTTAACATCTCTTAACATTTTTTAACTGTTTTAATGTTTTAAAAACCTGTTTAAGCATTTTTAGCACCTTTTTAGTAAAATAAATCATTATTTTCAATTCTTATATATTTCACTTTTCTTGATTTGACTATGTTGCAGTGAGTTTGGGCTATCTTAATGTATCGGGAATTGTGGTGCAAATAAATAGTAGTACTCATGGATAGTGTTATATAACAGTGTGTGTTTCAACCAATCTACTCTTCAGTGTAATATGAAATTAATATAGTGAACAGATTAGCATTTATATCACTTTTCTTGATTTGACAAGGTTTCAGTAAGCATATTGATTTATAAGTATATTTTTAGTATTAAGAGTAAAATATTTCATGAAGAAATGTCAAAAATACACACATTTAGAGCTATTAAGAGTTATAAATCTCATTGCCAAACAAGCAAAAACTATAAAACCAGAAGACAGGGTTGGGTTGGGTTGATTATTGACGGCCAATTATCTACACTTGGGATATAGGCCCGGGGGAGTGCCCTCCCCAGAAGACAGGAATTGGTGCCGAATGATGCGCATAAATCGAGAACATTATATACTGCATAAGGTGCTCAAGATTTTTAAAAAATTGTATTTTTAGTAACTAAAAAGTTATTAATATTCTATTATGAATTAATAATCTAAAAACAAAAACTTATCAGTAAAAGTAGTTTAATTATGATAATTATCAGTAAATATATTCTTAATGATTTTTTTAATGATTTCTTTCATTCAAATTTGATAATACATAATGATAATGATTCTTTAATGATTCTTTTAATCGTGTTTCTGAATAGTTATTTTACGGCTTGTGATTTATAGAATCATATATCACTAGATGAAACCCTTCCGTTTGTAATAATATATCTCAACAGTGAAAATAAAATATAAAACAGCGTGTCTCAAATTTGCCACATTAGGTGAGTAGGGATGAGACAGTTGAAGAAAATTACATTTATTTTAATTAAAGTTTACTAAGGCATCTGTTTCATCACACTTAAAAAAAATTAAGCCAAGAAAAAATACATTAATTATGTAAAAATAATTGGTTAAATGTGAATTTTACTCACGTGCAAAGTGTTCCGTACAATAAATTTATTAATTACCAACCGCAATATTACAATAAATCGTGTATAAAAAAATAAGAGATGCTTACGAGAAGTCATCTGTCAATCACATTTAACGCAACGTTAGATAATTTTAAAGAGATTAAAAAAAAAAAAAAAAAAACGCTCACCAACGTGGAACTTTCTGACTCATTTTAAACATAAAAGCATAATACTTGCAGGCATGATTATTGAAGTCATTTGCAATCGAAAGGTTTTTTTCATTATAAATGAATTAAATATTGAGTTATAACCGATTGTTGTCTCAAAACTACTGACTTTTAATGTCTTGGAAATATTCTATGAATTATTTTTCAATAATTGCCTTCAATAATTGAATTCAATTGCAATGCAAAACGTTGGCCATTTATCACTATGATTCGCCTTACCTAAAACAAAGACCTTATACAAAGTTTAAACTTGACATTGTGTCAAGCGCGCTTCGAAAGTAGGTAGCAAAGTTCCAACACTACCTTGGACCGTGCAGCGTTTTTTTATAGGTTTTTAATTAATATCTCGAATAATTTAAAACATTCATTATCAACAATCCTTGGATGTTTCCGCTTCCATAGGTAACGTGAACACGCCCCCTCTCAACTTCCCCGCTGAGTTCCCGCAAAGTAAAGTTTTTGTGCGCGATTTTCTAAAAAATATACGACCTAGGATAATCGCTGTAGTTTTCCTGCAATATTTAAATAAACTCTTACTACCTCTAATTCTTTTTATAATTTTAGTTTCAGTAGATTCGAAAATAGGGGGGCGGGGTACATTTGAAGTACATTTTGGACGATATTTCTAAAATAATGTACCGAAAATTAAATAGATATTATATAATATTATAATATCATATATTCTAATACGAGCAAATCTTGTGGATGGTTTTCTGAATTCATCATCAATATTTGGTGGGGAGGTAGGGAATAGGAAAAGAACACTATTTCACATAGGAAAGCATGGGCGCAGACGTCATGTAGTAGGGCAATATGAATCCGGTTAAATGATGGTTAAGAAAACATAACAAGAAAGTGGTAAGAGAAAAAACATTTATTTGTGCATCTTTTGTACAGACTTACAAGAGGTGCTCGAAATTCTGACCATTTGCTAGAGTACATGCCTCACAACGACGTTGCATGGACAACCGAACTTTCTGGAATATGCCTGGCGTTTCCCGGATGTTTGCGGCGGCAACCGATATGCGTGCTACAAGGTCCATAGCACTGGCAACAGGGGTCTCGTACACCATGTTTTTCATGGCACCCCATACAAAGAAGTCTATTGGAGATAAATCCGGTGACCGTGGTGGCCAACAAACCGGTCCACCGCGACCAATCCATTGAGCTCCAAATTTTCTGGTCAGGTAACAACGCACATCATTTGCGAAATGTGCTGGAGCGCCGTCATGCTGGAACCACATTCGCCGGAGAATAACAGCAGGAACCTCGTTCATAAGACCCGGTAACACAGTCTGAAGAAATATGAGGTAGTTTGCGCAATCTAAACGGGATGGTAGTAAATACGGTCCCAGCAAACAGTCGCCGACGATCCCAGTCCACACATTGACGGCAAAGCGTTGTTGCGCAGCTCTAACTCTCGTACCGTGTGGATTCTGATTAGCCCACACATGCGAATTGTGTGTGTTGAAGACACCTTCACGAGTGAAGGACGCTTCATCTGTGAAAAGAACATACGTTGGGAAATTGGGATCAACGGCTGTTCTCTGCATGAACCACTGACAAAAAGTAACACGCTTGGGATAGTCCTCTGCTTCCAGTAACTGCACTCTTTGCAAATGAAAATGATGTAAACGTTCCTCGTTTAGTATCCGCCACACTGTTGATTGTGAAACTCCAAACTGGCGAGCCATACCTCGTGTGCTAGAACTTGGCTGTTCTTCGATAGACTGTAGGACAGCTTCCTCGACTGAAACTGTCCGTGTTGATCGGCGGCTGCCTCGATCAACATTAATACCAGCAAATGATCCAGTGTCGCACAGTTGTCGATGAACACGTGAAAACATTTGATGCTGTGGCACGCGCCGGTTGGTGTAGCGCTCTGCATACATTTGCCTAGCTCTAAGACAGCTTTCTCCTGCGGCACCGTAAGTTAGATGCATATCTGCAAGTTCTTGAAACGTATACCGGTTCATGTTACTTCTGCGAAGTCACCTTGTCGAATGACGACTGGCTGCACACGGCAGACAGCTATGCGCGTTCATGGGAGATGCGGACACAAAGCGCCCTCTATACACCGTCATGCGTTCGCTTGTGCCTATGCTTTTCTATGTGAAATAGTGTTCTTTTCCTATTCCCTACCTGCCCACCAAATATTGATGATGAATTCAGAATCACCCTGTATATATATATATATATATATATATATATATATATATATATGCAAAAATTATCTTAAAAACGGCTCTAACGATTTTGACGAAATTTCGTATCCTACCGTTTTGGGGCACCAGAAAACCATTGGGCTAGGTCACATGCTCGAGAAAATTCGATTAGTGGGTCATTTTGGGTCATTTTGGGTCATGGTCTAGCTAATTGTATCTAAAAAACGGTTCAAACGATTTTGACGAAATTTTGTATCCGACCATTTTCGGGCATGAGAAGTCAATTGGGCTGGGTCACATGTTCGAGAACTTTCGATTAGTGGGTCATTTTTGGGTCAACGCGGGTCAAATAAATTTTATCTAAAATACGGCTCTAACGATTGTGATTAAATTTTGTATTTTACGAGTTTCGGGCGCGCGAAAATCATTAGACTAGGTGACATGTTCGAGAAAATTCGATTAGTGGGTCATTTCTGGGTCATTGTGGGTCAATATCTAAAAAGCGGCTCAATTTACACTAAATTTTGCATCCTATGGTTTTCCGGCACGAGAAGACTGTTGGGCTAAGTCACATGTTCGAGAAAATTCAATTAGTGGGTCATTTTGGTCATGGGTCATGATATTTGAACTCAAATTTAATTTTGACCGAGCATAGCTCGGTCTTCCCTGCTCGTAATGAATAATCCCCACACAATAATTAAAAAAAAAACTTAATTAGCATCAATATTTTTTTTCCTAAAAATATTTGTGAATACCTTATAATCTATAAATATGTCGGTCAATAGCCTGTATAACTCTGTCAAGTTTGAACTTTCCACGTTCCACAGTTTTCGAGAAAAACGACTGTGACAGACGGACGAATAGTAGAATAGTAGACGAATAGTAGAGGAATAATAGTAGTTCGAAAGTAGGTAGCAAAGTTCCAACTCTACCTTGGACCGTGCAGCGTTTTTTATTTTTTAATTTTTTGATAGGTTTTTAATTAATATCTATGGTTTTTAATTATATTTATTTTTTTTATGGTAACCTTCAACAAAGTTTTTTACTTTGTTTAACCGATGCCTATATTCGATGCTTTTTCACTACTTAACCAGACTAATTGAAAACCTAAAAGACACACGAGTGATCTTGTAATGGTTCCGTCTTTACTTTTTAAGTACGGAACCCTAAAAATCGAGAAAAATTTAAAATACACAAAACTCTTTAATCAAAATGGGTCCCGTAGAATTATATAAAGCCATTAAGTTTACATTTTTACTTCTGAATTTAGCGAATCATTATTGTCCAGTTTTCACAGTCATCATTTCTGCCTCGACACAATGGGACCAAATTTCTCATGAGTGTTCTTCGACGATCGGATTGACATATGAGGAAGTAGTGAAAAGAACAAAATGCATCATACATGGTATACGGCTTTTTACGTTTTCCCACTAAACGAAAAATAATGAGAACTTTATTTTGAACTGGTATCGACTGACTTGTTTGGCTAGTCTTTTGATGGTTCCACGAACTTTGTTTTTAGTAAAACAGCCAGGCTAACTAAATACAGTAGAAGACTTTGTTGAAGATCACAAATAAAAAATTAATGACACATAAAAAAATAATAAATAAAATATTTAATTAGATCACTGAAAATCACTATAAACATTCTGTTATTTTTTATGATATTCTTCAACAAATATTTCTACTTCATAGTTGCCAACCACAGATTTTTTTCATACCAGTATTTTTATGAAAAAAATATTTGTTTTATTTAATCGTGCAATTTCTGCTATTTAATAAAGCGAAATTTTTTGTATGATTTTACTGGTATTAAAAAAATCGGGAGGTTGGCAACTATGCTACTTTGTTTAACTGATGCCTATTTTCGATGCTTTTTTACGACTTAACCAGACTAATTGAAAACCTAAAAGTGTATTTTTTTTTCCCATGAAAATAAATGTAAAGTATTTTAAATTAAATCATGCGTCTTAGAAATTCAAAAGATGCAAATATGTTTGAAAATAATATTTAAAAATTAAACCAACAAAATTAATTTTATTATATTCGAGGATATTTTTAATTGTAACTATAATACTTTTAATTACTTATATCAATGATGGCCAACCAAAATCTCAAAAATACTATTTACAGACATAACGTACCAAGAAATATATTTTACAAAATACACTAATGAAAAATAAATTTTTACAGAATTATTACTAAAGTATATTTTTTGCTCCAGGTTTTTCACTTGACAGAGTTAAAAGCTGTATGTAGCACCTCAGGCCCGTGATGAAGAAGGCGAAGTGGGGCATTGCAAATGATGATCATAGGATTGTACACGCAAAATCTAATTTATAAAATACACTAATGAAAAATACACTAATGAAAAATAAATTTTTACAGAATTATTATTAAAGTATATTTTTCACTCCAGGTTTTTCTCTTGACAGAGTTAAAAGCCGTATGTATCACCTCAGGCCCGTGATGAATAAGGCGAAGTGGGACATTGCCAGCGATGATCATAGAATTGTATACGCATAATCTAATTTATAAAATACACTAATGAAAAATAATTGTTGACAGAATTATTACTAAAGTATATTTTTCACTCCAGGTTTTTCTCTTGACAGAGTTAAAAGCTGTATGTATCACCTCAGGCCCGTGATGAATAAGGCGAAGTGGGACATTGCCAGCGATGATCATAGGATTGTATACGCATAATCTAATTTATAAAATACACTAATGAAAAATAATTGTTGACAGAATTATTACTAAAGTATATTTTTCACTCCAGGTTTTTCACTTGACAGAGTTAAAAGCTGTTTGTAGCACCTCTGGCCCGTGATGAAGAAGGCGAAGTGAGGTATTGCAAGCGATGATTATGGGACTGTGTACACTCATAATTTAATTTTAGTTTTCCATTTCTCTCCAATTTGATCTGTAATTTATTTATTAAGCTGCATAAACCCGAAAACATAGTTATTTCGCTTTAATATCTATATCATCCCATATAGGTCAGCCGTCTTATAAATAATACACATATATGAAGCGTTTAAAAATAAAATAACTAATATAATTTAGATAAACTTTTTCATTACTCTTTTTAAAAAGGCAACATTTAATATAACGAAAAAAAAGGGGCAAATTTAATTTGATTTATAAAATAACCATAAAAATGACTAATATTGTACTCGTTTAATATAAAAATTAAAAAATACATTCACTGGTCGGAGAAAGATGGAGCTTTTTGTATAAATAAAAATACCCAACAAAAAATAATCTTTTTCGGGGATTTTAAAATAATCAAATATAACAATAAATGTCAAATATAAATAAAAATTAATAAATACAAAACAAAATTTAAGAAATTTTATTTTATGTGTTTTAGCAGTCCTTATTATTGATATTCTTAGAGATTTAATTGGTTATGATTTTATTTTTTAGGAGTGCTTAAATATAAATTGGGGGTGAATCGGTGGTTCACAACTAGCATTTTTTTTTAATCATGGATATAGGAATGGGTTCATTAAACATTATATTATTTGAATTATTATTTTTTTAAAATTCAGTTGGAATTTTTTTTATATCTTATAGAGATGTAAAATGATTTTGTAAATATACATGCTGAATGCCTTGAGGAGAAAATGGCATTAAATAGCACCTACACTAAAATTGGTAAAGCGTTAAAATTTCTATTATGAGTAAAACATGAAGAAAACTCTCAGTTTAATTAGGATTAAAAAAAAAAAAAGTCTTCCTATTTAATTTTCCCCAACAAAACTTTAATATTATTTCATAAATTTTATTTTTTCGATTTGATAAAAAAATAATATTTTAACCCTTTCGCTACTAAAGCACCAAAAACGCCTGGCCAAGCAAAATGCTGGAAGACCGTCCAAGTGCCTGAGAAACAGGTGTGTCATAGAGCAGGGGATTATCGTAATCAACGGGTGGGGAGGCTTTGTACAAGTGATTAGGGAGGTTCCACTTTCGAAGATAGTTGCATTCTTATTGTGTTGCTGACAAAAGGCAGACCAAAGAAAGGGGGAGAAAAATAATCTCTCAGAAAAGCTCAGCGTTTGGATGCTTGCCGTATTTTGAATGCTATTGGGTTTTTAGACTTCAGTATTCAAACGGTTAAAGATCAGAAATTTTTATAAATAAAATATTATTTTATTTTTTATGCAACAAAAATGTTTATAATAAAAAAAAACAATTTAAATTAAACACGCATAGAGACTATTTAAAATTCTTCAGAAGAATACGCTGCGACATAAAATACGAGGAAATCAGCTATAAATGAAATTTCCGAATATGATTTGTAGAAATAGAAAAAAAATAGTTTGTCTGACTTAGTTAAACCTTTCTTCTTACTTAAAAAAAATGTAGCTACACAGTATACAAAAATATAATTATATAATTATATATATATATATATATATATATATATATATATATATATATATATATATATATATATATATATATATATATAAGTTTAAACGTAATGCTTAAACTTAACATTAGAAAAGAAACTCGAATTTATTTTTTTTCTTTGCGATGATAAGTTTCTTAAAAAAGAGAAAGGATGTTTATCGTCTTCTTCCTTAATTTATTTTTTAAATCATAATATAACTGCCAAATGTTCAATTAATTTTATTTTTACTAAAATGTTAATTTAATTTCTTTATGATGAACTGCGGGAAATTAAATAAAACTTGCATTAGTTAAACTTCCCTTAATAAAATTTCCATTTCTTTTTTCACTTTTATTATTTTCGAATATTAAATTAAATATACAGTATGCCCACTAAAGTCCCTTGCCACCCTCTTAACTTCGGAACGGCTCATGCTGTATTCATAAAAGTAGTGTCTAGGTATAGTAAAGCAGCCATGCGCTACTCAATTAAACCGTCTACGGCGCCAGCTGGGGGAATGTTGTGGAGTTAGTATTCCTATCTCGAAAACGGAAAGAGATAGAGAAAAAAAAGTGATATACAAAGTTGTAGAGCATCATCGATTTAGTACGAAAAGACACATTGTGGACATTAAAGCGAGAAATAGAATGGTTAAAACACGCATTTGTCTTACCGTGATTTCCTACACTGTGACGTGACAAAACGATCTTAGCAAGAAAAAAGCAACTAGTTATAATAATATACCTTCATTTTAGATTTTCAAACTTCTCACCGTCGGCTGCAATGCATATTTGGATGCTTGTTTGAATTTCACGTTGCACACGTTAGAGCATAGATGGTGACACGTTGGCACAAGTGTCCGTAATAGCATCGTTTAATGTCCTGCAATGTTAGTGGAGGGATTGCACAGACCTGCTGTTTTATAACTGGTTGTTTTTTTCTTTCTAAGATCGTTTTGCCACGTCACAGTGTAGGAAATCACAAAAAACAAATGCGCGTTTTACCCTTCTATTCTTCGCATTAATATCCACAAGGTGTCTTTTCGTACTAAATCGATGATACTCTACAACTTTGTAAATCACTTTTTTTTCTCTATCTCTTTCCGTTTTCGAGATAGGAATGCTAACTCTGCAGCATTCCACCAGGTGGCGGTGTTGGCGGTTTCATTGTGTAGCGCATGGCTACTTTACTATCCCTAGACACCACTTTTATGAATATAGCAGCAGCCGTTCCGAAGTTAAGAAGGGGGCAAGGGACTTTAGTGGGCATACTCTTTTTAAAGTATGAATATTATTTTTGGAAAAAAAAATGCGTTGTAACCTATAATGTGTTTTACATAAACCGATTTCCTGAAGTTTTGAATATGCGAATACAAAATTTCATTTCATTCCCACAAGTAGTTTTTCAGTTATTCTTAAAAAACTACAGCCAGCTTATTTTGCAACTAAAACAATTGAATTTAACATTATGTGTTCATATTTTGACATTTGCATAATTCCTAAGCTATTTCACCGCATGACTTACCATTTACGCCAAGATAAATTCTACCAAAATATCCAAATATAATATCAAAATTAGGTAAAGAGTATTGAAAATTTCAAAGTTTGAAATAATTTTTATGCAAAGACGAACCTTAAGGCTTATTATTATTTTTTTAATATGCATTTAACGGACATATAATTCCCAATCAAATGGTTATTTTCTTTTTTTTCTCTGTTTCTATTTGACAACAAAATAGATATAGAGGTTTTTTTTTCTTTTTTAACTGTCTGTACATAACCACAACGTTTAATAGATATGTTTATATAGATTATTTAAAAAAAACATTTAATTCATAGTAACATTTTAATAACATTTTAATTAATCGGAACAATTTGTATAATTCGCAAACGATGATTTTACAGTATCTCTATTATAAAGGAGAAACGCGTCCGTGCGTAACGCTGAAGTCATTTTGCGAATGGCAATACTTGACGACAAAATTCCGATTTAGCGATTTTTGATACTGTTTTTTTTTTAATTTCGAAACATCTCACACTTTCAATTTTTACACCGTTAAATAGGGAAAAAAATCTACTTTCAAACGCAATTTGTTTAACAACTGTATCGCGATTTACTCATTTATTATAGCATTTAAATTAAATTTCAAACATGATTTTTTTAAAAATCTATCTCTATCGCTTGCAGACGATTACAAAATATTAATCCGTTTGCACTTTAAACAATATAAAAAGTTCAGCATCTAATATCAGCTGATATTCAATAGCGAAATTAAAACTTCCTTTAGCAATAAGTAAAATAGTATAAATAAAACACAAATTTAACAGACGAGTAATTGAAACTAGTCGTTGGGGCAAATGACTTATATATTTATTGTACAGTAAATTATCAACCAAAGCTATAATAATATCTATTATTTCGTAATATCAAACGTTCAAAAGTGATTATACGAAACATTCATTAAACAACGATGCGGCCTCTTTAACTTAGCAGAAATTTTATTAAATGAGTGCTTTCACGCTGAAAACTAGTCGTTGGGGGCCACCGTAATACTTACTCATCATGGATATGCATAATATAAAATATGAAAATAAAACACGCGTAAACTATTTATAAAATGCATTGCAATTCGAATAAAATCGTGGCTTGATGACGTTATAAACTTTAAATGTTCAATTACTGAATTGCGTAAAAGAAACATCTTTATAACTCCAAAAATGTTAGTCATATTAACTAACGGTTTATTGCGTCGGATTAAGCGTCTCATTTCCAATTAAAATATATCTTTGAATTGAAATTTGAATGAAATACAGGGTCATGAAAAATCGAAGAGTGTTAAAAATATGATTACAAATATCTCGGCATCTAATTATTCGATCGACTTCATTCCTTATTCAAAATTTATGTTTTTTTATTGTATTTAATATTCTTTCCTTAAAATAAAGAATTTCGAAAATTTTTATATACCTTTTATCAGAACGAATATTTCGAGAGTCCGAAAAAAATAATTTTGGATAATCGCGGTTACTGAAATTCAACAAGCTTCTTCCCATTATTACATACTTTGTACATACCAAATTTCAAGTGTCTATCTCAATTTATTCGGGAGATAGAGCATTTACAGACACACACACAGACAGACGGATGGCAACATATTTTTTTCTTCTAAAAATATGTTTGTCGGAATGTCCAATGTCTGAAACTTGTAAATCCGTCAATTTTTTTTTTTTCGATTTTCAAAACAATTACAAGACTTACCCTATACTACGTATGATGGGTAAGTAATAAGCGCTTAAAAACGCTGAAATTAGCAGGAAAAAAAAAGTTGTAGATAACGAAATTTTTAGCGATTTTTTCGGCTATTAACTTCTGGCACGAGGCCAATAGAAAATTAACTCTTTAAATAAATTTCAAAATTTTATTTGCATATATAATTGACATATTTCATATAAAAATCTTTTTGGTGTTTTCAGGGAGCAATCTGAAAAAAAAAATTATTAACTGTAAAAAAAAAACTGCTTTATATTGTATTGATGTCCAAAAGCATAATCACTCTAAATTTTAATGAAAATATTTATTGCAGACCTGCCAAGTCTCCGGCTTTTTGGATACCAGTAATTTAGTACAGAAACTGTTGTTTTATTTAAACAGAGCATTTTGCGATTTATGAGAACAACATTTTCTCTAAACAATTACTGGTGTGCAAAAATCCGGAGACTTGGCAACTCTGTTTATTGCAAAACAAATAAATATTTCGATCACGTATAGCAATCTGATTTCTTTCCTAATCAAGATTTTTGACGTATATGTTGAAGTTCATAGCAGAAAACATAAGGAAAATAATAAATAAGTGGTCTAAAATCAATGACAAAACAAAACTTATCAACAATGAGTTGCGACATATTTCTGAATATCGACGTAATTATTCCCTTCCCCCTTACACCTGTAAATGCACGTATGTCCTCTTCAATTTTTTCTTCCTTGTTGTTTGACCTTGAATAAATAGTTTTTTGTCAGAAATCGAGCAATATTCGCTAAGTAGTCCTTGAAATCTCTCAAGCGTAGCGAGTAACTTAAGCGTATATGGCATGCTATAATGTGTTTGATACACCTTTATTTTGGCTGTTTAAAATTCGACAAAAATATTTATCTTTTAATCTGTAGGTAATGCATCAATTTTGAAATAGAAACTAATTTTAATAATTTCGTTTCCTGTACATGCGTACAGGAAAATATTGTACATTTATGTAAAAAAAAAAAAAAAAATAAAAATAAAAATAAAAATAAAATAAAAACCTTGCTTTTAATAGGAGACCGTTTAAGATAAATCGCAACAATGGTGTCTTTAGATTCGGAATAATATCGTCTTTCAGAATATACGATTTTTGGAATAAGGGTCGTCTACTTATGAAAAATTGCTTCAACTTTGTTTTATTTAATGGCAACGTCCACTTTTGACTCCATGTTTGAGTTCCTAGAATCAATGTAGCCAT
Organism: Maratus michaelseni; assembly: GCA_963931845.1. Taxonomy (NCBI): domain Eukaryota; kingdom Metazoa; phylum Arthropoda; class Arachnida; order Araneae; family Salticidae; genus Maratus; species Maratus michaelseni. Next base: position 44,075,986 of record OZ007592.1, on the reverse strand, counting down.
GTAAAAAAAAGGCATAATTTAAATACACTTGATAGAGTTATAAAACAAAATATATACTGTTATATAAACAAAGGATCAGGGTTCATAAGCCGTGTTTTTGGCCCATGAAATAAGACTAAAACTCGATTTTGTATACTGACTTAATTATTTCACTTTTTAATATTAGAAGGTTTATCCTGTACGATTTCAACAATAGGTTTTGCATTTTGTTCGGATTTATATGACTTACACAAAAGCTCAAAGTTCGTATTATTCGTAGTTTTTGATGAAAAATACGCGATTTCTCCTAATTTTACCCCAATTATTTATATGAGCGCAATCGTGCAACACTTTCTTCTTTACATATATTATAAAAAACATCAAAATGTACAATATATGTAAAAATGAAAGTGTTGCAAAGCTGCGCTCATAGTAAAATGTTAAAAAATATATTAAAAATCGAAGTAAAATTAGGAAAATTGAGTATTTTACATCAAAAACTACGAATAATATGAATTTTGAGCTTGTGTAAGTTATGTAAATCCGAACAAAATGCAAAAAATATTGTTAAAATCGTACAGGATACACCTTCTAATATTAAAAAGTGAAATAATTAAGTCAGTATAACATAATCAAACTTTAGTCTTATTTCATGGGCAAAAAACACGGCTTATGGACCCTCATTTTTTAGGAAAATATAATTAAAATACCATAGGAAAATATCCATATATACATCAGTAAAATTGTACAGATAAACTAAAAAAAGTTATAAGAAACTTTCATTTCAAAATCATTCTTAAAAAATCTTTCTAATAGATTTTCTGGTAAATATTTTAAAATTTATTATATGTGATTGAACAGTAGCAGAGTTCGGTTCCTTTACACACCTTCAAAAAGGAAAATATCACGAAAAATAATGATTGGAATGAATCCATGTTTTTTTACAATGACTATTCTGTTTATGTGGAAAATGATATAGGGCATAACTGATAATTTTTAATATGACTTTATTAATAATTTTTATAATCAAAATGAAACTTTTGAGTTTAAAAAAAAAGGACTGGAATTATTTGTGTCCATTCAATGTATCTCACTCAAAGCTAAAATTTTAAACGGGATGATTTTTTGGGAAGATATAAATTAAGTTTTGTCATGTGAATTCAACATTAGCATTCTCAAATTTTGACTTCTTCTAACGCCAGGAAGATTTAACAAAAATATATAAACTATATGTTTTTCTCGGATCATTTGATCCCAGGAACTCAAACAAAATGTCAAAAATTGCCATTTTAAACTGTTAACCCATTGACCACCAAAACTATAAGGGCGGAGCCTTCAATATTTTTACTGAAATTTGTTTCCCATCAAAATTTCTGAAAGATAATATTCGGTATCTTTAATAGCAAAGTTTTTGTCATTAAATAAAGTATTTTTTAACATGTTAAAATAGTGGTGGCATTCCAGGGTTTATTTTATTTTATTTTATTTATTTATTTTTTATACACTTTTATTTTGAATGATGCAACGCAACACGAACGGGTAATGGGTTAACTGGGTATGACAAAATATTTCATCATAAACGAGCTACTACCGTAATATTTTCAACTCTTTACATCCACCAGTAAAATTTTAATAGAAATTTTCGTCTTATTAAAACGCCTTATTCATGCAAAATTACTGCCATGAATAAGGAAAAAATTTTCATTATTTCTGACTGGTGGAAATGTGCCCCGTTGGTAATCAATTATATCAGTTAGAACAAAAGTTTATTCCCCAGTTAACGGGTTAAAAAAACGAAGTTGGTCTAATTTTTAATATGTAGCGGACCTTTATTTTAAACATGGAATTCAGATTCAAACAGAAGACATTATTCCAAATCTAATGACACATTTAGTGTTGATTTTGTCGTAAACGGTGTGAAAAATAATGACACGCACATCTGTCTCCTTTTTTCCTTTTTTTTTTTAACACTGACTTTTAAAAAGAAAAGATATGTGTTTCCTGTAATTTGTATAAACTTGGGTGCTTTTTAGGCTGAGTTAGCCACATTTCAGTAAAGAGGGTTTTTTCGTGTGGTATGTATTTTATTTCTAATATGAATTATTTAAAATCCTTGATTCAAAAGGTGATTAAGTTTTTGTACAAAAAATAATAAAAGTACCTGAACTATTCACTTATCTGGGCTCATTTGACCCCAGGAAATCAAACATAGTGTCAAAAGTTGACATTTTAAAAATACGAAGTTGGTCTAATTTTTAATATGTAGACGACCTTTATTCCAAACATTGAATTCATGTTCAAACAGAAGACATTATTCCAAGTCTAATGACACATTTCGTGTGATTTTGTTGCAAACGGTCTGCAAACAATGACAGATTTTGGTTTTTTCTTTTCTTTTTTTCTTTTTTTTTTTTAACTGACTGTGCAAATTTATTATTTTAAAAAGAAAATATGTGTATTTCCTGTCATTTGAATAAACTTGTGTACTTTTTGGGCTGAATTAAGCACATTTCAGTAAAGATTAGAGTTTTTTTCCCCGTGCCGTATGTCTTTTATTTCTAATATGGACTATTTAAAATGCTTGAATCAAAAAGGGATTAAGATTTTGTACAAAAAATACAAATGAAAGCTTTAACTTTCCCTAAAAATAATAAGATGTAGTGTGATCACCACATTTATTAGAAAATATTGGGTTTCCCGGAAGATACGTTTAGTTTGGGAAAATTAATTTGCACCGGAAAATTCTATCATTTAATTATGAAACAATAACTACGATATCTAATGTCTAATAATTAACGGGCAAAATTTTCCGGTACCAATTAATTTTTTCAAACAAAACGAATTTTCTGGACAACCCAATAGCATTCTAACTATGTGTGAAGACAAACGGCAGGAATGAATAAATAACAATGAAAGGACGGCATACGTCGTAATATACAAGGAAAATGAAAGAAAAGAAAAAAAAAACGCTTATCAAGAAATTTTTTTCTCTTTCAGAAAATCGGGAAATTGATACAAATGTTGAAAACCTTTCAATTACTATTCTTCTAACTAAAATCATATCGATAATTTATATCCTCCAAAAATTTCAAATCAAAATTTTCCATACCTTACTGACCTTTTAGTAAACACTTATATAAGGAGACATCGCTCAATTACGTTTCTAACCACAAAAACAAATGTTTTCGTGTATATCTCACTGCTATTCTACTATAATTTGTAAAAACGAGTCATGGTCAATCACTTACTTCCCTGTATTTTCCATTCTACGTACAATGAAATTCCAAGATATTTTCGCTTTTGTCTTGGGAATTAAGCGTAAAAAATCTCATTATTGGGCGTGTTTAGCCTTCTAAATAAAATCAAGTCAAGTACAAAATATCTCATAACGAAAAAGCATTTTGAGACTCTAAAATTTAACCTTCGGGTTGTGGATGACATCAATTGACTCATGTCCATTGTTTTGATTCGTTAAGAAGCACTATAATGGTTAATATTTCCGTCTCGTTGAAAAAGATAATAACAGTGGAACTTTCTTTTTATACCATTTCGGTGATTTTAATTAAAGCTTGAGGAACAATGGAAGCCTAATGATTGAGAGTTTTTGTTAAGATTTTCCGCTGATTATAAAGTTATAGAAAACAGTTTTCAACATTTATTTGGAATACGATTACCGACTCTGTTATATTCAGTTGTTACTCCATAGGGTTCTCTATATTGATTATTCTATCTAGTGATTACTCTATATAGTTCTTATTAAAGAAATAATGGGTAAGTAAACAGTTTTAATAAAATTAGATTATTGTAAAGCTTGTTTGATATAAAGCCAGTAAAATTTTATTTAACATTAAAACCGCATTAAAAAATTTAAAAACAAACATAACAAATTTTAAACAATAAAATTGTATGAAAATATTTTACACCAGAATTTTTGTTTTAAGCTTTTTTAACTTACATGCTTAACTTATTTTTTTACACCAGAATTTTTGTTTAAAACTATTTAACTCAACATATTTAACTTAACATATTTAACTTATTTTTCTGCGGTATGCTTTAGTCTGCTTAGTGGCTTTTATTTTTCTTAAATTTTAACTTTTTTGGAACTTTTAAACTAAATGTATGGTCTCTGTAAAGAGTTTTTTTTTTAGATGGGTTCGAACCTCGGTAGGATTCGTCTGTCATCTTCTTGGATCTAACGGAAACTTTTACTTCTTTAATGTTAAACTTCTATTTTTTAAATATATTTTAAATATTTTTATTATATTTTCATTTTAACTTTTTATATTTCTTACGGCTCCCTATTTGCCTCTCAAGTCGCTTACCTATATCCTCGAAACTCAGTTGGTACGCGACTAGGTATTCCATTCAGCTGACTACATTGTTCCATTGCTCTGCGGTTTGCATTTAACTTATTTTATAAAACAATTTCTGGTTCGAAGCTACATTTATTTATTGTTACGGGTCAAAATGACACCTTATCGCGGTTCTAGAGTTAAATATTACAATTACTTATTTGTTTTAAAATAATATCCTCAGTACATTTAACTGTTTGAAGGATGGTGGGATATTTTCTATCACACCCAATTTTAAAGAAGATTTGTAACAAAAGTTTTAAACAAAACTTTATTTTTAAAACTTTTTCAAAAATTATGGTGTGAGTTAAACATTACAGAAACGCAATTACTTGTGTCTCAAAGAATTTAAGAAATGATGAGAAAAGAAAGTATTCTTCACTTGAAAGTCCGTTAGTACATTATTCAACAAAATTTGAATTATAGAAAACATTATTTAACTTTAATTTCCAATAAAATTGAACCTAGTTGTGATTTATATATTTCTCTTTACGAAGAAAGAACCTGATAGTGAACGATTTATTTACCCCATTAGAGTAATTTTTAGAAATATCTTAAATTGAATAAAGAAGGGAATATTTTATTAAAGTTAAAGAATAATAAGTTAAATTGATGTATTTGTCGCTGCTTGCTTAAAGAAACAACTTTAAAGAGTGATTTATTATTTAAATTCGGCTAATACAATTTTCAAATAATTCTTTTTACTATTATTAAAATTTGTTTGTTTACATTGATGTTTTTGAGCATAAAGAAATATAATACGAGTGAAATACTTCATTAGATGTTTGGTTATTGCAATTTGCCAAATTAATCTGAATTACAGCAGCGATTCGATTCGTTTTAAATCTTAAAGAAAACTCAATTTTAAAATATTGAGTAATAATAAAAGTAATAATAAAAAATAAAATAAAATAAAGACATAATAAAAAATACTTTATTAGATGTCTGTTTAATTTAATTTTCAAAAAATTAAACTAGGAATTTAATGTTTTTTTTTTTTTTTTTTTTTTTTTTTTTTTAACATACTGATTTTGTTTACGTAGAAATATTTGGCTCCGTACATTTAATGGAGTATAGGGGGGTTGGAGTGCTTTATTACGTGCGTTCGTAATTATATAATTACGTAGCACATTCAGTCGTTGTCGTCGTCTGGCCCGTCCGTCAGTCTGTCTGTCGACATATAACAATACAAAAACTACCCTATCGAATGGTTTGAAATTTAATATATATAATCGTACAGAATTCTGTCTTCAAACTTATAATTCAAAACTTAAAGAAATATTAATAAACGTTTTCTGCATTCTATTAAATTCTATCATACGTAATTAATTGAATGATAGCCCATGCTACGTAATGATTCTAGGTTGGCATTGTGATTATGTCATATTTAAGATGGAGTCATATTATTTCTGTATTACTGAATTTAAAAATCGAATTTGTGTAATAAAATTGTTTAATTATAGCAATCTTATAATCTACCGCCAGTTTTTTGGATAGCTGTTTCCGGAGAAATGCATATTATATGAGAAAAGAGTCTAAATATAGATTTCATGTTCTTAAATTTTCAAAGCTAGGCTTAAGTTTCCCATTGTAAATTTTAATAAATGTCAACAAAAGATAAAACGTTGATTACTTACAATGTATTTATTTTATTACGAAATTAATCATATGATAAAAGACGATACAATTCATTTTTTCAGTGAAATAACAACGATGATTTTTTACTTTGTCTTGTATTGGATATTTGCGCATAGCATAATTTTAATGTAACAGAATTGTAATTAATTGTTTGTAAAAGAGATTTTCATAAATTTAAAATTAATATCTATAATACGAAAATCTGCACATAAAATAAATTTTGTATTCACGCATTTTTGAATAAGAGTGCAACAGCTATTGCACCAAGATCTGAATATTTATAAAACTAGTTATAGTACGATTTGTCACGTTTGACGTACAATTTACAACTTGTTAAAATTTCGTTTAGTACATTATAAGAAGCACTGTAAGTGAGTAAGAGATGCGTTGCCAGTAAAATACAGATAAGTGATGTTTCTTTAATCTTAAAGTTGATTCATTAACACCAAAGTAATTGATCTCATATTATTAAAGGAAATATACTCTATTACTTTATTTGAAGTTATCCTCTCTAGATAATCCCATATTGTTTTCCTTACTCTAAAAGAAAGAATGGATAAGTAAATAATTTTAATAGATGTTAAAGTTGCGTAATTTTCACAAACTTTTAAATTAATCTAGGGACAAAGTTTTGTTTAAGCTTTAAAGTTTATTCATTTATATTGAAATATTTGTTTTGAACGTTTAAAGCATCAATGTGGGAAAGAGATGTACTTTATTTAAAGTTCAGTTAGTACAATTTTCAGAAATCTTTAAATTATAATACTGATTCGCTATCTGTTATACATTAATTACAATGTATATATAATGCTCTTATAGAAATAAAGCGATTTATTAGCAGTTATATTGGAGTATTTTTCATTGTATTTTAACAAAAGTGAAAATTCAATCCTTTTTAAAACTTTATGTAAATATTTTAAGTTTTTGAATTTGAATTTTTCAAAAAACAATGTGGGAAAGTGAACTATTGCGTTAGTTATGCACATTTAAAAAAAAAAAAATACAACAATTAATAATACATTTAGAACAATTCCTATTCTGGATTTATTTTGTTCTTCTTAGATCAAAGGGCCCCACCAGCGGTCGAGAGGTTTTGCTCTCAAAGCTAGTAGACGGGAGGTCCTGGGTTCGAACCCAATTAAGCCCGTCGTCCAAATCATTCGGAGTTTTTGTGGTTTTCTTCGAATCTTAAATATACATGCGTAAAGAAGGCATAGGTTCTCATAGAAAGGCACTCCTCTTCGGGCCTATATCTCTCGTGAAGATAATCGGACGTCATATTTACTCCACCGCCTTAGATTAAAGTAAGAATTAGTAAAATTTTTAGAAATGGAGTTTTCCGATGTTTTTATTAAGTTCGATGTTTTTATTAAACTGAAAATTCTTTATTTGCATTGAAATTCAATTTCGGTAGATTGCAAGAAATACTGGGAAAGTGAACTACAATATATGAAGATCGGTGACTACATGTTTCAAAGGTCAATGATTTTATTACAAGTTTAATTAGTGTAATTTTCGAAACCATTTAGGTTAAACTAAGAATTGAGTGATTTTTGAAATTTAAAAAAAATATATATATATATATTTACACTGCATTTCGTCTGCGTATGCCTAAATAAAATCTTGAGTGACTTCACTTGATTTCTCGAATATTGGTGCACGTGCCCAGAAAGTTAAAAAAAAAGGGGAGGGCGATTGTATAAATTTCTCACACAGTGGAACCGGCTGGATACAAACGCCGCACAGTGAAGTGTTTTGATGATCTAGTTGTTCAAAATTCATTTTTCCGATTATCTCGGAATTTAACAAGATCGCGTATACTGGTAGCTGAATGTCTCATCTGTCGAGATCCGTACGAGTTTTGTCGAAAAAATCTGACGTGTCGATTAACTACGACCGTAAAGAAGCCATTTGCGCAGTTGGTTTGAGAGTCAACGGTTGCACTGGTTTCCTGTAAGTTCGAAAGCACGCCGTGACTATTACCTTTTATCTGAAAGCACGAGCATACTTCACATATGTCACATGTTTGTCAAGGTAAGAATTTACCTATTGTTGTTTGAAAATAAGCGCTATTAAACCCGCTTAACCGCTTTTTTTCAGAGATTGTGATTCTGAATGTTGAATGTTGTTGTTTGCAAACATTATCTTGCCTTTTCACACAGTATTAAGCATTATTAAGCAATAAGCATTTTTAAAACTCAAAGTGCCATCCTAAAGTATTGGAAACGTAAAAAAACTCCTTCAAAAGTGTGCAAATCATTACGTTTTTATTAATAAACAGATTTTATATTAATTTTCAGTGCTTGTATGTATGTTTAGCTCAAATGTTTAGCTCAAGTCAATGTTAAACCACTTTCAATTATCTGAGTGAACTGAAACTTTGCGTACATGTGTATTTCCGATGACAATTTAATTATATTATAATTTGAGCGACGTATCCATTATGTATTTTTTGCATTGTCACGCAAAAGACAGCGGAAAGATTGTTGCTTATAAGCAGAAATTTTAAATCAATTTCAGCAAAATTTGTATGCACCGATGTACAGAAATTAAGAACAAATTTCAGATGTTTCGTCGAATATCGACTGAAACGCGTGAGGAAATTCCCGAAATGCCCTTGTACTTTGAGGATGAAAAGAACATGTTTGACTTCATGTTTCTCAGTGAAGATTTTGTCGTGACTGCAAATGGGAAGGGGGGGTAGGGGGGGTAAAAATCTAGGCGACAATGAGTTGATTCCCACCACTAAATTTTATTATTATTCTTCGTCAAATTTTATTAGTATATTTCGCCTAAATTTTATCAGTATTTTTATTGGGCGAAGAATACTAAAATTTTAGTGGTGGAAATCGGTCCATTGGCGCCTAGATTTTTGCTGTCCTGGGGGGGGGGGGGAAATAATTTTAATAATAAAATTATATTTTCTATCACCCAAGTAACAGAAAATGTTAAAAATGGTCTGTCATTGTAGAAAATCACTATGTTGGTCCTGTTCAACATTTGTGTAAGCATAGCACGTATATTCGTGAAGATGTTGACGTTTTTGTGAAAAATGGCAAAGATTTTTTTTTTTTTTTTTTAGCATGCAGAGTTTTTAAGCGAATTTAACACCGCTTGCGAAAGCCTTGATAAAAAATTATAGGAATAGTATACCGCAATTAAAATATTAATACGTTGAATATTTGATGAGATATGGGTATTTGTATAAAATAAATTCTAGCTGCGCATGTGCGAACTACAGCAAAGATTTTTTGTCATATTTTGATAGTCAATACTATAGGGCAAATCATATAAAAAATCCAGTGAAATACCGTGAAAAATTAAAAAAACTTTTGTAATTTTAAGTATTTTCAAAATTAATCCCGTATCAATCCCGTATATTCCTATGGGATTTCCTCCTCAATTTATCAATTATTGCTGTATTATTACATATGATAGGATTTAATATAATAAAGAAAAATTTTATTAATATCTTTTAAAATTTTTATTCGATTGCTATAAAATTTGAAATGATTCGACAAAATTCTGCAACAATTATAGTATTAAATTTGAAACCATTCGATTGGGTAGTTTTTGCGTTGTTATGTGCGGACAGACGGACAGACCAGACAACGACTATTAGGTGCTGCGTATTTATATATTTACGAATACACCTAAAAATAATGTGTGGGAGAGTAAACTACATTATTTTAAGCATGGTTAGTACAATTTTCAAGAAAGTCTTTCGTAAGTTCAACTTATATAATTTTTGAACGTTTTCAATTCAACAAATTTTTTTTATTATTATTTGAAAGTTATTAATTTACTTTGAAGTATTGTTTTCGCCCACATAACGAAATAATGGAAGAGTGAACGATTTTCTTTGAAATTTGTTTTGTAAAATTTTGAAAATACTTAAAATTTCAAAAGTGCTTCAATAGTTTTTAAATCTTAAAGATAATTTACAAATATCAAAGTAGTGATTTTGTCTAATTAAATTACATAATATTAAATTGTATGGAATTTATTTAAAGTAAATATGATTAGTTTAATTTTCAGAAATATTTAAAATAAACTAAAATTTATTTTTTAGGATATCATCTGACGAAACACTGTTCGTATCACTCCTCAGTCTGTCTGTCACAGAGTTCGTTCTCGGAAACTGAATAAGTTCGATACTTGAAAGTTTATATATATTTATAGCTCAAACAACGCGACAAATCATAAAATTTTGAAAATGTCTTATATAATTAAATGAATGATTTAATTGAATGACATACGACCATTTCTTACAAAAAATGACATCCGACCAGATCTTAAAATAGAGCCTTAAATTCAGTCTATTTTGCGCTGGCTGGTTTGGATTCCGCGGTATGTTTACCTGCTATTCAAAAGATTCCTGGATCAAAGCTGGGCGTCGGAGTTCCAAAAACTTTCCCCGCGGAATAGATTTAATCATTTAATAGATTCAAATTTACAGAATTTTTGTAATTTGTTTTTGCCATTTTAAGGCTAAAAGTTGTTGAAAAATATTTTTTTGATTATTTTTTTTTAATTATTTTTTTTTTGAGAAAATTGTTAAATTAAAATTTTTTTTTAAACTTTAGCTAATTTTTTGAAATTTTAATTTCGTTTAAACAATTTGTTTTATTTTGAGAAAATTCGAAATTTTGGAATTTTGCTTAAACAATATTTTTGTTATTAGAAATTTTAAATTTTATTCCACTACATTTTTAAAATTTTAGAATTAAAAAAATTTTGGAATTTTGAATTTTATTTATTTATTTTTTAAAAAACAGTTCCCTTTTTTAAATATTAGGTTTTCTCTTTAAATCACATTAATTCTCGTTAATGGTTAGTGCTGCCATTTCACTTTTAATTTTTTAAACTTTCTTCTATTGAAGTAATTTTTATTTTATCATACAAAATTTAAATTAATAATGTAATGTTTTAGATGCGTTTTCGCTTGTCGGTTTCCGCTCTAGAAATTCTAGAACATATGCTGTTACAATTGTCTGAAAAGCAGTTCTTGAATATTTTTAATTTAATTAAAAAAATAGATTCCCCTTGTAATCATTTTAATATTAAATTTAATGGTGCTGCCATCTATGTTCTTATTAATAAAGTGTATTGATAAAGGATAATGATTTAATAATTATAAATTAATAATTTGGATTTATTGATTAAAGGATAAATTGTTTTCAAATGAATATTAAACGAAACCATTTTTGCGATCTACGATTATACTTACCCACTTATTTTTTTAAACTTTAAGGTTATTTATTTACTTTGAAATATGTATACATGTATCCGTAAACAAGGAATGGGGATTATTTGAAATTAGGTTAGACTAGTTAAAATATACTACTTTAAATTATAATAGCGAATCTATGAATATTTATTAAAAAGTAATCAGATTAAGAACGTTTACGTGAAATTTTCGTATCTTCTACGAAATTAATACACACACACACACACACACACACACACACACATACACACACATATATATATATATTATTGTTTTGCTTTTATATTCAAATTATTGGGGTATACAAGACTTTTATGCTATCTTTATATTAGATTTTTTTACTAAAATTTTTGAATACGTTAATCCCATAACTATGTGATATTAAACACATTTTTTAAATATGTCATTGCAAAACCGCACTTGTAAAACAATATTCATAGACATATTAAGACAAAAACATATATAATGTTATTATATTTATGTATTATCTTATTCCTTTGGGTAACTTTATATATTGTTACTGAAAGTAAAATTACTCATTTCTATTTTTACATCACCTTACACTATCTTTAAAAAAAAAACTGATTGTATTATTATTTTGGAAATGAAATTCCATTATTATTAAATGCATTCCTTTTGGGTTTTGACAGATATTTTCTAATTACAATATGGCTTGATTTTGTAATTCCTCTAGTGAATTAAATATGAAATAGCGAAACACCTGGCGTTTTTTTTCTGTTCATTTATTTTTATTATCCTATTTTGGACAGTTTGTTTATTTTTGATATAGGGAATAAAGACACTAATTAAAATGAAACAGATATTAGTATGGAAATTACTTTTTATGTAGCATATATTTTCCCAAGGCATTATCGGTATTTATTTATCTATAATATATTATACATGTTAATTATAACTGTAGCCATATTTAGGTTATCTATGGGGAAAAATCACGAATACATTACTATACAATGTGTTAAAGACTGCGGATGAATTAATTTTTTATTTAAAAAGGATAATCAGTTGTTTCTTTCTATAAAGTACATTTATTTTGTAAAAATTGTTTTAACTGTTTTTTAACTATTAATTCGTTATATAATTATTTACTGATAATTTCAGAACATGCTTTAATATTGAACATTTTATTATAAATAATATTGAAATTTTAACGAATTTGGAATTCTAGATAGAATATTAATGACAATATAATTATAGCCAAATTTACGCTTTAGGTTAAAACATCTTTCAAATGGAGATAAAAAAAGGCCCTAATTAGGATCTGTTACGAAACTGAAAATTAGAGAATATTTTATAACTGGAGGGGCGCCAAAAACTTTAAATTCTCAGAGTTACTGTATATAGAAAAATACTTTTACTTACTTTTTTCTGGCATAATAAGCATTTCTAAAGGCAATGATTTATCAATACAATATTATAACTTACTTCAAATGAAATATTAGCAAAGTTAATAATCAAAAAAGTTAAAAATCTAATATTTTTTCAGCCAAATTAGAAATAGGATAAATTTTATTTAGTTGTAAGTTTTCAAATGACAAATTTTAACGTAAAATTATATAAAACTGTTATTTTGGATAAGTATTTTATGCCGTTATTATTTTTCTTTGAATAAATGTAGTAAATTTACTTTATATTGAACTTTATCTCAACGAGCAGGGAAGACCGAGCTAAGCTCGGTCAATATTAAATTTGAGTTCAAATATCATGACCCATGACCAAAATGACCCACTAATTGAATTTTCTCGAACATGTGACCTAGCCTAATAGTCTTCTCGTGCTCGAAAACCATTGGATGCAAAATTTAGTGTAAATTGAGCCGCTTTTCAGATCTTAACCCACAATGACCCAGAAATGACCCACTAATCGAATTTCCTCGAACATGTGACCTAGCCCAATGATTTTCGCGCGCCCGAAACTCATAGGATACAAAATTTAATTAAAATCGTTAGAGCCGTTTTTTAGATAAAATTAATTTGACCCGCTTTGACCCAAAAAAGAACCACTAATCGAAAGTTCTCGAACTTGTGACCTATCCCAATAGTCTTCTCGTTAGTCTTCTCGTGCCCGAAAATAGTCGGATACAAAATTTCGTCAAAATCGTTTGAACCGTTTTTTAGATACAATTAGCTTGACCATGACCCAAAATGACCCAAAATGACCCACTAATTGAATTTTCTCGAACATGTGACCTAGCGCAACAGTCTTCTCGTGCCCGAAAATCTTTGGATGCAAAATTTAGTGTAAATTGAGCCGCTTTTTAGATCTTGACCCACAATGACCCAGAAATGACCCACTAATCGAATTTTCTCGGACATGTGATCTAGCCCAATGATTTTATAATGCTTGAAACTCGTAGGACACAAAATTTAATCAAAATCGTTAGAGCCTTTTTTTAGATAAAATTAATTTGACCTGCGTTGACCCAAAAATGACCCATTAATCGAAAGTTCTCTAACATGTGACCCATCCCAATAATCTCGTGCCCGAAAATGGTCGGATACAAAATTTCGTCAAAATCGTTTGAACCGTTTTTTAGATACAATTAGCTAGACCATGGCCCAAAATGACCCAAAATGATCCACTAATCGAATTTTCTCGAACATTTGACCTATCCTAATGGTTTACTGGTGCCCCAAAACGGTAGGATACGAAATTTCGTCAAAATCGTTAGAGCCGTTTTTAAGATAAAATTTGCATATATAACCACACACAAGATTTGCTCGTATTAGAATATATGATATTTAGAAGTATAGATATTGTTGAAAAGTCTTAGTTTAGTCTCTTAAATTAGTTGGAAGTATTTAATTTAATTTTATATTACATGTAATGACAAATATTAAGACCAATTTTAAATTTTTTATGTAAACGAAATTATTGTGTGTTACGTAATTATTTTTCAATACATTTTTCTTTTTCTTAATATTAAAGCAGATAAGTGGATTAATTTAATCCATCTGAATCGTTAAATCAAAATATCGTGTTTTAGGATGTTATTTCAATTAAACATTTTCATATTCAAAAAACATATTTTACAGACAAACATGATTAAATAACAGCATTCACATTATCATAAAAAATTATATTATTTTGTTACTTTTGCATGCATAAAATCAATTACGCAGCTGAAAATACTTAATTGAGAACTGATAGCAGAAAAAAACACGATATTCGAGGTTAAGAAAACTGATTAATACAGTTTGAAAACTACTCGAAAACGTTTTCGAAAATCAGTGGCAGAAAATGAAACCGCTTTTATAAATGATCTTTTATATCTAGAAATTATATTGGTTACTGAGGTTTCCAAAGATAAAGAATGCTTTTCGTAATTGTGAGTATCTTGGCAGAGAATTTAATAATTCAATTGAATAATTGAGATTCAATTGAATAATTGTATATATTTTCCTTATTGTTTATGTCATATTTTCGTGAATTCAGAAACATTCGTCTTTTATTACAGTGTGATATTTCTACATTGATGAACATCGCATGTATCTACGTTCTAGCTTCGAAATTCCTCATGTATTATTTATGTTCTTACAAGTAATTTTATTTCTACATGTTCTTTATTGTTTTTTTTTCATTCATGCGAGCTACCGCATACAGGTTTCTTCGCAAATAAACCATATTTACACTTAAGGTTCACATTTACTCATGCGAAAATGGTTGGTACAGGACACTGTATCAATAATTTATTGTATAGGAAACCGGATCATAAATCCATTTATTTAGTCATAATTACAGGGCGTCTCACTCCAATCCTAAGTTGCATTTTCCTTCATCACTTTAACAGTAGTGAAGATATTTTAACAAAATTCGCAACGGACTTATCTTTGTATGGATTGTAAGGGTATTGTAAGGATTTCGTTAAAGTATCTTCACTGCTATTACAGTGATGAACAAAAACGCAACTTCGGGTTGGAGTGAGACACCCTGTAATTTTGACTAAATAAATTGATTTATGAAAGTGGTTTCTTGTAGAATGAATGATTGTTATAGTGTCCTGTACCATCCTTTAAAGTTTGTATCATGAATTCGGGATAGTCTGAAATTTTCGGTCGGCCTATAACGACAGAATATGCCATAAATGGAGGTAAATAATGCAAAGATTAATATCTTCCCTTACTTTCAATTCGTTATTCATATTACAATCAATAATTCTAAATAATTGAATATTGAAAATAAACTTTTTTTTGTATTTATGACAACAACAACAAAACCTGGGATATTTCTAAATATTGGGATTATACGAGTGTGTTTATTTGAAATATGTGTTAGTTCTATTTTCTATTTGAAAATTATATTCACATATCTTTATACAGGGTGTCTCTTCTTATCCCTGCCCAATAACTAAGTCGTAAACTAATAGATTAATTTTAACACAATTATTTCAAATTGGTAAATAAATCATACGAGTAGTAATTTTCCAACTGGATGAAAAATGTCCGGGCCAGGATTTGAACCTGGGATCGCTTGGCTGAAGCCGCCACGCTCTACCACTGAGCTATCCCGGTCGAATCTGGAGGGCATAATTCATCCAGCTAACCTTATTGATCAGAGAATCTGGTCTGATATTTTAATTAGCTCAACAGAAAAGATCGCGGGTAAAGGAACTCCAGTAAACGCTGGATACGTGATTACACTAGATTAATTTTAACACAATTATTTCAAATTGGTAAATAAATCATACGAGTAGTAATTTTCCAACTGGATGAAAAATGTCCGGGCCAGGATTCGAACCTGGGATCGCTTGGCTGAAGCCACCACGCTCTACCACTGAGCTATCCCGGTCGAATCTGGAGGGCATAATTCATCCAGCTAACCTTATTGATCAGAGAATCTGGTCTGATATTTTAATCAGCTCAACAGAAAAGATCGCAGGTAAAGGGATTACACTAGATTAATTTTAACACAATTATTTCAAATTGGTAAATAAATCATACGAGTAGTAATTTTCCAACTGGATGAAACTGGCTCAGTGGTTGATTCCAACTGGCTCAGTGGTAGAGCGTGGCGGCTTCAGCCAAGCGATCCCAGGTTCAAATCCTGGCCCGGACATTTTTCATCCAGTTGGAAAATTACTACTCGTATGATTTATTTACCAATTTGAAATAATTGTGTTAAAATTAATCTAGTGTAATCACGTATCCAGCGTTTACTGGAGTTCCTTTACCTGCGATCTTTTCTGTTGAGCTGATTAAAATATCAGACCAGATTCTCTGATCAATAAGGTTAGCTGGATGAATTATGCTCTCCAGATTCGACCGGGATAGCTCAGTGGTAGAGCGTGGCGGCTTCAGCCAAGCGATCCCAGGTTCGACTCCTGGCCCGGACATTTTTCATCCAGTTGGAAAATTACTACTCGTCGTTAACTAATAGTTTAAGAAATATGTTTTTAATTGCAAAAGCATTTCAATATTTCAAAATAGTCATTTTGTAAAAGTTACAAAATTGAAATTTTACATGGTCCTCTAGATTTATAATATACAAAACAAAAATATCCTGTTGAATTTGCAGAAAATTCCTGTCACTATTGCTACTTGTTTTCCTCTGTAATTTGTACAGAGTAATTTTGTTAAATTGGTACAGAATTTCTTTGTTGGTACAGCATATCTCTATGTTACAACAAGGTAATCCTGTTAACCCCTTCAGGGGCAAAGTACTCTTGTAGCTAAAATATTGAAATGATTGATTGACACCAGGATTCACGAACAACTTTTTTTTCAAATAAGTAAAAGCTTTTCCTCATGTACCTTATAAATTCAAAATTTTATTTTAAAATTTTGGTGGCATTGTGGCATTTTTGTGATTAAAATTAAGTGCTATATATAATATACCAGTGCCCTTCAAGGGGTTAAATGGTAACAGTTTCTTTGAATAAAGCATAATTTTTTTATCTAATAGATAAGGTAATCCTGTTAAACAGGAACATAGTGCCTCTGTTCTAAGCAAATTTTGTCTGTGGCATAAAAGAAGAATAACATAAATATTGTATAATGAAAAACGACTTCTTTGTATAAGATCATTTTTATTCCCCTTTATGGAATTTTTGGTTATAAAAAACATTAAAAGACAGCGAAGCAATTGATTGTTTCAATGGTATTCCCAGTTGCAAGCAACTCCACATGTATATGAGTAAATGTATATCACATCATAGATGAGTCAGAATAAGAGCATAACTGTAACACATTTGTACTACAATGGAAAAGTAAAGTAAAGGATTGGACTGATAACTTCATCGGCCAATCAGGAGAGAGTAACCAGCCAATCAATTTTAACTAGCCTTAAGCAAAGAGAAGAGAGAATAGCCAGCCAATCAAATTTAAGTGACAGTAGAGGAGGTGGGCTTCGCTGACAGTTTGTCAGGAAGAGAGCATAATAATTTTTTTTTTTGTAAATCTTTTTTATTTCATTTTACAGTATTTCTGGTGTCGACAAATTTGTTTGTCAGTCAATAGCGAAAAATCTTGTCACTTTAAAAACTTACGCTAGAGAGCGTAAACGTACTGATGAGACCATGTTGGATAGTAGAGAATATTTGTATTTTACATAAAAATAGAGAGATCCTATTAAACATATAGTAGAATATATGTTAAAACAACAAGTGATATTTATGACAGTGTACGTACCAAATAGCATATAAACGTACCAAATGATAAGAAAACTTTAGTTATTAATGTTTCTGACAAATTACTCGTCACGATGTTTTTTTTTTAAATCTTTTGATACTTGCAGGTGAAAATAAGACAGGTGAAACATTGCCACGCTTCATAAAATTAAAAGACGAATCAGGACAGGAGACCATCCATTATAATACCGTGAGTAAAGACTGTCCAGAGGAAGTCAAGCGTTACGCAGAAAAAGAACTTAATGAGACAGAGGAGAATAAACGAAAAGGATTAGAGAAATTAAGGGCGTATATAAAGAGTAAGTATTTTTTAAGTGAATGTTTCCATTTAAAAGCGTATTGTAAACAAAAGAGAAAGAATCAGGGTCCGTAAGCCGTGTTTTTGGCCCATGAAATAAGACCATAATTCGATTTTGTTATACTGACTTAATTATTTCACTTTTTAATATTATAAGGTTTATCCTGTACGATTTCAACAATAGTTTTTGCATTTTGTTCAGATTTATATGACTTACACAGGCTCAAAGTTCGTATTATTCGTAGTTTTGTATGAAAAATACGCAATTTCTCATAATTTTATCTTAATTATTTATGTGAGCGCAATCGTGCAACAATTTCTTCTTTACACATAATATTATAAAATGCATCAATATGTACAATATATGTAAAAATAAAAATGTTGCAAAGCTGCGTTCATAGTAAAATATTAAAAATAGAGAGTTAAGTAACTGCATTCCCTCACGTCACTAAGAGACTTTAGGAGGCAGAAACGTATTTAAACGTGCTAAAATGAACGTAACTATTACTAATAACTGCATTCCTTCACATTAGAAATAGTTACGTTAATTTTAGCACTTTTAAACACCTTACTGCCTCCTAAAGTCTCTTAGTGATGTGAGGGAATACAGTTACTTAACTCTCTATTTTTAATATTTTACTATGAACGCAGCTTTGCAACAATTTTATTTTACATATATTGTACATTTTGATATATTTTATAATATATGTAAACAAGAAAGTGTTGCACGATTGCGCTCATATAAATAATTGAGGTAAAATTAGGAGAAATTGCGTATTTTTCATCAAAAACTACGAATAGTACGAACTTTGAGCCTATGTAAGTCATATAAATCTGAACAAAATGCAAAAACTATTGTTGAAATCGTACAGGATAAACCTTCTTATATTAAAAAGTGAAATAATTAAGTCAGTATAATAAAAACGAGTTTTAGTCTTATTTCATGGACCAAAAACACGGCCTATGGACACTGATCCTTTTTTCAGAGAAGCAAAAAGCATTCAGAGATGATAAACATCCTTTTATTTTATATTTTATTTTTAGTTTTTGTATGGCAGAAACATTTAAGAAAATTTAGTGCAATTTCGTAAAAATTCTGAGTTACTTACTATTCCAGAAGCCATTTTTTATTTTCAGAAACATTGCAAGACGAATCAATCTGCAATCTAAGATTCTTATAGGCTTGGAAGATTTATGGAAAAAACATCTGAAATATAAAAAAAACTCTTCTCTCATGTTTGTGTATTAAATTAATAATAATAGTATTAACTTATAATACTTGGGTCCTAATTTTATCAAAGTATCAGTTGTGTATAATGCTGTTAAAAAAATGATACACCACGTTGTTAATGAATTGTTTACAGTTAAGTCCCAACAGATGCGAAATACGAATTTAAATTACAGTTTTCTCTAGACTATTAATATTGTATTATAAGGATTTAATTACACATTTATTTTCATATCAATTTTAAATCCCTCTAAGCTATAAAAAAATAAACTTTAAAAAAAAAAGCTGTCTTTTCTTACTTGTGCATAAAAATTAATAATAACTTATAATAATTGGATCCTAATTTTATCATACTATCAGTTTTGTATATTGGTGTTAAAAAACTGATACACCCCGTTATTAATGAAGTGTTTACAATGAAGTCACAACAGATGTGAAATAAGATTTTAAATTACAGTTTTCTCTAGACTATTAATATTTTATTAAAAGGATTCAATTAAACATTTATTTTCATATCAACTTTAAATCCCTCTAAGCGATAGAAAAATAAACTTTTTTTAAAAAAAAGCTTTCCTCTCTTACTTGTGCATAAAAATTAATAATAACTTATAATACCTGGATCCTAATTTTATCATACTATCAGTTGTGTATATTGATGTTAAAAAATCAACCCCGTTATTAATGAATTGTTTACAATCAAGTCACAACAGAAGTGAAATTAGATTTTAAATAAAAGCTTTCTCTAGACTATTAATATTTCATTACAACTACTCAATTACACATTTATTTTCATATCAACTTTAAATCCCTCTAAGCTATAGAAAAATAAACTTAAAAAAAAAACTTTCTTCTCTTACTTGTGTATGAAAATTAATAATAATTTTAACTTATAATACTTGGATCCTAATTTTATCATACTATCAGTTGTGTATATTGATGTTAAAAAAATGATACACCCCGTTATTAATGAATTGTTTGCAATCAAGTCACAAAATATGTGAAATTAGATTTTGAATAACAGCTTTCGCTAGACTATTAATATTTCATTATAAAGACTCATTTACATATCTATTTTCATATCAACTTTAAATCCTTCTAAGCTAAGCGAAAAAAAAAACACTTCTCTTTGTATATTTAAAGCAATGAACTGTAAATTTACACACTCATGTGCTTCATGATATTAAATTTTTTTTACACAAAAACAATGCATGCCATATTTCATAATGATTAATATAAATTTTACAAAAAATTGTCAAGATTAGAAATTTATTTTTAAATCTATATGTTATCTCCATTGTGTTTGAACGTTTCATTTCGTTTTATTTATTTAACTTTTTCGTTTCAAGAAATGATTGTTTTAAAATGATTTAAGTTTGTCAAGTAGACTTTATATTATCAAGATTAAAGTTTGACTCCCTGTTAACACGTTCACTGCCGGGTTAAAATTACCGGAATTTTATTTTATTTAGAAAGTTCGAATTCATACCAGAAAATACTAATAGCAATATTTACTTTATTTATATTGCAGACCATCTTTTGATTACATAAAATAAAAATTCTTCCTTCGAAATTTCCGGTACGAATTCGTAATTTTAGATTAAAAAACCATGTGGTTGGCAGCGAATGGGTTAATCCAACAAAGATTTAACGGAAGCACCATAAATTCGTTAAAACTTTAAAAATTCATCAAAAAGGAACAAATTATGCTAAAAAATTGCGGTTCCCGCGAATAGGATTAGCGAAAGGTCGGTTATGTTTTTTTTTTTTATAACAAACAGTTGTGATTCAAAAATTACCGACAGATGGCGCTGGCATGCATAATATGAAGCAGATATATGCAAATTTGGTTTATAGAAAAAGACCCGTTTCTTCGAAGTGTCTGCCAAGCTTTCGTATCCCAGCACACGAAAGAGGCCCTGTTTTCGTCTTGAGTCCTTTTCTGGTACGTAATTTTCGCAATGTACTCACTGAGAAAAATGACAATCTGAGTAAATCGATGTTTTCATTTTGTTATGAAACTTTTTGTTTCAAATATGACGACCCAATGCTTTCAATTCTGAAATACCAGAAATACTCAGAATATTGAAACATGGACATACTCAAAACTGAACACATAGAAGTCAGTTTTACTCATTTTTTTAAACATGGACATACTCAAAAATGAGTACAACACAAATCTGTTTATATCTGCTGATGTAATCCTCGTAGAAATACGCGGTTTACATATTACAATTTATTTAACTTTGTAATATTTTATTAGCAAGAAAACAAAATGTTGAAATGCATTTTTTTGAGAAATTTGAGCACCGGAATTACCGAAAGAATATTTTATTTTGAGTTTAATCATAACTTTGTTATAATATTTTTCTATACATTTCGCGAATAAAAATTACTCTTTCTTTCTCTTTCATCTTTAAATTACGGAGGTGGACGAACTTTTTAGATAACGTTATTAAAAAATACCAAAAAAATAAAATCTATTTCCGTGCTGCACTACATTTCAAAAAGTCATTAAAATAACTGCTGCTGAAATCCTATTTAATTTTAAGATTAAAATTATCGTATCAACTATTCAATTAAAAGGAAATGTATAATTTCAATGGAAAATATGGAAAATAATATTGCATTATACAACATTTTGGGACTTTTTTTTTTTGCATTAAAAAACGTGTATGCTCGATACACTAAGAAAAATGACACTTTCAAATATGAGTAAATCGATGTTTTCATTTTGTTATGAAACTTTTTGTATGTTTCAATTCTGAAATACCAGAAACACTCAGAATATTGAAACATGGACATACTCAAAACTGAGCACATAGAGGTCAGTTCATACTCATTTTTGAAACATGGACATACTCAAAAAGGAGCACATAGAAGTCAGTTCATACTCATTTTTGAAACATGGACATACTCAAAAAGGAGCACATAGAAGTCAGTTCATACTCATTTTTGAAACATGGACATACTCAAAAAGGAGCACATAGAAGTCAGTTCATACTCATTTTTGAAACATGGACATACTCAAAACTGAGCACATAGAGGTCAGTTCATACTCATTTTTGAAACATGGACATACTCAAAAAGGAGCACATAGAAGTCAGTTCATACTCATTTTTGAAACATGGACATACTCAAAAAGGAGCACATAGAAGTCAGTTCATACTCATTTTTGAAACATGGACATACTCAAAAAGGAGCACATAGAAGTCAGTTCATACTCATTTTTGAAACATGGACATACTCAAAACTGAGCACATAGAGGTCAGTTCATACTCATTTTTGAAACATGGACATACTCAAAAAGGAGCACATAGAAGTCAGTTCATACTCATTTTTGAAACATGGACATACTCAAAAAGGAGCACATAGAAGTCAGTTCATACTCATTTTTGAAACATGGACATACTCAAAAAGGAGCACATAGAAGTCAGTTCATACTCATTTTTGAAACATGGACATACTCAAATATGAGTACATTATGTTTTATTCTTGAGTGTGAGCATGTTTTCAGAAATGCGTACATACATGTTTCAAACTTGAGTAATTTTGATTGGGAGCCATTTTGACTATGCGACATACTCAGGTTTGAATATTTTTTGCTTAGTTTTGAAAATGTCGTTTTTAGAGTGTAAATGCGAGTACAAGTTTCTAACTAATTAATTATACATAAATTATTGATTATTGGATGAATTTATTTCTTAATAATATTTCGGATATTCGATTGATAATATATTTTTCTCCTTTGACAGAAGAAAATTTACCTGAACTTGAAGATGTATACCTGATAGCTGTCCTGAGATGTTGCAAATATAACATCAAGAAATCCGAAGTGAAATTAAAAAAGTTTTTGAACGTTCGGCGTATGGTAATAAAAAACTTAAAGAAGATAGACCATGAAAAATTAGAACATCTTACTGGAGATGGTTTCACCGAATGTCTTCCTTGGTCTGATAAATTCGGAAGGCCTATCTACATATTTCGACCAAGTAATAACATAAAACATGTTATTTGATATTTATTAAATTATTATTATTATTATTATTATTATTGTTAATTTTATTATTATTATTATTATTATTATTATTATTATTATTATTATTATTATTGTGTTTGCTATTATCGTATAAACTGATTTCTGATTTGTTGCTTTTCCTTTATCTCCTATTTTATTATTGGTTGTTCTTTCCCATCTATCATTATCTTATCATCCTTCATTTCATTTCGATCTTGGTTTTCTTGAAAGAATAGCATGTCGTTTTAACTTAAGAAGGAAAAGTAAATCCCCCCCCTCCCCCCCCCCAAAAAAAAACGCATATTTTTATGTCGTATCGGGAAAAATGTTTTATATACAGTCAAACTAGCTTAATACGAGCACGGTTAAAACGAGAGAGCACGGTTACATTTTAACTATATACCGGGTGCGCCATAAGTTCGTTAATACTTTAAAAATTTATTATAAAGGAACAAATGGTACTAAAAAATTGCGATTTGCACGAATGAGTTTAGAGAGGATCGATTTTTTTTTAATAAAAAAAAGTCCTGTTTAAAAAAATTAATGATAGATGGCGCTGTCATGCATAATATGAAAGAGATGCATGCGAATTAGGGTAATAATAAAACACCCATTTCTTCGAAGCGTCTGGCAAGCTTCAGTATCCCGGCACAGGAACATACCCTTTTCTGGTCTTGATTCTTTTGGCGTGCGGAATTTTCGCGATGCGTCGGTTGCTGATTCCCCGTTCTTGTTAAAGAGTTTGACCAAGAACGCTTTATCTGGTAAATATAACATACTGCTGGCTCGAATGAAGAATGTATGTGCATCGAGGTGTTTTATTGACAGCCAGATTTGCACAAATCTGCTTCATATTATTTCTAGCGCCATGTATCGATAATTTTTTTACTACAACTTTTTTTTTGTTATTAAAAGAAATCCGATCTCATTTTAACCCCATTCGCGCAAACTGTAATGTTTTAATAAAATAGTAACAAATAGTGTTTATCCAGCCTTTAAAATCGGCACCTAAAACTGGATACATTGCGTAAAAATTCACATCATGAGATATAGATTGTCTGTATCACTCAACTATCTGGACATTTGAAGCATTCGGCAGTAAGCATTTTCTTAACATGTCGTTAATCCAGCCTTTAAAGTATTTCTTTTTTTTCTCCAAATATATAATTTTGATAATTTTCAATACGAAACTTTGTTTATATATAGCTTGAGTGCTATTCTAAACTATGTAACTGATATTTCTAAACTATGCTTGTTATTGTTTTTTTTCTCAATCAATCTATTGACGACATTTTAAAAACTGAGCAAAAAATACTCAAATCTCAGTATGTCACATAGTCAAAATGTGTCCGAATCAAAATACTCAAGTTTGTAACCTGTATATACTCATTTCTAAAAACATGCACACACTCCAGAATAAAACAAGTGCTCATTTTTCAGTATGTCAATGTTTCAAAAAAGTGTATGAACAGTCCTCTATGTGCTCAGTTTTGCGTATGTCCATGTTTCAATATTTTGAGTATTTCTGGTATTTCAGAATTGAAAGCATTAGGTCGACATATTTGAAACAAAAAGTTTCATAACAAAATGAAAACATCGATTTACTCAGATTTGAAAGTGTCATTTTTCTCAGTGATTAAGTTATATATATATATATATATATATATAAAAAACTTTTGTGTTTTTTGAAAATCGTGCAGGGGGGGGGGTAAATAATTTTACTGGAGACTAGAATTTTTTGCTGGCTACCAGATTTTATGAAATTTGTAAAGTCTTGTCGTCAAGAATCGTGAAAAAATACAAGCAGCAAGTTGCCGCAAGTTCGATGAGATTTTTCTGCTAGTTGAAGAAATTCTCGTCTTTTGACTGGAGATTTTCAGAAATGTTGAGCTTAGGTTTACGATTTTTTTCATGTTTTGAGGGTAAAACGACATACATGAAAATTCCGTTTCTAATACGAAAGATGACTAAGCAGCGCAATTGCCGGAACACCCCTGTGATTTGACAAAAATGCAGCTTTATATTGGAAATTTTCGTGTTTTCACGATATAAAATCAACGGGAACATTAGTTTAATTCCAGGATTTTTTTGAGTGTGTGAACCGCATAACTTATACAGCTTAGAAAGAAGAATTATAATACATGCAATCAAAGAAGCATAATTAAACACACTCAAAGCATAATTAAAAACAATCAAAGAAGCATAATTATTTAATTTTGAAATTCTTCCTTATTTAACGAGCACGTTAAAATGGAATAATATAAAGGATATTGGATGTCTACAGATTCATTACTTATCCTTAGTAATAATAATAAATATTTAATCACACTTCAAAATAATTTATTTTATCCCTCCGAAACAAAAGAGGAGTAAATTATTCTATTAGCCTTTTGATTATGGGCTAGGACTGACGACAATTTTTTATTTTCATCCGTACCACAATATACAAAGAATTTGTTTTGGTATATTTCTCTTGAAAATATCTTAATATAAGTGAAAGGGAGAAAATATTTTCAAAAAAACTAAAAGTATCCAGTTAAACTGATGGCATTGAGCTCACAGGCTACTGAGCTCACATTAATTGCATATAATACTCATATTTCAAAGAAAAATACCACTCGAAAAATAAAGAAATCGACAATAAATTAAGGGGGGATTAGGCCTCCGTTCCTTCCCCCTTTGTACTTAACCAATGAACCCTCAACACTTATCAGGGAAGCGCCTTATCACAATGAACCTATATACAAAATTTGAAGCAAATCGGATAGTTCTGCATGAAAAACCCATTTATCTAAATTAATGGCGGTGGATTAGGCCTGCGCTCCCCCTTTATACTTAACCGATGAACCCCCAAACCTAATCAGGGAATCGCCTTATCACAATGAACCTATTTACAGAATTTGAAGCAAATCGGATACTTCTGCATGAAAAACACATTTATCTAAATTATGGGGGTTTAGGCACCCGTCCCCCCTTTATACTTAACCAATGAACCCCCAAAACGAATCAGGGAAGCGCATTATCACAATGAACTTATATACAAAATTTGAAGCAAATCGGATATTTCTGTCAAGAGTTATCGCGTTACGTACATACATACATGCGTACATACATACGTAAGTATATACAGAACCTGCGGGATCATTAGCTGTCAGACTTTGATAGCCTGTGACCTAAAAGTGGTTCAAATTGAATAACAGAATAGTCGCTGGGACGACATGTGTCCCAACATCGTAATCAAAGGATTAATGATGCAGTTAATTTACATAATCATACCTACTAATTCTTAAACTTTTCTATTACCACCGTTTTTAATAATAATCTTTGGCTTATATAATCCGCAAATTGTGCGATAAAGTAAATCAAAAATTACTATTAAAAATCAGTGGTGCAAAAAAGCATAATAATTGTACTAATAATTTAATGAATGCTAACGAAATTTTATTATTGTTTTCAGCGATAGATTTGAATAGTTATGATTACCAAGATATGGCAGTTTTTGCACAAGCTTGTTTATTTTCTGTTCTCAAATATCCGCTACCCACCACCAAAGGAATTGCTATGATTGTCGACTGTAATGTAAAATCACCATCTATGATTTTACAAATGATGAATGAGTATAGGAAATATCTTGGTTTGGAAGTAAGTAACTTATGGAGTTCATTTTTCATTTTGTTTGTCAAATAATCATTCAATTTTGTTGCTGGTAAAATAGAAATTAAATACGCATACAAATGGTGAATGAGTATAAGAAATATCTCGGTTTGGAAGTAAGTGACTTATGGAGTTCATTTTTCATTTTGTTTGTCAAATAATCATGCAATTTTATAGCTAGTAAAAAACAATTAAATAAGCACACAAAATATGAAATATCTCGGTTTGAAGTAAGTGACTTATGGAGTTAATTTTCCATTTTGTTTGTCAAATAATCATTCAATTTTGTTGCTGGTAAAATAGAAATTAAATACGCATACAAATGGTGAATGTGTATAGGAAATATCTCGGTTTGGAAGTAAGTGACTTATGGAGTTCATTTTTCATTTTGTTTGTCAAATAATCATGCAATTTTGTAGCTGGTAAAAAACAATTAAATAAGAACACAAATGATGAATGATTATAGGAAATATCTCATTTTGGAAGTAAGTGACTTATGGAGTTCATTTTCTATTTTGTTTGTCAAATAATCATTCAATTTTGTAGCTAGTAAAAAACAATTAAATAAGCACACAAATGATGAATGAGTATAGGAAATATCTCGGTTTGGAACTAAGTTACTTATGGAGCTCATTTTCCATTTTGTTTGTCAAATAAACATTCAATTATGTTGCTGGTAAAATACAATTAAATAAGCATACAAAATATGAATGAGTATAGGAAATATCTCGGTTTGAAGTAAGTGACTTATGGAGTTAATTTTCCATTTTGTTTGTCAAATAATCATGCAATTTTGTAGCTGGTAAAAAACAATTAAATAAGAACACAAATGATGAATGAGTATAGGAAATATCTCGGTTTGGAAGTAAGTGACTTATGGAGTTCATTTTTCATTTTGTTTGTCAAATAATCATGCAATTTTGTAGCTGGTAAAAAACAATTAAATAAGAACACAAATGATGAATGAGTATAGGAAATATCTCGGTTTGGAAGTAAGTGACTTATGGAGTTCATTTTTCATTTTGTTTGTCAAATAATCATGCAATTTTATAGCTAGTAAAAAACAATTAAATAAGCACACAAAATATGAAATATTTCGGTTTGAAGTAAGTGACTTATGGAGTTAATTTTCCATTTTGTTTGTCAAATAATCATTCAATTTTGTTGCTGGTAAAATAGAAATTAAATACGCATACAAATGGTGAATGTGTATAGGAAATATCTCGGTTTGGAAGTAAGTGACTTATGGAGTTCATTTTTCATTTTGTTTGTCAAATAATCATGCAATTTTGTAGCTGGTAAAAAACAATTAAATAAGAACACAAATGATGAATGATTATAGGAAATATCTCGTTTTGGAAGTAAGTGACTTATGGAGTTCATTTTCTATTTTGTTTGTCAAATAATCATTCAATTTTGTAGCTAGTAAAAAACAATTAAATAAGCACACAAATGATGAATGAGTATAGGAAATATCTCGGTTTGGAACTAAGTGACTTATGGAGCTCATTTTCCATTTTGTTTGTCAAATAATCATTCAATTATGTTGCTGGTAAAATACAATTAAATAAGCATACAAAATATGAATGAGTATAGGAAATATCTCGGTTTGAAGTAAGTGACTTATGGAGTTAATTTTCCATTTTGTTTGTCAAATAATCATGCAATTTTGTAGCTGGTAAAAAACAATTAAATAAGAACACAAGTGGTGAATGAGTATAAGAAATATCTCGGTTTGGAAGTAAGTGACTTATGGAGTTCATTTTTCATTTTGTTTGTCAAATAATCATGCAATTTTATAGCTAGTAAAAAACAATTAAATAAGCACACAAAATATGAAATATCTCGGTTTGAAGTAAGTGACTTATGGAGTTAATTTTCCATTTTGTTTGTCAAATAATCATTCAATTTTGTTGCTGGTAAAATAGAAATTAAATACGCATACAAATGGTGAATGTGTATTGGAAATATCTCGGTTTGGAAGTAAGTGACTTATGGAGTTCATTTTTCATTTTGTTTGTCAAATAATCATGCAATTTTGTAGCTGGTAAAAAACAATTAAATAAGAACACAAATGATGAATGATTATAGGAAATATCTCGTTTTGGAAGTAAGTGACTTATGGAGTTCATTTTCTATTTTGTTTGTCAAATAATCATTCAATTTTGTAGCTAGTAAAAAACAATTAAATAAGCACACAAATGATGAATGAGTATAGGAAATATCTCGGTTTGGAACTAAGTGACTTATGGAGCTCATTTTCCATTTTGTTTGTCAAATAATCATTCAATTATGTTGCTGGTAAAATACAATTAAATAAGCATACAAAATATGAATGAGTATAGGAAATATCTCGGTTTGAAGTAAGTGACTTATGGAGTTAATTTTCCATTTTGTTTGTCAAATAATCATGCAATTTTGTAGCTGGTAAAAAACAATTAAATAAGAACACAAATGATGAATGAGTATAGGAAATATCTCGGTTTGGAAGTAAGTGACTTATGGAGTTCATTTTTCATTTTGTTTGTCAAATAATCATTCAATTTTGTAGCTAGTAAAAAACAATTAAATAAGCACACAAATGATGAATGAGTATAGGAAATATCTCGGTTTGGAACTAAGTGACTTATGGAGCTCATTTTCCATTTTGTTTGTCAAATAATCATTCAATTATGTTGCTGGTAAAATACAATTAAATAAGCATACAAAATATGAATGAGTATAGGAAATATCTCGGTTTGAAGTAAGTGACTTATGGAGTTAATTTTCCATTTTGTTTGTCAAATAATCATGCAATTTTGTAGCTGGTAAAAAACAATTAAATAAGAACACAAATGATGAATGAGTATAGGAAATATCTCGGTTTGGAAGTAAGTGACTTATGGAGTTCATTTTTCATTTTGTTTGTCAAATAATCATGCAATTTTGTAGCTGGTAAAAAACAATTAAATAAGAACACAAATGATGAATGAGTATAGGAAATATCTCGGTTTGGAAGTAAGTGACTTATGGATTTCATTTTCTATTTTGTTTGTCAAATAATCATTCAATTTTATAGCTGGTAAAAAACAATTAAATAAGCATACACTCTGAAAACGACATTTTCAAAACTGGGCAAAAAATACTCAAATCTGAGTATGTCACATAGTCAAAAAGGTTCCGAATCAAAATGACTCAACATGTATATAATACTCATTTCTGAAAACATGCACATACTCAAGAATAAAACATTCCGCATTAACATTCCGAATAAACATTGAACACTTCTATAGGCTCAGTTTTGAGTATGTCCATGTTTTAACATTCCGAGTACTTCTAGTATTTCAGAACTGAAAGAATTGGGTCGTTATATTTCAAACAAAAAGTTTCATAAGAAAATAAAAACATTCATTTACTCAGGTTTGAAAGTGTCATTTTTCTCAGTGCTTGCTGTTCATAAGTTATATAGATGCTATATCACATCTTTTTCCATATGTCAAGCGACCCTTTTTATTCAAAATTATTTTTTCGAATAAAATTGCATAAGAGTTACATTTTTAGAAAGATCGTTCAAAAAAATAGTTTGCTTGAGAGATGAGTTACATT
Source organism: Maratus michaelseni (assembly GCA_963931845.1). NCBI lineage: Eukaryota > Metazoa > Arthropoda > Arachnida > Araneae > Salticidae > Maratus > Maratus michaelseni. The sequence goes on along the minus strand of OZ007592.1, from coordinate 44,045,364 downwards.
AAAAAATGCATAAATTCTGAGATAACTTCATTGGAAATTAGGTTAACAGCCGAATATCTCAATCCATTAGAGAAAATAAACACAGGAGATTCATTAATCGTGAGTCATAGAAATATTAAACCATGGAGGTAATCATTCGCAAAGTAAGATCTCCATGGTGAATTTTACAGCGCTGTCTGGTGTCGAAAAAAATTCACGTCTGTAAACATGGCATACGTAATAAAAATAAAAAAAAAGCTATGCTTCATTTCATATATTATATGAAATGATATATTTCATTTCACTGAAATAATAACGAAGATTTTTTTTTTACATTGTAAAACTAGTTATAGTAAGAACGCACCTCATTTGGCACGTTTAACGTCCAATTTCCAACTTGTTTATTATTTTTTATTGTTGGCAAAATTTAAATATAGTAAGTAAAGTTCTAAAGTTTTAAAACTAAACAGGTATTCCAGATTCAAGAAAAATCTTTTTCTAAAGCCCAAGTTATGAACAGCCCAATTTTGCGAACAAATTAACGAACGCCGAGTGTATACAAGTCCTAACACAGAGAGAAAAGAGAGATCTTCTTTTTTATAAAAGAAACTATCACTTTATGCCCATCAGTTAACATATGGGGCTTAAAATGATATCTGTGGATGTTGTGTGCAGTTCGTACATTTCTTAACAAAAGAGGGATTAGCCTGCGTTCAGTTAGTCGGTCTCCATAGCAGTTATGTTTGACGAAGTGAATACTAAGTTAATTTTTAAGGGGCAAGTAATTGTGTTTCTGTAACGTTGATCACACCAAATTTTTTTTTATTTTTTTATTTTTGAAAATACGGGAAACGAGTAATTTTAGAGCTCTTTTCTTCACCAGAGTTACAAAAACAAAATTTTGTTTAAAAATTCTTGTACAAATATCGAATATAATGAAAAAATATAAAAAATATCCCGCTTTCCTTCAAGGGGCTAACCTTTTCAAGGGCAAAGTACTTCCATTCGTAAAATGCGGAAATGATTCAATAACACCAGAATTTATAAACAAATTTATTTGGAAATATAAGGAAAAATCTTTTTTTTCTTTTTCACACTAATAAGAGGAAAATTTCCATTTAAAAATTCTGGTTCCAGTGTGATATTTAGGGATTAAAACTAAATGGTTCTAAAATAAACAACCCCCGCCCTTTAAGCCATTAAACAGAGGAGTATTTAAATTAAGCACACACAAACACGCACGGAAAGTGTGACACCTTTTTTTAGACTTTTTTTGTTTCCCATATCTTTTGTTCCAAAATATGAACAAGAAATTTAAAAATATATATAATTTCTTAAGATTAAAAGGAAGATTTTCATTTAAAATTCTGGTTCCAGTATGACATTTAGGGATTAAAATTAAGTGTTTCAAAAATAAACCACCCCCGCCCTTCAAGGGATTAAACAGAGGAGTATTTAAATTAAGCACACACATACAAGCACGGAAAGTGTGTGACCCTTTTTTTAGACTTCTTTTGTTTCACACATCTTTTGTTCTAAAAGATGAACAAGAAATTAAAAAAATATAATTCCTTAAGATTAAAATTAGATTCTGTCACATATACACATTTATTGATGCACTATTCTGCCGTATATGTATTTTTTTTTCAAAAAACATAAATGTATTTATTAATTTTAGCCGATCTGGCATGTACATAAAATCTGCCAAAAAGCTTGTTTTCATATATATTTTTTAATTTTTTTAATTTCCTATGTTTATCTTTTTATTTGTTTTTAACTTTGAAAATGGGAAGAAGATTGTGATTTGTGGTATTATAGAATTCAGCCTTTTTTGTCATCTGAAATGAAAACAATTCTTTTGTCATCATATAACCTACATCAGAATACTTGAGGCAGTATAATATGCAAATATAAATTACACAGGGGAACAAAAATAAATCTTCAGCAATTCAACATTTTGGTGATTTTAATGCATACAAAACTTTATAATTATGGAATATAAAGTAGTTAGTTGGAAATGCTCTGGTTCTTGCCAAATTTTGAAAGATTAAAACCTAATATGAGCGTTAAGGTGCATGTTTTACTAATTCATGTAGACAGATTTTCCGAAAACTTGGGTGATTATCCTGAAGTGTGGAGTAAACGGTTTTGCCAAGTTATGAGAATAATGCAGCGAAGGCCCTAAGGAAGGACGTACGGATCGCCACATGATGGCTTATTACTGTTGGACCTTAAAAAGAGATTGTGCTGGATAGAAACGATCTAGAACATCATAAAGCGAATGGCATTAATAGTAATGTTAAATCTATTGGGTTGTTTTCGAAAACCAATTCATACCGGAAAATTCTGGCCATCAATTATCACACATAAGATATCGCGAATTGATGTCTAATAATTAAATGATAGAATTTTCTGGTGCAAACCAAATTTCCCAAACGGATAGAAATTTCCGATAAACTCAATATACCGGGTGATTATAATTAAAGTTACGATTTCAAAAATCGATAATTTTAAAACTACTGGTCAGAATGACTTGATATTTTAGCAGAACAATCGCGAGGCAATGGAATTTTGTTTGGCGAAGGAAAAAAATAGTTCCAAATTGTGCCGATAGATGGCGTTGTCAGGGTAATGTCAGGGGAAAGACCAAAAATGTATTCTTGAACCCTTTCCGGCGCAGTGTAAATTTGTTTGCAAAATGATGAAATAATAGACTGACACCGGAATTTACAAACGAATCCATTAGTGAAAACAAACTTGCTTATTTTCTGGTTCTTAATGAAAGGAAAATTTTAATTAAATATTCTTGGTGCCGTTTGTCAGTTTTAGAATTAAAATTGGGTGTCCTTTTTTGTGACCACCGCCCGTTAAAGGGTTAAACATAGGAATGATGTTGCCAAAAGGAAAAAAATAGAGTTCAGAGATTTACTAAAAATTTATTAGCGAAAAGACAAGACTACGTGTTTACAGCGACGACAGCAATAATGACAAAAAATGAAAAAAAAAAAGAGCTTCATGTAACAAACACCTAACTGATTATTAAGGCATAAGTTGCTCAATATGCCCTCCGCCTTGTTCCGCTACTAATTGGAAGCGCAAAACGGCATGCTCCACAACAGATCGGAGGGTATCTGTACTAATGCAATGGGTGTGTTGTGTGATGCTTGCCTTCAAGTCGGCTATATTCTGAATCCGCCCGCAAAAACAACATTCTTCAGGTACCCCCAAAGCCAGAAATCACACGGGTTTAAGTCGGGGGAACGTGGCGGCCACGTTGTTGGAAAATGGCGGCTTATGATCCTATCATCTCCGAAATTATCACTCAGTAGCTGCTTCACAGTAGTAGCAATGTGCGGAGGAGCGCCATCTTGCATGAATGTTATGCGATCCACACACTGACGCTGTTGAAGTACCGGAAGAACATGGTTACGCAAAAGTGCTTCATACCGCTTGCCAGTAACTGTGAAGGTAACGGGACCCGCAGGTGTGATCTCCTCAAAGAAAAATGGACCGACGATAAACGCTGCCGTTATTCCGCACCACACAGTGACCTTTTCAGACTGAAGAGGTAATGGCTGTAGCTGGGACGGATTCTCGGTCGCCCATATCCTGCAATTTTGCGTATTTACAGAACCTTGCAAATGAAAGTGGGCTTCGTCAGACTACAGAATGTTCCATGGCCATCCGTTGTCCACTTCCATCCGGGCAAGAAATTGTAGTGCAAAAGATTGACGTGCTTCCAGGTCAGCAGGTAGCAACTCCTGCACATGAGTTATCTTGTACGGATAACAGCGTAAGACGTTCCGTAGGACTTTACGCACCGTGCTGTTCGGCATATCCAGCATTCGGCCAATCCCCCTTGCACTGCTGATTCCAGCATCACTGTCAGTATGTTCCTGTAATGCTGTAGCCACATCTTCCACTGCCGCAGCTGAAACCGGTTTCCTACCTCTACCCCGTTTAACGTCAAATGAACCGGTCTCTTCGAATTTAGCAATCATTTTTTGCAGACCATTTGTTGTTATTGGGCCTTTTTTTATGGATTTTAATGTCCGAAACTTCCTAATAGCTGTAAGTACACAGTCATCGTTCTTATAAAAAAGCTTCAAGAGCAGAGCGCGATCATTCATAGTCAGAGTCATGATGAAGCATTCTGGCAAAGAGCTGCTGCTCTGCATTTTTATGGTTGCTATGTCTGCGGTGCGAATGTCACGTATTAGTAATTTGCATATCTTCAGACAATGTGAACCCAGACAGCGCCATCTATGGGCACATTTTGAAACTTTTTTTTTTCCTTCGCCAAACAAAATTTCATTGCCTCACGATTGTTCTGCTAAAATATCAAGTCAATCTGACCAGTAGTTTTAATTAAAATTATCGATTTTTGAAATCGTAACTTTAAGTATAATCACCCGGTATTTAATTAAAATTTTCCTTTCATTAAGAACCAGAAAAATAAGCAAGTTTCTTTTTACTAATGGATTCGTTTGTAAATTCCGGTGTCAGTCTATTATTTCATCATTTTGCAAACAAATTTACTCCGCGCTGGAAAGGGTTCAAGAATACATTTTTGGTCTTTCCCCTGACATTACCCTGACAACGCCATCTATCGGCACAATTTGGAACTATTTTTTTCCTTCGCCAAACAAAATTCCATTGCCTCACGATTGTTCTGCTAAAATATCAAGTCATTCTGACCAGTAGTTTTAAAATTATCGATTTTTGAAATCGTAACTTTAATTATAATCACCCGGTATTTCAGTTTTGCAATACCTATCTCACTCAAAATATAATGTTACAAAATATGCAAAATAGATATGTATATAATAATACTTTTTTGTACTTGTACCACTATCGGATTGTTGGCTTATTTTGCAAAAATGACAGCCAATCCAGAAAATTTGCTATTATTTTCGCATTCAGCAGACCAAAATCACTCGAAACCAGTGCTGCAAAACCGCTGTTCTTCGGTGTTATCTCCCTTTATCCCTTTCTGGCACAGTGGTCCCATTTCGGGCACACCTAATTTTAATTCCAAACTTGCATTCGGTACCAAGAATATTTTAATAAAATTTTGCTTCTACAATGAAAGATTAATATAATGAGTTCTTATTTCCTAAAAAAGTTGTTTGTAAATTCCGGTGTCAGTCTGTAATTTTGTATTTTACGAAAAGCATTTGTCTGTGTCGGAAAGGGTTAAATGTGATTCACAGAAGTATGTCTTTTCAAAATGTTAATCTAATTATCAATAATAAATTATTAGCTATTTATTATCAAATAAAGCATCCAAGAAAACAGTTTTCTTAACAGCTAAAGATATAATCAAATAAAATAAATTACTGAAAAAAAAAATTAACAGTACATTGGATTACCTTCAAATAATCGCAATTCTTTTCTTTTTTGAATCGCAATTTTTCTATTATCTTCAAGCCTATTTCACTATCTATGTATTTTTCGCTTTTTTCTTTCAGAATAAAAATGTTCTTTTTGGAAAATAAAATGTGCCATATCAAGATATATTTATCTTATTTAATAAATCTGATGTACTTCGTAAAATTTAGCATTATTGAAATTGGAATTGCAATATTATCACCGTAAGTAAACAGATAAAAATAGGCATTATTTTTTTCTAATCTTGAAACATTTTACTTTTTTATGGCCATTTCGAATTTCATTTTATATAATGAATGAGAATGTTTTTCTAATCGAAATAAAGAGTAGTTGATTTATGGGTTATAACACTTATCAGCTTTTAGTATAAAATAAAATTTTATTTTTGCTTGTAAGTTTAAATGACTTGAATGAGAAATACTATTTTTATCTTCTTCCTGTCACGTTTTACTTTGAAAATGAGTTTTGAAAGTTTTTTTTATGCAACGTTTATGAAATTTAAAAATAAAAAAAATAAAAGCTTTGTGAAGATTCGGTATTGTTAGTGATGTTATAGAATATATAAAATGATATCACATAACATGAAAATTTCTTTTGATTATTTATTAATTTATTTACTTTCGAATAAATTATGATAGAATTTATCTCTGTTTCTAATATTTAAAAACAAATATTTGGATGAAAAATTATAATATATTTATCTTTATAAGACTCTATAGAGTACTTTAGTTCATTATGATTTTTAAAATTCACCCTAAATTATTTTATGTACCTTACATTCTTATATGAAAAATATTTTCTTTCAATTAATAAGTTATAATTAAGTGAATTGCACCATTTGTTTCTCTACCACTCTTTAAATTAAAAATACATTGTTAACGAACAAACATGACCTTATTGACGGATATGACTTCACACACGGTAAACATGCAGAGTGTTTTACGAAGGACCTCTAACTTTGAAAATAAATAACTCGGAAACGGTCATAGATAGCATGAAACCAGTGGTATGTTTATTAAAAAATCCGTAAGAATCTTATACAGAAACCTCAAAAATTTAGTTAAAAAAAGAGCCAATGGATGGCGCTGCAGGCAGCATTACGGATCCCTATAAAGAGTGCTCAGACGCCAAGAACGATCAGTCGTTGAAAAATTCGCCGATTGAAACATGATCGCTATTAGCGTATAGTGAAAAAAATTCCTCATTTGACACTGAAGAATATTGTTTACCGCAACAATCCTTTAACACTCGTCGAGCTGGAGGAGGCTATTTGTCAAGCTTGTGTGTTGATATCAAGTGACACACAACAGAGAAACACTGACAATTTCATTCTTCGTTTGGGTTGTGTGAATGGCGCACATTTTGAATTCCTTTAGGTGCGATACAGCCTACGTATGGCTATGCCACCTGCAGCGACATCTTTCGGCGCAATTTGTTACTATAATTTTTAGGTTTTTGTATCAGATATTTTTACGTTTCTTAATTGGTTTCATGCTTCTATCTATTATCGTTTCCCTGTTATTAATTTTGAAAGTTAGGGGTCCTTCGTGAAACACCCTGTACATCGCAACACACACAAGAAGGTCTTTTAGAGTTCTCTCGTAAAGTTCATTAATCAGTACAGGACAGGGTTCGATAATTGATTACTCAATTTTAAGGCCATGTCCTTGCCCTTCGCATCTCTGGAAAATGTGAAAGACAGAGAATTTAACTCAATCTTCAATAGATCACAGGCGTTACCTACTTGGGCCACTAGAGGCTTCGTATATATGCACTGAGGAAATTAAGTGTAATTGGAGTGGCCTGAGAATATCCTCAAGTTCTTTAAAGTTACTGCCACATTACTGTCTTTGTAACGTCATACTCGAGATTCTTTTTGTTAAATATCGTTCTTATAGTGTCACAGGCTGAAAAGTCATTAGCTGAAAATAAATGACCTCTCTTAGAAGTTTTATGTTCTCCATCTGGAAAAATACACTATTATTAATTCGTAGGGATATTTAGAAGCCATTACACATTTTAAATAATGTTCCAATTAGTAGTAATTTATAGAGATTTCGAGACATTACATTACAGACTTTTCTCACGGGAGATCTACACTTTGAAAGTGAGATCCTTTAGTACACATCTTTGGGATTTTTCTGTAACACTTTGAGGAAAACAAAGGAATGCTATTATTAATTTTACAGACATTCTGTCTGTTTTCGTTTTTTTTAAATTTATTTTTGGATTAAATAGGAGCCGTTAGAGAGAATGTGCCAGTTAGGGATGTGTAGCACAGCGTTAGAAGAAGTAAAGTCAACAAAAGTTACACTTGTGATACTTTGGACTTTCATAGTCATTTTAATATTGATAATGTAGTTTGATGGATTTATAAACGAATTTTTTTTCGCCCATTCCAATTAATTCGCCATTGTTTCAGTAATACAGCATTCATTTTTTTCTTTAACATATTAGTTTCAAGTTTGAAATCTTTATTAAGTCATGAAAAGATATTAATCTTATATAAATGCTTCATAATCGTTATAGTGATTCAAAACGATTGGTACAAACTAACAAGGAAGATCTTCATAAGTGCATACTCAGAAAATTGTGAAATAATTACAGAATATTCTTCTCATGAGGATATATACATTTATAAGAAAAATTGCAGCGAAACCTCGATATGACGTCCGTAAAAAAATATGAAAATTTTGTGTTTTTGGAAATTTATCACTGGTTGGTGACACAATGAAAAAAAAAAAAAAAAGCTATGCTATGATAAATACTCTTTTAGGAAAAAACTTTTCTACTTCTTATACTGAACTAGTTTAAGTAAGTTTAACTTAAATAAATACACATTTATAACTACGGTTTTGCCATATGCATTTATACGTATATGTAACGAGAATTAACGATCGTATTCTACTGTTTAGATAAAAATTTAAATTGATTAATAAATGCTTCTAACTCAACATTAATGTCCTTTTCTGAGCACTGTCAATTTGACATTGATATTGTTAGTGTCGGAGTTAACAAGAGAAGAGTATTGTTGCCATGGAAACAACAACTTATTTAATATCAAAATGTAATAATGAGAGCGTTCTTAATCGGGCAGTTACTGTTACAATGCACTTATAACTTATCTTATCCTGCTTGCGAAACCGTGTAAATCAACAAACGCAACTTGTATATATATTATATAAGCTTATAAAAAGAATAATAAACTGTTTAATCGTTTAAATTTAAACTCATAAAGTACTTTGCGAATTTAAACACTCATTTAGCCAAGAAGTTCAAATATATTAAAATCGCTTGAATTTGGTGATCAAAAAGTGTTGCTTGCCAAATTGTGTCTTTTTGCGCCAAATACTTGAAAATATTTTATTTTTTTCTACGGAGTTTGTACTGGGATTCCGCAGCAAAATTTGACTGATACTTTATTACGTACATGAGTAGTTCTATTAGCATTTTGTTTTCAAAATACTCTGAGTATGCGCTTTAAGGAGACCTTCCTTGTAAGTGGTTTTACAAAATATAACAAGCGGAAATGGTCCTAAAATGCGATAAAACTGTAGAGGGTGATTTATTAGCAATATTGCATAAAATATTGCTGAATTTGTTTATAAATATTATCTTTACTAATCGTAATGGTAGTATGGAAGGAAAATATATGATTAACTGAAGTATTTCCAAAGTATGGTTTTTTTACACATGACCAAATGTGGTTAATTAATCGGTATGTAAATCGTTTAACGGTTCCTTCCATATTGCCTTAAGAAGATTGCACTAGGTGTATATGGTATCTTCAAAACTAACTCTTTGTAACAAAAATATGATCTGAAATATAAATTTTGTGTAAGGTGCTTCATAGATCGACTGCATTATATTCATTCCTTAAAGTGACTTTGTTAATATGAAAAAGCAGTTTTCTATAGCGAGCTGTACTGCAAGGAAAATACCAAAATTTTATTTTGAATACCACTATTTCCGTATAGAGTTATTCGTCTCGTTTAACAGGAAAAGTTTTATAATTAAGTAAGGCGATAATTTTCACATGAAAATATTGTTATTCAAAATATTATTTTAGTACTTTCTGGTTAACAGTGTGCACTGCACTTTAAAGTGTATGCCAATAATTTCACATATCTTTGCTCACGTGAATGCACCCATAATGTACATTACAGGAAATAGAATTTTTTTTCTAAAACTTAACCCTATATTGCACAAATGTTTCTTTTGCATATATATGTTTTATAATATTCATATTTAGGGTAGATATCAGACATTTTAAAGAGTATTTTTTCAGCTTATTTAATGAAAAACTTTTGTGGTTTTATAAGTGGAAAATTTTTATTCAATAATAGTGGTTGCAGAAAATGGAATTTATTTATTAAATTTTAATTGATTAATTGATTCCACAGTGCAACTTGAAATGAGAAGAAAAAAGTAGTTTAGTAAGAACTTTTGATATTATTATTTTTATTATTATTACATCCCAACTTTGAATCTCTTATATAATGAAATAATTTGATAAACATTATTTAGATTTTTTTTTATTTTATTGTTAATTGTGTTTTACTATGCTTTAATTTTTCATATGATGTATTTTTCAGAAAACTGTTCCTTTTCGAATCGGTAGAATAGACTTTGTGAATGAGAACTGCATTGCACATTATGTTTTTGCCTTGGTTCGTCCTTTCCTTCCTGCAAAAATACTTGACAGAGTATGTATATATTCAACACTTACTTTTAGCCCATTGTATTATTGCCGCGTTATAAGATTCATTAATATAAGCAGATTCTTCATTTCCATAATCAATTTCATAATTATAATGATAACAATATGGAAAATTCATTATCATTTAATGCATTATTCCTCCAATTTATTTGCACGCAGAAAAGAAAAGTTCATGGGAAGATGATAATTGGTAAGAGGTATAAGTTAAAGCTGTGAAAGAGGTTAATGTTATTTGTCTCTGTAAAGCTCTTTATTAACACAGAACATATATTATGGATATAACTTCAACAAAATGTATAGATGATTTAACATATTAAAATATTAAATAAGTGCACTATATATTTTGTTCAATGCCGCACAGCAGCATTTCGAAACGCCACATCAGTCTTGTTGATGGCATCGCAAGTGAGTAATGGCTTTCCGCACAGTTCTCTGTCTTTTTCGGCTTTTGGCTGAACCGCGCCAATCTGTCGCCAAATTCTCGCCAACAGCAGAACATTTCTTTTGCTCCGTCGAAAGAGAAATACACTGATGTCCAGATATTAATGAGCAGTGACCGGACACTTTCGATTTCAGACGTTTTGTGGAATATCTACTGAAATTCGTGAGGAAATGCCCGAAATGCACTAGAGCGTTGAGGATGTAAAGAACATGTTTGACTTCATGTTTTTCATTGAAGATTTAGTTCCGAGGCCAATTAGGGGGGCGTTTATAATAAATTTAATAATAAAATAATATTTGCATTTCCCCAAGAAACAGGAAAGGCTCAAAATCATCCGTCACTGTACCAAATGACTATGTAGGTCTTCTTCAATGTTTTTGTGCATTTGTGTAAGAATAGCACTCATATTTTTAAAGATGTTAACGTTTCTGTGAAAAATTCAATTTTTTTATAGCATGCAGTGTTTTGAACCGAATTTAACACTGCTTTCCAAAAACTTGACAATGAACAGTAGAAATAGTATAATGCAATTAAAAGATGAATAGTATATTGAATATTTGATGACATATGTGTATTTGAATGAAATAAATTTTAACTGCGCATGCGCGAACTATACCAAAGATTTTTTGTCATGATGTTGTAGTCAAGATGCAGGCAATGCAGTGAATTAATTGATAAATTGGGGAGGTAATCCCATAGGATTATATGGGATTTCTTTCCCAATTTATCAATTAGCTCACTGTATTTCCTGTATCCTTTTGAGTTTTCAAGATATTTGACTGGTCTTTTTATATAAGTTGCTCTATAGTACTGACTACCAAATCATGACAAAAAAATATTTGCTGTAGTTGGTTCGTGCGCAGCTAAAAGTTATTTCATACAAATGCCCATATGTCATCAAATATTCAATACATTAATATTTTAATTGCAGTATACTATTTATACTGTTCTTTGTCAAGTTTTCGGAAAGTAGTGTTAAATCCGATCGAAAACTCTGTATGCTATAAAGAAAAAATTTTTCAATTTTTCACAGAAACATTAACGCCTTCACGAATATGCGTGCTATGCTTACACAAATGCACACAAACTTTGAACAGGACCTATATAGTCATTTTCTACAGTGACACACCATTTTGAGCATTTTCTGTTACTTGGGTGACAGCAAATATTGTTTAATTATTAAAATTATTATTGCTCCCCCCCTAATTGTCCTTGCGACAAAATCATCTTCACTAAAAATTATGAAGAGAAACATTTTCTTTACATTCTTGAAGTTCAGGAACAATTCGTAAAGAATTTCAGTAAAACAAATGAATAACTGTTTTAGTGTTTCAGCAGATATTCGACAAAAAGTCTAAAATCGAAAAAATAGGTCACTGTCCCATAAGTTTTGGACATCAGTATATCCTGACGCAATGTATTACGCAGTGAGAACTCTCTTCAAGTTAGGCTGTGAATCAAGATAAGGAATTAGTGTCTTTAGACTCACCACAAGTCGATCCTTCATTTCCATAATCAAATTTCACAATTACAATAATAACGATATTGAAGGTTCATTATCATTTAATACTTTATTCCTCCAATTTATTTGCTCGCAGAAATAAAAGTTCATGGGATGATGATAATTAGTGACACCGCCGTTAAATTTTTTATTTGGCCTAAAATGAACTACTTTTAAAGTTTAATTAATATATTTTATATATCCAACATTATAACAACCATTTGGTTTATTTTTCTTTCTTTTTGGTTTTTCTGAATAGACGTAATGCAAAATTTTATAAAATAATTCCGAAAACATAAGAAAGTTAATAAAAGTTATACATTCAAAATTTCAAATAGGGATCTGAGAATAAAATTCACAGCTAAATGATAAAAATTAATTAAAATAATCATCAAAGTAGAACTCATCTTTAAAATTCATTAAAAATGTTGGAATTGAGAGAAAAGAAAAATGCTGCATACAACAAATTAATACACTGAAAAAAATGAAATACTCAAAAATGAGTAAGTTCATGTACTCATTTCGAAATGAGTAGTTTTGGATCAAAAATGAACATGTGCATTCTCAAAAATGAGTACGTTCATGTACTCATATCCAATGATTATTTTTGGATCAAAAATGAGCATATGTATTCTCAAAAATGAGTAAGTTCATGTACTCATTTCGAAATGAGTATTTTTTGATCAAAAATGAACATATTATCAAACCCAACATACTTGTATTTTTCAGAATGTGTAATGACGAAATTTCGGAGCCTAAAAAGCTATTATTTGAAGGAAAAACGAAGAATAAGAGAAATGAAAAGTGGATCTGGTTGTTTGGTATTTTCATCAAAGTGGATCCACTACAACACATTTATTACTCTTTTTTTTCTCTCACATTTTACACATCTACTTTTTTTTCTTGATATTACTTCAAAATGATGCTTTTTTTTCGCTAATTTTTTAAAAATTTATTTTAACTTTTTTAACGTTAGGCAATATTGTGTTATTTAAAAGTTTCATAACATAATATCTTTTCAAAATATAGCTATGCAAATTGGTATTAAACTAAACTGATTTGGCTTAAAAATTTATGAATTACGCTAAAATTTATTATTTTATAAATTATAATTTTACAAAGTTTATAATTTTTTCCTTAAATTTATAAAATTAGTTAATATTTTTTCTTTACTTTTATAAAAATAAAGTTTTTAACTTTATAACGTTTTTAATTTATTTCTTTAGCTTATATTTTTATAAATTAATTTAATTTAATTAAATCAATAAGTCCAGATTTAAACCTACCTATCCCAAGGTCATTAATTTCAAATTTGTCTCTAAAAATAATTTTTTTTAAACTATTTAGTTTAACAGAACCGTATGCAAAAGCTCTCAGCATAGCTGAAATATGATAATTTAATTTATTATAAAAAAAATTATTTACATAATTTTTTTTAAATAAGGCATTAAAAAAATATTTTAGTAGCATGTAATAAACATGTCTGATTAAGATAATTGTTGTTTTTATTAGAATTGATAAATAGATAATCAGGCAAATAATTTTTAAAAAGTATATGTTCGAATAAAAAAAATGTTGGTACTGTTGCAAAAAGAAGCAATCAGCATTCTTAATGCAATGTTTTACGCATATAATACATAATAAATTGAAATTTATCTGTTATAAGGCACCAAATCATACAGCAAAATATTGAAAATTATGAAAAGAAAATATTAAAAACATTGGAACTGAAAAAAATCCATCTACAGATGAAACCTCAAGTTTTTGCATCATAAAATAACTAACAATATTTGAGAAGGAGGCGTGACCACTCATGGCGCGTTGGTCTGACTCGTCAGGTTAGTGCACAGGACATCACGGGTTCGATTCCTCCCATGGCAAGGGTTGGTTAATTACTATAAACTCACGCAGGGATGAAAAAAATGAGCAGAAATGTATGTATCCCTTATAAGGTTGTCCTTGCGAAGTAACTTTTTTTATCCTATAAATTTTATTTTAACGACATAAAAAATTCTAAATTTGAATACATCCATGGGATCAAAAATGAGTACATAGCAGTTCATATTTGAATACATCCATGGGATCAAAAATGAGTACATAGCAGTTCATATTTAAATACATCCATGGGATCAAAAATGAGTACATAGCAGTTCATATTTGAATACATCCATGGGATCAAAAATGAGTACACGTGATTCTCAATTTTGAGTACATTTGGATCGGAGCTATTTTGAGTATGTGACGTATTCAAAATTGAGTACTTTTTACTCAAATTTGAGTACCCATTTTAGGTAGCTTTCAATACTAAAAAGTATAAAGCTACCTATTGCAGCCGTTCGGAGGAAAGCAGTTCCGGAAAATTTCGATATATTTTCACCGATCATGACCCCCAGACCCCAAAACCACCCTCCGCTCAAATGTTGATTTATATATATAGATATATCCATATATATATATATATATATATATATATATATATATATCTGACCTATGTCGTACGATAACGCTCGTATTTATTAATCGATTTTGATGAAACTAATTGTGTGTATTAGGCTTACCAATGTCTCGACCGAGTTCGTTGGCCAGCTTGGTCCGCCATTTTGTTTCAAGATGGCGGCCATTTAAAAATTTAAAACTAAAATAAATATACAAAAAAATTAAAAATTCAAATTTATTTTTTAATTACGTGTTAGGCCTTGATACAAGGATTCCAGAGCATTTTTTGGTTTACCTCTATCTTAAAAAATGGCTGAGATAGAGCAGTTTGAAATTCTAGGGTGGCTGACATTTTGAAACAAAACAGCACATTAACGCCATTACTTGCAAATTATTTTCTTTCATTGTTGTAATAATTTTCCCAATCATACGCATAAAACTATATATTCATATCCGTTAGCGACAAAATTGGCGACATTTGGCGAAATATCGCCAAATTTGGCGACCAAAATAAGTCTTCATAAATGAAGCCAATTTGGCTATTGCTCAATAATTTGGCGAATTTCTTATTCAAATTCAGTATTAACGAATTATTTGTAAACGTTTCTTTGCATTTTAACTTGCTGTTTTCGTGTAACATTAGCTAAAATTTTAAAACGAAGATATAGGAAAGCTACCTTTTCCTCCCGGTACAGGCCGGAAGGACTTTTTTTCAGTGTAGCTTTTAAAGATTACACAAAGAAATTTTTAAATCACGACAGTCCAAGTTTAACTTTAACTATAAAAGACTGGGATAAAAATATGTCACTTACAGAAGATAGATTCCTAACCCGGAAATTCGAAAAAAAAAATTAACCATATCTAATGCTTATGGGGGTTTGTAATAGGTTCATACGCGTTTTGGTTGTTTCTTTTTTTTTAATTAAGACTGCAAATTTAACACCCGAAATATTTTTCGATTTTATTTCATAACCTATTAAATGTAAGAAATTCAAGTTACTTCTTTTTAATAGTTCTAACGATTGCTCATAGAATATCAATCGTTAATAACATTTAATTTTTTTTAACAAAAAGTAAAAAATATGTATATATTTAAAATAGAATTTCTGAGAATACACGACAGTTCCTATTTTATTTTTAGTGAAAACGTGATCTTTGTTGCATTGCTTATTCTTATTTCATGTCTGATTAAAAAAAAAATTATGTTAAAGTGTCCATTTTCTCTCTCTATAGGCTATCCTTAAATAGTATAAATTCGATAAATATTCCGAGTGTAACATTTGCCACCGTAACGTGAATTCGTGTAAAAACAAGTGCATTTTACATACTTTAATATACCCTACATGTCCTCAAAGCTTAATTTTTTTTTCTAAATTTGTGGTTTGGTTTGGTTATTCTCCTTTGTTAGTTTTTTAAAATATACTTACCGGGATACAAGTCTTTATTTATTAAAAACTTTAAGGAAAGTACTGCTGCTGACATTTAAGTAAACAATTGTTTTTATTTAATACAATTTAATCGATACTATTAAAGATGCAAATACAATATCAATGTTTTAAAACATTAAAACCATTAAGATGTTAAAAACAACACAAATGTAAAAAATATCCTGAGCGCTTTCAGCTAAACATTTGCATAATTATAGAATCTCTAGAAATATTAACAAGAGGTAATAATACATATAATGATGTATTATCATATCATGTATCGCATATAGGTTTAATTTACTTTACATCACGTGTGTTTCTGATTTCGATTGAGACTCCCCCCCCCCCACCATTTCCCCTTTGCATTTTTTCTTCCGCTGCCTCCGATTTATTGATTTTGGTTTCGACCCTTGCTACTTGACAAAAGTGTATTTCTTTTTAAAGCTACAGTTGTTTTAACGCCTCTGATGATGGCTAGTGTTTAGCCGAAAGCGTTTGGGATATTTTTGACATCTGTGTTTTTAACATCTTATTGGTTTTAATGTTTTAAAACTTTGATATTGTATTTGCACCTATTTCAGTAACGATTAAATTGTCCAATCAATGTATTTGTTTTGTGTATTTTAACTTATTAATGTTAATATGACGTACAATATGTAGAATTTTCTATCTATATTTAATTGTTCTGTTTCTTTGCAGATTGCTTTTCATGGTTCAGATTTAACGAAGCTACATAAGATTTACCACCCTTCTTTACTGCCGGATGATTTTAACGGAACATTGGGCCCTGTAGACACAAACCTTTTCAAGGAAGAGAAATTAAGAACTATTAACAAACTAAAAGCGGAAAATTTCTTATAAAAACTCTTTACTTGGAATACATTATCAAGTGGTATTTATTGCATAAAAGATGATAAATAAATCACGCGAAACCTTTATCGGAAGATAACTACAAGTATTTTACACTAAATATTATTAACAAACTATTATATCTATCATACATATACTTAACATACAATTAACAAACTTTTATATCTATCATACATATACTTAACATACTATTAACAAACTAAAAACGGAAAATTTGATATACAAACTCTTTACTTGGAATATATTTCCAAGTTGTATTTATTGCATAAAAGATGATAAATAAATAATGGGAAACCTTTATCGAAAGGTAACTACAAGTATTTTACACTAAATATCTTGCAGATGGATTACAAAGATTATTTTGTTTATAACGCATATCTCATGTAAACATACATCCAGCGAGAAATTTTATTTAAAGTGTACTTATATTGAATGTACTTTATAAAACAAAAGTGGCACATGTTCAAAATTCATTTATTTTATTTAAAAAAAATTCTGATTTTAAACATGTATTTATTTCCAGGGAATTGGGAAATGTTTCTGTGTTAATTATGTTAATGTCGACATTATGCAAAAAGAAATTTAAATTTAAAAAATTTCACCATGTTGCTGGTATATGCATGAAAGTCTACATAAGCATTAAAACTAGGTTTCTTACATAAAATGATATTTACTTATTAATGATTTGTTTTATAATAACTGTAACAAAACAAAAATATAACTACTTAAAATTGGAGTTATATATGAAAATATATATCACCGTATATAATATCAAAATACTTATATAAAAAAAACGATAATTTTGTTTTTATTTCATCTTCAAAAGGTATTATAATTATAGTGGTTGTATTTCAATTAATAGTCTCTAGATGGCAACACTAAAATTTAAAATGTGTCTGTTAGATAACGCCATTTATATGCCATATTTTTTTCGTGTACTGTAGTTTGTATAATTGTCTCGTGTTATTCATGTCTTGATGTTTGTATAATTAAATCTCTTGTTAAAAGGTCTTATTCGAACCACTTGTTTATTTATGTGCTTATTTTTGATTTATTAATCTTAAATATTTTATAACAATGCATTGTTTTGTGTATTGTGCAGTTTCACATTTATGTTCTTATTTATATTTTTAAGATTTCCCGAATGCATTAAGTTTCACTAAAGCCTAGAATTCGGTAATAATTGTCATAGATTGATGAAATGTATACATTGCGCTTGTACACTGCAAAAAGAACAATTGATTTTACGCTAATGCTCTCGTATTACCGCTTATCTGACTGTTTATTACTTTTAATTTTACCATTTAATACTGACAGCTGTGGTGCCAGTATTATACCGTAAAACAAACTTTTTTTGTGTGTAATCATAAATCATATTGTAAAAGTGATATTTCATTAAAAAAAATCAATAGGCTCTTTGAAAATGTCAATTTTGCTTTTAGAAAATGTTATACAGCACGCAGAAAATCGAGACATAACTTCTGCAAAACATGTTAGTTCAAAAACTATTCGAATAAAACTACTTGCACCAATTTTTCTTATGTGTGATTATTTATATGTTTAAATGTTTTTATTTTCGTAAGAAATTGTCTAGATGCACATCTTCGCTTTCAGACTTAAAGAAATTTAATAGAAACCAGATATTGTTTTCCATTTATTTCATTCACCATGCTTGATTACCCTTAACTACAAGTTTTCTCTGTCTTATATTGAAAAGTGATTGAAAAATTGGCAAAATGCGTTTGAGATTGCGGAAATATTGAGGAATTAATTTTTTATATTATATCAGAAACTATAACTATAAAATAATGTCATACATTTTTTTCATAGGTACTATAGCGCAGGTTATTTGCAAAATAATAACTACATGGTTTGTTATCTTATATTAACCTTAACCTAAAAATGGCACTAAATATATTCAGTTTTTCAGTTTTTAATTAATGTACGGACACTTAACGTTACCTTTTTACTTTTTTGTTCATACTATGAAATTTAAAAATCAGAATTGATTATTTTTCTCTTTGGGAGATATTTTCAATTATGCTGATTTAAATTTTGGCTAAAAAAGCACTTGGTGCAAAAAATACTCGTTTATCGTAATGAAGTTCTAAAAATTGCATTATTATTTAATAATTATACTTGAAAAAATTGCATAATCCCCCAAAAGAATCACGTGTATTATATTTAGATTTTTCCCAGTGCCATTTAAAACAAAAGAAATGATCATGTACGCTAATGGCGCAAGGTTCATGTAAAATCTGTCGTGGGTGTAAAGTCGTTCCCTGTGAATTATACCTCTGGAGGTGCTTACTCAGGTGAAGGTCCCCTTACCTGATCAAGCTTCTAAATTACGAGACCAACTCGAGTAGCGATGGCACGACGTATGGGCGTGCGATGCATCGTGAAGTTGGTAAATACCCCAGCATCTTATATCCGTCCGGCATGACTTCACTACACTGTGTAGTGCTGAACCGTCTCATCCTAGAGGAATTAGCAACCTGCCAACCAAGAAAAAGCAACTTTGGCAAGAAGATGCACCGATTCCACGATAGATTTATCAAACAGATCTTTGCCATATGGAGATCAGGCAAATCCTCGCCCGTTGTCAGTTATCAACCCATTAAGCTGGGCAAAAGTCCGGCAGGTAGGGGCCTGGTCAGCGGTCTAAAAAAATGAAATGAAATGCTTAACACTCTGTATCACCGCGTTGTATCTCTGCAACATACCAAAAAGTCAAAGTTACTTATACAGTGGGTTTAAAAGACGATTTTATATATTGCTTCTTTCTTCCAAAACAGCAGTTTATATAAATTGCTCATAGAATTCTCAACATACGGCAGTACTGTGTTAATGTTTCATGCCAAAGTTGCATTAATCATAAAAGCAGTTTCACATCGTTATTGCTAATCTGAACTTCGTAAATTTTGCCTAATTAACAATGCTGGAGACGTCCAAAAATAGACTTTTTACAAATTTAACTTCATATACTTTACAATTTTGTATTAGAAAATTGACAATATTTATGAGAATTTTCCGTTTACTGCAGATGTGAAAAAATATCATTTGTCAATATATTTTCCAAATATAGATAAAAATGCTTAAGTAATACAAAGAGAACACAAAAAGGCTTATACAAACCTTTTAATCTTTTTTCGATCGACACATGTTTCAACGCTCAAACGGTGCCATTATCAAGAAACTACAACGATAAACAAACTATTCTCGCAAATTTTTGAAAATAAACTTGAAAAACATAAATTACGAGATCATATACGTAAAAAAGCAGGTGCTTAAAATAGTCAACTGTAAAACGTGAAAATTAATATTCCGTTATTGCTTTTTTAAAACTGAAAAATACCTAGTGCCAAATTTAAGTAAATCAAATGAGGCTGATTCATTGCAAATGTTCTCGTTACTCATTACATCACGTTACAGCCTCATTTGATGCTCTTTTATTTCAAGAAAGGTGAAAATGCTAGTCAAACTGATCGTAAAATGTCTGCTGTATGTGGACAAAGTGTTGTTTCAGATGACAGTTCACAGATGGTTTGAGAAGTTGAAGCCGGATATTTCAGCCTCAAAGATGATGTCCGCTCTGGTAGACCATAATCTGTAAAGAACGACCTCTTAAAAGAAGCTATAGCTGAAAATCCACGTTACACAGTTCAGAAGCTATCGCACAGATTAAATATTCCAAAAAGTACAATACATAATCATTTTAAAGTTTCTTTTAAGAGGTCCTTCTTTACTCTGCTTTATCGTAGTCCAGAACAGGCATCATCTTAGAGACTGAAAATTACGCGCTTAAACTTTTCAAACCACCTCCAAACTGAGTCATCTGAAACAAAGCTTTGTCCTTATACAGCACAAATTTTACGAGCAGTCTGACTAACATTTTTACTTTTCTTGGAAAAATAGAAAATATGACGAAATGAACATTTTGGTTCTTCGGTCTTCGCACTACATTGAAACAAAAATTATACCACAACACAAGCGAGAATTATGCAGTGCAAGCAGAAAAGACCGAAAGTACTTATTTCGGCCATTCACGCTCGCCCCTTATCAGCAGTAGCAAAATAACTAGATGAAACCATGCTTCGCATTTTGAAAACTCGCAGAACTTTCCGTATGAACCGATGTATTTGGTATTATTTATCATTGAACACTGCATTATCAATTTGATATCTGTTAAGAGGTTCCTTTACAGATGATGTTCGTCCAAAGCGGTCATCATGTTCGAGGCTGAAATTTCCGCGCTTTTCAAACCACTTTTGAACTGCGTCATTTGAATCAACAATTTATCCATATACAGTACACCAGCAGTCTGACTAGCGTTTTTACCTTTTTTGAAATAAAAGAGTATAATATTGCGAAAATGAACTTTTTTGTTCTCCATTCTTAGCACTGCACTGAAACAAAAATTATGCCACAAGCAAGAATTCAACCAATTCAAACACAAGCAAGAATTATGCAGGGCAATGAAATCACAGTATCATTATAAGACGAAATATACAAACTTCAAAAAATTCAACAGTATATTAAAGAACTACGACTGCAATCTGCAACTTGCTATGGAAGAAATTACAACTCCACAGGGTTTAAACAACTGGGTGAAAGATTTTCAAGAAATAATAACTTTCATAATGGACTTAACACGAAAAAATAACTTTTTGGTTCTCCATTCTTACATTCTTAGCATTGTACTGAGACAAAAAATATGCCACAAGCAAGAATTCAACCAATTCAAACACAAGCAAGAATTATGCAGGCCAGGCAGAAAAGACCTACTGTACATATCTGTGCCATTTACTCATTATCTACAGTAGAAAAATATAACTAGACAAAATGGCGCTTCGCTTCGAAAAACCGTACAATTTTTCGGATGACCCAGTTTTTTCCTAAATATAAATATTTCTGTATTAGGTTGTACTAAACTGTATTAAATATAAGTTTTAAAACACTATGTCGAACGAAATAAGACAATCCGTTGAGACGCTACGAAAATAAATATACATGCCATTTATTTATGTTATTATGGTGCTATAAATAATGCTGAGCTTCAAACGCATATGCAAATAAAGTACTATAAATGTGTACATAAATATGCTTATTCATTTTCACCTACGTGCACGTGTAAGTGACATACAGCACCTAAAAACGTCAGATAAAATAGAATAAAATTGCCAGAAACAAATTTCTATTACTACGAAATACATTTTGCTTTTATTAAATTGCCTCACACTGTAAAACAAATATTTCGCCTTAAAGAATATTCAGACAAATATATAAATATTGTTTAAATTGCCCAAGAGAAGATTATTCTCATTCTTTTTGCTGTTTAAATCTTAAAAATAAATTT
The DNA here is from genome assembly GCA_963931845.1 of Maratus michaelseni. Classification (NCBI taxonomy): domain Eukaryota; kingdom Metazoa; phylum Arthropoda; class Arachnida; order Araneae; family Salticidae; genus Maratus; species Maratus michaelseni. The sequence goes on along the minus strand of OZ007592.1, from coordinate 44,023,239 downwards.
TCAAGATGATGGATAAATAGTTTTCAATTTTTTTTTTGTTTGTTTTAAATATATTGTAATTTTATCAGAGGACAAATTTTCAATTGAACTTACAAATTTTTCTTTGTTGACATACAGCATTTATTTTGGTGATTGAAAATTGTTTCTTTAAATTATGAAAAAATGTTTAATAATATAAGCAAATAGACTCAATTATAAATTTAAATTTTGTCATAGATGATATTTTGTGCATTAAATTTTTAATACCACACATTCAATATTAATTACTCGCTCTTTAACCCGTTCTACGCACGGGAGTTCATGAATTATTTATAAAAGCAAAATAAAAAATGAAAATCAGTACAACCAAATGTATCTATGTAAAATGTAGAAATTTTTTTTTCTACTACTGTGCATTTTTTTAATGAAATTTAATTTATCCTGTTGGTATGGCAGCAAATGATAAAACGATATCTTTGGAATAAGGAAATAAATATAATAAAAGGTTTTATTAATATTTCTGATAAAATGTTTTTCTTATTTTTTAAAAAAAAGTAACAGTTAAGCGCAATTAAATAATCTCTAATTATTTGCATGCGAGGTAAGAGAATTATCGTAATACCCGCTACAGCTTCTTAGTATTGCAGCGTGGCGTACGTAATATGTATATCTCATATTGCAGTAAACATTTAGAACTGGTTAGAACTCGCGCGATTACGGGTTGAACATAAAAAAAGCCAAAAATTCGTCAAAACATTAAAAAAAACTATTTAAAATTTTCGAATTATTTGCCTCAATCGTTCATGGGCCGAGTATTTCCTATTATAAATGGAATACAACAGGCGTCGTTTCCCATGTACGTGGATCACTTGCATTCTCTTACTATATTTCTTATGACCACGATAATTCTATAAATTCACAAAAAAATAAAAATTTGGTAGTTATAAATAATAATAAATATTATTTTTAATAGAAAGACGATTATCGCATTATACAATTTTTATAGTAATCAAATCTGCCTTGAGCAAAATATAAAAAACATCAGAAATCTCAGAAAGGAGAATTAAACAAAAATAATTAAAGGAGAATTTGAGGAAATTATTTTTTGGGAATTCACTTTATTATTTACATTCTTGATGCAATAAAAAGCTTTGATACTGTATTTTAAATGAAAAATTTACAAAGTACACATCCAACACCTACATGTGTGAGATAGTACACGCTTTTGCAATACGCATTCCTCTCCCTTCACACACACTTAAATAAAAAAATTCCTGCTGGCTCGGCATACAGGAAACAGGCAGATTTCGGAGTTATTTACTAATTTCACCAACAAAAGCTAAATCAATTTTAGAGATAAACCCAGTTTAACTATTTTACCAGGTCGCTTTTTACGAGATTTTTTTCTCCATCATACTCCATCACGCGCGCATTTAATAAAGCAACACTATATACAGAATCTCTGAGGGTTGTCAAAACTTTTCATCACACCAATGATATATTTTATCGCCTTAGCGGCGGATTAACGGTTATGTGATTTCTCTTCTTCTTCTTCTCTTTCTTTCTTTTTTTTTTTGCTTTTTTTAATTTTTTTTGTTAAAAATCTATTGGTCCTATCAAAAACATAAAGTTGCAGATAATATTAAGAAGATTTATAATACAATAGATGGAACCCCTCAAAGCTTGACGGAAAAAAATTAGTTTAACAATGTCGTAAAATAAGCTTCTTTATTATTTAAGAGGGGGGGGGGGGGTGTTGAAACAGTGTTTCAAAAATTTCATTTAAAAAGTTTATTTTTACACCTGTGAAATACAGTACTATTTTCGGTGCAAACTACAAACAATCAATCCGTAAATAACTGTGTAATGCAAATCAGTTCGACATTACCTCCATATTCACCTCTGCAAGAAAGAAAATTACATGGACCTATGAAGTATCATATAAATAGTATATTCCTACGTCCATATCATATTCAGTAAATAAAAGAATAATAGTAAATAAAGCTCACATCTCTTCCCCTGTGATAATACAACCGAGTGAGCTCCTATACTCATGTACATTGCATCTGCCCAAAGGCACCATCGAAATTCGACGTTAACTAAAAGTTTTAAAATGTCCTTTTTAATCATTGTTCCTTTCAAATCCATATTTTCTAAAAGCATCCATTGTTTTAAGCTAATTAATTTTTATGTAAAGATGGAGAATTTTTTTTATAATAATAATATACAATCTGCAGATGAGACAGATTTTTAATGTTTTCAAGGGCAGTTTATTTGTAAGGTTTCTGCGGACCCTTTCCATAATCAGGATGATTATCCCTTTTTCACAATCGGGGATATTTTCCCTGTTATACAGTCAAACACCGAATGGATTAAAAAAAATAATAAAATAAAATTCCTAGCATATTCTGATGCAACACATACATCAACGAATTCAACATATCAATTTTATGTTCAACATAAACTGAAAATCTTTTTTTTTTGTTCACATATTTAAGTTTAGCGCCAAAATACTCTATCTTATGGATAATCTGATATCATGATTTATCAGGAGTTTTTTTTTAAGTTTTTTTTTCACCTTTCATGTTGGTTAGAGAAATCAATTTCTAATTGTGGCAACTTTCCCAGATGTTATTCCACATTATTGCAGAAAACTGATGGTCATTATTGAAATAGATTTGAAATTATGAATTTTTTTCTTCTTAAACGGCTATTTTTTTCGCCCCTTGAGCCATTTTTAATTATATCAAAATTCTACCATACATAAATTTTTGGCCCTTTTCCTAAAAGTAATAATAACTTTAAACTGATTCGATATGTATCATAACTAAGAAGTTACGGGTTTTTTCTTTCTGTTTTCACAAAAAACCCTCCTCATTTCAACCTCCTTGGTCCGATTTTGCCCATTAACGGACTTGACCAAGATTTTCTGCCCCTTGATTTTATGTACAGGGTGATTATAAAAAAACTATCCCGACATTTGGGCCCCTAACTATCATACCATTCACAGAAACTGAATGAAATTTTGGCAAAAGGTATTTTGAGGTAAGCGCTCAAGAATGATATGGAAAACAACAGTGTCACTCAAACAGTTATGGTTACAGTGAGAAAATTTCGAAAAAATCAAATGGCAATACCCAGTTTTTTGCATTGGAATGTGATCTCCATTGTGAAAAACCCTAAATAGCGTTGGAATGGAAACTGTAGCATGAAAATCACCGACGGTAGATAGGCTAAAAGTGAGGACAACCTATAAGGACAGAGAAGCAGCATAAAATGAAATATTTTATTGTGTTTCACAAATTTTCCACATGACCTCCTTCACACACGATGACACTTTGCATGCGGCTGATGGTGGGTAGCACTACAGCACGTATCCTGGCAATAAGAATCTTTTGAATCGAAGTTCTGATGGCATCTTTCAAATCAGATGCAATTTGAGGACGAAACTGATACACTTTGGATTTCAGATATCCCCACAGCCAGAAATCCATTGGTGTCAGATTAGAAGACCTTGGTGGCCACGGAACCGGGAAATGACGGGAGATAACTCTGTCACCAAACTGTTGAGTTAAGACACGTTTGAATGAAGACTCGACATGTGGAGGAGCGCCATCTTGCATCCACACAATTTCAGATAGAGCATTTTGCCGTTGCAATGCGGGATTTGCGCAATGAGTTAACATGTCTAGATAGCGAGCACTCGTTACTGTACACGTTTGTAGATCACCGGCAGTAACCTCTTCAAAAAAGTAAGGGCCGAGGATGAACGTACTCGTTATACCACACCACACAGTCACTTTTTCCTCGTGTAATGAACGTGCATGCACATCATGTGGATTATTCTCTGCCCAGTGCACACAATTTTTCGAATTCACGTTACCAGTTAACGAGAAATGCGCCTCATCTGTCCACAGAATGCGCAAACGCCAGCTGCTATCTTCATCGTACCGGATAAGGAATTGATTTGCAAAATCCAGCCGTAATTGATGTCTCCCGCTTCCAACATCTGGACACGCTGGAATCGATACGGAAACATGTTTAGAACAGAGCGCAGAATCTTGCGTACAGCAATTCGGCAGATCCAGAACGCGTGAAACACCGTGTGTAGTTGCGGGACGAACTACACACGTCTGATCGTCTGATCGCTTATCGTCTGATGGACTTCTGCAACAGCTTCCACAGGAACGGAAGGTCATCCAGACCGAGGTCGATCGCATGTGCAACCAGTTTCTTCAAATTTATGAATCAAGTCCCGCACAGCTTTGACAGTGCACGAGCCACGGTGTAATCCATGGTTTCTGCGATAAACAACCAATGTCTTTTGTCCATTCATATAATAAATCTTTACGATTTCCCCACGTTCTTTCTCTGAAAGCGGCATCTTGTTCAGAATGGCAGAAAGGAACATACGCGGCTCGCATTTCGCAGTGCCTTTTCTTTCACCTGGCGTGACTACGTCAGTCATGACTGTGTCTTACGTAGAACCCGAAATTTGCGTTCCTTGGATCTTCTTCTTCTCGTTTTGTGGAGAACTAATCAGGATGGGATATCAGCCAAAGAAACGGTGTGACGTGTGACGTAAATGAAACGAAAATTAATGCTCTGCTGCACGGCAAAGTCCTTTTTACTTTTCCTTTGCCTAGTTCCGGTGATTTTCATGCTACAGTTGCCGTTCCAACGCTATTTAGGGTTTTTCACAATGGAGATCACATTCCAATACAAAAAACTGGGTGTTGCTATTTGATTTTTTCGAAATTTTCTCACTGTAATCGTAACTGTTTGAGTGACACTGCTGTTTTCCATATCATTCTTGAGCGCATACCTCAAAACACGTTTTGCCAAAATTTCATTCAGTTTTTGTGAATGGTATGATAGTTAGGGGCCCAAATGTCGGGATAGTTTTTTTATAATCACCCTGTATTAATTTGGAAGAGATTGGTGAAGAATTATGAAAGTTATCGTTTCCAGAAAAATGTGACATATATAGATCCATAGATACATAGATAAAGTTTTGAACTTGGGATGATTTTGGTTTCTAGGAGTCATGATCGGCGTAGATCTGCAAAAAATTTTCAGAAATTCTAACATAGGGCAGGATGTAATAGGTAGTATTTCTTACGAAATCTACCTAAAAGTGTGCATGTGTGAAAGGGCATTAGTTTCAGTAAAAAAGTTGATGATCTCTAGAATATAAGATTTCTCCTACTAATAAACCAATATTAACGCAATATTTAAAAAATATATGTAGATCATAAAATAAAACTTATGTTGAAAGCAACTAGTTTCAAATTAATAAACCAGCGTAAAATATTTAATCAAATTTAATTTCCCACCAAACGATAGTGGAATATTATGTTAGAAATTAAATGATAACTAATTATTTCAGAAAGCTTCTAAAATATCGTTTTAATGTAATTTTCTAAAGTTAAAAGCTCAGTCTTTTAACGAACCGTTAAAATCTTGTCATGGGGCATTAAGAAAAAATCGATAACCAGAATTTTTTTTTTATTTCGTAAATTAATTTCATAAATGTTTGAGATATGAAACAAATATACATATGAATAGCAATTTAAATACATCATTTATAAGTTGGTGTAAACATACATATGTATTAATCGACCACAATTACTTGGCGTCTAAACGAAAACGCAACTTTGAAGGAATCTATTTTTAGATTAAGTGGACAACTAGATTCCAGTATATAGTTGAGCATGGCTTTTCCTTACATCTGTGGTACTCATTACTCTGCCCTTCATTTCAAGCAGCTGCACAAGTTGGGAACTAGTTCAAATATATACATATCCATCCATAGATATATATATGCATTCACAAACAAACACACACATGTACACACACACACACACATATATATATATATATAATACAGCAAAAATATGTATTTCGACTGAAGTAGCACAATCACCGCCTCACCAAACAAGAGAACATACAACTACAACTTAAAAATTACAACAATAAATCCACGGAAAACGAAACAAAATTAGTCGTTGGGGGCCACCGTAACACTTACGCATCATGGATATGTATAACGTAAAGTATTAAAATAAAAATGTGTATACTACTTATAAAATGCATTGCAATTCAAATAAACTCGTGGCTTGATGACGTCACAAACTTTAAAGGCTCGATTACTGAATTGCTTGAAAGAAACATCCTTATAACTCCAAAAATAATAATCCTATTAACTAGCGGTTTTTTGCATCTGATTAAGCGTCAAATTTCCAATTAAAATATATCTTTGAATTGAAGTTTGGATGAAATACAGGGTCATGAAAAATCGAAGCGTGTGGAAAATAGGATTCCAAATATCTCGGCAACTAATTATCCGATCGACTTCATGCTGTATGCAAAATTTATGTTTTTCTATTGTCTTTTATATTCATTTCTTAAAATAACCAATTTCGAAAATTTTTATGTACCTTTTATCAGAACGAATATTTCGAGAGTCCGAAAAAAATAGTTCCGGTTAATCGAGGTTATTGAAATGAAATAGGCTTCTTCCCATTATTACATACTAAGTACATACCAAATTGCAAGTCTATATCTCAATTTTTTCGAAAGATAGAGCGTTTACAGACACACAAACGGACGGCAATTTTTTTTTCTAAAAATATGTTTTTCGGAATCTCCAGTGTCTGAAACGTGTAAATCCGTCAAAAAATTGTTTTCGATTTTCGATTTTCAAAACGATTACAAGACTTACCCTATACTACGTATAATGGGTAAGTAAAACAAGTTTATAAATGTCATGCAATAAATGAATAAAAGGCTTCTATAATTGCTTTCCTTTTAAATAAATTTAATACAAGAGTAGAATATAGCATTGTCTATGGGATTTCATCTCGCCTTCTGGAACAGACCTTAGTAACGAGTGGAAGTTATACACCACGAATTTAATATTAAATTGTTAATAATAATTTAAATTAATTATTAGGCATTAATAATTTATATATACTTTTTAATTCATTATTATAACATGTGGCCATATGACTGCAAAAATGTAAGAGGGGTCCTCGAGCTCACACCTCTACCAAATTGTGACTCTTACAGAAATTTTAAGGAGAACCAATGCTTTAAATAATGCTCTTTCATCATCACGTGTGTGACATAGTAACTTGTTTTTCAGGTAGAGTTGAGAAGTCTTTCAAATTATCATGCCTTCTTGTCATAGTCAGATTATTAGGGCGGATCACATGAAAACGGATTAGTGGTTAGAATTTTGTTTAATTTTATTTGAGTAAGGAGGCAACTATGTAATAATGTAGAGCGGGAAGTAAGAAGACAACCCCTACTTTTGAAATGGATTTGCACTGAGTAGTTTTGCTGGGGAATGCGATATTCGCTGAGGGTCGGCCAACAGTATCGTCCTGTAGGCAGTCGATTGTTATTCATCAGCGTCTGCAGAATAAAGATCACGTAGTGTTTGTTATTCGTTTATTAGTGGCAGAAGGAGAGAGAGTTTGCAAAGTGCATCGGCGAAGGAAGGCAGTGTACGGCGAACATGCAATGTTATTAACTTGTTTGAAGGACAGGCTAAAAGATTTATTTAAAGGATGCAAATCTGTGAATGTTGATACACGACCTGGTGAAGATCATCTTGTCAGCACATAGTCACATCGTCATCTTGTCGTCACATCTTTGTTTCGTTGGAAAGGGAATTGATGGGTAGTCGGTTTTACCCGGACATGGAAGTCATGCATAATGTTAGAAACTGATTCCAATTTCAGCCAAAAGACTTATAGGATCAGGATATTCAGCATTTGGTGAAACCGTGAATCAAGTGCCTATGCAACTTTGAAGTAAACAATGCCATTTCATTGATAGCATTGTATACTTTAAAATTTGTTCAGAATTCTATTGCCACACACTGAGAAAAATGACACTTTCAAATCTGAGTAAATCGATGTATTCATTTTGTTATGCAACTTTTTGTTTCAAGTGTGACGACTCAATGCTTTCAAATCTGAAATACCAGAAATACTTAGAATATTGAAAAGTGGACATACTCAAAACTGAGCACACAGATATCAGTTCATACTCATTTTTTAAACATGGACATACTAAAAAATGATTGGAATCAGTTCAAACTCATTTTTGAAACATGGAAATACTCAAAAATGAGCACATAGAAGTCGGTTCATACTCATTTTTGAAACATGGACATACTCAAATAGGAGCACATGATGTTTTATTCTTGAGTGTGTGCATGTTTTCAGAAATGAGTGTATACATGTTTCAAACTTGAGTAATTTTGATTCAGAGCCATTTTGACTATGCGACATACTCAGATTTGAGTATTTTTTGCTCAATTTTGAAAATGTCGCTTTTAGAGTGCATGATCGTGATTTTCTGTTTAGATCCAGATCTACTATTCGTGATTTGTTGTTCGTTTCGACTTTGAGAAACTAGTTTTTTATTTATGACAAGAAAAAATTGAATAAGGAAGATATAATATGTGAAGAAGATGGATATATTTAACCAGAAAAAAATGAATATATGATAAAATGATAACTATTTTTTGTAAGAATTATAGCACAAAACTAATATAAAACTTTGTATAATTAGAAATTTTAGAAAACACATGTGATTTTGTCTGTTTCACAACAAAGTATTTGCAAGTAAAAAGTATTAACTTTTCATTCATCAATGTATATTTTAAAATTATTTCAGAATTCTATAGAAACAGCAATGTAAAGAATCTTTTATTTCCTGTTCAGCTTCAGATCTATTCTTCATTGCTTGTTATCTATTTCGACATTCAAGAGGTAGTTTTATATTTATTTGATTCTTATATGACAAAGAAGAAATCGAATAAGGAAGATAAAATATGTGAAGTGTAATGTAAAACAGAATAAAAAACCGTAATGTATTTGGTTCATGTCGTAGGTATAAATATCTATAGATTATATACAGGGCTGTACAAAATAATTCGGATATTCTGCAAGACTACAGATGGTAATTACTGAAATTAAGTTTTCAATTGTGTTATATTTTTATCCAAATTGTTTATTTTTGTAGTATTCTGAATGTGTTGGAAAATATGTCATAATTTATGTTTTACGCATGAATTTTGTTTCCTGTGATACTCTTCTAAAAACTATTTGTAAGGAAAAAATAATAACTTTATTGATAACAATGTATACCTTAAAAGTTATTCAGAATTCTATAGCCACATGATCCTCATTTTCTCATTAGATCCAGATCTAATATTCATTGTTGTTGTCTGTTTCGACTTTGAGGAACTAATTTCTATTTATTTCATTATTATATGGCAAGAAAAAAATATAGAAGGAAGATATGACATGTGAAGAAGATGGATATATTGAACCAGCAAATAATGAATATAGTTTACAAAAATACTATCAGAATTTCAGCAAAACTTTAGCAAAAATATATAACTTATTTTAATAAGAAAAAAAACATACGTGTTATGTTAGTTTCACAACAAGCTACTTGTAAGTAAAAAGTGTTAACGTTTTAGACAGCAATGCATATTTAAAAATTATTTCAGAATTCTATAGAAACAGGAATGTATCTTTTATTTCCTCTTCAGATTCAGATATAATATTCATTGATTGTTATCTGTCTAATCATTCAAGAGGTGGTTTCCTATTTGTTTTTTTTTTATATGGTAAAAAAGAAATCGAATAAGGAAGATAAAATATTTGAAGAGAAACTAGAAAATATGAATGTAATAGACAAAAAATGATAAGAATTTTAGCTCAAAATGTTAGCAAAAAAATATATAACTTATTTTATTTAGAAAAAAAAACACATAAGTGTTTATGTTAGTTTGACAACAAGCTGTTGGTAAGAAAAAGTGTTAACATTTTAGACAGTAATTTATACATCAAAATTATTTCAGATTTCTATAGAAACAGGAATACAGAAAATTTTATTTCCTCTTCAGATTCAGATCTATTCTTTATTGCTTGTTATCTATTTGGACGTTCAAGAGGTGCTTTTCTATTAACTTTTTTCTTACATGACAAAGAAGAAATCGAATAAGGAATATAAAGTATGTGAAGTGAAATATGAAACAGAATAAAAACCAGTAATGTAATTGGTTCATGTGGTAGATATAAAAATATGTAGATTATATACAGGTCTGTACAAAATAATTCGGATATTCTACAGAGTACAGATGGTATTTGCCGAAATTGGGTTTTCAAAAGCGTTATACGTTGTCCAAATTGTTTACTTAAACACCATATTTAAACTTATTAAACGGTAAAGTTTTTGTTGCAGTATTTTGAATGTGTTGGAAAATGTTTCATAATCTTTGCTTGACGCATGATTTTTGTCTTTTGTGTAACTCCTCTAAAAATTATTTGTAAGGATGAAATAATAACTTTATTGATAAAAATGTACACCTTAAAAGTTATTCAGAATTCAATAGCCACGTGATCCTCATTTTCTCTTTTGATTCAGATCTACTATTGATGTACTAGATTATTTTTTAACACAATTATTTCAAATTGGTAAAGCAATCATACACGTTGTAAATTTCCAACTGGACGAAAAATGTCCGGGCCAGGATTCGAACCTGGGATCGCTTGGCTGAAGCCGCCACGCTCTACCACTGAGCTATCCCTTTCGAATCTGGAGGGCATAATTCATCCAGTTAACCTTATTGATCAAAGCATCTGGTCTGATATTTTAATCAGCTCAACAGAAATGATCGCAGGTAAAGGAACTCCAGTAAACGCTGGATACGTGAATATACTAGATTATTTTTTAACACAATTATTTCAAATTGGTAAAGCAATCATACACGTTGTAAATTTCCAACTGGACGAAAAATGTCCGGGCCAGGACATTTTCAGACCATTTTTAGCATTTTCTGTTACTTGGGTGATCGAAAATATTTTTTTAATTAAAATTATTACTGCACCCCACCCACTTAACTGTCTTTAAGACAAAATCTTCACTGATGAACATGAAGTCAAACCTGTTCTTTACATCCTCAAAGTTCAAGGGCATTTCGTCACGAGTTTCAGTAGATATTCCACGAAACGTCTGAAATTGGTCACTGCCCCTTAATTTCTGGACATCAGTGTATGAAGTCCCATTTCCTTAACCCCTTCAGGGGCAAAGTACTCTTGTAGCTAAAATATTGAAATGATTGATTGACACCAGGATTCATGAGCGAATTTATTTTAAAATAAGTAAAAGCTTTTCCTCATGTACCTTATAAACTCAAAATTTGATTATAAAATTCTGGTGTCATTGTGGCATTTTGGGATTAAAATTAAGTGGTATATATAATATACCGGTGCCGTTCAAGGGGTTAAGACAGTTGTCAAATCACAACAGAGATTCTGACACATTTCTGAATTCCTTTTTGTTCGGAAACGCCTGAAATGGGTCAGAAACTAGGTCATTGAAAATCGTTTTTTCATTTTTTAGGTAAAGACTTAGGTGATTTTTTAGAAAATACTGTCCAAGTTGGCGTTTTGAACCGAATTTCCAGAGGTGACGGTGCAGAGAAGAAGAAAAACCAGTTGTCACGTGACAACAATAGCTTATAACTCGATAAGTAATTTAGTTGTCAAAAAATGGAAAACGTCATTAGATTCCAAATCGCTTCAATAGTCAGACCTGACAATTTTGTGCCTTTATGTTAGTCGGTAACTAGTCGTAGTAGTAACTAGTCGGATGAGGCAATCCGAAAACTTTCTTCTATCTCATACAAGTTTCACATACATCAAAAACGAATCAGCACCACTTTATGTCAGAGTCTAACTGAATCTGAAGTTTTATTAAATTCCGTGCATTAGTTCTTGAGATAGGAAAATCGCAAAAATCGTGTAAATCCAGAAAAATGCAGCCTAGCAGCGCCATCTGTTGGGAGATTTACACCAAAACCTACTTAACAACAACTTACGTCAACGTCTAACTGAATTTGAAGTTGGATGAAAGTCTGTGCATTAGTTCTTGAGATATAGCTATGGTAAAGACCATGAAAAAAGTAGCATAACAGTGCCACCTGTTGGGCTGTTTACACCAAAACGTAACCAGCATCTATTTATGTCAAGGTCTAACAGAATATGCAGTTTGATGAAATTATGTGAATTATTTCTTGAGATACAGCTATCATGAAAATCTTGAAAAATGTAGCATAGCAGCGCCACCTGTTAGACAATTTTCATCAAAAACTAATCAGCACTCATTTATATCAGGGACTCATTGAATACAAAGTTTTATTAAATTCCGTGCTTTAGTTCTTGAGATAGAGCGGCCACAAAATTTTTGTGACGTGCAGACTTAGAGACAGACAGAGTCACAGACAGACATTTTCTAAAAACAGTCAAATCGTGTTCAGGACCTTCTAAAACGTATAAATCCGTGGGATATTTTCATGAATCCAATACTTTCTTCTCGTAAAGATAGAAGAGAGTAAAAATGAGTAAGAAAATGTGTCAGAAAGTTTAGCGTTGTTGAGTAGGGAAGTTGAGAACCGCCTTAGCTCAAATTATCCCATATTCTTAATTTGAAAATTGTGCGAATCTTCTTTTTTTTTTAAAGCAATTTTTTTCTTCAAAAAGTGGGGTGTGTGAAAAATATGTCAAGGGGTACATTGTGCAAGCAAATACGGTAAGATCTGAAGAATTTTAAGTAATTTCATGTATATTAATTTAATTTTGTTTAGAATATGTTTGAATTGAGTGAAAAGCTTTCTAGATATTTTCACAAAATTGTTCTGGTAAATAATCGTTTTAAATGAAATGACTTTAAATTTGGCCATTTCATAACCTACCCCCTATACAGGGCGATAGCTGTAATGCTTTTTATCATTACTTTTGTTCTAATGCAAAGTTATGAGCTTTTTCTTAACATAAAGATATAATTAAATTTTAAGATGAATGAATAAAGCGTTTTTCAATTTTTAGTCCACTTATACTATAGACGCATTTCTGAGACTAAAAGATGCTATCAAAGAAACTCTTAGTAAAATGTTTCCATGTTGGATCAAGTGATCTTTACACCGAGCCAAAGGTGTAATATCCAACTTCATTTAATGAAATGAATTGATTTTTCCTGTTGACGCCTACATATTATTCCTCACAGAACTGTTTTTTTTCATTCATGCATTATGTATTAAGTAAGTAAACATGAATAATCTTACACGATAGCAAAACATCAGAGCAAGAAACGACATCCAAACGAATATTGATTAGCCTGGTGGCACTTTCTATTTCTAAAGTAACGGTTGCCAACGTGCAGGTCTTACGCCCCGCTGCGGTTCAATTTGAGTTTTAATGGGGGCAACTTGACAAAAGTCACTAACACATATTCATATTCTACCAACTTTCTTGTGTGTTTTATGAGAAAGTTTAATATTGTAGTCTAAAATAGATACCTATGTATGCAAAGATAAAAATTAAAATAATAATACACCCCCCACCCTTTTTTTTAGGTTTCCGTACTTAAAAAGTAAAAACGGAACCATTATAAGATGACTCCTGTATCTTTCTCGTAAACTATGGGACATGGAAAGTTCAAAGTTGCGAAAGCTATAAAAGCCTTTTTCAGATTATGTTCAGATTATTTTCAGATTATTTTCAAATTATTAGCCATTCACAAATATGCTTAGGAAAAAATGAGGGGGCTAATTAAGTTACTTGAAAAAAAAGTTTTCCTTTTGTATATCGTGTGAAAGATCTCGTAATACCGAACTCAAAAATATATTTGTTTGAATTTTAGGTTTTACATATTTAGAGATAGCGTCGAAAATGCACAACAAAAATGTCTCCTCCTCCCCTCTGTTTCCGAATCTACTGAAATTAAAATTATTAAAAAATTAGGGGCAGTAGGAGTTTATTTAAACCTTGCAGGAAAACTATAGCAATTTTTCTAGGTAACTTAGTGTTTGAGAAAAACGCATTTCCCTGTTACACGCATATTTTACTTTTCGGACGGTCAGCGTGGAAGTTGACGGGCGGTCGAGGTATTTATTAATCGATGCAGAATCATCCAAGGACATTTGAAGATGATTGTCGAAAAAATTGTCGGTAATTAGCCGTTGTATAGCCGTAATATAGCCTATGTAGCAGCAGGGATGTTCACCAACATTTTTCTACCATTATTTTTGAAATTGGCTTAGACAACAAGCATACAAACACACAGACGTTTCTTATTTGTCATAATAGTACAGATAGCTCGTTCGTATATGGTAATTTACGTAAAGTTAAAATAACCTACGGCAACTTATTTCGTAACTTTTTTACTATTTTGATGTAAATATTAGGAGGTCGCCGTTCGTCTGTTGTGCTAGATACATTTCTTAAAAAACAAAGATTCGGACTGGTTAATGAAACGACAGTTTTCAATGATTGTAAAGATAAAATGAAAAATTCATTTTTAAATTTATATGCATCTACAAATTAGAAACTGTACCAACTTTTTTCTTTTGAAGGGTCCCGCTTTTGACACTCTATTTTAATTCTTTCCAGTGTTGCAAAATTGGGGAATTCTTTTTATTCAAAATATCTACCAGAAATTCCAGTTAGTAATTTTCTTTTTATATAGTCGTGATATGTCGGTCATTAAATAAAGCAGAAATTACTATTCAGAATTTCTGTTTGATATTTGGAATAGAAAAGTGGCCAAACATTAGCCAAAACTGGCAACCTTAGTCTCTCTAATCAAATCAGTCCGTAAAAGTGTATAATTTATGAATGTTTCTTTATAGAATTAAGGCCATTGGTCAATAGTTTATAGGTCAAAGTTTGATGATGGTACAGGTGATGCTACATCCATGTGGCAAACTTTAATTTATATCTTTATGGAGATTTAAGAACAAGTACATAAACTATACATTTTCTGGGCTGTTGGATCCAAGGAATTCAATCACAGTGTGAGTTAGTTACTCAATTCAGGCGGGTGTTACCGTTTGGAGAAATAAAATTGGTGCAATGTTTAGTATAGAGACGGCTTCCCAAACCCAATCCATGCATAACAGTTAATAAGAAAATAAATCATCACCAATAGCTTAATTACCAAAGTTATGGAAGTGTCGATCTTAAGACATCCAAACAACAGTTATTGGAGGTTTATTGCTGACTCGCCAGGCGTTTTCCTGGGACTACCATAAACAGTGAAAAGTTACTATTTGCCAGCGTACACATTCTCTATATGTAGAAAACGAAAATTGTAGGAAGAAAATACGATGAATAATCGCATTCAGATTTTCTTTTTCGAACAACGGCCTTAAAACAGAAAAAGAAGAAAAAAAAAGCATTATTTCACAGAGCGGTCCAGTTCTAAAAGTATCTCAACTCGCAAGCGAAAGAGAATTTTTCGTCCACGATAGGGACAGTATTTTAGGTAGCTTTCAATGCAAAAAAGTATAAAGCTACCTATTGCAGCCGTTCGGAGGAAAGCAGTTCCGGAAAATTTCCATATATTTTCACCGATCATGACCCTCAGACCCCAAAACCACCCTCCGTTCAAATGTTGATTTACATATATATAGATATATCCATATATATATATATCTCAGCTATGTCATACGATAACGCTCGTATTTATAAATCAATTTTGATGAAACTAATTGTGTGTATTAAACTAACTAATGTCTCGACCGAGTTCGTTGGCCAGCTTGGTCCGCCATTTTGTTTCAAGATGGCGGCCACTTAAAAATTTAAAACTAAAATAAATATACAAAAAATTTAAAAATTCAAATTTATTTTTTGCTTAAGAGTTAGGCCTTGATACGAGGATTCCAGAGCATTTTTTGGTTTACCTCTATCTTAAAAAATGGCTGAAATAGAGCAGTTTGAAATTCTAGGGTGGCTGACATTTTGAAACAAAACAGCACATTAACGCGATTACTCGCAAATTATTTTCTTTCATTGTTGTAATAATTTTCCCAATCATACGTATAAAACTATATATTCATATTCGTTAGCGCCAAATTCTCGCCAAAATTGGCGACATTTGGCGACCAAAATAAGTCTTCATAAATGAAGCCAATTTGGCTATTGCTCAATAATTTGGCGAATTTCTTATTCAAATTCAGTATTAACGAATCTTTTGTAACCGTTTCTTTGCATTTTAACTTGCTGTTTTCGTGTAACATTAGCTAAAATTTTAAAACGAAGATATAGGAAAGCTACCTTTTCCTCCCGGTACAGGCCGGAAGGACTTTTTTTCTTTGGGTTCGAATGTACAAAAAATTAGATTTTTCATAACTAGTATTTTGTTTTAATTTTCCACTTCCCCTGTTACAGGTTAAACTTCTTAAAATATACCATTTTAATCTGTATAAAATATTTTTTTCTACTGTTTATTGATTTTACAACCAATATAATTTGTGAGCTGGAATTTGAATTTTACGGTCATTTTGCAACATTAAAAAAACAAGTTGGAAATTGTACGTCAAACGTTACAAACGAGGTGCGTTCGTACGCACGTTTTAGAATTAAATTCATGATATCCCGTGCGTAGAACGGGTTAAACAGTTAGTTAAGTATATATTTTATGACACTGTTCATACAAATATCTTAACTAGTTATATAAATATTCAGATATATATGTATCAGCTAGTTATATAAATATTCAGATCTTGATGATTTTTAATTCTGTGAAATGAATTATATCGTCTGCAGATTAATTTCTGTCATAAAATAAGCATCTCGGTCGCTTGACGATTTAACATCCATCGGAAGCTCCTATAACAAAAAAGCACCGATTTAAAAAAAAAAAATTCAAATTTCTTAATAAATATTTTTATTAATATCTCCTAAAGTTTTGATTCGATTTTAATAAAATTTGAAATGTCTCGACAAAATTCTGCAAAGATAATATATTTTAAATTGCAAACCATTTGGTTGGGTAGTTTTTGCGTTGTTATATGCGGACAGACAGACAGACGGACGGACAGACAGACGGACAGACAGACAGACAGACGGACGGACAGACGGACGGACCAAACGACGACTATAGGTGCTACGTATTTATATAATTACGAACGCACCTAAAAATCATTAAAGCGCCCGATTCTGAACGCTGTCCTCATACATTTCGATATCGGAAAAAACGTTGTTTCCATGGCAACAGTACATCAACAATATCGAAATCGTACCGACAGCGCTCAAAATCGAGCCCTTATACCGGTAGTTGGTTGGTTCGTTGTACACTTATATTGTGACTCGTGTACTTAATTTCGATGCTGGTAGTTTACATTTTAAGATATAATCACCGAGCTCTAATATAGAACGGAGGGCTAACTCTGCGGTCTGCTTCGTTTGCTGAAACCGTATCGCACCATTTTAAACGCGACTTCTCCGTCAATGGGAGAACTCATTATTTTGCCATAGTTTTCCTTCAAAGTGAAACCAACTGAGAAAAAAAAACGATGGCAAAGTTATATCCATAACCGGACGGCTGGTTTCAATGTTAAATTGTGTCGTCTAGTTGCAAAACCGGCCAACTCCTGAAAATTTGAAAATGTGTTTTTTCAGCTATTTAAGTTCTAAGTAAAAGTTTCTACCATCTGGAAACAATAAACAAACCTAAGCTGGTCAAATCTATGTGTTATATGTGTTTGAAAATCACGATGTGCTGCAAAACTGGCCAAATCCATAAACTAGTGAGGTTCAAAAGCGGACATCTCCGTATCAGCTAGATGACACTTCTGCTTCTCCTCACAGTAACCTTTCACTTGTTGATTAGATTAATGTTACAGTGTTTTCTCTCGCCTGTGACTGCCCCTCCTTGGTGAATACAAAGTTTCTAATAATTTAGTTTCGTGTTTTCTCTGACTATGGAAAAGTTTATAGAGGAAGTATCTACTAATCAATCAAGGAAGAAGAAAATTGACCCTACGACGTGGAAAAGGAAAAAAGCCAAAGTTCACCTTGTGATAACCAGGGGCGGATTAACATGTTTTTATGCTCTAGGCAAAATACTTTTCTGCGCCCTCTCCCTTCGCTTTTATAAAACTGTAAGTGAATTTTCTGTGATAAATTTAAGAAGTTTTTAATCTATCTGATTTTTTAATAAAATATTCTTCCATTTAATTTTTTTTTTATAAATTTTAGTATTTTGAGGATTGTAGATGCGGAATGAACGGGTTTTTGCTACAGTTAAAATCTGAGAGAATACATTTGTGATTACATATTCATAATTTCTGGCATTATTTTTTTTAGTTACTGCCTTACTGTTAATCCAAGAATTCCAAGCTGTGGGCACTCTTCAAAAGCTTACCAATGATCCTCAACGTTTCCTAGAACATTTTTGTGTGTTTGCTACCCCTAAAAACCCAATGTCACTTTAAATTTAGCAAAAAATAATTTATCGTTTGTTGCAAAACCGGCCAACTCCAAAGTAAGTAGCAAAGGTGGCCAAATCCAAAACAAAGACTTAAATAACCCTCTCATTTCATGTGCCCCTGCCACCTTATTTTGTGTTTTTAAATATACTGTCTTAATAACTATAAATCTAAAAAGTTTTTGTTCTAATCTTATTTTGGCTAAGTGTGGCAAAAAATCAGCTTTTCCCCAAAATTTTACTTTTTGGAGACGGCCGGTTTTGTAACTGGACGACACAATTATAGAAATATAGCTAGCCGTTTTATAGTGGATATAATAATCTTTTTTTCGATGGGAATTTAAATAGATAAAGAAAAGAAAATCCCAAATTATGCGATACGTTACTGAAATAGCTGTTTTTGCATACGTCGGAATTTAAAAAAACTTAACTGAAAAGAAAAAGTGTAAAACATTGTTTTTTATTATTTTCTTGACTGTCAATACTGAATCATCAGAATGGCATTTTAATATTATCGTCTGCATAATAGCAATATACTTACAAATTATTTAATAAAAAGTTACAAGGAAATATACTTTCTATTGGCGACTATGAAGGATTTTAAAGAAATTTATTTATTACTAACAAAAAGGTAAGCATTAAGTTTTGTATACTGAATTTGTAATAAGTCTTAAAGTTTCAAAAGATTTGTACGATATCTTTTCGAGGTTTTTGAGGAAATATATCAGTTATTCAGAGTCCATAAACATACACACAAATCGTTAAGGAGAAAACATGTCAAAGTTTATATTTTCGAAGAATTTGAAATTTCTTTACTGCAGGTTATTTCTTGATTTTTCTTTTCTTGACTTTTCAACGTTGACTTCTTACGAATACCTCTATAATGTATAGCGAATATCTATAAATAGTTTTGCTACATTACAAGTTAGCTCTTGAATTCTCACGTCAATTGTTGTTCAGAATTTGTAAATATTATAAAAGTTCTTATGGATATATGTAATATGTGGATAAATGCAATACAATACATGTAAAAGTATTTTAGTTTTATCTCGTGGAATTATTGAAAATATCAGGTATTATAAAATATATTATTATTTTTAACTGTTATTATGTTATTTATGAATGTTTAAAATTTTTGTGTCAGCCAACAATGGGGATACCAAATTCTACACTGGTGTCTGCCAATGATTTGTACTCGATGTCCAGACAGAAATTTTTATTTACATCTGAAATATCCGAAATGATTTTAAGTAGCTTAATGTTTTAAAAAATGCATGGCGCAAAAAGTGTACATAGGGTCTCCTAAATAATGTTACTGCCTAAAGGAATAATGTTATAGAAATACCAAAATGGTTAACGGACGTACTTACTTAATAACGAACGTCACACGAGTTATTATAGTTCCCAAATAAATATTTGAATCTACTACTTTCTTTTATTATTATAATTTAATATTTGATTTGACTGGGAATAATAGGTTCTAATTTCTTGTTTTTTTTCTTTTAATTTCGGCTTTTAATGATTATTGAAAGAAAAAAATAAAAAGCAAAAAGTAATTTGAATATAGTAGGTATTTATTTATCTTGCGTTTCAAACGTTTAGCATTACTAAATAAAACAAATTTCTTCGTTGTAAAAAACAAAACAAATTATTTAACAAAAATGTTCAAGGAAATATACTTGAGGAAAAAATACTTGATAGTATATGCTTGATAATACTTGAATATAGGGTAGATGTGCTAGTAATGAACCCCCTTCCAGTAATGGACCACTTTCAAAGTTTTTGATTTATAAAAAAATAACCAATAAAAATTTAGCCTTTTATATATTTTTTCATAATTCCTCCTTGTTTGTTTTATAATCTAGGTTATTGTTGACACTCTTAATCAAACCAATCAGGAAGCAGACAATAATGTTTCACAGTTCCACAGATTTTCTGTGAAAATCTTAATGAACATGCTAAGACCTGGCTTCGCTTAAACAATTCATGTATTTTTTATTTTCTTGAAAAAAATTGCATGTTTTTGTTTAGACAATAATAGAAAACTTTGAATTTTACATACCAATGGCAATTTACAAAATTTCATTTATTTTTCAGGTTTTACGACCATGGTCCATTACTGGAATGATTAATTAGTCAATTTCCAGTAATGGACACGCCCATAAAGACATACTGAAAAAGCAATTTCAGTTATGTTCATAGTGCATATATATATATATTTTTTATTTAACTGAAAAGCTAAGTAATCAAATATAATTTTTTTTTTTCACTTACCAGAATGTAATAATATATATTGTTTTATATAAATAGCTGTTTTTATTAATTTCACGTAATTAATAATTTTTTTTAAGATTGTTACCAAATTATTTTTTCTTGTAAGCCGTACCTTACATATTTTATAATGCGGCAATCAACACCCATCAGGAAGCAGAGAATAATCTTTAAGGGCATAGGAAAATGAGGGGCTCATGGAGTTGAAACTCCCCCCATTAAAAAAAAAGACAATTTTTTAAATAGCGCAAGTTCTTAAAAATCTATTATTTTTTGTCTTAAATGTTTCATTATTCATCTCTGACAGAAGAACTACATACATAAAAAATCCCTATAATATTAAATTTATAGTAGCAATGAAAGTAGTAAATCTGCAGATCAAGGGGCTCAAATGTCAGTTCTGATATTTTATTTTGAAAATTTTTTATTTAGTATTTAAAAAACATTCAACCTACACTTTCATTTATTTGATATATTTTATACAAATTGCTAAAAGTAATATATAAAACAGTTTTAGGAAGTTTAACTATAAAAATAAAAATAAATATGATTCCATGCACTGGTACGCCAAGACACTTTTTTAGAAAATCTTTTTGTTTTAACTAACCCTTCTAAACACCCCTCCCCCCCCCTCAGTGAGTTAATAATTTGGTAAATATAATTCTTTGAAATTTAGTATTTTAAACCTTCTATCTAAAATAATTAAAATATTGATCTTGTGATAATGACAATAATTAATTCAAACAGTGAATTAGTCTCATAAATATTGTATTAATTCTTGATAGCCTAATTGTTAAATTTATTTGAAAATGACTATTTTATTTCATTAATATGCTTTCATTAAATTTTGGTTTTAAATACAATCATAAAATCAATTACCTATTATTTGTTGTGGGGTGTCCATTACTGGAACAGAGAGTGTCCCATTACTGGAAGAGAGTGCGTCCATTACTGGAATTTTGGGTGTTTTGATACATTTCGGTTATTTACAATTAAATTTTGATTCACATTGGGAAATGAGACTATGAGATTGATTAAATAATGTTGATAGATTAATATAATATTTAAAAAAGTGGGCTATAATAATTATAACTATTAATTAAAAAATAATTTTTAAAGAAATTCCTTAAGGGTGTCCATTACTGGCACATCTACCCTACTTGACGAAAAATAAACAAATAATATTGTTAAAACGTCAAAACTAATAATGAAAAAAAAGTATGATAATTTCAGAAAATATCTTTGAGAACAATTAGAATTCATGCAAAATAACTTTTTTAAGTTAACAAATTCTTTAGTAAATATATATATATATATATATATATATTAACAAATAATTAATGATAATTTGCAAAGTTGCAAAAAGTATTGAATTTATTTTAATTAGAAATTTCGAATATATAATATGTATAATAAATATAAACCAACATAACGTTATTTTATTTTCTTAACTCAAAATTCAAAAAATAACAAAATTAGCATTTATTTCTACAAAAAAAAAAAAAAAAAAAAAAAAAAAAAATCTTCTTTGAAAATAAAATATTTTTAATACATTTTCGAAATATTGAATATCGAACATTTTCGTTTATATTGCCCTTTCTCTTGCAAACGTAGAAGTAATAAAATCTATGAACAGTCGTTCATAAAAACATAGATTAATGAATCCGGAAATCCTTGCGTGAACCTTCAGCGTGGTTTAAAAAAAAAAGAACATTCTGAACGAAGATAATTAAAGACAAGAAACATTAATTGCATTTAATGAGAATAGTGTTATGTGGGATAAAAAAGGAATGGTTCCAATTATATTGGAGATGCTTCTGACACACAGAGACCGTTCTCCTTGAAATAATTTTGAAAACGTGTTGATAAGAAAATTGTTTTTTTTTCTCCCTAAATGAAAGGACAGTGCAGATTCGTTGCATTTTTATCAGAAGGCTGATGGTGGCATTATGAATAGTTTGTGTTCTTTCATACGTCAGTGAATAGATGAAAAAATAAAGAATCAAAACTTTAAAATTATAATAGGATGTCATTGTGATGACCAAACATGAACAAATGTGTGAAAGTGGCTGCTCTGACGTAAATGTGAGTTTAGCTTGCCACATTGTGACTCTCAGGTAATCGTCCTTTTTTGACTTCAATGTGAAGTCGCTGCAACCGATTTTTTAAACTCGTAATTCTGGTACCTTGACGCGACAGTGACTTAAGATGCGACTCATCTTTCACGCCTTGCGACTACAACAAGAGTTATGCTTTGGTCACGTTGCATTCGCATTCTGGTCCTTTCTGGTCACGGAAACCATTCAATTTCCCTTTTCGCATATTATTTTTCTCCTATTTCCTTTGATTTGAAATACAGAATTTTTGTTTTGTTTTGTTTTACGTAGTTATGTGGGTAATTATTAAATTTTTAACTAATTATGAAATAGTTAATATCAAGCCTTTTCGTTTACATTCCACATCTTCTGTCATTCCATTATATAAAAAAAAAATAATGAAAATGTTTAGAAAAAGTTTATAAAAATATACTTTAATGAATTCGGAAATTATGGCTCGGACCACCTTTAGCGTTGTAAAAAAAAAAAAAAAAAAAAAAAAAAAAAAAAAAAAAAAAAAAAACCCTGAAGGTCATTTTAAACGAAGAGAATTGAAGGCGAGAAAAATTAATATCTTTTAATGAGGGTAATTTTGTGTGGGGATGATTCCAATGGAAAAAGGAATGGTTCCAATTACATTGGAGACGTTTGAAATAATTTCGAGAACGCATGAGAAGATAGTGTAGACTGTAGACTGTATTTTATACAAGTAGGAATAGTTTGTGATCCTTCACATGTCATGAATGGTATGAGTGAAGCATGGAAGTATCAAAACACAATAATGTCTTTACCACCTACTCTAGGTGGCAATGATAATGTACAGGTAGATGGTATGACGCCAGTGTGGTGTAGCAAAAGGCCACAATCACTGCGGTGACAAAAATGTAACCCATTCACCACAATATAGTTCTCCGATAACCTACATTTAGTGACTCCATTCTAGAATCGCCTTTTCCAATTTTTTTTATACGTTCACAACACGTAAAAAAAAAGAGATATATCGATGTCACAATGACTTGTGTATGACTCTTATTTCACTTCACTCTACGACAATATTCGTCGCATTTTAGTCGTTGTGCACTAGAATATCCACCCTATCTGGTCACGGAGTGCATTCAATTTAATTCTTCTCACATCGTTTTTCTTTATTTCCGCAGATTTTTAATATGCTATTAAAAAAATCGTGTCGTAGTAAGGTGGATAGTTATTAGTTTAAAAACTGTGAAAACGGAATCGCTAGGGACCGGAAAACATTTACTTTAGACAGGTTTTCGTTTTAGCAGGTAGATTTATAGGGTAATAATTCAGTCCGAACCATGTTTTTTTTTCGTTTAACAGTTTTACGTTATAGACCGGTTTCGTTTTAATAGGTTTTATAATATTTGTAAAATATTCCATGTCAAGCATTGTCATGTATAGTATCATGTATATAGAACAAATAAAACGATCTAATATAATCTGGGAAAAGCAGGTTATGAAAATGTAATTCAATGAATCAGGAAACATTTGCTCAGAAATTTCAAAGTGGTTGTCGCAAAAATAAATTGAAGGACATTCGAGGCGAAGATAATGGAAGACAAAGAAATGTTAATTACTTTTAATGAGAATAATTTTGCCTTGGATAAAAAGAGAATGATTGAAATTATATTCGAGTTGCAACTGACATAGAGACAGATTTCTTTGAAATGATTATTGTTTTAAATAAATTCGAAAACGTATTGAAAAGACAAACGTTTCTTTGATCTGAAAAGGCAGTGGAGAGTGCATTTTATGAGAAGGCTATAGGAGGCAGTAACAATAGTATATGTGATCTTTCACGTGTCAGTGATAGCATTGCCAGCTATTCCTTTATTATTTGTAATTCAATCATATTAATTGATAAATATTCGATGGTTCGGAAAGTTATTTCCGTTTGGGAAAATGAGTTCGTACCGGAAAATTCCATCTTTTACTTATTAAACATTAATTCCGATATCTAATGTCTAATAATGGATAGTCAGAATTTCCCGGTACAAACTGTTTTTCCCTAACGGAAGGAACTTTCCGAACAACCCAATAAGTCATACGACTTCAAAAATTTCAACTGAATGAAAAGGTGTCCAATGGAATTATATTACCTTAGGTTTGATCTGTTGAGCTGCTTAATATTATGGATTGGATACTATGTCAGAAAGTTGACTCCGTCCAGCGTTGACCAGGATGACTTTTTGGAGCATCGAATCCTGGCCTGTAGACTTTTTCACAGAAGTTCAACTCATGTGCTGAATATTTCGATTTTTTGTTACCGCTATTTCTAAATACCAATATTCGGTTTATTTAATCGCAGAAGCTATGGGTATGTATGAAAGAATGAAACATTTAAACTTTACTACTATCATTGAAAACTCTTCTATATAATTTCGGAAGAAATTTTTTTTTCGACCTTTGCACCATAAAATACCATAACAATCCCACAATATTCTATTTTCACGAAAAATATCTTAAATAGAGTAAAACCTGGTAGGACGGAATCGTAAAGACGTGCGAAAAATTCAGCTTTAGAAAAGTTTCTATATGTAATACATCGTGTATTATAAATATTACATTTTTTGTGGCACTGAGAGACTTTTACGTTTAAGTTTGTTAACAGTCCTTTATAGACAGTTTCCATTGTTACAGGATTTATTGTGCCTGCAGTTATCTCTAACAGTTAAATGCAGAGTGATTTGCAGCTCTCACTAGCCGACCGATGAAATGATTTTCACTTTTGATTTATTCTCAGAATTCTTAACACAAAATATTAAGATTAACGGAATTTTGTATTATTCAGAAATTTCGAATTTATACCAGAAAATACTAATTTAGGGACAGACATTTCATGATTACTTAAAATAAAAAATACTTCTTTCGAAATTTCCGGCATGAATTCGCAATTTCGGAATGAAAATGTTTTAAGTCAGAGTGAAAACTGACGCAAAATAAATTATTTTTAAATACATGACACATCAAAAAACAAAATAAAAAACAACTAAACACAGTGCATTTGAATGTAAATTTTATTTGCTGTACATTGAATAAATAAAGAGAGCCAGTGGTGGAGCAGAAGTAGGCAAGAGCAGAAGCGGGTGATGACAGAAAAAAATTGTGGTGATGATGCATGGCGAGCAGAGAAGAGAAGGACACAAATCGGGTTAAAGATTGTCATAATCGGTAGAAGAAGTCACAAATCGAGAACAAGATTGTCATAATCGGTAGAAGAAGTCACAAATCGAGAACAAGATGACACAATTCGGGATACAAGAAATAGTCAAATTCGGTAGTAAGGATCCTAGGGAGCCCTTTTTTTCTTTTTTTTCTTTACAGGCCTGCAAGGAAAGGTATAAATTGTATTTTACATAGTCCGGATTTTTCTTTAGTTTTTTTAATCCTTTATGCACTCGATGGTACATTAAAGTGTATGGATTTTAAAATGTAAAAAACTTAGAATATAGATAAAAATTCTTAAGCTATGTAAACAGAGCAACAAAAAGTGTTATAAAAACCTTTTAATATAAAGATCGACACGAATCAACACTCGAGATCTACATCGATAAACAAAACTATACTCGCAAATTTTTGAAAATAAACTTGAAAACACAAATCACGAGATCATATGTGTCATAAAAGCAGGTGCTTAAAATAGTCAACTGTAAACGTGAAAATTAACATTTCTTTATTGCTTTTTTAAAACGGAACAAAACCTCGTGCTAAATTTTCGGTCATTCAAATGAGGCTGATTCATTGCAAATGTTCTCGTTACACATATAGATCTCTATTGATTCACGGATAATAGATGGGAAATAAAGTCCTGATGGAGAAATTATTTTAATATTTTTTAAATCAATTTTTTAAATCTCGGTCCTAAATCGTCTTGCCAGTGCTGTAGTACTTCTGTCATACTTGATATCTGCCATATGCTCTTAAACTTTCTAGTTGTCTTTCCTATATAATATTGTAATGATCCATCTGCTCTGGTGAACAGGCAATGAATTATTTATTTGCAATGAATCAGCGTCATCTGAATGACCTAAAGTTTCGCACGAGGTATTTTTCAATTTTAAAACAGCAATAAGGAAATATTAATTTTCATGTTTACAGTGAACTATTTTAAGCACCTGCTTTTATTATATATAGGATCTCGTGATTTGTGTCTTTCAAATTTATTTTCAAAAATTTGCAAGAGTAGTTTTGTTTATTTATCGTTGTAGATCTTGATAATGGGGCAATTTGAGCGTTGAAAGATGTCGATCTTTATATTAAAAGATTTTTATAACTCTTTTCGTTGTTCTGTTTGTGTAACTTAAGCTTTTTATCTATATTTTAATTATAATTAGTGATCTTATTATATGATTATGTAACAGAAAAACTTATTACGAAATTATTGTAACAGATCGTTTGGAAGTCAAACAATCACAGTTGGGCAAATTTGTAATTGCAAATATCTGCAATGTTATTACAATTTAACCCTTTCACGCTCAAGGGAAATATTTTTCTCTTCTACAAAAATGTTGAAAAAAATGATTGACACCGGAAATTATGAACAAATTTATTTGTATATAAGAAAAAAACGATATTTCCCATTCATAATAAATGGAAAACATTTCTATTAAAATTCTGCTGTCATTGTTGAATTTCTTAATTAAAATTTTGTGGTTTCATAGGGAAACCAATGTCCGTTAAAGGGTTAAAGCGTATCACAGAGACATGGGGATATTCTCTTACTTTACACCCACAATAGCTAAAATATTGTGTTGTATCGGTATATTTAGTCTTGGACATCTTATGGTCCTGTAAGGGTTAATTGTATGTAACTGATTGTAATTACACACAGTCAAGCACAGAAATTTCGTCCAATAATGGGATAGGGGGTGGTTCCGGCTACAGTACTGCGGTAATTTTTGACTGCATGTAATTGTAACTATAATTAGTTACATTCTATTAAATTGTAATTACATTGTAGATAATGGCAATTACAAATTTACCCAACTCTATATACAATTTAGGACGAGTTGTAGATAGACTTTACTTTATCCCGTTCCAAAAGCATTATTCGTTATACAAAGAAAAAAAAAACGGATCATTTATTTTTCCAATCATAACTGTTTGGCTTTTTTGATGTGAGAAGTTTGTTTTGTAATTTATCTCTTTATGAAAGGCCATTCTAATATAAAATACCAAAAATGATACTTTGAAGAAAGCTCCACAAAACTTCTTTAAATACCGATTGAGTTTAAGTAAGTTAGTGGACGATATTTTTTTGAAATTTATTGCAAACATCCATCTTTTAACATTATTTTTAAAAATTCAGTGGAAAACAAATGCAAGGTGACACTTTCATCCATTCATAATTCGAGATCTATTACAACTAAACATAGTTTTCTTTTTTTCCCCAAACAGTTGATTGAAAAAAAAATAAATGGCTGGAGGTGAACACAGCTGAAACACAGCACTTTATTTTAAATGTCAGAAGGGTTGAAAATTAGATTGAAGAGCATGTTGCAACACATGTTATAGCTCTCATCAACGGCAATCTCGAAACATAAGCTATACCAAGCAAAAACGAAACATCATGCATCACAAAACGATTCTAAAACACTTTTCAACACCAACAAAATATTATATTAGGAAATTTCATTTTTTTAAAAATTGAAATCAGATACCTACATAAGGTAAATATACATTTTAAGCAATCATTGTCCTTTTCCGGTCATCTGTATGAAGTCTTTGTGCAGCTCCGTACAAGATCTACAGAGTTGATACACACATCACGTAATACACTAAATAATAGATAAGTATAACGATGCATACTACAGAGGAAAATGCACTGCCAGTCTTTTATCGATCCTAGTCAGTTCATTAACGGTATTCTTATGTGTGTCTCTGTGCATAAATTATGAATGCTACGCGCTCTATAATCTATCGGAAACATCCTTTAAATTTCAATATGTTTGAAAGATCATAATCTCATTAAAATGCACCGCAAACGCGTTTTCGCCATAGATCATACAGAAGTAGAATGCTTTTGTGTATCCTTGTAAATGAGCTATAAATGTCACGTATTCTTTACTCCCGAGAAAGCATGCCGTAGTCTACCTCAGGGATGAATATCAATCTTGTTATTCTTGAAATATCGTAACATGAAAAATTGTCATAGCAAACACTATTTTACCCATAATGTAACGGAAATCTTTTGCGTGACCCTGTAAACGAATTATAAGTGCTACGCACTTCATTTTCAAAACCGAACATTCTATAGTAAACCTTTATAGCCTATAAAGATTATACGGCAATAGGAGTCTTTGGGGCACGGACGGACGGACAGACATATCGAATTTATGAACCCTTTTCAACGACATTGGAAAGTGTTAAAAACAGAGACTAGATCCTTGCTAGTGGTACGAATACTGCATTTTTGCTTTTCCCCTCCTATCTAAAAATGAGTGCCGTAACTAAGACCATTCAAAAGACCACACATGATAGCTGACAAGGAACTTCAGCAAAGTACAATTTGATGTAGAATTTACTACATTAGACTGGAAGGCACCGAGTTAACAATGGAAATATAGAACTCGATATAGGACATTTTCAGCGCCCCAATAAAAATGTATCGTTATTTTCCAATCTCTAAGGATGGGTGAGGGCATCAAGTTCCCAGGAACGATGGGCAATACTCCCAGAAAAAGCCCTATCATTAGCCTAACTGTTACCATGAAATCCAATGAGAAAAGGACTCAGTTTACGTAAATTTTAATTTCGGGGCTGAGCTCAATTTTTAGTTAACCAATGATGTAACTAATACGAGGGGGTAATTACTTCTTGTGCAACCCCAATTTGATGTCTGTAAAAAAAATAGGACTTCACTTCGATCTGTGATTTTGTAGAGTGGTGTTTTACCAAAATAATCTGCTATGAAGGAGACAAATATAAAAATTAACTGTGCACCAAGTATTTTCAACACATTATAAGCAGTGAACCAGACTTAGTGTTTTATAGTGCCAGTGCAGCTGAAGACGATATCAGTCATGGCACTTTAAGTTATATTGATCTATTTTTTTTGTATTTTTAGCTAATGAGTAATTTTGATCAACATAACCCTGAAGTACCCGTATTTATATATAAAACAATTTAATATGTTTTCCATAATTCAATCCTATCATAAAAAAGATATGAGATGTTACGCTGTTAAAGGCTATTTTAACAATTACCCTTTTAATTATAAATTCTTAACATTCTGTATTTTTTCTGTATATTTGTAAATAAGTAATTGAGTAAAAAGTAATTAACTAATCTCTTTTCCTTATTTTTGTAATGTTTTCTTAACTTAAACATATGCCTCGAAGTATCTAGAGGTATATTTTATCTTTGATCTCCCCTCGTCCATGCAAGCAAATAGACTGAATTAATTAATGTGACAGTTACTGAATTATTTTGATTAATTATTCAGTTTGTCTTTAAAGTTGAGAGACTTCGTAAAATAACCACAACGCTTTCTTTTATTAATAATTTTAATTAGAAGAATTTGTTAACAATAATTTTGTATTTACTTTAAAAATATGCAATTTGAATTCTCTAATCATCACTCTCATCTAGGATTTGTTTTGTACGATCTCCTTTTTACTTTTTAATTATGCTTGTATGGATAAAACCGAGTAATAAAAATGGGATTTTATCCAATTTTCCTCATTACCAATGTCCAGGTGGTTTAACTATAGACGGTAACCGGGTTGTCTCCACAACCTGTCTAGAACTTCCCAGCCATTGCAGTGAACAAATAGGAAATGAGCCAAATTGTAAGTATATCGCCTTAACTGCAGAAACAGCTAAATGAAAAATTATATTCAACATTTTAATCTTTCAATCCTTTTGCGAGATGAATATAAAAATACTTAGATTTGAAATTATAAAAAACAAAAATACATGTACTTTTTCAAAAGAAAAGTTCTCTACATGGACTTTACTTACTTTGGATCATGGTATTCCTCGATTTTAGCCCAGGCATAAACGAGAAAATTCTCCATGTGTTCCAACGCTTCCAAACAACTTTCGGTCACATGTTTTTTTACCACGGGATAGAAGCACCGGGAAAGATAGAGGTCTCCGGGCACGATCGGGAACTCGAACCGGAACCAGTTGTTCAGAAGAAACTTGACGTCGGTCATAACACAAAATTTGACGTGATCCACAGTTATGGGGCTTTCGTCATTCGCAATTTCGGCTTTCCTGCAGACGATCTCAAACATTGACACGACGTAATCTAAAATTCTGAAACGAAACGACGTAAATTATTATAATGAGCTGCAGTCAATCTGCCTGTTTGAATTTAAGCGAAAGGGGGCACTTTCCTGCTATAGAGGCGTTTGTACTTGAAAACAAAATGCCGCAATTTAGGCTTTGAAAAGTGAGATTTCTTGCCAAATGATATAAACCGCCATGAAAAAAAAAATATATATACATTAAAAAAAAATAATAAAACCGATGCTTGTTGAGGTATGTATTTAAACAAATTGCTTTTAATTACATGTTTCAGATAAAATTATACTCCGGTTTGTATAAAATAACAGATAAGTCAAATCTGTATGTTAAATAAATTGTATAAATATTGAAAAAAGTTTTTATGTATATGAAACAGTCAGTAGGTTACCCCAAAATGTAAAATATTTCCTTCTCTTGCCAAAGCCAATTTCTCTATCCCACGAAGGCCCCCTATAACAGGAACCGACCTAAATAATAGACGCGTTACTTTAAAAAATACGTAAATTAGGAATGAATTAAAAAAAATATGTATATGAATAAGACTTACTCATTAATTTCCTCTTTTAGGAGTCTTCGTTTCTCCTGAATTTCACTTTCGGTCAGTTTCATAGGCTTAACACAGCAGGATCTATAAAAAAAGGTAAAGAAACTTCAAAACTGAATATTCATAGGAACTATTCTGTATTAAAAAAGAATTAAAACATCAAAAACCATTTTAAATTTAAAATTTAAATTAATTTCCAATTTAAAATATTCTCTAATCGTTCTGATTTTGATCCTGGAAAGCTGTTTTCTGGGTCCATCAAATATTCCTACACTGGGATATTAAATTCTATCTTACTTTAACCCTTTAAGGACGGAATTATTTTTCTCTTTAAAATGCAAAAATTGCATTTCTTACCAATTTATCATAACAGCAACTTTGGTCCTATTTTGTGACGGAATTTCTGTCTTTAAATAAAGCTAATATTAAAAAATACTGGTACACAGTAGCAAAATTATTGGCAGCTATTTCGATACCATATGGTACCGCTAGTCCTTAATGGGTTAAGATTCAAACATGCAAACGTCAGCGCCCTCCTCTCTAAAATGCGGTATGGCTGCAGCCGGGCTTTCCCAGACCTCGCTTGCGGTCAGAGCCCGAGATATCGATGAAAAGTCTATAAACCAAATAAGTCAAAGATACGACCCTTCTGAATCAGTAGAAAAGAAAGACAAGTTCTCTATGAAAAGTCGGAACACGCGCTAAGAAGTCTGATTTTCAGATATTTAGCCTTCCCTACAACCTGCATTGTAATTTTAAATAATTTTAGGGGCCTCGTCACCTCCTACTAATAGACCGAAGTATCGCTGTATCCTGGAATTTTTAATAAAATAAGTTCGCTATGCATCCAAAGTACCAAGGCTATTTATTTTCTATCTACCTGCTAGTATATTATATATATATATATATATATGTATACCGCAGCGATTTTTTCTTTTCGTTTTAGCAACGGCGTACAACGCCATCCTTCGGTGCCATTCGTTCAGACTTGAAAAAATATATATTTGTTACGACTACATTTCATTCAATAAATTATTGTTGTAAAACTAAATTCGTAAACTAACTCGTAAAACAAGAATTAGTCAAGATATCGTAAGTATGCACATACAGAGTATAGAGTGAAATTGCATTTTTGGAAAAGTATATGCTATATTTAAAAAACGCATCTTTTGAAGCGTAGTGAAAACTTTTTAATATATAGAAACAATATATGTTGGAAATATAGATATTTGATTGCTGATAGAGTCGTTTTTGGCTACATGTCTAAAGACAAATATAGTATTATAACCTGTGGAAATGGAATCGCTTGGGACGTGAAAAAATTTCGATTTAGACGAGTTTCCGCCACAGCAGGTGTCATTGCATAATATTCCTTTCATCTGGACCATGCGATTTTTTAGTTTAACACATAATTTAGTTATAGACGGTTTTCACTGGTGATATTCAAGGGAGCGAGCAACCTTTGGTGTGTTAAAATTCGTATTGACATAGCCGTTTAATTTTTCATTAAAATCGCGTCTATTATTAAATTTGAAAAACAGGGCAAATACTATAATTTGATCATAATGAAGCATATTGGAATCTTATATTAAACTAATCGAGCATTGGTTGTTCCGCGTAGAACGTGATGGAACGTGGCTAAAATATCAATGATGGTGAGTGAAGACAATGTTTGACGGTTTACTGATTGCGTCTGGGTTAGGAAAAAGTACATTTTTTTAAATATAGGATTCTGTGCCATTATAAACATGTTCTAACTCATAAAATTCTCCGTTTTCTTTAAAACAAAATGGGACAGTATTTAACACGCTTTTACCAAAGAAAGTTCCACACTGTAAAAAAAAAATTCTCAGGTTACTAAAAATTTTTTAGTATATTTGTATTCCACAGATTTTTTTAGTAACCGGTACTAAAAATCGGTACTAAAAGACTAAACAATTTTTTGTATTCTTACTCAGTTACAAGAAAATCTGTAAGAATTACTAGAAAACAGCTAGCAATGATTCCGATTTTTAGTACCGGTTACTTAAAAAATCTGTGGAATACAAATATACAAAAAAATTTTCAGTAATTTCCAAAGATAAGTTGGAAACACTAAACTTTTTTTAGTAGATCGACCCATTTTTTTTTTACAGTGCAGTTATCAAGAAGAAATAATAAAATAATATCACATGCACTGTATCACAAAAAGTAAAAAATTGGCTCAATTAAACTATTCGCTGTTTTGGTTAATATTCAATGTATCATTTTAAACATATGCTTAGAGATGATACTTAAGTCAGTTTTTTTTTATGACACTTTTTTAAAGAAAATGACAGTTTGTTTTAAGTACACAATATATTCTTACACATAGAAAAGTAAAAAATAATAACTATGAGATGAATTTAAAATCTTTGAACTGTAAAAGTTTTCGTCTTGGATACTTACAGGAATTCGGAGATTCTTTCTCTAAAGAGTCTTAACTTTTCCATTTTTAACAAAATACGGAATTGATAATCAAATTAGCAATAGAAATAATTAATAGTTGAAAGTAAGTTAAATTAATCAAAATATAAAACTTTCTTCAGAAACGACGCAGTTAGAGAGCTGTTTCGCTTGGAAGTAACAATAATAGGTTTTAATCGTTTTCAACTGATTTGAAACAATGAAACATTCTGACAATCGACGGAGAAACACATATAGTAAAAAATGTTTTATTGTTTAACAATAGTGTAAACAATGTAACAACATAATAGTTGAATTTTGTAAGAGCAGCAGTTGATTCATTGTTGGAGTTCTTTTTAAAAATTTTAGTGAGAAATTTGCGGTTAAGGCTAACGGAATCATTTAAGACTTAACCAATAATGTAAACAATGTAAGAACATAATAGTTGAATTCTGAAAGTGCAACAATTGATTCATTGTTAGAATAAATTAAATTTTTTTTTACATTCACGGTTACGGCTAACCAAATCATATAAGACTTAACCAATAATATCTACATATATATATAAATTGACGTGTGTGTCCGTATATTTTACTTTGCAGCCAAAGCTACCCAGCGAATACCACTGGTGTTTATGTGTGGTAATAGCCTCCCATATTGAACTATGGTGGTTGCATGTCGGTAGCTCTGTGGGGATGTGGTATATACGGTGGTTGAAAGTGGTCGACCTAGGGCATTTTTTTATTTCGACCAAAGTGTTCCAAAAAATGTTTGGAATCTTCTAGAATGTACTGGAATATTCTTGAATGTGCTAGAATTTTCTAGAATGTACTAAAATATTCTTTATATTTTATATTTTACATATATTTTTGTTATATATATACTATATACATACATATTACAAAATTAAAAATTCTATACCCTATAACATTTATTATATGAAAATTCCTTTTATTAATATTCCATTTACAACCCTAGTTTATTAGAATATTCCCATTCTTAAAAATAATCCATTACTGTCTAAATTTAAAAAATTTTTATTCTAATCTACTTAAATTAACTTTTTATTTCCCAACAAATAAGATGTAAAAATCACATTTCATAAGAATATTTCATCTTAAAAAACCCATTTCCTTAATTTCATTATTATATTAAATATTTCCTATTTATTCCTGCATTTAAATCTTTTTTATTTCTTTTAATCTGTGTAAATTCGCCATTTTCCCAGTCGTAATTGTCTCAAAAAATCATTCTTTTAAATTGTTTTTAATACGCAATAACCGAAACTTATTTTTTAATTTTCCCGCGTTTTTTAAATTCGATAATGTTCTAGCAAAATCTTTTCCCGCCAAAAGCCTAGGAGCGAAGTATTTCTTCAATTATTAGTTTTCCGATCAAAATGAGTGCGAACGAAAGGTGAACATGCAATTGGGTAAAATTGGTCACGTGATACGAAATGCTTCTTCCGCGCTTGACTTAAAACATGTTGACGGACGCAGAGAGGGAGGGATTTGTGTCGTCTAAGCGATGCATGGTGGGAGATTTGTCGATTCTAGCTGGCCAAAATTATTTTCCAATTTATTTCTCTTGAACTCTATGTTTTATTTAAATAAATGATATATTAAACTCATTTAAACAAAATTTATTACGTTTTAAATCAAAGTTTCTTCGGAGATGGTTATTTTGAATCGGAAATTGAATAATTTTTGACATTACAACTGAAATATGTATTTGATACATTTTATGTATCATTGAATTTGGTAAAACACGTTTAAAGCGTTAAGACAGTTAATAAAATAGTTAATCTAATTACTTAATAGGTAAGTAATGATATTCTTAATGATATTTTGTTAACAGAATGGGACTTAAAGTGATAAAATCATTTTTCTATTATAATACTATAAAGTATTAAAAAAATATTTTTTCTAATAATCTACCAGAAATTCATATACAAGACAAACATTCGACAGTTTAAGTGAAAATTGTTTAGAAATTTAAATTCAACACTTCATCATCTGAAAATTCTTCATTCTGGATCTCAGAATATAGAGCCTTTTCTTTTGTTTTGAAAAATTAACAACGAAATGACTGTCTTTAGAAAAAAAGAGTTGTTTTAATTTTCATTTTGTAATTTTATTAGTTAGGAAAATATTAGAAGTCAACAATATTATATAAAAGAATTTCCTGGTTAGATGATTTTCTCAAGAGCTTTCTTTCATAATTAAGTCTACATGCACAGAAATGTTTATTCGTTACCTCAGAAGTTTCTTATGATTAATGTCCAAAGCGGACAGAAGGGCATTATATACATATATCTACTATATATATAAAACAGAAACGGAAATTTCGTTCCGTTCCTTATAACTCGAGTTCTGCAGAATGGATTTTGATGGATCTTACACTGTTCGACAGATAATTTTTCAGGGAAGGTTTTAGTATATAGCACAACTTTCTACGTATATTAGTTATTGAATTATGATAGAAAGTTCTGTTATTTTGGCCTAAAAGGTTACAATTGCTAATTGTTTGGCGATCATTATGGTTGCAGAAAGAAATGAAAAGGCTATACATACAAGTCGAAAAATAAAAGAAAAACTGTTAGTAATTTTATAAAAAAAAAAAGAAAGAAAGAAAGAAAAAAAAGAGTTTTGATGAGAGAATATTATAAAACGAAATTATTTAATTTAAATATGATTGGGAATGTTCGTAATGCTTAAAAAATTATTCAAGGGGCAAGGTTTCCATACTGAAACAGTATTTGGTGATGTATTTTTTTTTTTTTTTTTTTGGCGATTTTGATTTTACTTTTGACCCCAAACAACTTATTTTAAGTTAAAAGGTGTCTTTTTTTGTTGCAGAAAGAATTAAAATAGCTATACATCTGGAAAAATAAAAGAAAAAACTGTTACTAATTTTATTTAAAAAAAAAGAAAGAAAGAAAAAAAAAAAGAAAAACAGTTTTGATGAGAGATTTTAAGCCAGAAGGTGTTTTTTTTAGGTGTACGACTGCATTTTTGCTGTTATTTTCTTTTTTTTTGGTACTTTTCGGTTAGCCGGGTGCCAGTGATATATATATATATATATACATGTATATATATACACATATATCTACACAAATACAAGTATATACATACATATATCCACACAAATACATGTATATACATACATATATCTACACAAATACATGTATATACATACATATATATACACTTATATGTATGAATATATATATATATATATATATATATATATATATATATATATATATCACTAGCGCCCGGCTAACCGAAAAGTACCTTTTTTTTTAATTCAAATGCAAACTATATTAATGACAATGTACAGAGTGTCTCATTGCAACCCTAAAAAAAGAACATTGTACAAACATTAATTTTTTCTTTACAGAAGTGCTTAAACGACTACAAAAGTTGTTAGAAGTGACCGCCGTCTTCATCTTTATATATCTGGGCCCGTTTGAGGAGGTTTCGAGACACATTCTGTAATGTGTTTGATGTGATGGCGTTTATCTCTTCCGTAATGCGAGTTTTCAGTTCAGTAATCGAGGCTACCGGTTCACGGAACACGCAATTTTTCAAATAGCCCCACAAGAAGAAATCGGGCAGTGACAGGTCTGGACTGCGTGGAAGCCATAGTCCTTTTGTAATTAGCCGATCACCAAAAGATTCTTGGAGAAATGACGGAGTGTCGTTGGCCGTATGCGCAGGAGCGCCATCATGTTGAAAACAAATAAAACGTTCATCTGCTAATTTTCTTACTGACGGGGCTGGTTTCTCCTTGATTTTCCACTAGATTTCCTTCATTTTGTGGCCAGTTTGGACAAACGACAGACGGTTCTTTCTTTTCGGTTCCACAGTCCATTCTGTTTGAAAATGGTCCACGATTCGCTCAATTGTGCTTTTATTCGCCCCCACAGAGTCTGCAAACTTGTTTTCTAATCATTCCTTGACTGTTTTGTACGAAGACGTTCGAAAATAATGTTCAATAATAAACGCGCGTTTTTCTGCACACAGCACCATGTCGCAAAAGTACCTTTCACTTCGTTCTCCTTAGCACTGAAGTGTCTCCTGCGGTTTTCTAGCGTGTTGGTAGTGTAGCTCACACGTCCCTCCATACCGCTACCTGCGCTAACGGTGTGCGGGTGCACTCGTGTTGTTCATTTGCTTCGCGTTTACGCGGGTTGCAAAATAAATGAGACACTCTGTACTTCTATTTACTTCTACATATGAAATTTCGTTCCGGCTGCTTATAACTCGAGTTCTGCTGCATGGATTTTTGTAGAACTTAAACTGTAAGATAATTTTTCAGGGAAGGTTTTATTGTATAACATATCGTTCTACGCAGCTTAGTTATAGAATTATTCTGGGAAGTTCTGTAATCAGATCAATCCGATTATGAAATATTAGCATTTTTAAAAGATTTTGCCGAATGGATTTCGATGGAACTGTTAGATAATTTTCTAGGGAAAGTTTTATTATATAACATATCCATCAACGTTGCTTAGTTCTAGAATTATAGGGGGAAATTCGAAAGTCGGGTGACCATTTTTTTTTATCAAATATTAACCTTTTCGATATTTGATTCCGATTATGAAAGATTAGCCTTCTGAAAAAGTTCTACGGGACGGATTTTGATGAGAGTTGTATTGTTAGTTATATGTTATTTAAGGAATGGTTTTAAAGTACTACATATTGTTCTACGTTGCTTAGTCAAACAGTTATGTGTGAAGGTTATATAGTCAGGTGAACCCGATTCCGAAAGATTAGCCTTTTTGAAAGTTTTTACTGGGCGTATTTTTTGCGACTGGCATTTTTAAGTAGATAATTTGTAAGGATGGTTTTAGTATATTTTATATCGTCTGTTAGTTTTAGAATTATGTGGAAAAGTTCTATAATCAGATGAACCCGGTTATCAAAGATTAGCCTTTATAAAATTTTCTACTGAATGGATTTTGTTAGTTAATTTGTTTGCATTGTTAGTTCGACAATTTTTAGTGATGGTTTTAGTATATTGCATATAGTTTTTTCATTCTTTAGATAACCTTAACTCTAAATGACTAAATAAAAGAGTTGGTCCTTAACAGCTAAAATTTTGACTGCACATTAGAAAATATAATAGCGCAATCACGTCATTTTTGAGTAATGTGGAAGGATATTCCAGGTAAATATAGAGATTGCTTTCAAATACCAGGTCAAATTAAACCATATATTTCGTTTGATTCAAGGTTCATTTGTAGAAACCGACCAGCGCAGCGGGCGTAGCTTGCTAGTATATATATATATATATATATATATATATATATATATATATATATACATGAATGTATGTAATTATATACTTATACTTATCTCTGCATAGCAGAACTTTATGTAAATAGTGAGTGTCATAAGACACAATGGAGAAAGTTCTACATTATGCTTTCCATATCCAAAGTGAATTTCGAGAATGTTTATAATTATATTTATTTATATGTTATTATATATTATATAGTATATATTATATATTATTATATATTATATATTTATATATTAACATGTTTTTGATTAAAATTTGCTGAAAATTAAAAATTAAATCGACATTGTTTTCATAAAAGAAATGAAAGGTTTTCCTGAAATTATTGTTGCCAAAAAAATAAATACCACATTATATGACGCTCATAGCAATTATTATAAAAAACACCGCACGGGTTTATTTTATACTTATGATTAAAAAGCGAAATTGAAATTGAAATGTTTAGATTTATATTTCTAAGTCCCATGGTTTTCCCGAAGCGAATGACGTCATCCTCTAATGCAGTCAAAATGCGATTGTTATTTTTTTTTTTCTCGCGCGTGCCTTTAGCAATCTTGGATCAGTTTTTAGTCTAACTTTGATGGAATAAATTAGATGATATTC
The DNA here is from genome assembly GCA_963931845.1 of Maratus michaelseni. Lineage (NCBI taxonomy): Eukaryota > Metazoa > Arthropoda > Arachnida > Araneae > Salticidae > Maratus > Maratus michaelseni. The sequence continues at coordinate 43,983,447 of OZ007592.1, read as the reverse complement.
TGGCTTGACTAACAACTAAATGTTGTTTGCAGATATTTTTATCCTTGCTTTTTCTTTAGAAGTTTAAACCTGTATCTATTAAATATTACATATTGATAAAAAATGATACTTCTCTATTATCCCGTCGACCACTTTTCATAACAAAAAACTATCGCCAAATAAACGGGAGAACGTTGCCATTGCAATATCAAAAAATAAATAAATAAAATATAAGAATTTAAGGACACAATTGTTATTTTAATTAGTAAAATAACTACTAAATCAGTAAAACATAATGAAAAATACACGCTGATGTCGAATGTAAAACCACTAGATGACGTAACAATCACGCATAGTTATTCTGACATCAAGTAAATGGGACTGCATTTTTGGCGTTTAATCTTACAGTTTGGCGGTATTTTTTTATTATGAAATTCGACGGGATAATAGAGAAGTGCCTAAAAAATATTAGATTTCAGTTCGAAATCTTCGCACGGGCCCTCTGGTCTTGTTTTTAATATAACTTTTTCTATTTTAAAAATGACAATTAAAAAAAAAAGAATAAAGAGTTTTTTGCGACATTAAATATGAATTAACAATGGATCTGTTGAAAATTTATGCACATAAATCCGATAAAACAAAGTCCATATTTAGTTCGGAAGCGTCCATAATATAACACTATTTTTTTATTCTACTTGAAATAACAGACTAAACAACTATACTCAAAAAACGTGATTCATTCATAAAATAAGAAACACCATCTTTGCATTAGTCTCTGGACCATACAATTATATTTATATCAAAACCATTCGCAGGGTACAACACCCCAACTATTAAGCAATATCAGGTAAAAAATAAAATTATGCTAGGAAATTTTTTTTTTAATTGACTTTTGGCCAGATAGAATAAGTAAATCTCCCACCGTGCGATGGTTAAATAAAATGCTGCTGGCGTTCTAATAAGTTTTAACATAGAGAATTGCTAAGAGAGAGCAATCCCCTGGAATTTAAAGATGAGTGAGTTTAAATAAATTAATTCGAGTTCCATGGTGTTCTTCTTTCCTTCATTCTACATACTACTCGGCCTATTACTGCTTAAAGTTGATACCACGAATGCATAAATTTGGAGACGTTTGTCATCTTTTTTCTTCGACTGTTGTATTGGAGCTAAAACTTAGCGGAAAGCAACATATACACACATATATTTTATCACATTGTGTCGAGGTGTGGGAGATATGGTGGTTGAAAGTGGTCGACTTAGAGTATTTTCTTAGTCACTGTTTTTTTTAAACAGAATTATTTAATTGATAGGTCCGTTTTTACAGATCACTTTGGAGGTAGCGAGTGACCGTAGGAGTGGTAAACACCGTACCTGCGTAGCAGTGTAATTTTCCGTTAAAATTGTATCTATTATTAAATTTGGGAAACTAGGCAAATACTCAAATTTGGATCATAATTCATCCTATTTGAATCCTATATCAAAGTAATCGAGCATCGGTTGTTTCGCGTGGAATGTGATGGAACAATGTTGGCAAAAATGTCAATGGTGGTGATTCAAAAACTTTTTGACAATTTACGGATTGCGCGGAAAGAGTAGATTCTCCCTTCTGTTTTTTCAGTTTTAGCCGTTTAATTCTTCATTTTCAATGTAACTGAAGATACTAGTGAAATTTTGTTTCGTTTCAAGCTCAGGTATTACCGATTGAGACTTCTGAATTGGGAAATTTTAATTAGTTATTTTAGTCATGGACCTAGAGTTTTATGAGCTTGTGGGGGATCGAACCTCACCAATAATTTCTAAAATGGAATTTTCCTTACTCTAATATATATATATATATATATATATTTATATATAAAAACTTATTGTAAAAATTAACCATTGAAACTATATATATATATATATTAATATTACAAAATTTAATTTTTTTCCGCAATTATTCTATAAAAATTTTCCATTCAATAATATTCGGTATATAACCCAGCTTATTTAAATAATTCTCATTCTTAAAATGGCCTTTTACTATCCATATGTAAAGTCAATTTGTCCTAATCCACTTAATAATATTTATTCGAAAGTAGTTAGTCTAAAAATGGCGATAGCTTTTTTAATTTATTCTTTAAATAGAACATCTTTATTTTAATCCATTATTAAAATTAATTAGTATTATTCCCGTGTGGTCAAATTGCTATAACTTTTTTATTTAGATGCTAAAATATCGTATCTCTTAAAATATTCCGCTCAAAAAACCTTATTTCATAAAGTTATCCTATTATTAAATATCAAATGTCTATTAAAATATTTCCGAAAAACTTTAATTCTTTCTTTTTTTTCCCCTTTTATAAAGATTCATTTTCTTTTCTTCTTATTATTTTTATTACGTATTAAATTCGAAGTTTAGCTACAGCCTCAAAACAGATAAGCTCGTTTGTTGATATGGCAGGCATCTGGTACGAGATTATGGAATATTCTGGAAAGACGTAGAAAGTTTTTGGCGGTAAGGAAGTCATTTTACGACAAAATAAATCCACCGGAATAATTTATAGAGTTCCTAAAGAGACCTTTTGATTCGATAGAAGTGGGTCACGTGACGTATTCTGTATTATTACGCAAGCTAGTTTAAAAACACGATCCTCCTGATTCGGAGAGAATTTTTTCTTGACGCTGGTGTTTGCTAAAAGAATCGGGACGGATTCTAGAAAATAATGGAACGTTGTATTTTTATTTTGTTTAGCGTTGGCTAACGAGCATTTTCCCTGAAGAGATGTCTTAAACTGGAAATAAAATGTTCTTCGACAGAAAAATGAACTGAATTTTCTTGTTGTTGTTGATGATACCACACGGCCGCCTGATGCGAGCTAAAAGGGAAACCTATCACATAGCTAAACCTGTTTATCAACGAGCACGACTGCCTTTCATCCCGGATTTGAACTTGGAAATACGACATTAGTATAATAAGTCGAACAGGATAAGGATTGGACATTAGATAAACAGCTGGTGATCAACAGAAAGTTTGTGTAGTATAAACGTGAAATTTGCCGATTGGAAAAATATGTTACGAGGACGTCTACGCCATTACAGCACGTTTACGTCTGGTGTGTTACTATTTTGTAGCTTTATAATAAATTAAAAATGGTCAAACCTAAAAGAGAAAACAAAGGAAAATCTGCCCTAAGTGAAGTTGTTGCTAGAGAATATACTATTCATCTTCATAAGCGTCTTCATGGTGTTGGTTTTAAAGGATTGCGAAAAAGCAGAACTTTTGTGTTATCAGGAAATTAAAGATTTTTAGATGTGTGAAACTTTCCTGTGAAATATGTTCAAAAGTAACTGTAAGTTGGTATTTTTATTTATTGATATTTTTATATGTTGATATTTATTAGTTTATGTTATATTTAAAATGTTTTATTTATTTAATAGTCTACTTTGAAATTTAAAGGTTTTATATACTATGTTATACTGATTAAATTTTTGTTTTTAAATTTATTTCTGTTGCAAATATTTAAGTGTTGTTAAGGTTAATTAATTTATTTGATGATTTCGTGTGATACGTCATTGTAATGTTATAGACAGCGATATAATTTTATATTTTCATGTTTTAAGAACAGATATTCTTTAAAAAAATATATATATCTGTATGTTGAATAATAAGTGACTGGTGGTTGTAGTAAATTAATGAGCCACTGAAAGATTATTTATGATGTAAATATGTAAATAGAGTGTTAGTATTTTATTGTTTATTTAAACTGTGAATATATAAAATTAATTTTAGTATGTTATTGTTTATTTTCATTTAATGTAGGATTTATGATGCATTTACCAACTTGCTAAAATATTTAATATAGAAACTTTGAAAACTTTTGATGGTGTTATAATATTAATAAAGTGTTTAAATAAAATGCTAGGTCAGGTAGAAATTAATTTACTAAAGTACCGGCAAAGGTAACTTGGCAGTGGAGATTATACTACAGAAAAGTGTACATGCGCGAGAAGAAATAGTTCTTTACTGAATTTGAAAGAAAAGCACTTTAAATATGTTTTTTTTTTAGATTTTTCCATTGAAAAATGATTTACTGATTAAACAAAATTGATTCAGCTTAATATATAATCATTTTTATGATAAATACCTGTAATATTAACTGAACTTGTATTGTTTCGCGAAATGATTTTCTGGCGAAATTTTGGCGATTGGAATAAATCAGTGGGCAACCCTCGGACACCCCGCAGCGTTAAGTGCTTGACCTGCGCCAGATAATTCTTCTGCGATTGCGGGAGATTTAAGATTTTTGATGTCCAATCAAATGTTTCATTTTTTAAAATATTAAAGATAGAGTAATAATTTCGATGGATTTGAATTTTTCGGAAAATTTTAACTCAAGTACATACCAAACATATCGATAAAATATATAATATAAGAAGAATTTTCTTTTCTTTAAAATAAAACTTGTCATGAAAAAGTTCTTTATTCACATTCAACGATATCGATATTTCCGTGTTTCCTAAGTTAAAAGTATTCTTATTTTATTTGCACAGAACTAATCAGCAGTTTATTTAATTTGTTTTTTGAGGTATGGTAAATATTCAATATATCAACAGTATTTTAGACTCAGAAACTCCACACTGTAAAAATGTACTCATTTCGAAATGAGTATTTTTGGATCAAAAATGAACATGTGCATTCTCAAAAATGAGTAAGTTCATGTACTCATATCGAAATGAGTATTTTTGGATCAAAAATGAACATGTGCATTCTCAAAAATGAGTAAGTTCATGTACTCATATCGAAATGAGTATTTTTGGATAAAAAATGAACATATGATCAAACCCAACATACTTGTATATTTCAGAATGTGTAATGACGAAATTTCGGAGCGTATAAAGCTATTATTTGAAGGAGAAACGAAGAATAAGAGAAATGAAAAGTGGATCTGGTTGTTCGGGATTTTCATCAAAGTGGATCCACTACAACACATTTACTATTTTTTTTCCTCACATTTTACACATCTACTTTTTTTTTTTCCCTTGATAGTACTTCAAAATTATGATTTTTTTCCCCACTAATTTTTTTAAAATTTATTTTAACTTTTTTAACGTGAGGCAATATTGTGTTATTTAAAAGTTTCATAACATAATATCTTTGCAAATTATAGCTATGCAAATTGGTATTAAACTAAGCTGATTTGGCTTACAAATTTATGAATTACGCTAAAATTTATTATTTTATAAATTATAATTTTACAAGTTTATAATTTATTCCTTGAATTTATAAAATTAGTTAATATTTTTTCTTTACTTTTATAAAAATAAAGTTTTTAACTTTATAACGTTTTTAATTTATTTCTTTAGCTTATATTTTTATAAATTAAACTAATTTAATTTAAATAAAATCAATCCGAGCATATTTACGGGAGTTAGAGCACGGACAGACGGCCATACAGCAGACAAACCGAAGTAAAATTAGTTAATATTTTTTCTTTACTTTTATAAAGATAAAGTTTTTAACTTTATAACGTTTTTAATTTATTTCTTTAGCTTATATTTTTATAAATTAAACTAATTTAATTTAAATAAAATCAATACGAGAATATTTACGGGAGTTAGAGCACGGACAGACGGCCATATGGCAGACAAACCGAAGTCATAAACACTGTTAATAAAAATTGAAGAATGCTAAATAAGTAATAAAAATCTTATATTTATTTAAAATGTTATTTTTTTGTAAATAAACTTCTTATGCGGTTTCATAAACACTGTAAATCTTTTGAATTTTAGTATTCATTAATATGAGTTTGTTGCGGTTAGAATTTTTTTATTATTGTTGTAATACAAGCTTTCAAATCTGTGACTAAATAACAACTGACTTATGTAAACTTGAAAAGATAAAAATATTTCTTCCTATTTTCTTTTATGATTTTCCTAAAAAGAGTTCTGTTACATAACAAACACCAAACACGATTTATTTTTATTAGACAAATAAGGAGTAAAAAGATTTTTATTCATGTTCTATGTGATTTACAATGATTTAGAATAAATTCGATGTATTTATTAATGTACTCCAAAATAGAATCTCAAATAAATAAATAAACGTTCAATTTAGAAAAAACGATATATCAGATTTTTTGTCTGTACCTTTTTGATTATTTTGATTATTTATTTATTTTCATTTAATATTTTCTAATTGACATAAAGCATGTATTATATATATTTTTTAAACTTTCTTATCCATTTTTTTTTTCTTAAAAAAAATAAAACAACTTTTTCTTTTAAATTAGTTCTTTCTGAATAATCTTGTACATTAAATCATCAATAAGTTTAAAAGTTAGAGTCGCATCTGTTTGCGGCTCACAAACTCCTTTCATTTGGCGATTTATTTCGTGGTTTAAATTTTCGGCAACCCTCCAGGCTCCTAATTTTGTCTGTTTTCTTTGTCATTGGTCATTCATTTTCTGGACTTCGGACTTGACACTTGCTTTCTCTCACTCTCCGGTAATTTATCTTTTCATCTGCATAATGGCTTCGTTTACAAACCAATTTCCTCTTTCTTTCCAACCTTATGAGAAGGGGAAGCCTTTGAGAAGTTCTGCTAAGGTTATCATCTTAAATGTTTACATAAAGCTCAGAGAACAAAATCCCATGAAATCCCATGTACATATATAACGTTATCAACATTTTGTTAATTTCGGACCCCCTCCCCCCCCCTTAATGATATCGTTAAAATATATTTTAAAATGATAACGATATCCAGTGTTGAATTCAGGAGGGGGACATCCCTCCCCGGAGCTTTGAAATGTCCCCACTGGAAGATTTGAGATTTTATACTTTCAATGGTCAAAAACTGGAACTCTCTCTCCCGGGACTTTATAATTGCACCACCCCCGGAGGAACAGAAATCCCTCCCGGAGAAAAGTGTCTAAATTCGACACTGACGATAGACGAATCGCTTATAACTCTATGTAATTTTTATTTATTAAAAAATGAAAAACTCATTTAAATACTTCCACCTTTAGATACTTCCAGTCTTTAGTTAAAAAAATGTAGTTTTCTTTACGGCTGTTTGTCAATTTAAGTTAATTAATTTCTAACATTTTCAGGAAGTCATTTTCATTCGTAAATACATACAAATTACAGAAATTCTCATTCAGATATCAAGAAATCGAATAGTGTTTCGCGTCTTCATAAAAAGGCAAATAATATTTCAGAAAATTGTTAAAAATTAGCATTTTAACCTGATGAATGCCGAATAACCTTCATTGAAAACAGAACAAAATTTACTATATACGTCTACAGATATAAACAGGATTCTTTTTGCTCATGTGGAAAAATCCCGCAAAAACGCTAAAAATAGCATTAAAAACCGCTAAGATTTCAAAAATTGCAGAGGAAAAAATTATCCGTTTTTGGACTAAAAGACAAATAGGATTTCTTTTACGAATGTGGAAAAATCGCCTCGTAAACCCCAAAATTCTATAAATTCAAATAAAAATATACGCATAAATTTCAAAAATGTACGTACGAATTCCAAATAAACTTTATTGAAAAGAGGATAAAATTTACGAAATTGTACTAAAAGTTTAAAACAGGATTTATATTTAATAATGTGGAAAAATCACCGCTAAACGCAAAACATCCCGTTAAATCGCATAAAAATCGCTAAAATTCCAAAATCGCAGATGACAAAATTTATCAGATGACAATGAGTTAAAACATTGTAAAAGGAATTCTTTAACGAATATCAAAAGATCGGCGTGGAACATAATAGTAACTCGTGCAAAATTTATTCCTACAAACAACGATAAACAGCCAAATCTGGCGATTCAAGGATTTACATGAAAAGTAAACAAATGTTATAAGTTAAATCCAAAAAGGATTTTTCTACACGCCAAATCATCGCTTTTCTCCCAATATGGGAATCTTCGAGCGCCAAAGTGAGTGAGCAGGCCGTCGTAGCTTTGTCTCCACTGCCAAGATAAGTGTGCCGCTACTGTAGAACATGTAGACATTTAGCACTATGTTAACCTAGCTGAATTGCTCTATTAGGTAATTTGAATTTTAATAATCTTAAGCTCACCAATGGAGAATTTTTTTTTACACCTCATTTGTCCATAGCTTAGGTCAAAATAAGTTCATTATTTACCAAATTCCTTAGCAGTAATAAATTTACTAAAATTGAATACTCAGAATAATTATGATGTGATGATAGAATTCATACGTGATGACGATAGATATGAAGATAAAGTCATGTTTTCCTTGATGACAAATAATAAAAATATTGAGAAGAGAAAATTGGAAAATTTAGGTAAGTTGCATTAAAAAAAAAAAAAAAAAAAAAAAAAAATTCATGGGTTATGTAATAAAATTTTGGTGATGATGTTGCTCTTCTTGTTCTTTTGCTGATGATACAATTGTTATTATTATTATTAATATGATAAAAAAATTATTCTAAGGTAGTTAATGCAACATATTAAATTTAAATTTAGCAAAAATAATAAATAAAATTTAGGAGATTTTTATGTATTTTATTGAATAAATGTTCTGGTTAATGCTTAATTTGGATTCACAAATTCTTATAATTCTTAAAAAATTCAATAGGAAAAGTTTGAATTCAGTTATGTTTCTGTCAGAAGGGTATATATGGTCGTAATTTGGAAACATGGAACAATTTGCAACCATATTTTTCACCAGATAATTTCAGACTATTTCATGAGCAACCCAAACAACAATCAAAATCACCACAGACATCACAATCACCATCACAAAATCAAACTAAAGTAAAAACAATAGAATAAATTCTAATTCTTTAAATATCTCTTATTACCATAATTTCAACATTATCAGGTATGTTCTTGGGTGTACAACGAGAATATTACTTGTTTTTGAGAGTTTTTGAGGTTGAGTAGACACCTTATGCAGGCATAAGATGTGTATTTTGATTTAGGAATTTTCAAATTGATGTGGAAAAATAAAATTAAATGTTTTAACTCTATATCAAAATAAATTATTTTTACTTTATTTACTTTTCCTTAAACCAATTGTTTCAAAGTTTAATATTATGTTATTTACTTCAATAGATAATCAAATAGTAACAAGTTTATAAATATTTCTATAATTATACAAACATATAAATAATTGGATAGTGATGATGTGATGTTACAGTGATTGTTTTGTGTAACAATAGAAAATTAAGTATTTAAACTAATTGCCTTTGTATTCCATTTCTCAGCTAAAATTAACACCTTTTTATTGTTATGTATTGTCTTTATTTATTCTAAGTTTGCAAAAGAAAAAAAAAAAAACTCTCTGCATTTAGGATGAATACTTATAACTTAACAGTATAATTTTGTAAAAGGGTATCAGAGAAAAAAATTATTGTAAGGAACTACTGGTTCAATATTTCTAAATATTTAGATTTAAATTTATTTGGATTTTGAAATTATTTTTTTTGTATACTTTCGACTGGCAAAAATACTTTCTTATATAATTAAAAAATAAGAAATTTATTTATTTGCTATGTAATTATTTTATTCCTCAACCAATATTTTCCCTAACAATAAATAAACAAACTGCGATATTTTCTTAAATTATACAAATGTTATTATAATATTATTATTTCTACTATTGAATTATATTATGAATTACTACATATGTTGAGAAGTATTAGTTATATTGAAAGTTATTATTGTTATGTTTATGAATTGAATTTTATTATAGCATTTATTTATATTATTGAAGAGTTATATTATTTATTAGTGAAAAAATGTTTGACAAAAATTAGTTAAAGATGTTGGGATCCCACAGGAATATAACAAAGATAACATATTCCAAGTACAATAAACGACCAAGAGATAATTTGACTTGTTTATTATGTGAGAAATTTACTGTGATACTTAAGAGAAAGAGAAAGATGTTGTGAAAAATGCTAGCATTATAAAGTCATTATAAAGTATTGGTAAGAATGACTACAGTTTTAAAATTTTGATGGAGTAATGCCTTTATTTTCAGCCTTTACATAAAAACTGTATTTTTAAGAAAGGGACTGCAGTAATCATTTTTAAAAACAAAATGAGGACTTATCACGATCCAAGAAAGAGACTGAAATAAAACATTTGGATCTAATGAACTCAAATTTGAATGAAGTCGAATTTTTTTTTAAACTTTGTTTTAACAATTTGCTAGTGACTACTTATTCTAAAGCTTGTGAACTTGGTAAAAGCAAAATTCTGTTACTATTATTATCCTGTTTTTCTTGTTTATTAATATTTATTATTTATTGTTATTGTATTTTTCTTGTGCACTTACAAATGGTAAGTGAGATTGTAACCATTTCTTGTATTATTTTACAGGGGAAATGCTCGTAGCTTTATTTTTATTTATCTATTAATTTTAATTGATTACTATTATTTTGTTTTTGTTTTTGTCTTCCAGTTCTTCAGAAAGTTCCCATCTCCTTGCTGGCAGTCTCTAAATTTATACTAGTCAAAATTCAAATTTCTAAAGTATTAAATTTATATTGTCTGAATTTATAGTTACTTAACTATTAACTTCATCCAAAATCTTTAGGGAGGGGGGATAATATTACAAAATTTAAATTTTTTCCGCAATTATTCTATAAAATTTTTCCATTCAATAATATTCGGTATATAACCCAGCTTATTAAAATAATTCTCATTCTTAAAATAGCCTTTTACTGTCCATATGTAAAGTCAATTTGTCCTAATCCACTTAATAATATTTATTCGAAAGTAGTTAGTCTAAAAATGGCGATAGCTTTTTTAATTTATTCTTTAAATAGAACATCTTTATTTTAATCCATTATTAAAATTAATTAGTATTATTCCCGTGTGGTCAAATTGCTATAACTTTTTTATTTAGATGCTAAAATATCGTATCTCTTAAAATATTCCGCTCAAAAAACCTTATTTCATAAAGTTATCCTATTATTAAATATCAAATGTCTATTAAAATATTTCCGAAAAACTTTAATTCTTTCTTTTTTTTCCCCTTTTATAAAGATTCATTTTCTTTTCTTCTTATTATTTTTATTACGTATTAAATTCGAAGTTTAGCTACAGCCTCAAAACAGATAAGCTCGTTTGTTGATATGGCAGGCATCTGGTACGAGATTATGGAATATTCTGGAAAGACGTAGAAAGTTTTTGGCGGTAAGGAAGCCATTTTACGACAAAATAAATCCACCGGAATAATTTATAGAGTTCCTAAAGAGACCTTTTGATTCGATAGAAATGGGTCACGTGACGTATTCTGTATTATTACGCAAGCTAGTTTAAAAACACGATCCTCCTGATTCGGAGAGAATTTTTTTTTGACGCTGGTGTTTGCTAAAAGAATCGGGACGGATTCTAGAAAATAATGGAACGTTGTATTTTTATTTTGTTTAGCGTTGGCTAACGAGCATTTTCCCTGAAGAGATGTCTTAAACTGGAAATAAAATATTCTTCGACAGAAAAATGAACTGAATTTTCTTGTTGTTGTTGATGATACCACACGGCCGCCTGATGCGAGCTAAAACGGAAACCTATCACATAGCTAAATAGCTAAACCTGTTTATCAACGAGCACGACTGCCTTTCATCCCGGATTTGAACTTGGAAATACGACATTAATATATATATATATATATATATATATATATATATATATATATATATATATATATATATATATATATATATATATGCGCATGTGTGTAAATTAGTTTTTTGACTTTCTAATATTTTCTGAAATTTTTAATGTTCCCTTTTTCCGCAGGCCCATTTTTTGCTCTTTGTCTTTTTTACAGAGAAAAGCAACATAAGGAGAATATTTTCCATATAGATTCAATTTTTTAAAAATAAAATGCTAAACGTTTGAACTATTGTAGCTGAAAAGCTATATAAAAAACGCAAGTACGAAAAAAAATCCACATTCCGTTATTCGAAGTCAACTTCCATTGTGATTGTATTATAAACGATTCTCTAATAACAGCGAGTATATCATTTTATAAACGAGACTGTTCATTATAATTTTACATTGTCTTAACGTTTTATTTAACTTGTGATTTAATAAACAATATAAGATTCTGTTTAACTTCTTCAAAAGAAAATTAAAAAAGAAACTTTAAATTGTGAACGATCTCTATATTGCACACCTACATACACGTATTTGTGTGGAAAAGAAATATATTAGAGTTGAGCTCCACCAATAATTTTAAAAACTCTACGCTCAAGATAACCATCGTATACAGAAAGAAACAGTATCCTATGAATGAATCTAGTTTTTTATTCACCTTTCAATCAGACGGTCTCAGAGACAGCGACGACTTTTGCCACACCCGTTAAGAGTTAAACGTGTTCTAAATCGTAAAAGTTTTTAGGTAGATTTCGTAAGAAATACTACCTATTACATTCTCACCTAAGTTGGAAATTTTGAAAAATTTTTGCAGATCTACGCCGATTATGACTCCCAGAACCCAAAACCACCCCCAGTTCAAAACTTTATATCTATCTATCTATCTATCTATCTATCTATCTATGTCACTTTTTTAAGACCACGATAACTGCAAAAATTCTGCATAAATCTCTTCCAAACTGATACATAAAATCAAGGGACATAAAATCTCGGTCAAGTTCGTTAATGGGCAAAACCGAACCAAGAAGGGGGGGGGGGGCTTTTTGTGAAAAGAGAAAAAACCCATAATTTCATAATTATTATACGTATCGAATCCGCTTAAAGTTATTATTACTTCTAGGAAAAGGGCCGAAAATTTATGTATGACAGATTTTTTATATAATTAAAAATGGCCCCAAGGGGGGGCGAAAAAGGGGAGGTTTTAGAAGAAAAAAAATCATAGCTTCGTCAATTCACAGGATATCAAATCCGAGTAAATTTATTATTAATCCTCCTAATATTATCTAAAACTTTTATATTGACAAGTTTTTTATAGGACCAACTGTTATAGCAAAAAAAAAAAAATAAATAAATAAAAACAAAAAAAATCCCTGCCGGCTCCGCCTGCAAACAAGTTATTCTTCGAAGTAGGCGGTTCCAACTCCCGCATCTTTTCGAAACTGATACATAAAATCAAGAGCCATAAAATCTCGGTCACGTTCGTTAATGGGCAAAATCGAACCAGGGGGGGGGGTGGGATGGAGGTGATTTTTGTGAAAACGGAAAAAAACCCATAATTTCGTAATTTTGATACCTATCGAACCCGTTTGAAGTTGTTATTACTTCTAAGAGAAGGGCCGAAAATCTATGTATGACAGATTTTTGATATAATGAAAAATTGCCTTAAGGGGGGTGGGGGTTTAGAAAAAAAAATTCATAGCTTCGTCCATTCCCAAGATTTCAAATCCGCTTAAATTTATTATAAATCCCCTTAATATTATCTAAAACTTTTATACTGACAAGTTTTTTTATAGGACCAACTCTTATAGCACAAAAAAAAAAAAAAAAAAAAAAAAAAAAAAAAAAAATTCCTGCTGGCTCCGCTTGCAAACAAGTTAGATTTCGAAGTGGGCGGTCCCTTATGGAACCCAACTGCGGCATCATGGCAAAAAGGTAATTTCATCCGTAATTCCCAACAAACAGGCGCCCCAGGGTCTGCGTCTTCGAAATCTACCTGTGCCTGTAGGCCGAGTCGTCAGGAATTTTGCTTTATATTTCAATAAAAAGGCAATATTTAATAGTTTTTTTACTAAACAAAGTTCCAGTTAAATAGAATAAATAATGTTACACACACTGTATCATAAAAGTAATAATGGGATAATTTAAACTATTCTATGTTTTGGCTAATATTAGAATGTAACATTTTAAACATATTTTAAAGGCATGCTTTGAACGATGTTCATTTTTTCTCCTATGAGAAGAGATGATACTTAAATTAGATTTTTTTATGAGACATATTAAAGAAAATTACAGTTTAGTGTATGTACACACAATATTCTAACACATAGAAAAGTAAAAAAATAATAACTATGAGATGAATTTAAAATCTTTGAACTGTAAAAGTTTTCGTCTTGGATACTTACAGGAATTTGGAGATTCTTTCTCCAAAGAGTCTTAAATTTTCCATTTTTAGCAAAATGCGAAATCGGTAATCAGATTAGCAATAAAAATAACTAATAGTTGAAAGTAAGCTTTGAAATTAATCAAAATGTCAAACTTTTTTAAGATATCCTCTAAAACGACGCAGTTAGATAGCTGTTTCGCTTAGAAGTAACAACAATAGGTTTCAATCGCTTTGAAATGATTGTTCAAAAAATAAAATGTTAAAAATGTTTTGATTTTTGCAACAATTGTGTAAACAATGTAAGATCATAATAGTTGAATTCTGTAATAACAACAATTAATTCATTGTTGGAGTTCTTTTTAATTTTTTTTCAGAAATTCACGGTTACGGCTAACGGGTTACTTTAGGTTTAACCAATGTAATAAATAAATAAAATAAATTTAGCGACCCGAAAAAGTGCCTTATTTAGATAGTTTATTATATTTTGGAAAACTTTCATCTGCAATTGTATAACTATTTCGGATAATATTTGTGCTCTGTTCTCTTTGTATATATCTAGTGTATTCAAATATCTCTTTTGAATGTATGGATTGTGACCCCAGTTTCCCATACAAAATTGTTTGTTATAGGGTGCTCAGCCACTTTCAAAGTCCGACAAATCTTTTTTCAATCATCCTGTGTTTCACGATTGCATGTTAATAAAAATTTTCCTGAAGAATAGCCTGCAAATATTTTCAAGTTTTACAACCGTTTAATTTAAACAAAGCTGATCTGTTTAAAGGTCAACTTTGTCGAATGAAATTCAAGTGTCTATAAAAATTAGCAATTCGAACAGGACAACTAAAATCCAGAAGCAGAAAAATTAATTAAATTAATTAATTAATAAGCAGAAAAATTAATAAAATAAATTAATAAGCAGAAAAATTAATAAAATAAAATAATAACGACAGGGGTTTTGGTCCTTAAGAAAATGACTAAATTTAGCACCCGTTTCCACCCTTCTCTCACTACAGAAAAAAATGACATGTTCACTATCAAAAGTCGAGAGCACTTGTTAAGAAAAGCTGATTTTGAGATGCTCAGTCTTCCCCACAACCAACATTGTAATTTTAAGCAAGTATTGTGCTCGCTAGACATCCTAATAATAAATGGAACTCCGAAGCATTGCTGTGTCATGGAATTGTTAATAAAATAAGTTCAGTACACATCGAAGTTCCAGTACCATTTTTTTATTCATCTGCTAATATCTTATTTACATTTATACAGATATATAAATTATATATTAAGTACTTTTATCTTATGCGAGCGCAAAAGTCACCACAGCGATTTCTATTGTTTTGGCGAAGGGATACAACGCCATCCTTCGGTGCCATTAGATCAGACTTGGAAAAAGAAAAACTTGTCGGATGTGCCAATCTCAAAACTGTATTCTATCTCATACATGTTAATACTTCAAAAAACGTTTTTAAAAATTTTAAACAAAAAATACAGCATAGCTTCGCCACTTGTTATATGATTTACATGAATAGCTAATCAGCGCCAACTTATGTCAAGGTCTAACAGAATGACAAGTTTGATGAAATTCCGTGCATTACTTCTTGAGGTAGGACTATCGCTAATAATCGTGTAAATGCTGAAAAATGCAGCATAGCAAGGCCACTTGTTGGGAGAGTTACACCAAAACATATTCATCAACAACGTATGTCAGTGTCTAACGGATTCTGAAATTTTTTTGAAAATTCGTGGATTAGTTCTTGAGATTGAGCGCCCACAAACTTTTTATCACATGCAGACACACAGACAGACAGACTCAAAAACAGATATTTTCTAATAACAGTATAATTAAGTTCAAGACCTTCTAAAACATACAAATCCGCCGAAAACCGGAAGTCGAATAATTTTTTCTCCTTGTAAAGAAAGTAAAAAATATTTGTTACGTTCATTAAATCATTGTTGTAAAACTAAATTACCATAAAAAAGTTGTCGTAAAACAAGAAATTAGTCTAGACACCGGAAGTATGAACACGGAGAGTAGACTAAAATAGCATTTTTCGTCTAGTAGGTATATTTAAAGAAACTTCTTTTGAAGCACAGCATTTATATGTAACTTTCAAATATAATCGAAACAAAATATACTGGAAATACAGATATTTGCTTGCTGATATCGCCTTTTATGGCTACATATCCAAAAACAAATATAGTATTATAACGTGTGGAAACAGAATCGCTTGGAACATGGAAAATTTTCACTTTAGACGGGTTCTCGTGAAACTTTTCAGTTTAAGACAGAATTCCGTTATAGACAGGTTCACAGACGATTTTAAAGGTAGCGAGCGAGCTTTGAAGTGTTAAATCCCGTATCGCATGCAGTGCATCCCAAAAGTTTATAGACAACGGGGTTTTCTTATTTTACAATTGAAAAAAAGGAGTAACAATTTCAAAACACTTTTTATAATTATAAATTAAATCAAGAAAATAATAGTTTGATACAAAAATAATATTACAAAATCACAGACTTTGTGAGAAAAATTAAAACTAAAATTTTACTGACCGAAAACTATATAGACAACTCGTTTTTTTTCCTTTAACGTTCAAAGTTTTAAGCCCTTTTTTTAATTACTTCAAAAACTTCCATCAAGCATATTTAAAACGAAAGTTTGAAGAAATGCTGGCTTTAAAGAAAACCAACTTCGTTCAATTTGCAGATTTACATCTTGAACCATTGCGATTGGACGCCCAATAGCATATTCTTCGCTAGCTAATATTACCCAGAGGTTCTCTATTGGGTTCAGGTCAAGACTTACGGCTGGCCAGTCCATAACAGTTACTTGGTTTTGCCTAAAACATTGCATTGTAGAGTTGGACACGTGGATGGAGCAATTGTCTCGCTGGTATATCCATTTGTCCCTCCCTAGCAACTTTCCAAATGTAAGTAACGGTACTGCAAGTGTTTTCTTGTAATATTCGGATCATTGACGACCTTTCAAAAAAGCAATGTTGGCTGTTCCATTATAATAAAATGCTCCCCACACCATGAGTGAATCCCTCCTTGTTGCCTGCTGAAAAACGTTCGTGGTTCCTTGCGGATATCGTGCCAGTAATATGCCCAACCATCGGAGCCATCTATTTTAAATTTCTTTTCATCACTGAAAAGAACACTCAACCATTCATCTGTCCAATTCATGTGATTTTAGGGCCATTGAACACTAGTGTCTTTATGCCGTTTGATAAACTTTGGCGAACGACGTATTTTGCGATAGTCAAAAAATATACTTGCCGTCAGGGTGGTGCAAAATTTTAATTAGATTAACTATTGAAAACTAACGATTAAAAGTTTAATCATGACTAAAGATTGACGAAATATATTCAATCGTCAATTTTTAGTCATGATTAAACTTTTAATCGTTAGTTTTCAATAGTTAATCTAATTAAAATTTTGCACCACCCTGCTTGCCGGCAGCGGTCGACAGACCGTGGATTTTGATACTGAAACGCTTAATACTTTAGGCACTGACCGTACAGACAGGTTCTGGGTTGAAACGAATCTCAAAATCTCTCTGTCTTGCCGTTTAGTTGTTTTCTTGGGTCGTCCAGAACGAGATTGTGTTTCCAAATGGCCACCTTTTGACATAATTTGGTAAATACCAACCCTGCTGCGTCCAATTTTTCTTGCATTGTCCACAGTTTTCCATCCACGAGCCTTTAAACCATAGATTGGGAGAATTTCCTTTTTAGGAAAATTACACATTGCGATGCATCTTTGCAATCAGTCGAAAACTCAAAGACAGTTTCCCTTTTATCCCAGGAAACTATTGCACCACAATTACATGACCTTGGAAAATGCAAAATTTGGATAGCAGTACTTAACTCAGCTTTTAACACCGGTTGTCTATATATTTTTAGGACAGCATTTTTTTGTTTTTAATCTATGACTGTTAAAAGTTGTTTGAGCATTTTACTATTTTTGTTTCATTATTATATATTTGCATAATTTATTTCGCTTTTCCTACTCGTTTAGTTAGCTCTTTAATCCAAAAAAATGGTTGTCTATAAACTTTTGGGACGCATTTTAGCCATGTAATTTTCCATTAAAAACATATACATTATTAAATTTGGGAAACAAGCAAATACTCAAATTTTGATCATAATTAAGCATATTGGAATTCTAAATCAATCGAGCATGGTTGTTCCGTGTGAAACGTGATGAAACATGGATCAAATATCATTGATAGTGATTTAACCCTTTAGCGGGCGTTGGTCACAAAAAAGCCTAATTTTAATTCCAAAACTGACAAACGGCAGCAAGAATATTTAATTAAAATTCTCCTTTTATAAAGTACGGGAAAATCAGCAAGTTTTTCTTTTCTAAGAAAATCGTTTGTAAAATTTGGTGTCAGTCAATTATTTCATTATTTTACAAACAGATTTATTCCGCGCCGGAAGGGGTTAAACAATGTTTGCCGATTTACTGATTGCGTCCGTATTCGGGAAAGTATATTAAAAAAAATTAATCTATATGTATAGCATTCAGTGCCATTTTAACCCTTAACTGTTCTTATTGATCTCACAGACAGCTACTTTTTTTCAATTTTTGTTGTTTAACTTGTAATTTTCAGTTGAACTATAGATACTAGTGAAATTTTGTTTCGTTTGCTGCTGAAGTAATATTATCGATAGCTTCTTCTGAAATAGTGAATGTTAATTATAACAGTCCTCCACATAAAATTCAGTACAGAAACAGTATCCCATGAGTAAATCGAGCCTTTTATTCATCTTTCGATCAAATGGTCTCAGAGACAGATTTTTGTCTTTCTTTTTAAATAAAAAGGCAACCTTTAATAAGTTTTTACTAAAGAAATTTCCAGTTACCAACAGTAAATCATAGAGCATAAACTGTATCGTATAAAACAACAATCGTCTAAATTAAACTATTTTACGTTTTGGTAACTATTGAATGTAACATTTTAAACATATTTTAAACACATGCTTTGAAATACGTTAAAAAAAATTCTATGAGGAGAGATGATACTTAAATTAGATTTTTTATGAGACTTTATTAAAACCTGTTAACTGAGTATGACGAAATATTTCGTCCTACACGAACTACTACCGTAATATTTTGAACGTATGACTTCCACCAGTAAAATTTTCGTCTTATTAAAACGCCCTATTCATGCAAAATGACTGCCATGAATAAGGAAAAAAAAATCTATTCTTTTTTACAGGTGGAAGTGTGCCCCGTTGGTATTCAGGCATATCAGTTGAACGAAAGTTTATTCCCCGGTTAACAGGTTAAAGAAAAATGACAGTTTGTTGTAAGTACATAAAATATTCTAACACATAGAAAAGTAAAAAAAAAAAAACTATGAAATGAATTTAAAATAATAAAATTGTAAAAGGTTCGTCTTGGATACTTACAGCCATTCGGAGATTCTTTCTCCAAAGAGTCTTAAATTTGCCATTTTTAGCAAATTATGGAATCGGTAATAAAATTACCAATGAAAATAACGAACTAGTTTAAAACAAATTATAAAATAACTCAAAATAATAAATTGTCTTTAATACTCCCAGAAACGACGCAGTTAGATAGCTGTTTCGCTTAGAATTGACAATAATAGGTTTTAATCGTTTTCAAGTGATTGTTGAGAAACAATGAAACGTTTTGAGAATCGAGAGACAAACGCATAATATTAAAAATGTTGTTTCAACAATAAAGTAAACAATGTAATAACATAAAAATTGAATTCTGCAAGAACAAAAAGAGATTCATTGTTGCAATTTTTTTTAATTTTCTTCTAAAATTCATGGTTACAGTTAACGGAATCATTTAGGGTTTAAGCAATATAATAAATAAATAAAACAAATTGAGCGACTCCAAAAACTGCTTTTTTTATATTTTATTACAGTTTGGAAAACTGTCATCTGCAATAATATAAATGTTTCCTATAATAATTTTTCTCTTTTCTCTTTGTTGACTTTATGTATCGCAACCCTAGTTGCCCATTCAAAACTGCCTCTTGTAGTGTCACTTTTAAGGTCAGTTCAGCCTCTTTTGAATCGGTGATTTCATGTTAAACATAGATTTTAGAAGTACATGCTTCCAGTTTCTTTAAGTACGTTTTCACACTGTTTAGTGTGAATAATAAACAGGTGAGATTTGTTGAATGAAAATAACGTGTCTATAAAAATAAGCAACTCGATCAGGAGAACTAAAATCTAGCATCTAGAAGATCTGCTAAAACAGAAGAATTAAGAAAGCAAATTAACGACGACAGGGTTTTGGTTCTTAAGAAAATGATCAAGGTAATGATATCATCGCGTTGATAAGGGATTTATGGGAAAACAGAGGCGACGCTTTAAATGATGCAATTAAAAATCAGTTAAAGCATCAAGTTTGTGTTGCAGTGTTCGCTTCTCGACAGGATCATAACGGGAGCATAAAGGCCTATCAATATTAGAGTGTGGTGAAAAGAAACTGGACAGAGAAGGCCTGCCTAACTTTTTATGAAATAGAGGCGCATCTCGGCTGGTACGAACTATGAAAGGTCACCATTCTTAACATAATTTGCAACATGAAATCATATATCATCTCACGGTCATACATACACGCTCATACATGATGTATGTAATGTGGTGGGATGTCAAATGTGATGGGAGTGTCAAATTTTTGGAGAGAGAAAAAAAAATCCCACCTGTCATTAAAAAAAGCATGCAAAAGATATTTTAAATCAAATCATGTTTTAAAAGAGATGTTTATTTTAAAAAATATATATATAGTAATGGAGACATTCGAAAGGTCGCCAAAGGCAAAGGGTGCCACTACACCCGCAAGGGTCTCGTTGGACAGTCTTGAAATAGAGAAGGAACTTTTGTAGTTTAACATTTTGGATAAATTATGTATATATAAGAATAATCTACGTTTGAAATTACTTTTACATATCATTTAATGTCAGTAAATTGTGTTACTTAGTTTTGAAAGAAATTTATTTTAATGTACGTTTTTTGTTTCATTCGATGGCGTAAAAACGGACATTACGTAACATTTAGAAGCGAAGTTATATACTATTAAATCGATATACAAACGCCGAAATGGAGTGTCACTTCCCAGCTTAGCATTACTGACACAAGGAATGCGAAGTTTATATGTATCTTTATATGACTATTTCTTATGATACATCTTCAAGCACATAGCAAAAGTATAAAATGTAAAAAAATCCCTGACGGCTCGGCCTACAGGCACAGATAGATTTCGAAGACGCAGACCGTGGGGCGCCTGTTTGTCGGGAATTGCGGAAGAAATTACCTTTTTGCGATGATGCGGCAGTTGGAACCGCCTACTTCGAAACCTAACTTGTTTGCAGGCGGAGCCAGCAGGAATTTTTTTTTAATTAAAATTTTTTTTGCTATAAGAGTTGGTTCTATAAAAAACTTGTCAGTATAAAAGTTTTAGATAATATTAAGAGGATTTATAATAAATTTAAGCGGATTTGAAATCTTGGAAATTGACAAAATTATGAATTTTTTTCTTCTAACCCCCCCCCCCCCTTAAGGTAATTTTTAACTATATCAAAAATCTGTGATACATAAATTTTTGGTCCTTTTCCTAGAAGTAATAATAACTTTAAACGGATTCGATACGTATAATAATTAAGAAATTATGGGGGGGAGGTTTCTGTTTTCACAAAAAGCCCCCATTCCCCCCCCCCCTTGGTTCGATTTTGCCCATTAACGAGCTTGACCGAGATTTTATGTCCCTTGATTTTATGTATCAGTTTGGAAGAGATTTATGCAGAATTTTTCCAGTTATCGTGGTCATAAAAAAGTGACATAGATAGATAGATAGATAGATAGATAAAGTTTTGAACTGGGGGTGGTTTTGGGTTCTGGGAGTCATGATCGGCGTAGATCTGCAAAAAATTTTCAAAATTTCCATCTTAGGTGAGAATGTAGTATTTCTTACGAAATCTACCTAAAATGATAAGAATTTTAGCACAAAACTTTAGCAAACAAATATAAAATTTCTTTTATTTAGAAAAAAGTTGTCTATGTTAGTTTCACAACAAACTATTTACAAGTAAAATGTGTTGACTTTTTATACAGAAATGCATATTTAAAAATTATTTAAGAATTCTATATAAACAGGAATGTAAAAAAAAAAAAAATTTTTTTCCTGTTCAAATTCAGATATACTATTCATTGCTTGTTATTCATTTCGACGTTCAAGCGGTAGTTTTCTATTTCTTTGATTCTTATTTATTTGATTCTTTGACAAAGACGAAATTGAATAAGGAATATAAAATATGTGAAGTGTAATATGAAACAGATTAGAAACCCGTAATATAATTGGTAGGTGTAGTATATATAAAAATGTGTAGATTATATACAGGGCTGTATAAAAGAATTCGGATATTCTGTAGACTACAGTTGGTAATTACTGAAATTGTGTTTTCAAATATGTTATGCGTTTTCCAAATTGTTTAATTTTTGTAGTAGTCTGAATGTGTTGGAAAATGTTTCATAATCTATTGTTTATGCATGATTTTTTTTTCTTGTTAATCACTTCTAAAAACTATTCGTAAGAAAGAAATAATAACTTTATTGATAACAACGTATACCTTATAAGTTATTGAGAATTCTATAGCTACAGGATCGTGATTTTCTTTTTAAATCCAGATTTACTATACATGGCTTGTTGTCCATTTCGACTTTGAGGAACTAGTTTTCCTATTTATTTCACTATTATCTACCCTATATATATAAAATCCTAATGAAACAAATTTGTGAAACGATTTTATGAAACGAATTTATGAAACGATTTTATGAAACGACTGATTAAACGACTGATTATGTTTCAGGGCTATTTTTAATAAAATATTAAACGCTTGATGGTGAAATTAATACCAATTGTCCATAAAAATCCGCGGATGTCAAAACTGGTAATAGAATTTTGAAATTGGAATTAGTTTGCGAGATATTAATTTTTTTCTAATTTTAATGACATTTCTGTAATGATGGCAACTAATTACTCAGTTTTTTTGTGACAAAAAAGGGAAAAAAATTGAAAAGGATCCCGATAGGGATTATTGATTTCTTTTTATTCGTCATTTTCAAATTGAAATTGAATTTATCTTTTATTTCAATCGATAATTGTGATTAAATTATGTTTTTCAGGAAAATTTGAAAAAAAAAATCACATTTCTATCGTCAGGATTCAATCGTCTGTCAGCATTTAATTTAATTTATAAACTGAAAATATTTTGAATAAATTCGTCCAAATGACGTCATTTATGTAAACGCAAAAGAAAGGAGCAAAAAAATATTTATACAATTTGTTTAGCGTAAAATGTCATTTATCCTACTTTATATATAATCCGAAGTAATTTGTATAGAATAAACAATAATAATATACGTATAATTAAAATACACATATAAATAAAAAAATCGTCGAATTTGTTTCCATGGCTGTTTATGTCATTTGGTACCAAATCTCACTTTCTGATGCCCGAATTGCGCCAAGCTTTTTAAAAAAGCGGCAAGACCCCTATAATAGAAAAGCACCAAAAGCTCATTGGGTTTGTTTTCATAACTTTTGGCAAGAAATCTATGTATATTAACGAATCTATCCCTTTTCGAAGCTCAAATTACGCCAAACCTAAAAGCAAAGGATCCTATACTGGAAAAGTACCCGATTTTCTTATGGACAATATTCAAGTGTCACAAGGTGTAAAATTATCGCGGATAGCAAATTTGTTTAAATATGTCATCAATTAATGCCGAATAAATGCGGGCATGCATGCACAAAATATTTAATTAATTTTGTATGATGAATAATTATTAGAAAATTCGTATATACATATTAATTAAAATAAATAATTTACATATTTAAAATAACATGAAAATATACATGATGGTGCACTAAAATAGAGAGAAAATTAAAACCTGTTACTAAAAATGTCTATAACAGTACTTTTCAATACCGTGGTTCTTAATGTTATTCACAAGCAGATGGAGTTTTTCTCATCCTTAAACGCAAAGGAAGAATAGAATACAGATCGTTGTTATAAAAGTCCGAGAGGTAGCCACAATTTAAACCTAACCATTTTATACAAGCTGGTTGTCAAGTTTTAATTGATTTTACTTATCAATCCCAAAAACAGTCGTCAGTTGTCGCAACAGCTGTGTATGAGGCCATGGTAATCAAAAAATGCCCCATTAAACTTTAAAAGTATGGCAACCCAATTACAGATTTACCAATATTTTTAAAACACAGCACGCTGTCATGTTTTTAGAGGCTTCGAAGTCTGAGCGGGGGTTGGCGAGCGTAGCTCGCAGGGGGTAGGCCCCCTAGTATGACAATAAAAAAAGTCGAATAAGGAATGATACGTAAAGAAGATGGTTATATTAAACTAGAAAAAAATTAATATAATAGACAAATAAAAATTATAAGAATTTTAGAACAAAACTTTAGCAAAAAAATATAATAAAACTTATTTATTTACAAAAAACGCATAATTATTTATGTTAATTTCACAGCAACATATTGGTAAGTTAAAAGTGTTAACTTTTTAGACAGAAATGTGTATATAAAAATTATTTCACAATTATATAGAAACAGGAATGTAAAGAGAATTTTCAGATTCAGATCTACTATTCATTGCTCCCCATCCATCTCAACTTTCAAGGCGTAGTTTTCTATTTATTTGATTCTTATATGACAAAGGAGAAATCGAATCAGGGAGATAACATATGTGAAGGGAAATATGAATCAGAAAAAAAAAACCCTAACATAATTGGTTCATGTGGTAGATGTAAAATTCTATAGATTATGCACAGCGTTGTACAAAATAATTCGGATATTTTGCTTACAGATGGTAATTGCTGAAATTGTGTTTTCTAACGTTTTATGCGTTTTCCTAATTATTTGTTTAGACTTATCATCATTCTCTTTATTAAATGGTGAAGTTTTTGTTGCAGTATTCCAAATGTGATGGAAAATATTTCTTAATCTATGCTACAATTGTGTTTTCAAAAGTTTTATGCGTTTTACAAATTATTTACTTAGACTTATCATCATTCTCCATTTTAAATGGTGAAGTTTTTGTTGCAGTATTCCAAATGTGATGGAAAATGTTTTTTAATCTATGCTTGACGCAAGATTTTTCTTTCTTGTGTTACTCTTCTAAAATTATTCGTAATGAGGAAATAATAACTTTATTGACAACAATGTATACCTTGAAAGTTGTTCAGAATTTTATAATTACAGAATTGTGATTTTCTGTTTAGATCCTGATCTACTATTCACGACTTGTTGCCCGTTTCGAATTTGAGGAATTAGTTTTCTATTTATTATATTATTGTATGACAAGAAAAAAATTTAATAAGGAAGATATGATAAGATATGATATGCGGAGAAGATGGATATATTAAACTAGAAAAAAAAGAGGAATATAATAAAGCAACACAAATGACAATTTTTTAATAAGAGTTATAACACAAAACAAACATAAAACTTATTATATTTAGAAAATTTTAAAAACGCATTAGTGTTTATGTTTCGTACAATGGCTGGAGTTTCATAATTGATTTATACCAACATAGCGAAAAATGCCGGCACCAGGACTCGAACCTGGGTACTTTGGCTTAATGTGCCAACGCTCTTCCTACTGAGATATCCAAACGATACCCTGGCTGGCATATCTCACTCGTATTTTTTGGACAAGACTGCGAACTGCAGCGCTAATTTCCTTCATCCGCGCTATAACTATAGCATTTTACATGATGAATCTGAATATATCGCGGAAACTCCTGTATACAATGTAATTAGGTCTTAATGAACAGAGGAAAGTATTTTCAACTATGTAAATTATATACAATGGTTGGAGTATCATAGTTGATTTATTCCAACATTGCGAAAACTATGTTGGAATAAATCAATAAACTATTGTTTCTTAGAACAATACCCTGTTCAGAGATAAGTTTACAAACCCTGTTCAGAGATAAGTTTACAAACCCTGTACATTGGTAAGTTTACAAACCCTGTACATTGATAAGTTTACATACCCTGTACATCGGTAAGAAAAAAGTAGTAACTTTTTAGACAGCAATGTATATTTCAAAATTATTTCAGATTTCTATAGAAACAGGAATGAAAAGAAAATTTTATTTCCTCTTCAGTTTCAGATTTACTCCTCATTGCTTGTTATCCGTCTCGCCGTTCAAGAGGTAGTTTTCTATTTATTTGATTCTTATATAACAAAGGAGAAATCAAATAAGAAAGATAAGATATGTAAAGGGACATACTAAACCAGAGAAAAGAAAAGGAATATAATTGGCAAAACGAATGATAACTATTTTTTTAATAAGAAGTTTAACATAAAATTAAAATAAAAATTATTTTATATAGGAATAAAAAAAAAAAATGTGTGTTTATGTTAGTTTTCGAACAACTTAATATTTAAGTTAAAAATAGTAACTTTTTCGACAACAAGGCATATTTCAAAAAATTTCTATTGTTATAGAAGTGTCAAGAACATCATACTTTTTCTTTAGATTTTGATTCTTCTGTTCCTTGATTGTTATATGCTTTGACGTGAAAGACGTGATTTTTCTTTACTTAGTCTTTTTTGACAATAAGAAAATCGCATAAGGTATTTCAAAATATGTGAAGGAATATATTGAAAAAATAAAACAAAAATCAAATTAATCTACTTTTTATGGGGATTTTAGCATTTGTAAAACATAAGTGAAGAACATAAATATTGGTTTTATAATTAATTGATCTCATGTTTGAGGTATTGAAAAATATCCCATAATTGAATTGTCCAGATCTATATGATTTACAGATTTATTATGTTTTAATGAATTTCTTTGTCTTCGTTTAAAAGTTATTTATACTGGGATCCCTAAGCCGTTAATTTTAAGATTTTTTTAAAGGCTATATGGATTGGATTTTACATGTAATATCCCATATGGTTTCTTTAAATTAATATTATTATTCTTTGAAATATGTGTGCATATTTAATTTTATATAGAGTCATTTAAATTATATTTCTTCGATGTAGTGCCAAAATTGAAAGATATTATCCAACAGAAATTATCCAACACTGGGCCACCCAAACGACATCCAGCCTGACACAATTCACCCACATGTTGGTACTATGGGATCTGCAATTTCAGCAACTTTTAAATATTTCTAGTACGTATTTTCATCGGGTAAAAGCTGCCGAAGTTTCAGATCCGATGGTACCAACATGTGAGTAGATCGTGTCAAGCTGGGTATCTTCTAGGTAGCTCAATGGTTAGAGAAATGGATCGTATAGCCCAGGTCCCATGTTCGAATCCTGGCCAAATATACTTTTCACTCTGTTTGAGAAAATTGATTCAATGTTGGCCTCCACCTACAACGAATATAGTATTTCTGGATGAAATTTAACACGTATATATAAGATAGCCGTTCATTAAAAAAAAATTCTAAAATATACACAAAATAGTTATTATCATATTCCAATGTTCTAAATTGACGCAGCTTGTCCGCAACGGGACCTTGTGCCATTAAACCATATACAACCAACCAACCAATGTTCTGAGTTTAAATTCACCATATATTTTTTTCATAAGGGTACTATAACATTTGGGTGAATTCTAATCATTATTCGATTCTGTGAATCAAACGCGTTACCTAAAAATTATGGCTGAATATTAGGGTGGGTCAAAAAATCGAAATTCTATAGATCACCTTTTAATTGTGCAAAAAAGTTGCCTTTTGTAATAATAATAATAATAATAATAATAATAATAATAATAAAGGTTTGATATCGGTTAATATTTTTAGATCGTGCATCGCAATTAAATTTCTGAAAATATTTTCAAAATTGACAATTTTTTAATTTAATGATAATTTTTTTTAAATATACAGACCTACTTATTGCGTATAAGTTACCTTTAATTATTAGAACCCATATTAAATATTTTTGCTTTATTCAAAGCAAAAATATTTAATATGGGTTAATATATTTAGGTCGCACATCGCACTCGAATTTTGGAAAAATATTATCAAAATAGACATTGTTTCATATAAATGATGAAAATTAATTTTATTTCACATCAACTTCTTATAATGTAAAATTATTGTCTTATGTGCCTAAAAACGCAAGGTAAAGAGAATTTTAAAACAAATTAATATATTTCGCTCACAGATTATTGTTTTTAAATTATGAGAAATTTTACAAAAATAGATTTTTCAATTATTTTATTTATTGAAATTTAAACAATTATATTGAAACAAAATTAAAAATACTGTTTATTAAAACATTATTGAACAGTATCAGTTGAAACAATTTTAAACAAGTTTCAACATATTGACGCAAACAGCACAGGACCAGCATTACTTTCTGGTCTATAGCTAGTTAACTGCTTGTCTTATAGGTCCTGCTTGTTAAACACTATATTTAGTCATATTCCATTTAATAAAATGTAATATCTCAATAGTGACTGTTGAAAACCCAAATGACTTCAGTACAGATAAAAAAAAATCCTAGAAATACCCAACTGTGTGCGATCAGGTTTCTGTTCTGGTGATCTTGCTGTCAGTAATCCAGGACAGATTTCTCATTCCCCATGGCTAACGACCTAAAATAGAACACCCAGAGTGTACGTATCCACAGAAAACCCTACGACTAAATTGAAACAGTTAGTTTTATTAGTCATGAAGGCATATGTGCCTGTAGGATTTGACAGTAAGCTAAATCATCCTATTATTGACCGAGGAAAGAATGTGTTCAAGACAATAACAATATATCGTTAAATTAAAAAAAAAATTGCAGAAGGTCAGAATTTCAGTTATCGAGTATGGAGTCTTTTTTACTCATCTCAAAAACCTGTTATTGGCAATGATCCCAGATGAAAGAGAACAAACACATAAGAGAGTTGCGAGTATGACACATTTGGAAAGCAATGCGACCTGTCACAGAAAGGGCGAGATTTTGCGATACCCATGTTAAATTTTAGGGCCCACGATTACTCAGAACTTATTGATTGGTCTACCTGCAAGGTTACTTCACCACTTATATTGCATGGAATCAGCTCAAAGATCAATTAGTCTTTAATTGATTCAAAAGCTCTCTCAAAATCGGAACTGAAAACCATAATACCGCTTCCGCGTCACACATAAGCAATGGTACGATGTGTGAAGCTTGTACGTAACTGAGGCTTCTGTAAAACTATGTGGCGCTAATAACAGAAATGGATATGTTAGATCAACTTTACTTTGGCGATAACTAATGTTGCAGTTTGATAATAAATCTCAGTATTCTTACCTGTAATACGAAATGAAGGTAAGAGAGAACAATAACAATTCCTTGAAATTGTTTCAATACACATTGTTTACAAATTTTCAGTAAAAGCTGTCCAAAATATTTTCAACCAATACTGTTAAAAAATGCTTTAATAGACACTATTTTAAATTTATTCAATAAAGTTGTTTAAATTTAAATAAATCAAATAATTGAAAAAAATATTTTTTAAATTTTTCATAATTTAAAAAATTTGCACGACCGAAATATAGTAAACTATACGTTTCTATGCATATAAAGGAACATTTTTACAAATTGATGTGATTTTTTTTTTCATCATTTATATGAATCATTGTCAATTTTGATAATATTTTCCTCTATTCAATGGCGATGATAGACCAGAATATGTTAACAGATTAAAAAAAAAAGTGTTATTTTTCAATTTCCGAAAGACAACTTATACGCATTATTAGAAGTAGGTCTGAATTTAAAAAAAAAGTTCATCATTAATTTCAGAAATTGCCATTTTTGATCATATTTTCCAAAACTTAAGCGCGATGGACCTTAAATATTAACCCATTTCTAATTTTTTGTTTGCGCTGTGATAGTAATTACAAAAGGCAAGTTTTCTGCACTATTAGAAGTTGATCTGAAAATTTTCTTTTTTTTTTCGACCCACCCTACTGAATATACACACTAGTTAACGCTTAAAATTAATAATATATATAAAAATTGTTCTCATTATAAAAGTTCAAATAAAAAGTATGTAGCAGTATATGATTTCCTTATTTTAAAAGTATTCGAATTGGAGTTATTTACATGCAACTTGCTTCATGATATTTATAATGATAAAACTGGTTATAAATAATTTTGCATTATAAGACTCTCCATTATGTATTTCGTTTTGTATGCGTGCATGCATATGCGTCGTGAAACTGTGTAAATCTGTGTAGAAAATATTTATTATTTTTCTGTATAACAAAACAACATTGGTTGGAAGAAACAAATAAAGTACAGTCAAACTTTGCCCCATTTGTGTCTACTTTGTTGCAACCCCAATTTTTGTTTAATAACGCTCTAGTAACAATCAAAATCGAAAAGCTCATTGTCATTCTCAATCCGCGTCATATGGGCAAATAGGATTATTACTAACTTAGTGTGGTGGTAAACTCTTTTGCATACTCAATTTTTGTGAAAATTTACATGAAAAATATGAAAAGGTTTACAAAGGTTCTATCTGAGATAGAGTTTAACCGTCATAACATGTTAATATTAATCCTATGTTGTCAGTAATGAAATGGGGATTTAGAATTTCACTGAGTTTTTTGATTTTGTTTGTCTTCCGAGCGTCAGTAAACAGAAATGAAGGTTGGAGCAAAGTAGGTTCAAATGGAGCACACTAGCACGTTTGACTGTACCATAAACTGGGATTGCTTTAATCATGGGCTTGGATCTTTATAAAAAAAATTGTCCTAAATAAGTCCAGGTTCTCCTATGTTGAGAGTACTGGTACAACTCAACAAGACTCGGTGAATCACGTTAATAATTCCAACACAGTATACCCAGCACTTATTCCCAACCTTTTTTGATTTTTTTGTGGTTTAAGTACCCCTTCCTCTTCAGGGTCAAACTTGTTCAAATAACAGTGCTGTAAAAATTGTTTATGGAAGTCATGTTCATTAAGAATTGACATATTTATAATGGTTTTTCTCATAATTTATAAAAAATCAATGAAATAATTTTGAGGGAATGTTGCATTTGAACCTCTTTTAAATGAAAACGTGGAACTTTTGCAAAGGGTTAATCTTCAAAGGTTTACGCACTATGTATAAGTAAGATTTTAAAATCTTACATCGAAAGTAAATTCTTGTTACAGAATACAGCCTAATTCTTGTTACGAAAACTACAGACAAAACTCCTGACCGATGCGAAAATAATTAACTGTAATTAAATTAAAAACGCATTTTGAATGCGCTTTTCGATGAATTACAGTTAATTATTTTTTAATTTATTGACCAAATGAAAAGATTCTAGTTCATTTTGTTCATTGTTACAACATTAATAAGTTTGAAAAAAATTGAGGTTCTATCTAAATTATTTTTGGAGAAATCGTGCGCGCAAGTTTGAAAATCATTGTTGTGAATTAAATGCATTTAAAGTTTTCACTCTCCATTCAAAAACAAAGAATGACAATTGCGTTTTACTTTATACCTTCGTCAATAATTATCGCATCTGAAAAACATTGGTACCTTTCTACTCAGAATAAAATGCACTATTTACCGACATCAAAACCTTGAAATTGAATTTTTGACCATATTAAAGGTGATCTGTCTCCTTAATATGTTTAAGGTTTGATATTGGTCTTTCTATGTGGTAGGGTCTATCATTTTTATTATTTTTAGCCGCTTCCTTTGCTAATTCGTCGGCATCCTCGTTTCCTTGGATGCCAATGTGTGCCTTAACCCAATTAATTTTAAATTTGTTGTTTGATTTTCTTATTTTGTTTTGTATGTCTGCAATTAGTTTTACTCTGTTGAATGGTTTGCTGAGTGCTAGTATTGCTGATAAGCAGTCCGAGCGAATGCTATAATCCACCCCTGTTTCGTTGCCCCATTCTGTTGCCTTTAGTATCGACAATAGTTCAGCTTGGAAGACGCTGTTATGTTTCCGAAGTGGTGTTGACCATAGTTTAATTTTTTTGTCATTTTTGTATGCTACGAAAGCCGATCCCGTAGCGCCTGATTCCAATTTTGAGCCGTCTGTATAAATTGTTACATCTGTTTTAAAAAATGGCTGAGATAGAGCAGTTTGAAATTCTTGGGTGGCTGACATTTTGAAACAAGACAGCACATTACAAAAATTTTCATTGTTGTAATAATTTTCCCAATCATACGCATAAAACTATATATTCATATCCGTTAGCGCCAAATTCTCGCCAAAATTGGCGACATTTCGCGAAATATCGCCAAATTTGGCGACCAAAATAAGTCTTCATAAATGAAGCCAATTTAGCTATTGCTCAATAATTTGGCGAATTTCTTATTCAAATTCAGTATTAACGAATCTTTTGTAAACGTTTTCTTTGCATTTTAACTTTCTGTTTGGTGTAACATTAGCTAAAATTTTAAAACGAAGATATAGGAAAGCTACCTTTTCCTCACGGTACAGGCCGGAAGGACTTTTTTTGCATAAATCCACTCCTTCGCATAACTTGAATTACCGAACTGAAATAAAAATTTAAATCAAATGCTTGTATAACACGGTAATAAAGATTATTGATGTTGAAATTCATTGAAAAATCTAAAACAAATCTCAATTTTACTTCTATACAAATATCTTGAATTTCCATATAACTATTTTGAAACATGATTGAAATGTTGAATATTAATATGTTTCGAATTTGTTCTTGCATAAATTATTTCGTTGTTCACAAGAGTTTTCTATCGGAATATTTCGAAGTAACTGGCTTATTTCGTAGACTATATACTAGTTAAGTGCTTACATCGTTATTTTCAAAGAAATAGGAGAGAAAAGCAGATAATGAGAAATTATCTTTATATTCCATTCAATTTTCAAATTAGTAGACCATTTTCAGAGTACAATGAATTTTTACGCCCACTATTCATTTTTTACGCCGACTGCTGCTTAATTAAATTACGACGTTTGTGACTAAAGCGTTTTATATGAAGATTAAGGTTTTCATGAAATGAAAAAAATATGTTACAGATAAACTTTATTAAAAAGTGAAGATGCAATAATTCATATATATATATATATATATATACAGGGTGTTCCAACGTTCGACCGACAAATTAAGAGGTATGACAGAAGGCATCAAAAGGATTAAAACTTACTTGAGAACATGGAGATGCAAACCACGTTTAGTGGGAGAAAATTGCAAAAATAGTTATAAAGGGTATGACGTCGAGTGGAAGAAACAGGGCTATGATGTCGCATCATATATTATTCAATTTTAGTAATTATTCCCCTCTCATTTTATTCCCTTTTCCAAATTTGTTCCCTTTTTCATTATTTTAACGCTCAATGTTCTAAAAAATACTTTTTCATTTTCCTTTCCCACCATTTTGTTAAATTCAGTGCAACAAATTTAATTCCGTTTATTCTAATATCCTTTTAATTCAGTTACACGAAAAATATTTCTATACTGTGCTGATAAAGTAAATGAAAACCATTACATCTACACTTTCAAATAACCAGCAAAAATATGCCCATCTGCTATCTCCTTATTTGGTCACAGAGTTCTGTTGCTAACTGATTTCTTCATACACACCCTTTTTAATTACAATGATTCCCAAGCGCATCTGAATAACTCTGGTCCAAAAATATCCAACGTACATGTCGAAGTCATAACAAATTCTAAGGTTCGCGGGTTCAAGAATGCGAAAACTTTTCCGAGCCCCATTATATTCGTTACCGCCAATATATTCGTTAGGATAATTTATGCCAAAAATGGCTCTGTTCTCTAAATTTTTAATTGTCTTTATGCTCTGTTTGGAGAAATGATCGCCATATTGTAACCTTTTGGCGAAATGAATTTTCATTCGACTTCATGTCATGATACGAGAAACAATCACTTCTCTCGTTAATCATCTTGCTTTCAACATGTAACCTTTTTCACGAATTGTGTTACCGGCCCGGGTTCCCAGCGCTGCCGTGGGCAGCCAACCTTTCCCTGTACTTGTGCAATATCTATAGAACCTGGGATTATTAAAATACCTTCAGCTACTCAAGTCTGCTTATTCTTCCAAATGTGCCTTATTTCTTCTGAATTTCTAGATTTCTTAGAAGGTAATATTGTTTTTTTTTGCCATCGAAATACTCATCGTATCAAATCCACTTTACCACGACCAAGAACTTCATATTACAAGGGCCAATAATAAGTAGAAAAAAACATTTATATGACGTCAAGCATGATTACAATGCATTGCAGTTCGACGTCAGTAAGGAGACGACGACACATGTTTTTAGAAATTGTTCGAAGATGCGGCCATGAAGGTCATTGCACAGCCGACACCGATGGACGAAGGGTTGCCGGGCGCTGTAAAACACATTCTTTTAAGAATGTGTCGTCGTCTCCTTTCAGACGATGAATTGTAATGCATTGGAGTCATGATTTACGTCAAATAAATGTTTTTTCTATTTATTATTGGCCCTTTTTGTCCACTCGACGTCACACCCTTTATATGTATTTGTGCGATTTTCTTCCACTAAACGTGGTTTGCGACCCCATCTTCCATGGTAAGTTTTCATCCCCTTGATGCCTTCTATCACCCCTCTTAATTTATCGATCGAATTTTGGAACACCCTGTATAATAAACGTTGGATACGTAATTATACAATCCTGGCCTGGACACATTTTCACTCAGTAGGATAAATTACAACTTTTTTCCCAATCAAAACCATTGTGTTAAAATAATGAAGCACAGTATAATGATTGGTAAAAGTTCAACCGCAAACTGAAACAAGAACGAAAAATCATGCGTCAAGCATAGATTATATAGCACTTTCCAACGCTTCCAAAATAATTTTACAAATCATACCGTTTAATAAGCTAAAAGATAACATCTAAGTAAACAATTTAGAAAACGCATAACATATTTAAAAACATAATTTCAGGAATTTCCAACATATACAATATTCGGAAAAATATCCGAATACTTTTATTCAGCCCTGTGTAGGATCTATAGATTTGTATATATACTACATAGGATGATAATTTTAGTTCAGTTAGGAAACGCGTAGCACAGTTTAAAATTCTCTGTCTGGAGTTTGTCAATAAACAGAAATGTGTTCGCGAACTTTTGTGCTGCCCTGTATACGATCTACAGAATTTATACACACCACGTAATAGACAAAAAGCCAGTTAAAATTAAAATCGCGTTCAATAACTTAAAACGCACTTCCAGGAATTATTGTTAACAGACAGTAGAGAATTCTTTTGCGTGTCCCTGTAAATGAATGATGACTGCTATACACACAATATTCCGTACTAAGTCATTTGTAATGCACCTTAGTGATCTATATAAATTTCAATGCGTTTAAAATAGTGAAACATTATTTAAATATACCGCAGACGATTTTTCTCCATAGACGTAATGTAACGTAATTATTTTTTCTGTCCCTGTAAAGTAACTATAAGTGCTATGCACACCCTGTTCCATATTAAGCTTCTTATAATGCACCTTAGTAATATATATAAATTACAATGCGTTTAAAATAGTGAAACATTATTTAAATAAACCGCAAATGATTTTTCCCCATAGACCGCAATGTAACGGAATTCTTTTGAGTGTCCCTGTAAAAAAACTATATGTGCTACACACTTCCGTTGAAATAGGGAACATGCTATAGATAACGACAATAACATATAAAAATTGCAGAGCAATCCGAGCATATTTACGGGAGTTAGAGCACGGACAGACGGCAGACGGCCAGACAAACCGAAGTCATAAGCACTTTTCAACTAGGTTGGAAAGTGCTAAAAAAAAAGAAAAGAACACTAAAATATTGTGTAACTGTTGAGGAACATCATTAAACAAGATAAATTATTAAATATCATCTCGAAAGCAGGTGAATACAACGTTTGTTTTGCGTGCAAAATAAAATTTTAAACATATTTAAAGAAAAAAAATTGCTTTGCACAAAATTTAAGAGTCACTACTCAACATACGTGAAAATTGGGTTCTATTGTTTTCTGCTCATTAATAAATTGTCTCAAGACAAACACTAACGACATTTTGTAATTGTTTAAAAATGCACGATATCGGACAAAACAATTTTATAAATTTCGCTAAATCTTTTGTATAAACATAACTTTCTTATGATTAATTTTCAGAAAATAATAGCAAAAAGAACGAAACTTTAATGGTAGTTTAATTAGTAGATAAAACTAATAAATTTACTAATGAGCATTTTCAAACAATACAATTATTCAGGAAAGGAAACGAATTTGGTTCCGTTGAAATTGAAAATTATTATTATGGCAGAAAGTATTTTCTCAATAACCTACTTCATTAAATTTTCAAAATTTTGCTCAGTATGCAAAATTAAAATTTTAATTACAAAAATAACTTATAATGAAATTATAATATTTATTTTATAATGAAAACTGTTACGTCCTTGTTCAGTTCAAACATGTAAATCGAAAAAATCAAATAACGCCAAAAATAAAGTTTTGTCGTTTCTACCCATCTCTGTTATATTCAACTGGTAAGTTTTGTTTGTCTCTAGTATTCATTAAAGATGTATAATTTGTTATTTATTAGTATTCAATGTGTTTAATAAAATAAGGGATTTTTTTTTATTCAAAGATATAAGAAAGACTATATGAACAAATAATATGTAAAAAAGAAAATATTTGAGGCTAGCTGGTTTTTGGTGATTATATATAATCACGAAAAAACAGCTAGTCTCAAATATTTTCTTTTTTACATATTATTTGTTCATATAGTCTTTCTTATATCTTTCAATGAAAAAAATCCCTTATTTCATTAAAAATATTGACTACTAATAAATAATAAATTATACTTTGTTTTTTTTTTACTTTTTACTTTTTCACTATTTGGACATAGTTTTTCCCAAAGGAGATTACAGCGGCTACGTAATCGAAATTTTGACATCTATGACACTGAGTTACTTATTTTGGCAGTACTGAATATTTCGATATGATCTCTAAGTTTAAAGAGTTAGATCGAAGATTCGTGTTTGGAGAGCTCATTTAGGATTAATGGAAGTAATTTCCTGTTTCTGTTACTCTTTGTTTAGGAAACTGACTAACGCTATACGTTTGTTCTTTTTACGATTATGGTTGAAATTTTTATTGTTATGCGAACACTTTCGGTTTCGAAATCGAAAGCGCGCACATTTTTAAAAACTGCAACCAAAATCCTAACGATACAAACGTACAACGTTAGATATCGACCTCGGATATCCTATGCAAAATAAAAAAAAAATTAAAAATATCAAAATGCAAGCGAGAAATTTGCAAAGAACACTTCCATAGATTTAACACTAGTTTGCGAGTGTCTTCACGTGACTTATAGTAGGTTTTTAAAACTAATTTATATTCAGAGTGACTTACTTCAATATGTATAATTTCTTAGTGCGTTTAATCTTTAATGCAAATATCAGTGTGCAGATTGGAAGTCTTTGGAATAAAATTTTCATAAAGCAGTTTGTCAAAAATTAATAAACATTACATTGAAACATATATATGTGTTACTTTCTTCAATAATTTTTTTTTTCATTATTAAAAAAGAAATTACTTTTAGGTACTTTAAATCTCAATGTTTTTAAAGTTTAAATTGAATTATCTTAAAATTCTGTTTTACGAGTTTTCATGAAATATAACTAATATTATAATAAAAACTGTATATTTTTCATATTAATGATATTTTATACTTTTGTTGCTTTATCATTTATGCTATTTTTATATTTTCTTCTTTATCGTAATTTATGTTTTGAAGATTGTTGGGTTTCTGAACGAGAATCACATCTTTACTAATTAACAAAAACATAATTTTATGAATGAATGTGAATTTCGCGTTGAAATTGCTGAAGTAGGGACACTTAGTGGGGCGAAACGCCAGTTTTCCAGCAAAAATTCTGCTAATCCTTCCATCTGTTAGGAAATTGGTTTCTGACCACTTCAATGTACCGGGTCGGAAGAATTAAAACACCCTTACTCTGACCTCCCGTTATATCAAATTACATAAACACAAACATGAAGACAAGGGGTAACAGATTACGCGAAATAAAATAGTTTCAGAAATATCGATAGATGGCGCTATACAACGGAATTATGAAAAAAAGGGGAGTTGAAATGGATGCATTATGGCGATAGCAGATTCTGTAGAGCGATGATGTCCATTTCCACCTCAGTAGAACAGTGAACACCCGTAACTGTAGCATTTGGAAAACGGAAAACTCCCGGTACTTGTAAGAGATTTCACTCCATTCAGCGAAATTACAGTTGGGTGTGGATTCGCAGCCACATTCATTCTTCGACCTTTCTTTATCGTACAGGCTATTCGCAATGACCCTGTGACATGCATTGTGACGGCCAAAAGGGTGTTCGAAACTTTTGTTGTACCCCATTTGTAAGAGCAGCAATGTCTTTACTGAATTATCTTTATGCAAGATGGAGCACCTCCACGCATTGAACTCTGTGTACAGCAGTTTCTTTGGCAGCGTTTCACTAATGGCAGAGTAATCAGTCCTGCATTTCCGACAACCTGGCTATCTTTTTCTCCGGATACGTGTAATTTTTAGCTGTATGTACACTTAAAAAATCTTGTTCAGCGAGGGCGTCAGATAAACTTGGCAGACTTGAAAGAATGTATCACTTTGCATGTGAGAAGTATCTCAGTCGACCAGTTACGATCCGCAGTTGAACATACTGGCTGCAGACTGCAGATTTTACATCTTCAAGAATGGAACCATGTTCAGCAGCATTCCCTGCGTCGATAAGGTCCTTGTCACATGAATGTTTGGTACGTTCACATAAAATGTGTTTTTGTGTCTTTTCAATATATGTCCAGTTATACAGTGCCACCTATCGGTGATTTCTAGAACTTTTTTTTCATAATCAGTTTCACCATGTCTTGAATAGTATGTGT
Source organism: Maratus michaelseni (assembly GCA_963931845.1). Taxonomy (NCBI): domain Eukaryota; kingdom Metazoa; phylum Arthropoda; class Arachnida; order Araneae; family Salticidae; genus Maratus; species Maratus michaelseni. Next base: position 43,944,536 of record OZ007592.1, on the reverse strand, counting down.
TCAAAATTTGAAGCTTATACATTGTGTAGTTCAATAAATAGAAAGTTTGGAGTGGGGGGGGGTATCTCTGCCCACCCTGTATAACGTTGAGAGGAACCGAATGAGACCATTCGCAGTTCGATACGACTCCAGTTTATGAGTTATAACTTTTCTGTAGATATTTGATAACTTAAATTCTTGATTATATCAGAGTACTAAAATATATTTTCTTACGAAATATTGCATTGTCGATTCTTATGTACTTTTACCAGCTGAATCAAATGGAACCATCCGCAGTACAATAAGATCCACAGCTATGGACTTATAACCATTTTTCTGCGCATATTTGACAACTGCAAGGAATTATGATCGGAGTGACAGAGGTGAAAATTTGGAATTCGAGCTGTACGCTTATACTTATCCGTAAAACCTTAACCCATATTCTGCCAACCACAAGTATACTCGTGGTTTTTCAATCTAAAATTACTAATTCGTACCGGAAATTTTGAAAGAAGAATTTTTATTATATGTAATCACGAAATGTCAGTAATTAAATAAAGTAAATATTGCTATTAGTATTTTCTGATACGAATTCAAATTTTCTAAATAAAATAAAATTTTAACCCGGTAGTTAACGTGCTAATTTTACATCAACACTTGTATGATCCGTAGTACTTAATTAAAAATTTATGTATATATTGAGTAAAGCAAATAAATAAATGATAAATTAATTAAAAGGTTTAAAAAAGACAAAACATTATACGTTTATGGTTGTTTGAGATTATTGTTATACTTATTTTCATATGTGGAATCAAATATGATCCGTCCCAAATTGATACGTCTAATAATTCTCAAGATAATTATGGGCCTTGTGACATGGGTATGGGTAATGACAAAAGGCAGTATGAAGGAGGCCACAAATGCAGATAATTGCAGCTGAAATAAATGTATTTGTTTCTTGAAGGTGTGTAAATGGGAAAAACTGTCACGCCCTGTTGGAAGCTAATGGAGTATTTGTTTAAAGCTTCGACTATCAATTTTACTCTAAAATGTCAATATTGTATACCTTAATTTTCCATATAGGAATGCAATATTTGAACGGGATAATTGCGCTTTCTTGTTCTCTATATAGGAAGTAAATGTCCTCAAAATTGCAAAGTTATATCTTTGAAAATAAACGTACACGAAGGGGAACGAAATTCGGCTAAAACTGACCAATTTCCATAAGTCTAATAAAGCCCACTTTTACATCCCTCTGTGACGGCGTAAAAATTTCTTTGTAAAAATTCAAGTAGTGTTTTATTCTTACCTATCAAAGAACAGAAAACCACTAGAAATTATGCTTACATTAAAAAATCACTTTTGGATATTTTCGCCAACTCAGTCCCACTGTGTGACATATATAGAGCATAAAAAAATCTTTTACAACGAGCGTCTTTTACATTATATTTTTTTTAATTTCTTGACACAATTTTTTCCGAATAAATTTCTTTGCTTTTCAGTCGCTTATAATCTGTAATTAGATAAAGCAAAAATTTCTGTACAGAAAAACTAGTGCAAAAGTTCAAGGATTTCGTGCACTTTATATGACATGTGTTGGGACGCTATGTGGTTAAATAACACATAATCTACTATAAACATACATTTTTAGAATATTTCGTGAAAAAATATTTTCGTTACTCTTATTTTAACTTATTTAATTATCATTAGTCTTATGAAAAATACCATTTCCTTAAAGGAGTATTCGAGGTTGTAATTCAATTCTAATTTCATTATGCATATTTTTCAATAATATATTTCAATATATTTTTTATTACAGAATAATTTCTTAATTAGTCTAATGTATATCTTTATACCAGTTATACTTCTTAATTAGAATCTGTCACTACAATATATATATATATATATATATATATATATATATATATATATATATATATATATATATATATATATATATATATTAAAACAAACTGCACATTGGAAATCTTGCATTAATATACTTAAAAAAAACATACATAATTAACGTAAGGAGTATTTTAAGGAATATTTTCTAAAAATCTTTTGTCAAATTCTTATTTTAAGCTCTTTAATTATCATTACTATTGCGAAAAGGAACATCTACAAAGAAGATTCTCTGTTTGTAATCCATTTGTAATTTTCCAGAAACATGTGCTTTCAGATTTTTTTCTTCCTGTTTGGCTCTAATTTGTAAGGTAAACGGAAAATGTTTCAACAAGTTTTGGAACAAAATAAACCCTTTTAAAAAGAAAAATGTATGGTAATTACATTGATCAACAAGTGATTGAGTGAATAACATTAAGATATGTTTTTAGAAAGAAAGTGTAACCACATTTCTCGTTCCGATATATTTTAAAGAGGTCAGTAGCGCTATATAATTCTTAATTATGTGGAAGTGATTAAAACTGAACATTATTTTATAAATCTATCATCCTTAACTTTGAAAATAAATAGCTCGGAAACAGTGATGGATAGAAGCATGAAACCAGTTGTATTTTATTAAATATACCGTAAGAATCTGGTACAAAAACCGCAAAATTGCAGTTAAAAATAGTGCCGATAGATGGCGCTGCTAGCAACATTACCGATCCCTATAAATCGAGCTCAGACGCCAAGAACGGCAGTCGTCGAAGATTTTGTCAATGAAACGTGATCGCTATTAGCATATAGTGAAGGAAATTCTGGAAGTGACACTGAAGGACATTTTTACCACAACAATCCTTTAACACTCGACGAGCTGGAGGAGGCTATTTGTCAAGCTTTTGTGTTGATTTCCGGTGACATGCTACAGAGAGTCACTGACAATTTCATTCATCGTTTGCGACATTTGTGTTGTGAGAAAGGTGCACATTTTGAATCGCTTTTGATGTGATACAGCCTACTTATGGCATTGCCACATGCACCGCCATATATCGGCGAAATTTGCTACTAAAATTTTGAGGTTTATGTATCAAATTTTTACGGGTTTTTTCATAAACATACCACTGGTTTTATGCTTCTGTCTATCACCGTTTCCGAGTTATTTATTTTCAAAGTTAGGGGTCCTTCGTGAAACACCCTGTATATCTTTTTATTATAAATCTCCATACACATTTCGCATAAGTTTTTTAAAACTAACAATTAAACTGCAGTAGTCAACATTGATATTGCATTATCACGAAAAAAAAAAGGCTTGTAAATATGGTTAAAAAAATCGACAAACCTTTTAATCATATGCAAATAATAAAAAAAATTAACATCTCTTATCTCTTGATTTATTTTTCAGTATGGAATTTGGTCGGATTGCGTGTGGGAACTGTGCATATAAAAGGCTTGGCAAGTTTTGAGTAATATTTTTAATGAGCGCTGTTAATGGCTTTGAACTGTTATGGTTGGATTAATGCGGTTGTTTTGAACTTTTATCTGACACGCAGATAATAAAGCATACATTGTAAAAAAAAATTAACTTAAGAAAACAGTCATTTTAACAATACTTACCTAAAGCAAACTGCGCGTTATTCAATAGTATTTATAGATAATGGGTACTTTATCGCATTATGAAGCGTTCTGTTGAGACAGAAGAGACATAAATCTAAGGTTTCTTTTCCAGATGCATAAAATATTGCAGGAGGATAATTATTTTTATAACTAGTATTACGAAATCTATGTAAAATTATGGGGTTTTTTTTGTTGTTGTTCATCTAGAACGTGGTAGAAAATACCATTGAATTATATAAATTGCGGTCAACAAGTGTTAAAAAAATGTTGTTCAGGATTTTTTTATGAAACTTGAAAAGTACCCTAAACGTATGTCTAAGCTGACGAAGGGAAACGTTCCATAAATTATTAAATCAATATTCGAAAAAAGAAAAAGAAAAAATACAGAACAGAACAGAATCTAAATTTAATTCTCATTTCGTATATTAAGTTTTGAGTAAGGCTTAAAAAACTACACGCATTGCAGCTTGTTTTGCAACTATGAAAAGGGAATATGATATTAGGAGAAATAATGTAATAATAATAATAATATTGCCCAATTTAATTAAGGCAGTTCCCAGTAATTGTTTCAGCATTGCCTTATTAATTAACCCTTTGAGGGGCGGTGGTATATATTATATACCACCTAATTTTAATCCACTTGAAAGAAGAAACTTTTAATAAACTTTTACTTTTTTAACTTTGACTGGAAAAAGTTGAAAAATTGCTTTTCCTTATTTTGAACTAAATTCTTTCGTAAATACCGGTGTGAATTCGACGTTACAGGAACACAATTGCTTGCCCCTGAAAGGGTTAAAGAGATGTAGGAACGGCTGTATCAATGACCATGGATAACGTGAACACGTTTTTAAGTATTGATGGGATAAAAGCTAATGAAATGCGACCTGCCATAGTTTACGATACCCAAAACTATACCATAATTTCAGGACAAGCGATTTCTTTTGTCCTGCAGTAAGTGTTTGTGGCATTGTTGTGGCATCTTTACTTGATTCCACCGTCCAAGTATCTCTATACACGAAATAAATCTCTAAAGATAATAATATTTTATCATAACAAACGTTCATTTTACATCATATTTAAAGAAAAACTTTATTATTCAAATTTAACGATCTGCATTAAAAGTATTAAAAGCATTTATGGATTAATAAATGACAGTTTTTTAACAATAGATTTAAGAAATTAATGATACGTAGTTTTAAAGACTCTTTTTAAAAAATACTGTATTTACTCACGAAATGTATGCCGCTGCGCATTTTTCGTAAAATTTACATTAGAAAATAAAATTCGGTAAAAAACACAGATGTGCGTAATTTTCGCATATAATCTTACTGCAAGTGTCCTGACAATTATTTTTTTTAATATTTCTGTTTGGTTCTTAGAAATTATTTCTCAACCTTTTTCCGAGATTTTTCTTTTCGGCTGCTTTCTTTACGACTACGTGCATGTGGTATTACAATAAGATATCAGTAGAACAAGTCCTGCACAATACTGGTGTAGTCTATGATGTTAAAGAAAAATAGCAAATTCATTGAACTTTTTATATTCGTATTTCACTGCTCTGCTGAAGAAAATATACAGTATACATAGTGATTTCTTGTTTACTCTAAGTGTTCCTTTGTGAAAATTGATATATATATATATATATATATATATAACTCTTATAATTTTCGCACTCCTTACTTTTGCCGCCAAAGAAATGATGGAAAAGATTGTAAAGAACACGCGAGTACATACAGCAAAAGCGATGCACAATAAGGAAATTTTTAATGTACCAATAGAAAAGAAAGATGAAATATAAACCTAAACCTAACAAAATAAATTACCAACTGATGATTATACACGATTCGTACGCCCTTTTCCACAATCTTTTAACAGAATTTTTCACCTTATTTAAAATGCAAAAAAGTATGACAAATTCTGAACATGAAAGAGTCGTCTACAATTTATGTTGTTTAAAAATGAAATAGAAAAATTCCATTAAAAAATTGTGGTATAAACGTACGAACGCTGTTATATTTAAAACAATTTTGAATATATATCAGAGTATTTGTTTCTGAAATAAATCAATGATCAAGTACAAAATTCTATTATTGTTTTTAAAAAAAATACAAAAATATTATTACATCTAATAACAGAACACATTTAACCATTTAATTAAATGTGTAGCTAGAAAAAAAAGAACTAATATGAAACAAAAGAAAACTGGAATTGTTTAAATGATATTAAATGTCTTACACAAAACCGTCGGTAATTTATTGGAAATTTTTGAAAGGAAGTGCAAAAACTTTTTAAAAACTATTAAAAATGGTACAGCTGTGATTATAGTTTTTCATACGATAGGATTTCAAAACATCAGCATGGAGAATTCAAAATATTCTGAAAAATGAGAGAAATATTTCTGATGTATTATTTCTTCCAAACTATTGATCGATTACCCGCATCTGTTTACGAAATATCAATACGTGAAAAACTTTTAAGGTAGTGGACGACGATATAAATCAATAATACACAAAGGCAGCTCAAAAAAGTATGTAGTTTTCATAAACTTTTCAAAAGTGTAAAAACACAGTTTATCTAAAAGAAATAAAAACATGAACAAAAAATCATGCGTCAAACATCGATTGTATAACCTATTTCCAACACGCCAAAATACTTAATAAGGTGATGTTTATACTTAATGTTTAATAAGGTGAAAGATGATGCGTATATAAACGATTCCTTCAAAATGTCTTCTAAGATTGACAGCTTAATACATTTATAAATACACTAGGGGGCACAGCCTCCTACTCGCTAACGCCTACTATAAACCATTTGAACATATGAAATTGACAATTTTTTTAATGGAAAAAAGTAATTGAAAACTCCGTTGAAAAGACAACTAAAAATGCATTTAGTTGGAGCTACTAATGAGCATATAAATCATTTCAATACTATGAAAAAAGGATCTTGGAAACATAATTAGTTTAAAACTTATTGCACATATAATATTGTACAGCACGGCTTAAATTCAGTTAAAAAAAAAAAAAAAAAAAAAAAAATTACGTGATATGAAGATAGTTTATCATCAATAATTGTTTAAATTTCGTTTGACATTTTACTATTCTAATTGATTATAAATTTCTGAAAAATAATTTTTTTTTACTTCATTAAGACAGCAACAGATGGCGGGAGATGCAACCTAGACAGTTGATATTTTTACTATCTCCGATTTTTCCTGTGAGTGAAATTCGTAAATAAATTCTAGTTGAGAATTCATTTGAAATTAACAATATTACTCATAATTAAAATGTAGAATCATCTCAGACGCTTTGGATTACATACATGTTATTTTATTTTTAATATTTGCTAGTTTGATTATCACTGCTCTGACACTGACCGCCATATTGGAGGCGGAGCTGGTCTATCTAACACAATCTAGTCTGCTCATTGGTCTGAGCTCTGGAAACTACGGTTGTTGCCAACAATAAGCTAGAAATTCAGCCATATTTCCGTGCCACGTAAGAGAAATATATATATATAGATTTTCAGGAATTACCAACAACATTTAGAAAAACGAATTCGTTCGTGCAGCCGTCTATATATTCTATAGTTTTGTATAAATACTACGTGCATTGCTAAATTTTAATTCTGTTAGAAAACGAATAGCACAGTTTAAAATTCCCTTTTTGGAATTTCTGTCAATAAACAGAAATGTACTAGGCATCTTTTGTGATGCCCTGTATATGTTCTATAGAATTTAAACACACCAAGTAATAGACAAAAAAGAATAGTTAAACTTAAAAACGCGTTCCGCACTGGAAGCGTTCTTCCAGCAATTATTGTTAACAGATAGTTCATACACTGAAATGTTTTGCGTGTGCCTGTAAATGAACAATGAATGCTATACACACTCTATTTTGTAGTAAGCCTCTAAATGAAATTTTCTCTGTTGTGTCTGACCCTTCTAAATTTGTTATAATGTGCCAGTTGACCGCTTAATTTTATTTCTGGGCCTGTCCCGGCCCATTTATTTTTTTCTTCTCGGCACGGCTCGTTAAAAAAGTTGTCTTTATTCTACCGGCCCGGTCCGTTTGAAAGTTTGCCAAAACTTTGCGAACATTTCGCACTGCAGTCTAATATTTTTTAGCAATATCTCGTGTTTTTTTAGATACAGGTTTAAACTTCTAAAGAAAGATTAAGGATAAAAAAATCTGCAAACAACATTAGTCAAGTCAAAATATCCTCTCATTTATTCCATCAAAGTTGCAGTAAAAACTGCCGCAGGTGGGAAAAGGCATTCGCCAGGAAAAAAAAAATATGTAAATAACAATCGTATTTTAACTGCATTAGATGATTACGTCATCCGCTTCGGGAAAAACATGGGACAAATAAAAATAAATTTATACATAGAAAATACAATTTATTCCAATATAACAAATCATATCTTTTAGGCTACGCGTGACATACCATAGCTTCGATCGATAGATCGATAGTGTGCTTTTCTACTAAACATTTCAATTTCAATTTTGATTTTGAATCATAAATATAAAATATATCTGTGCGGAGACATCACACTTCATCTTTTTTCTACTATTTTTTTATATATATAATCATTGCTGAACACGATATAATGCGGTATTTTCTTTTTCTGGCAACGTTGATTTGAGAAAAAATATGCCATTTTTCATTTATGAAAACAATGCTGAGTTAATTTTTAAATAACTGCAATTTTTACAAAAAAAAAGCTTTAATGAAATGTGAGTGTACTATGGCAGAAGCCAGTTAAAAAACCTTTCGAATGATACTTCACTCGTTGTGCGTTTTGTAAACAAGGAATATAAAACAAGGAATGTTAAGAGTAGAAATGATAGTTGAATTTCTCCCCAAAAAGTGTCTATAACTTTACAGAAAACAATTTCCTTTTGTATAAGAAATTGTTTGTTAATAGACGCCATTAAAATAATTTAATGTAAATTTGTATAAATAGAGCTTGATAATATAGCTTGCTAACAGTACATCTTATACAATGTAAAATGCATTTTATGTCAGATTTTCATTTTTAAAACTTTCCAACATATTTGAAAAGTGTTTATGAATGCGATTTGTTTGTCAGTCTGTCTGTCCGTCTGGCCTTGCTCTACTTCACATAAATATAGTCGGATTGTCATGTTATTGATATATGTCACTGAGGTTTACCATGACATGTTCAGTATTGAAAATGATGTGTATAGCCTTCATAGTTACTTGACAGGGCCACTCAAAAGAATATAATTACATTACGGTATATGGGGAAAATCGTTTGTAGCCTATTTTAATGATGTTACACCATTTGAAATGTATTGAAATTGATATACATCACTCAGGTGCATTTCAAGGTGCTTGTGCTAAGCATTTACAGGGTCACACAGAAGAAATCCGTTACAGTGCTGTCTATCAACAACAAATTCTGAACCTGTGTTTTCGATTACAGTATCCGTTTTTGAATGTAACTAATTTTTTACATATTAGTTAGTGTGTATAAATTTTATAGATCATATACAGGGCAGCACAAAAGTATTTGAGTACATTTCCACTGACGGAAATTGCTGAAAGGGAATTTTCAACTGTGTTATGCGTTTCTTAATTGAGCTAAATTTTGACGTACAAGGTAGCAAATATAAAAATATATTAAACATATACAGTGCTGTACAAAATAATTCGGATATTTTTCCAACCATGGATGGTTATTACTGAAATAGGGTTTTTAAAAGTGTTATGTGTCTTCCATATTGTTTACTTAGACCTGGGCGGGGCTAGTTGAGCTTAAGCCAAAATGTAAGCTTCCCCTCCCGGTTTGATCTTGACCTTGTTTACTTAGGTATCATCTTTCACTTTATTAAATGGTGAAGCTCTGTTACAGTGTTTTGAATGTGTTGGAAAGTGTTTCATAATCTATGCTTAACACAGGATTTCTCCCTTGTTTATAGTTACGAAATAATGCTAAAATACATTCTCAAATACTTTACTAAAATATTCTCCCTTCCTTATAAAGAAAAACTTTCTGGGTATATTGTGCGGGATAAAGTAAAAAAGTTCACTGTTTGTAAAGTTTGACTAATTTTACCTCTCTGTAGAGATGTTTTGCTCAACACGCTACCTCCGTATAATAACATTACAGAGGTAGCTCTCAATATCACTTCACTTTAGAATAAGCCAAAGCCACAGTAAATATATTGTGTCCAGTTTCCCGGCAAAAGGATTAAAACTGGATTAAAACTGGAGGTTAACCCTTTTACTTGTGTCGCTAGCCTATTGCCCTACCAAGTATAATTAGAATAATAAGAAAATAGAGAATTACACAGTTACACGTGCACTCAAAGAGAACATTAACTGAATTTAGCTTTCACATTAAACGAATCGGTTGACACAGATAGGGGATTAGAAAATTATCAGTGTTTTAGGAAAAATTTGTTATGTTAACTGTTTTTTCCTTACTGATTAGCCAAATTGCTAAGGTTAGTCAAAAGTCAGCGGGAACCCTGGTTAAATTCAGAAGTCCAAGGACTTTTCTGAACTTAGTTATGCTGCTTGCAATTATAATTGTTTCACATATTAGATGTTATGATACGATATGTTATACCGCCCCCTTTGTCCAGTCATGTTTTGCGGAATTATTCCTCACCTTTTTAGTGTGATGTAATTAACCGATGGTTCCTAATTGAAGAAGTTGTTAAAACAAAATATTTCTTTTCCAGAACTTCTTGCAGACAGAATCGAAACATGGCCTTCCGATTTTTCAAACTAGTGCGCTACTAATTACACCACTGCGGTATATTTTCCTTCTCTTCATTACCTTCTATATCATGCGGTGGTTGATGTCAATTGAAACAAAAAAATCATTTTAAACTACAGTGGCCTCTCTCTATTCTGAACACTCATGGTACCGACCAAAAATGTTCAGATTATGGGGGTGTTCATTGTAGAGGGAGATTGGGAAATGCATTACTACTATGTATTAAGTTTATAGACTTTATAGAATACTTAGTCTGGAAGCCATGCCAGTTACCGAGATAGTTGCTGACTTTAGAAAATATTAAAAAAGTTAATTAAAACAATTATATTAAAAACGTTTTACAAAACATACAATAATATATATATAGAACATTACTTGAAAACATAATCGGTGCATTACTTAAAAAAGTGAGTAATTTTAGCCTGCTTTTGCATTGTGTTTGCTCGTACAGTGTACATGTTATCTAGTTGTTTAAGAAGTGGAAACGCTTCCGGATGATGTTCAGCCGCATAGTTCAACAGGTCTTGAATCCATTAGCCATATTGCTTGAAGGTAATCGTACTTCTTGTTTTATCGGTCTTTTCTGGTTCTGCTTTTGCTTCACTATCCTCTTCCTCTTTGGCTGGTGTACAATCTATGACGTTGACCTTCTTCATTAGTTCGGTTGCCGAACTTGCCTCCTCCATCACCCGGGACATTTTCTTTAGAAAATGGATTCGGTAGAGAGCTTAGGTCTTGATTACTTCTTGATCCAGTGGTTGGAGTATAGAAGTACAGTTCGGTGGCAAGAACTTCAGGCTCACGTTGCTCAGCTGTATGTTTGTATGTGATCTAGCATTATCCAGAAAAAGAAGAATATTTCTTCCTTCTCTCTTCATCATCTCGTTAATGTCCTCCAACCATTGTGAGAAAATTGAGGATGTCATCCAGGTTTTGCGATTTAATTTATAGTGCGCAGGCAATGATGCAATCTTCACATTTTTGAATCTGGTTTTTCACTTTTTCCGATCACAAGTGGTTTGAGCTTCTCGCCTGTAAAACTGGCACAGAGCGACAGTAAGTCTTTCTTTCAACATTTTCCCGCCCACGCATTTCTTGCTTCTTTCCGGTAGGGTTTTATTTAGAAGAGCTCTAAAAAACAGGCCACTTTTGTCATCATTGAGAATGTCAGCGGCATGGAAATCCTTCCTTATGTCCGGAAGTTTTCTTTTCCACCCCTCCACAGTGTCAATATTTACATCTGCAGCTTCACCATTGATTATTTTGAATTCGATCTTATGCCGACTTTTGATGCGAGTCAACCATCCTTCTAATGCCTTGAATTCCATGATTTTCTCCTTTCCTGCAAAATCCAGAGCAATCTGATTTAGCAGTGGTCCAGTGACAGGAAGATTCTTCATTCTTATTTGGTAAAAAAACTTCCAGACGTGATTGTTTATGTTCTCATTTCTCGTTTTCTGTTCGAAAATTCTACACTTTGAGGAAAGTTTACTTGCTTCAAAAGCGGTCATATTTTTTTTTCCTTCTTGCTGAATGTGTTGACATGGCCTACTGAAATTACAAACTCCGATGCAATTTTCCTTTCACTTGCTTTTGATTTTAATTTTTGAACAACTTCGTATTTTTACTGAAGCATCATTTTTTTCCTTTTACATTTTCATACTTATTACTGACATATCTGTGTAAATGCTGTGCTTCTTTCTCTGTAACGATAGCGAAATGGCGAAAAAAATTTACCTTTACCGAGCAAAAAAGAAGAAAGAAACAGAAGCTATAATGCTGTCCAACCAGGTGTGCAGAAAAGAAACCATAATCCTTTTTTGACCACTCCTTCTAACACCTGTTGTCTCTTATCTGTCATTGGGGGTGGGCATTTCTGTTGCGTAATCTTTCTATTTTTGTCTCAGCTCGGGAGAAGGGGAATCACGTGACATGGTTTTTACATTATTTTATCTTGTATCTCTTTACATGAAATTAATTGTTTTGTTCATCTCATTTAACTTGATTATCATGAAATACTTTTTGTGAAATAGCAACAATTTCATACCTGCACTTTTTGTTTATAAAAAATATAAGAATGTTCTAGTTAGTTGAGATGTAGAACACATACGGTAAAGACAAAAACATTCTTTCGATTTTTTTCTTTTTTTTCGTTATAATAAATGTTTTTTTTTTGTTTTGTTAACTGAATATTTTATCTGAATTTTTCAAACAAATTTCAGCATCGAGTAGATCTTAAAATCTAGAAATGATTTTGTATGTTTATTTTTAAATCGAGTTCGTTGAACCCTTTTATTCTTCTGCAACAATTTCTCCGAATTTCCATGATGGGGGAATTCCGATTGCAAACACACGTTCAGTTTACGGAGAGGCGGTGTAGAATGGGGATCAAAAGTAGCGTTCATAATAGCGGGGTGTTCAGATTAGAGGATGTTCAGAATACAGAGAGTTTATCTTTTGTTAAGTCTATGGAGTTCCGCCGGGACCGTTAGAATGTGTTCATAATACCGGGGTGTTCACATTAGAGAGTGTTCAGATAGAGAGAGTCCACTGTATTAAAAAAAATCGAGACATCCTTGTAGTTTTTGTATGCAAAAATACTTACATGTTTTGTTGCGCTAAGGCCCTTCGTGGACGAATGGTTAAGACACCAGTCCCTTAATCGCTTGAGAGTGTAGGAAAAGGTGGCGGGTTCGACTCCCTCTGACTCCGTTGCACACTCTTTGTGGAGTTCCGTGTTGTGTTCTTCAGTGATGTCTACTTCCTTGTGTCTATCCCGTTGTCTTCAAGAAGATTTATGTAATTGTCAAAGTCCTGTATGTGTTTCTGTGAATTAAAAAAAATCTATCAATCATTCGACACAACAACCTTTGTAGCTATATGTCTCAAAGCTCTTTCAAATATTTGTTGCGCTTTTTAAAACTACCTAATATAAGATGTAGATATCTAAGAAAACTGAAAAAAAATTAGTCAATCGGCTTGGTAATTTGTAAATATACATGATAAAATTCATATAAAAACTACATTTTTTGCATCGAGACATTATGAAGAAGATAGCTTGAAATAATATTAAAAAGATTTCGCAAACAAAAGAAAAATAGATCAAAGAAATGAAACTTATAATAATAAGAATATATTTAGAATAAAAAATGTAAAAATAAAAATAAAAAGAATTTTTCTACGGAAACGAAAAAAATAGGAAGAGATAAGTACTTTAAAAATACAATAAAACTTATATATTGTTTGAAGGGGAAAAATTAAGAGCTGGTAATCTTCTTTGGTTATTTTTTAAGAAGAAAAAAAATCGGTAAATAGATTTCTGTGAATTTTCAAAAATGTGTTCTTTGAATTAAGTGGTCGATAAATTCGTTTTTCAAAGAAATTTGCAAGTAAATGCCTTTTATAAAGTATTAGGAATTAGCAGCAAAAAATATAAATTATTTATGTAAAATATTTTTCAGTGTTATTTTATAAATACAACAAAAGAAAAAGAAAACATTTTCAGATTTTAAGTTTTAAAATTTTCCTTCTAAATTTATGTAATGCTAGAAATACAAAGTGATCAGAGAGACCATATAAAGTTTTAAAAAATCATATAAAAAATAAAGTTACGGAAGTTTTGCTTTCACTAAAAGCGTTGAAAGTATACGGGAGTTTTACTAAACAACACACCCAGAAAAAAGTTTTGTTGAATCAACAAAAATTTGTTTGACCCAACAAAACTTTTTGTTTAAATATGGGTCAATGGAAATTTTGTTTGACAGTTGGCCATTTTTTAAAAGTAGTTTAACTTGCATATGCTTATTGCAATAAAACAAAAAAAAATAGGCTGATTGCGAAAGAAAGGAATATTTTCCATTTAGTCTAATGCAGCATAGGACGTTTTCAATAAACATAAAAAATATCAGGTTGATTGAGAACCAAATGTTCATATTCCAGTTAGCCTAATGCTGTATAGGCTCTTTGCAATAAGCCTGAAAAATATCAGGGGAAAAGGGAAACATGTACACCCGATTTTACCTCAATAAACGATCAAACATCAACATCGTCATTCTTCTGGACATACACACTTCTAATTGGCATCCAAATACCATGTGAAAGCTATAAAGAACAGTGGTATATTTACCTAAATCGATCTGTCTGGTTGGATTCATTGGGAGAAGGCAGGTGATTTTCCAATTACCCTGTCTCTTTACAAACAACCTAGACTCTTTGCAAAAAGTCGCATTTCTCAATTAGCCTACGACTATATATTTTTTTAAATTCTGAATAACTGTTTGTGTAGTATTCATAGACTGCCAACATAAACAAGGGCGTAGCATATCATTTAAAATGTTACCCGCAAAATGTAAAAAATGTTACCCTCAAAATCTATAAAACGTTACCCCCAATATGTAGAGAATATTTTGAAAAATTACTATTCGTTTCTAAACGTTTCGAATGGAGTTTACTGTATGTAAGTAATGCATTTCAGTGCATAAGTAATTTATTGAGTTAATTAGAATTTTCAGCTGAAAATAATTTGTTCTTAGTGTAATAAATACTATAAAGACCATATTATTTTGTAATACGTCGTTTGTTTATATATTAAAAAAGTACAGTGTTTACGAGCAGCCCATTTTTACATAAACAAATAAAGCAATTGAAAGTGTTGTATTATAATAATACTGCATTTTAATGCAGGGGAAAGTAGGGTAAAACCGGATACCTAACTGTTTTCCTTTGTTGACAACAGCCTAGAAAGGCGGAAAAATCGGAACACCGCACAAAAGTGTTTGAGGATATCTGCGCTATTGAAAAACCACATCTGTAGCCACATGAAAATTCTTCTCTATTTGGGAAATACGTTTTCTAGAACCATCTGAAACAGCCCCAAGTTTTAGTGGTAGGGTAAAATCGGGTATTAATGAGAAATAAATATTTTACACTTCCAGTAAATAAAAGTATTATTATAAAAATTTTTGAATCAAGGTTTAAAACATATATAAACATTTTTTAAGGTCAGTAACTTTTTTTTCAGGTTTTTAAGCAATTTTTAATGTTGCGTAATGTTATGTAATTTCGTTTACAGTTTTCACTTCTCGTATCCGCTGCACTCCTCATGTGTCCACTCTTTTCAGAATCAAATTTTAGCCACCCTTTACCACCTGATGAGTAAAGAAACAATTCATTGCAGAATTCAATGCAAAAACATGTGTACCCGATTTTGCCCCAACAGACGATCAAAAATCAACATAATCCTTCTCCTGGATAGCTGGATGTACACACTTCTATTTAGCATCCAAATATTTTGTGAAAGCTATACAAAACAGTGGTTTACTTACTTAAATCAATCCGTCAAGCTGGATTTATTTGAAAAGCAGTACAGACGGCGAAACATTAAAATTTTTAAGGTGAATTTCTTCACTGCATAGACACAGATATCAACTAATTTCTAAAACCGATGGCTAACTGCTAGAGAACGCTAAGGGATGTAGTTAAAACGGGTGCTGTCCACAGAGCAGCGAGAAAAAAGGACGCTAAGGGATGTAGTTAAGACGAGGGCTGTACACAGGGCAGCGAGAAAATATGACGTTAAGTGATGTAGTTAAGATGGGTGCTGTCCACAGGGCAGCAAGAAAAGATGACGCTAAGAGATGTAGTTAAGACGAGTGCTCTCCACAGGGCAACCAGAAAAGATGACGCTAAGGGATGCAGTTAAGACGGGTGCTGTCCACAGGGCAGCGAGAAAGCCGGGTATCCGGTTTGACCCTCCTACCCGGGTTTACTCCACAGTCCCCTACTTGTATGCCTTCAGTACTCTTAAAGGTAGACAATATTCACGTCTGAATTTTGCAAAAAAAAAATATACTAGTGCATAACTACTTTGTATTTAAATTCAAAAACTTAATACGATCTGAATAACACCTTGCTTAACATAACGATCTTGGTTAAATTAATTTTCATAAACCATTTCAGTTATATAAACTTAAAAAAAGATTAATGACAGTTTTGCTTCTAAGGACAGCAGTTTATTCTCGTTGCAGTACTTCATTTTACAGACTATTTGAACACATGTGATTAAATTTGAATTTGTTTTATACTGAGCTCAAAAGCTTTGTACAAAACATATTAAGTATTATATATCTCTATCTCGTACGGTAACTATTAAATATGAAATTCTTCAGTAACTGCATATCGAAAATAAAACAGTCGTGAGATTATTTCATATTACAAATGCATATTATCGTTTCTCTATATACAGAGGAATTCAGAGCAATATGAATTATGATATTCAAAGTTGAATGAATATTATGGAAGGATTTAAATTCTAGACTCAAAAAGTAAATCGATAACAAGATTTACATTAAAGATGAAAATTCGTATTGTTTTTTACCTTATGTTATAGACAATATATATATGTATAATTTTCCGCATTGTTTTATGTATGTATAATTTTCCGCATTGTTTTCAAATGCAATTTTTGAAAAAAAAAACCCTTATTTTTCTTAATAGTGTATATGTATATTTAAGTATAGCGATAATATTATATACAGTCATACATGCAAACGCAAAAAAGAACCTTAATTGGAAAAAATAACAACTTTTACATCAATTTGACACTTGTTCATGATTAAATGACGTAATACAACGATTATATAAACGTTATAGGCTATTTAACTTCAGCACATAATACTTCACTTGTTGTATTAGATAAAAATTTACTTCCTAATAAAGCGTATTTGCTGTAGCAAAATTTAATTAGCACATATATGCTATCCTTCTAAAATTAAAACTTGCTTAAAATAAACTGGAAAAATTCTTCTCACTGTTAATAATAAACTTTTACTGCACTTCCCGTGGACATATATCACAGGGGAACTGATATTAAAAATACACGGTGAGTATAACTTAAGCAACTGACGACAGAAGTTTATTGGCATTCCCAAATTTATGGAAAAACAAATCGCTTAAACTGTCGCTTGAGGGCTAGTTTTCAATTTGGGTAATGGAGAAAGTGATTTATGGTTTGGAGGAATGAGGTATACTAGTATAGGAGTAAGCAAAATTCGGAAATAGAAATCCCTATTTTCTCATTATTATTTACTTCTATCTATAATAGAAGAAAGTAAAGTAATCGAAATTTTTTCGACTTCCGGTTATCGACGTATTTACACGTATCAGGGGTCAGAGATCGAGAAAAACACGATTTTACAAAATATCTGTCTGTCCGTGTGTCCGCGTGTGTGTCCTTTGTGTGTCATCGGAAAGTGTATAAAGTTATACATAGAATTCAACCAAACTTCATATATATGTTTTTGGCTATGGCCAGTAGTTCTCAGCTGAATATGGATATATTGCACCGGAAGGGGTCGCTGTAATAGCGATTTTTGTGCCATGTCGCCCATTGTATCTTCGCGCTGAGATTGCACTTATACTCTAAAGCGAAAGCTGGGTTCCCGGGGCGGTCAACACTTGTCATACATTGTATCATCGAAAAGTGTATGAATTTATGCATAGAATTGAACCAGACAGTTAAGTATAAGTAATACACTATATGGCCGGCAACTTTCAATTTTGGACATTTTATCGAATATTTAAAAAATATACTTGTCAGATTCTTCTGGAATTTTAGGATTAAAAAGAACAGGTTTGTTTTCATATTTATCAATGTCGATTTGATAAGGAGGACAATTAGGGGGCTAAAAAATATTAAAGAAAAAAAGAGAATACTTTGGTTCACCCTGTAAAATAAAATGCACGAAATGATCTATCGCTACAGAATATACATAGGCAGACATTGTACAATATGTGCATTCGTTTGTGTAAGAATAGCATGTATATTAATAGAGTTATAGCGATTTTTTTAAAAATTAAAAAAAAATCTTGCGTGTTTTTTGCTTATAACATACAGGGTTTTTAACTAAATTTAACGCCAGTTTCAGAAACATTGAAAAATTGTAGTAGAAACAATATAGTGCAATTGGAATATAAATATATTAAATATTTAAGTAAATATGGGCAGTTGTATAAAATAATTTTTATCTGCGCATGCGCGAACGATAACAAGGATTTTTTTGCATAATTTAATAGTCAACTCTATCGAGCAACTTATTAAAAAAAATCAATCAAATATCGTAAAAATTTAGAGAGATATCGGCGTTAGAGTGAGCTGTTTTTTAGCTTCTCACTAAAACTCGTTGAATGATAAGGGATTTTCAACAAATTGTCATTTTTTATTTTCATACTATTTTCCAATTATTAATGATACTTTAGTTCTCTTTGAAAAACTACCCTAACGAGCTTATTCGAACTAAAAAATAATAATCAAAATCAAAGGATCCGTTCCAAAACTATTATAACCTGGTGAAATTATTATAACTATTATAATAAATATACTAACTAATTATTATAACTATTATAACCTGTCGTCCCCAAACAGCTTCGGAGCTGGAAACCCAAAAGGGAACCAGGCCCTAGGCCTAAGTCAGGATGTTCCAACCCGTACTTGCTCTACCACAACTCGAGGGGTGTGAAAACCTACAGAGGTAGTCACGGTTCCCTCTCGTAGTGAAAATATAAGGGTATAAAGGCTTTATAACTTTCTCAAGTTTGAACTTTCCACGTCCCATAGTTTACGAGAAAAAGGGCTCTGACAGACGTACAGACAGACACAGGAGTGATCTTATAATGGTTCCGTTTTTACTTTTTAAGAACGGAACCCTAAAACTTTAAATATTATGTAGGAGCTATATTAAGAAAAACACAAATCATAAAACTAAAACGGGAGGTAAACCATAGAAAAGAGTTAAGTACCGCTGAACTAGACGAAAATAATTACTAATTTTTAATTGCGCTGCAATTGTATGTGTGATTTATTTTATTAAATACTACTTTTAAATATTTCTGGCTCCAATTAATTTTTGTAAATACTGAATAATTTGAAATATACAGGCTATCGTCTTTCTTGTCCTACAGTTATATGTAGAATATAAAAAAATGTGTTCATGCTCAAACTCTAACCAGATTCTTATTTATTTATTTATTTATTTATTGTAAACAGACGTGCTAATGATTTAGAAACGATTCCATGCCATTTACTTGACTATTAAATTGATAATATTCATAGAATAAAATTCTTAACCAAAATATCTAGAGCTACCTTTCGGTTTAATAGCGTGGGTGTTTAAAAGCTCGGCTTGATTAAAAAGGAAAATACAGTGTGAAATTTCATATACTAAATAAGATGCAACATAAAGCTCTATTAAGTAAAATATAATGTAGTAAATTATATGATAAAATAGATTAAAAAATTAAATTCGTGAATATATTGAAAATTTATAAAAATTGAAGGAATTGATATATGTGAATGCAGTTCGCTGAAAAAAATATTTTTACTAAGTTACCCCCCCCCCCCACCTTCTATTTCTGACGAACAAACCATTAAAATCAGTCTTAAGTATTCTTTAAACATTCAAAACGCGAAGAAATTCCAAGGATAATTTAAAGTACCTCTTTGATAACATGTATATGTCTGGCGTACATCCAGTGTTTTGTATTATTTTGAATTGTAATGTTTTGTTAAACATGTTTTGTTTTGAAAAGAAAACGGTGAACACGAATAAAATACAAATGACAGAATTTGTATTTTAAATTAAATAAAATCTCTACGGGTTTGCACTTAAATTGTACTGATTGTTATTTTATTTGGAGTCAAAAAATAAAAGAATGGTAACATTACGCTGTAAAGAGCCATAATTTTCCAATGGATAATTAATTATTATTATTATTCTAAAATTACACTTTACATAATCTTTCGTTGCATTATAATTTTTATAATAGTTAACACTTTGCAGTTCAACCCCAAGTCTAACTCGGGATAATTTTTCTTTGCAAAATTTGCTTTTGTCACCAGTAATAAAGGAAAATAAAATTTGCCTTATTTAATTAGAGCATTTACTTAACTGTGTAATTGAAGGCATCTTCTTTTAAAAAAGTGGTGCCAACCGAATAAAATTTGTGTAAGAGTCATTAGACCGGAAAAGATTAATACAATGAAGGTGTGTACAGGTGTGTACTATTAAGCGCTTGATAAAATTTTAATTATCGTTAATGAATGTAGGTGGTATATGAAAAATGTTCTGATGTTTGTCTTCGTTATATTTGCAATTTTTTGTAAAAACTAACTTTCCAGTAGTAAGCGTTTCAATTTTAAATTATACTTAAATATATGTACACTGATTTATAAGACTAAAGGTACGCATGTTTAAATAACGCACTTGTTTTCTTACAACATCTAGGACGCCATTGTTAAAGATTTACGCCATTTGAATCAATAGATGCAAATGTACAAACTGTATATTAGCCTTTAAAAACAAAGGCACTTTGAAACAAAGGCACTTTGAGCAAAGGCACTTTAAAGTCTAAATAGCACCTTTTAATGATATCCTTCTTTAATGCAATGTGCAGTAGTAGTATAAATATAATAAACACCAACCTGATAAAAAAGACTAATTTAATTAGAATTAATATAACACAAACGGCTTGTAAAAACATAAAAAAAAAGAAAAAAATATCACGACGTACTTTATACGCCAACACCTTTTTAAAATGTAAATATCAACTCCTGATGATATCCTTCTTTAATGCCATTTCTAGTAATAATATAAAAGTAATACACATCAAATTTATTTAAAAAACTAATTTAATTTAAAAAGTCCTTCCTTGTTAGAACTTGCACGATGACGGGTTGAACATAATAAAGTCCGTCCGCCTTTACCGGAAGGAAAAGGTAGCTTTCATAGTCCATGTTTTTAAAAATTCGACTCATTTTCCTCAAACACCCGAAGCTAAATTGCTTGAAACCCGATAATAGAAGATTCAATACCGGTTTTCGTTAATACTGAATTTAAATGCGAATTTCAGATTGTTTCAAAATCTCAGCCACGCTAAAATTTCAAACTGCCATATCTCTGCCATTTTTTAGGATAAAACCAAAACAAAAATTGTTCCGGTATCCTTCTATCACGATCTAACACTTAATGGAAACAACTTTTGCAATTTATAATATTTTATACATCTGTTTTAATTTTTTAAAAAATTAAAAAAAATTAACTTTCCGCCATTTTGAAACAAGATGGCGTATGAATCTGGCCAACGAACTCGGTCGAGACCTTTGTATGTTCTGTACACATGATCAGTCACATTCATATCGGTTCATAAATACGAGAGTTACAGCATAACAAATATCAGATTGTTTCAAAATCTCAGAGAATTCCCCCTAGAATTTCAAACTGCCATATCTCAGTCATTTTTTAAGATATAATAGCAAAAACAAAATATGTTCCAGAATCCTTGTATCACGTTCTAATACTTAACAGAAACAATGTTTTCAATTTATAATTTTTTGTACATTTTTTGGATTTTTAAAAAATTTAAAATTTTTTAACTGGTTGCCATTTTGAAACATGATGGCGAATGAAGCTGGCCAACGAACTGGGTCGAGACCTTGGTATGTCCTATACACGTACTCAGTCACATCCAAATCGGTTCATAAATAAGAGAGGTACAGCATGACATATGTAATATATCTATACTAATATTATAAAGGAGTAAAGATTGTTTTTTTTTGTTGTTTGTTTGTTTGTTTGTAGGGGGTAATCTCTGGAACTATATAACCGATTTCAAAAGTGATGATGGCAAATTGATGGTGACAACCCCTGCTCCAACATAGGCTATATTTTATGTCGGTGTCACTAACCCCAAGGGGGTTGCAAGAGCGAAAAACGTTCTAAAATTGCGGGTTTTTTTATACTGAAGGAGCTAGAAATTTGAAATTTGGCATTGTAGTTATTTATAAGATGTAAATCCTCTCTAAGAACAAAAAAAAAAAAATCGAAATTTAAAAGTGTGAATTGAGCGTAAAGCGTTCTAAAAACATTCTAAATTACAATTTCTATGAAATCTCTGGAACTACCGAAGCGATTTCAAAAGTGATCGTGGTAAATTGATGGTGACAACCCCTACTCCAACATAGGCTATATTTTATGTCTGTCGACTCGTTATGAGATTTATATACCCCAGACAGCAGTAACAGATCAATATATGCTTCCAAGTTAGGATTATTAAAAAACTTCCAACTGTCACTTAACCCTCTTTTTCTTCCTATGTTACTATTTTTTAGTATGATATTCACTATTGCTGGAGGAAAAAAAAACATAATGAATGCAGAGTATTCGTCTTCAATTCTAGATGCGGCATATTTCGTTGGCTATGGAGTCATTTTCACAACATTGTCAGACTTACGCTTACCACTTGAGGCTTGTAGTTCTGATTTCCATTCGATTTTACTGTCTTTGTTAAGTAGAGTTGAGGTCAGGCTTGCCGGCTGATGAGATTCCACATTTTCTTCGTCAGCGGTTGTCAGGAATTCGTAACATTTTCAAAAACATGGTCATCAATTTCTGAAACAACCTCTTTGTCCGACGATGCTTACATCAATTCCTCGATTTTTTTATTAGTAAGGCCCCGCTTAGGTATAGTAAGTAAACTTTGGAGAGATTATTACAAAACACGTTAAAAAAAAAAAAAATCTCTGAAAAGAGCAACGTCCCTTTACAGACTTTACGAATGCGGCAAGTAAAAGGCGGGAAAGGAAACGTGTGAATCATGAGAGAAGCACAGGATATGTAGCGCCACCTATTGTGTATATTTGTTATCTATAGGGAAAATTCATATATTAAAAGGAACAAAAGCACGAATGCGTTGTTACAGCAATAATAATTGAATAACATGCAGAAAAGTACGGTACTTATATATTCTATGCACTGAAAATTTCACACGGGTGAAAAATGACCCAAACAACTGATGTGTTATAATTTTTTCTGTAAAAAATCTACAATTTCAAATAAAAAGTTATATATAACTGAGTATTTACTATGACAAGGGAAACAAAGTCACAAAATATTTTTGAAAAATTTAAAAAATATATAATAGATCTTAAAGAAATAATTGATATGGGTCACAAAAAAGACTTTAACACCCTAGGAAGGTTAAGACCGTAAAAATACACTTATCAGAAAAAAAAGGATAAACAGGAAAAAGTATTGATGAGCTCTAAAACAATGGAACTCGTATTTTAAAAGAAAAAGAAAAAATAAACATTGAAATAAGTGTTGCTTTTTCAAAATGCCTTTAAAAATAATATAAAAGTGCTTCCACCTGTATTTTTATTTTTGTCCCTTTTATCAAAAGAGTACGGTATTATCGATGCATAAATCTTCCACAAAGAAATGTCTCGTCATGAAAGTTTCGCAGAAATTTTCACGCTGATGAAACAGACCTTCCTAACATATTCTCCGAATTTTTTATATCGATCTTCTAAAGCAACACATAAAAATTTTTTAATTCAATATTTTAATCCTAATAGAAAAGTTTATATACTTTTTCAGTAGATACGAAAATAGTTTTCCTCTGTGAGTTATCCATAACGAAGATATTTTTTTAGAAATGCGAAAAATTATGCTGTTGAATTGTTCAACAATATTAAAAAAATACATGACTCCTATCTCTTAAAACTGTTACGGGATATCCTAAAATGTATTGGCCGGTTTAAAATGGAATAACAATAAACACGGTGACAGTTAATACTAATTTTGCAAAAATTGTGGAGTCATTAATTTCGTTAGTGTGCTTCCTTGATTTGGTACAAAGTGCCACCGACAGATGGTGCTATGTTGTCTCAATTTTTTGAATGCTGAAAATGACGTATAAGAATTGATCAATGTCCATACAGTTTTGACTTTCATTGTGTTTATATGTTAAAAAAAGAAAAACAAAGAGATTGATATTTTGAAATTGTTCTTATTTTCAGTATTCTTGCAGTTTCAGTAGATTTCACTGTCGGTGACATTTGCTGCTAAAAAGAAGAAAAAATACAACAAAAATCCACGTCTTTACACGTTAACCCCCTGCAAGAATAATTTTAATAACTGTTACGAGATGCTTTCTAAACAACGTAGGCCCATAGCAGGACATCTTACATGTATGATTGTTTAAGACTTTAAGCCTTATATTTAGCATATTGTAATATTGTATGCTTCAGTTCATACGCCAAACATTAGTTTGTGAAAGCTATGTTTCTTAACAAGTGGCAGATAAATCTGATCCATTTTGTTGAAACATGAAATCTAACAATATTTGTTGCATTCTTTCATATTATTAGACAACGGATAATTGCTTACATTTTTAGTTTACTTTCTTGCCTTTTTCTTGGGCTTTCACGGATTCCTGTCACATAATAACTTTTTCCGGACTGGCGCATCCCGAAAAGCAGCTCAAAACGCCAAATTTAACAGCTTTTTCTGAATATACTGCTTTGTCTTAATTTTAAAACAGGAGATGATGCTATTTGAGACCTTAATTTCTAAAAAAACCATGTGCATTTTTCGTGCATTAGTGAGAAAAAATGTTTTTGTAAAATGCGTCAGAAAGTAGCAATTTTGGTTTGGAGAACATTCTTAAGCAACTAACTTCTGACAATTAGTGTACATACAAATCTAGATGTTTTTTATTGAAAAATGCAATAGTTTTTCATTTTTGAGTTTGAGGCAAACTGTATTTAAAAGTCAATTATACTGATAAGAAACATAGTCATTTTATAGTCATTCAGAACTAAGAGAGAAAACCAATTATATAAAAGCACGTGCACATTCGCAGCTTTCGTAATGCTTTGGCTACAATCAATGCATGTCAAGGTTTGATCGTTGCCAAAAACAACGATCGTTGTTTTGAAAAAAAAAGGAATACAATTTGACAAAATAAATTTTTAATTTGCGTAATTAATATATCAATTAAATGCAATAGGAATTTTGCTTAATTCAATTTAAAAAATAAAATAATTTTCGAAA
The DNA here is from genome assembly GCA_963931845.1 of Maratus michaelseni. Taxonomy (NCBI): domain Eukaryota; kingdom Metazoa; phylum Arthropoda; class Arachnida; order Araneae; family Salticidae; genus Maratus; species Maratus michaelseni. The sequence goes on along the minus strand of OZ007592.1, from coordinate 43,919,420 downwards.
AACTTTTCTTTTTTGTAAAACAACATGCTTTATTAAGCAAATAAATGAGCAGAATGCTAAATTTCATCTTTAAAACTCAAAAAGTTCTCAAACGCAAACACACTAATTGTAATACTAGATAATAATAATGTAAATAAAATAATTTTCGAAAAACTTTTCTTTTTTGTAAAACAACATACTTTATTAAACAAATGAATGAGTAGAATGCTAAAATTCATCTTTAAAACTCATAAAGTTCTCAAACGCAAAAACACTAATTGTAATACTAAATAATAATAATGTAAATAAAATAATTTTCAAGAAAACTTTTTTTTTTTGTAAAACAACATACTTTATTAAGGAAATAAATGAGTAGAATGCTAAAATTCACCTTTAAAACTCAAAAAGTTCTCAAACGCAAACACACTAATTGTAATACTAAATAATAATAATGTAAGCAAAATAATTTTCGAATTTTTTTTCTTTTTTGTAAAACAACATACTTTATTAAGCAAACAAATGAGTAGAATGCTAAAATTCATCTTTAAAACTCAAAAAGTTCTGAAACGCAAACACACTAATTGTAACTATAATTTCTGAACATCAATAAAAGTTAAAATTTCAGTGCAAATTCACCTTGTTTAATAACTAAAAATTCATTAAGATACAACTAAATGTAAATATATTGCTTGAAGGTGCTAAAAATATACATAAAAACATTTAAAAGCACATTAAAGTTACTTTTAAAAATTCCAAAACGTTTTCAACCGAAAACCCGGTCGTCATCAGTGGAAAAACTAATTCTGTTGAGTTGAGTTGTTACATCTTTGCATTTTCTTGCTTGCCCGGAATAAACTATTTCACTTCAAGGGTTTGGAAATAAGGTGGGATGGGAAAGGTAATCATTGATGCATTAATTCATTCCAGACTGCGTGGATATCATATGATAATACATCGTTACAGACTATTTCTTTTTTAGACATTATTTCAAGAGACTCTCTTATAATTGCTTCCAGGTGATTATTTGTGCGGAATATAATTTTGGATCTATTGAAATCAACTTTTATAGATTCAGTTTGCGCTAATCTTGCTAAGGCAGTGTGGGGTCTATTTAATCTCAGATCTGCTTCATGTTCTTTTATTCTATTCGGGTTTTCGGTTGAAAACGTTTTGGAATTTTTAAAAGTAACTTTAATGTGCTTTTAAATGTTTTTATGTATATTTTTAGCACCTTCAAGCAATATATTTACATTTAGTTGTATCTTAATGAATTTTTAGTTATTTCTGAACATACTTTATTTTTTATAAAATCGCCAAAACATTGAAAAAAATATAACGGAATCCTTATATTTATCTTAATTCTCTCTTAATATTGAATCAACTATAAAAGGCATAAACTACACGCTTTCAATAATTATATATAAAATCTTTCATAGAAGTTTGTGAAGTTGCTTAGTAAAATTCAAATTTTGTGTTGTTGGATTATAAAATTTTTAAAAGAAAAACTTCAAAGGATTCAAACTCATGAATAATTTAAAAGTTAGGTATATCCAAATTTTTCCGTGTCAAACTCAATTAAAGTTATCTGTATGTGTCCTGATTATTAAATATTATATTTAAATAATGCCTCATATACTAAGAACAATTAAATTATATACCATTACATTTTTGTTACTTCTTGAATACTGTAGAAGGTTTTATTTATTTTTATTTTTTTAAATATCTACATAAAATTAATAGTTTTTGGTACTGCATTGCAAACTCTTTTATTAACACAACGATTTATTCAGAGTGTTATATACACACAAAAATATCTATTAAATGGAACTATATCTATAAAATCTTTGGGCCATTTTATTTGAAAATGTTTAATTGCCCAAAATAACGACTTTGAATAGAAAATTTAAACGCACGAGTTAATGAAACAATATTGAAATATTTTATTGATTGTTTTAGTTGGATAATTTCATAAGCTTTGGCATCATAAATGAACTGCAATTACTGAAGGCACTTCGAATACTCTCATTTGAATTACTTTTATATTTGTGTAATTATACTTGGTGATATTTAATAGCTCGGACTGACGAGTTTTAGCGAGAAATCTAAACGTAGGAACTTACGAAACAAGTTTGAAATATTTGATTGATAGTTTCATTTTCACAATTTCCTGCTAGGTAAAGGGCGCTATTATATTCCCTCGTAGTATGTTATATTAAAATTAATCAACATCAGTAAATACTCTACGATATTGAATAACGTGAATAAACTTTGGAAAATATGGAAATCCGTTTATTGAAAATTTAAAGACATAATTTAAAATATTGAAAGGGATTTGCAAATTAATTTAGTCCAAATATATATATATATATATATATATATATATGTGGCATTCCAATGCTACATTATAATTCTTCAAAAATTCCATATCTCAAATTATGTTTATCGGAATTTTAGAGCTTTGCATATTTGATAAGGCAAGAAATATGAGACTGATATAAAGTGAAAATATGTTCATTATTGTTGCCAAAATTTAAAAAAGCCTCAAAAAAAAATAATAATAATAATAACCTCAAAAGAGGATAATACGACACAGCGATAAAAAGAGATATATTTATTTCTCTACTAAATATTACAAAAACAAATCCTGCGTAATTTATACAAAAAAAAATGTAGCATTTTTGGAATTTGATAAATGAAACAATAAATATCCAGATTTATTCGCGAAGTAAGCCACGGCCGACTTCATTGCTGTGCGAGGAAGTTCTTGCTTGTTAGGTGATGCTTTGGACCAATTTCAAAACATCATATCACGTAATCTCTGCTGAAGCAATCGGCCGAGAAAACCGTCCTAGGAAGGGGGGAAGCAAATAAGAGCTTTTTCAGCAGATTGGGTCTGCAAGAGATCACGTTATCTAACGTCATGAACTCCGTCCTAAGACGAGAAAAACAAACAATAGTTTTATCGGCTGGTACTGAAATCGGCCATGAGTAGGCCATACCTTAATTTACAATTGAACTTGTGTAATACGAGCTTGGCTAAACCGAAAACATGACTATAACAGGCAATTTGCATGTTTAGAATGGTTCGTGATACAACCAATATTAAGATTTACGCGCTTTTTAAGATCTGCAAAAGCAATATCACGACAAATACGAGCAAAAGACTTGTTCATTTAAATGTTATTTTCAGCGAAAAGTAGGGAGGAACTAGGAAAGAAACCTACTTTTTATTGAACACTGTTATCTCTCTAGGATAATAGTTCTATATTACAACTGTCTGCTAAAATGTAATATTTTATCAGTTCCCCCATACAGAATTTCAACCTTCAAGTGGACCCCTGGAGCCATAGTAAAGAAAGGAGCTTAAAATCAAACTTGTATTTGTTTCTTTCTTTAATAACTGTTAAAAGGAAAACGATATGCGTAATCAATAGCTCTAAAACTGCAATGAATATTGATATCTTAGATGAGTTTTTTTTCGGAATCAGTTGCACTATTGAACGTCATCCATGTCCTTTTAAATTGCTAGTTTTTAGAATCTTTGACTTCAATACTGTAATTTTATTTAAAGAAAAGACCCTTCTAAAGAAAAGGACATTCAGAAAGGTCAGACTAAATATTTTACGTTAAATTTGTGATATTAATTTATTTTTATCGTTGTGAAAATTAGAGAATTTAATATTCGTAATTAGTTTAATTATGTGTGCATTTAAAAAAATTTGTTATCCTCACGGGTATTACGAATAACGGTTGATACGAGGACTTAAACAGGTACTTACGAAATATCCGGGGCAGGAGGTACATCGCCAAAAGTGGTTTCCAATTGCCAATCTTCTTCAAGACAATAATTTAACATTATTAAATACAAAACATTATTAAAAATGGTAAATAATATAAAACAAATAAATAAATAAATGTAATAAATGAACATTAATAAATAAATAACAAAAAACTACAAACTATAATAAATATATATATATATATAAGTTATAATAAATAAATTTTATCAGTTGTCAAAAAATACAGTAAAAAATTATATTAAAAATTGTGGTGAAAGCGTTCGAACCCTGTGTCTAATGGCTCAAATTGCTTAATTTTTGTTATGTAAAGCGTTTACCAGTGGCATTATATTTAGTACACAAAAATATGTTTGGAGACTAAAAATAAATTCATATATAGGGCTACACAAGGAGCTGTATACATTGTCGTCTATCGATCGTAATTGTTGAAAGTTCCTTTTTAGTTATTACTTACCCATCATACGTAGTATAGGGTAAGTCTTGTAATCGTTTTGAAAATCGAAATTTTTTTTTGAAGGATTTACACGTTTCAGACACTGGAGATTCCGAAAAATATATTTTTAGAAAGAAAAAATTGCCGTCCGTCTGTGTGTCTGTGTGTCTGTATGTCTGTGTGTCTGTGTGTCTGTGTGTCTGTAAATGCTCTATCTCCCGAAAAAATTGAGATAGAGACTTGCAATTTGGTATGTACTTAGTATGTAATAATGGGAAGAAGCCTATTTAATTTCAATAACCTCGATTAACCGGACTATTTTTTTCGGACTCTCGAAATATTCGTTCTGATAAAAGGTATATAAAAATTTTCGAAATTGTTTATTTTAAGAAATGAATTTAAAAGACAATAAAAAAAAACAGAAATTTTGCATAAAGCATTAAGTCGATCGGATGATTAGTTTCCGAGATATTTGGAATCTTATTTTCCACACTCTTCGATTTTTCATGACCCTGTATTTCATCCAAATTTCACTTCAAAGATATATTTTAATTGGAAATTTGACGCTTAATCAGATGCAATAAGCCGCTAGTTAATAGGATTATTATTTTTGGAGTTATAAGGATGTTTCTTTAAAGCAATTCAGTAATCGAGCCTTTAAAGTTGATGACGTCATCAAACCACGATTTTATTTGAATTGCAATGCATTTTATAAGTAGTTTACACATTTTTATTTTAATATTTTTCATTATGCATATTCATGATGGGTAAGTATTACGGTGGCCCCCAACGACTAGTTTTATGCGTTTTTTATCTTTGACTAAATTTTAGCTTAATAGGGGAAGGTCGGGTGGTATCGGAGGCTTAAGCTACTTCAAATTTTCGAAAAACAAATTACGATTAAATTGAAATATTTTCTACTCTAATGAAAACTTTAACATGTTATTTCAATACTTTAAAAACCTCATTTCTCTTAGAATAATCTTTATTTGGTTTTCTTTGGCTTCTTATGAACCTTATAAAACGTTTCTGGGGGGTTGTATCGGACATGGTGTTGTGCTTGAAAAAACATTATTTTTGAATTTAGAAACAATTTATTATTACAAGTGTATACATTATTATACAAAAATATAAACAAAATACGTAGCCATTACTTATCAGATGTAGATGAAGAAAAGGCATTTAAGTATTTGAATTATGACACTTGTGTTTTTTTTTTCTAAAAAATAAGTGTCACACTCGTAAAAAAACCCTGTTAAGCTCAAGATCAGCACAGTTTTGGATTGGCCCAACCTTTTCAAATATTGCACTGGATCTAGTCTTTTTGAAAAGTTTAATTGCAAATAATCCAATGAGGCGATTTTCTTCCCGCAATTCTTCGTCAAAGTTAAAAGACTTTCGCTAGCTTTTGCTTTGAGAAGTTTTTCCTCGGTTTTAGAATTAGTCCTAACACTCTTCTTCTGTTGTTTATTTGCTGTGGAAATTCTTTGAGTCTATCACCTAAGACGCTTTTATGTACACAATATCTTTCACTAGCTTCGTTGATTGTCATTTCATGAAGTCGGACTTTTCTATAGATTACTTCATGTGATTTTCATCCCACTTATGATGCTGTTTCTCCATCCTAGAACAGACCTGCCAAGTCTCAGTCTTTTTGGACACCAGTAATTTAGTACAGAAAATGTAGTTTTATTTAATTGGAGTATTTTGCGATTTAAAAGAACAACATTTTCTCTAAAAAATTACTGGTGTACAAAAAGCCGGCGACTTGGCAACTCTGCTAGAATAACACAGAGAAAACCGTAAAAATTTAACTTTTTAAACTTGTAAACTTTTGTCCGATACAACCCTCCTCCAACCTTTTCTCTGATACAACCCGAACGTTACATTCTGACGCTTTAAGATCATGCGTATGTAATGCGTATCATGCTTTGAATATAATGCGTATTGCCAGGTCTACAAATATTTGCTGCCTAGAGTATAAAACATAGTAACCCATACTTCTAACAAAACACTAAAAACATTGTTGTACTTTTTTTCACAACTCCAAAGTTATCATCGTGCACTAGAAAACTCTAAAAAAAAACAATAACTTACTATCACTAGCAAACGCGCAGACCACTTGGTCCAAAATGGGGAGAGTGTCTTCCTTAAAAATGTGTTATGCATTTTCATAATTGTTTACTTAAGATATCTTCTGTCACCTTGTTAAACAGAAAAGGTTCGTTACATCATTCTGGAACTGTTATAAAGTGTCTTTTAACATATGCTTAATGCATGGTTTTTGTTTCTTTTTATTTTATGTATTCAATATGTTTCAAAAAGAAACAACGCATTTTAAAAAGTTCATTTATATACATTTAATTAAATGACTAAAAGGAAAATCAATTAAAACTATTATTTCAACGCATGCACAACGTAGGAATTGGTGTTCCCTTATTCATATTACATAACAAGGAAAAATATTTTTATTAATATTCCTCTGCTGTATTTTGTAATCTCTCAAATTTTCACGAAATCAAAGGAAAAAATATGTTGAGAGGAATCTATAAATAAATTTTTAGTATTCTAATATATTTTACTTCGCAGCATATGTTACCGTATTTTAAATTTCGTTTTTGAAAGGGATGGAAATGCATGAAAAGTATGCATTTTATTATTGAAGTCTCAAAATTTTTAATTTTAAGTCTTACTGAACATACTGTACTCTTGTTTTATATTTGCTGAAATTTGAATATGCTGAATTAGCTTCAAAATTTGCTGAGATTGGAACTGAATATTAAAAGAAAAGTTATATATATCTACGTATAAAGAAAATCTTAACAATATTTTCAAATAATACTGAATGAATAAAGGAAATAAATGTTACATGTAAGATTTTTTTTATGGATATAGTTCATGCATAAATTTTATTTTATGCCATCTTTTTTATTAAATGAAACTGTGTTATTTCGTTTGAGATAAAAATGTAAAGAATGATTTTCACAAAAAGATCAAAATATAAAATGAATGTGGCCGTGATAGTTCGGTGTCCATGTTATATTTTATGCTGAATTATGTAAATTCAGTTTATTAAAATAATGTTTATCTTTTCAGTCATATTCCTGACATGAGAGTTATGTAAAAAATAATTAATATATATTATTTCTCTAATTTTTTTTTTACATTTTTATTATTTCTCTCACCTTTTTGCTGATGTAATTCGAACAAAGATTTAGTTAATTCGAGCAATGTGGTTTAAACTTACGTTCGTAAACATGTTTTTACCAATGATAAATAAAATATCGAAAATCTTACGAATAAATTCAGAAGTTCCAAACAATCTACAAATTTTCAAACCCTAAATATATTGGCAATTTTACGCATTCATAGATATTCTGGAAATATTGGCAATTATAACGACAAGAAGTGCTTGTGATTTTAAACATGACTGTTCAGAAAATATTGCTTAACAAAAATCAAAACATTTGCAACAGCCACTTCAAATCACAATTGCGAAATTTATTACAATATACAGGGTGTCCGAAAAGTCTGGAAACGTCCAAATAACTCGAGAAATATACATCGGATTGAAAAACGGAAGTATGCATGTCAATATATTTGAAAAATATATTTAGGGATATCAGAATTGACACTCCAACTCTGCCCCTCTCCGGGGGGAATAGACGCAACTTTGAAATTATAAATGATAACCTTTCTTTTTTATTGCAGATTCGGATTCTACGGGGAAAAATCATAACTTTTGTATTGAACATTTTCTTAGAAAAATCGTAGATGGCGCTGTAATAGAATCAAATGCAGTTAAAAACGTTTGTCTTCAAAAGTGTGGAAACGATCGAATAACTCGAGAAATATACATCGGCTGAAAAAACGAAAAATGCATGTTGAATAGTTTTGAAAAAATTATTTAAGGATATCAAAGTTGCCTCCAAACTCTAGCCTCCTGGGGGAAGGGGAGCAACTTTGAAATCTTAAATGATAACCCCCCCCCCTTTTTTTTTATTGCAGATTCAGATTCTACGGGAAAAAATACGCAACTTTTGTATTTAACATTTTCTTCGGAAAATCGTAGATGGCGCTGTAATCGAGTGAAATGCAATGAGAATCGTTTCCATTGAAAATTCTGGAAACGGTCGAATAACTCCAGAAATATACATTGGATTGAAAAACGGAATAATACCTGTTCAATATTTTAGAAAAATCTTTTTTAAATTTAGGGATATAAAAGTTGTCATTTTTCTAAAATATTGAACACGTATTTTTTCGTTTTTCAATCCGATATATATTTCTGGAATTATTCAAACGTTTCCAGAATTTTCAATGGAAACGATTCTCACTGAATTTTACTCGATTACAGCCGCATCTACGATTTTCCGAAGAAAATGTTCAAAACAAAAATTACGTATTTTTTCCCGGAGAACCCGAATCTGTAATAAAAAATGGGTTATTATCTAAGATTTCAAAGTTGCCTCTCTTCCTCCCCAGGGGAGAAGAGTTGGGGGGCAACTTTGATATCCCTAAATAGATTTTTCAAATATATTGAACATGCATATTTCCGTTTTCCAATACGATGTATATTTCTGGAGTTATTCGGCCGTTTCCAGACTTTTCGGCCACCCTGTATATATATATAAGAATAAAATAAAGATTAAGTTTTTAGCAGGTAAATTATCGAATCAAGCACTTCATCAATGTGGCTGCAATAATTAAAATATAGGGTGTTTATAAAGGATCTGACACATTTTGATGTTTAGTATTTCATAAAATATTGAAGATAGAGTTAACTTAATAACATTAATGGTTAGATAGATTCAAAAGGTTTTATGGCCCTTGTCAAATAATTTCCACATATGTTCCCTTCGTCGCACGGTAGTCAATTTCACGCCAGGTACGGGCAAGCATGTGGACATCCACAGCTGCTATTGCAGTTGTAATCCTCGCCTTTAGGTCATCAATGTTCGACACTTTCCTCCTATAAACGATGTTATTTACAAATCCCCAAAGGAAATAGTCCAGCGGCGTTATATCAGGTGATGTGGATGGTCAATGAATTGGGTCACTTTGCACAATTCATCTTCCTGTGACATTTTCGTCCATAGAACTGATAACGATGGTATCCCCAATGAGTGTGTGCACCATTTTGTTGCAAAAATTCCTGTGGCTGAAGCTCTTCAATTTGTGGAAATACGAAATTATCCAACAGGTCTACACTGTTAAAAATTTGCAGCAAACTGTCCAGTCATTCGACCGTTTTTATAGAAAACGGTTACATAACCGTAATTTAACTCTATTTTGACAATAATATGGTCAGAATAGAATTAAAGTACGGTTATGTACCCGTTTTTTATTAAAACGATCATATGACTGGACAGTTTGTTAAAAATTTTTAACAGTGTAGGTAAATGACAGATGTGACTGTCTTTTCAGTGAAAAAGAAAGGACCAAGAACGCGGTCGTAAAGGTAATTGTCTATGGAAACGATCACACTATAAAGAAAATATATGAGTTATTCTATGCATAAATGCCATAGGTTCGTTTATATCTTGAATATTTTATGAATTATCAAACATTAAAATGCGTCAGACCTTTTATAGACATCTTGTTATATCCTTCTAGTTCAGTTTATGTATAAGTTCCTGTCGTTTGCCTTCATTTATACTGAATTCGTCAATGACATATGTAAATAGAAATGCTTAGTTAATGAAAATCATGGTACGAAAGATATACATAACTGTTTCTTGGCAGCTTTTTGTATATTCAAAATATACATTTTTGAGACCTACAGATTAATTATGAAGGTTTTTGGGATGTGAAAATTTAATTTCTAGATCTGTTTGTTTTCAAAATAAACGTGTTTTAAAAATATTTCCATAATAAATATTGTTCTTTCATCCAAAGAATCTGAGACAAATTATTAAAACTCAAGTATTATTACAACGCATTTCAACAATATAATGTATTACTAAAATTTCTTTTATAATTACGTAGAATACACTACATATAGCATGAAACACATAGATAATCGAAATGACAGGATTTACGTGCCTTTGTAACATTAATGTTTAGTGAGAATATTAAATTTTAAGTTTATCTTAGTAGGCACTATTCACATAAATGATAGCATTAAATTTAATTAACTCCGATGTTTTAATGTTGCGCCCATGAAAATTGCAGAAGCTGCACATCATACTCATTATTAAATTAGCATGTCTATATTAGTGAGCGTTAACATTATAACTTCCATAATCCACGCTTAAAACGCAATTTTACTATAATTTTATAATATTTAAATGTATTTTGCTCATCCAATGATATATTTAGCATTATTTTTTTGCACCACTATGACATTTGATATATATTCGAAAAAGAAATATACAGGGTGTTTCTAAATGAATATCGGGGTTTTAACGCTTTGAAGTATCTATTATAAAAAACTTAAAATTATACTTAATACATAAAATGAAAGAGCAACTCAAACAGTTTTACCTACACACTTACAAGTGTTCAATGTGAACACCTTTCGTCACACGGCACACATCAAGTCGATAGCTCAGTTCTTCCCAAACGCCACTCTATGCTCATCCGATCTTGTGACGCCTTGTGATTTCTACCTGTTGGGGTTCATAAAAGAAATGAGTGTATGTGCCTCCACTACCAGATGACCTATCCAACCTAAGAAACAGGATTGAGGCAGCTGCTGCAACAATTACCCCACAAACACTAATTAACGTTTGGGAAGAACTGAGCTATCGACTTCATGTGTGCTGTGTGCTGTGTGACGAAAGGTGTTCACATTGAACACTTGTAAGCTTGTAGGTAAAACTGTTTGAGTTGCTCTTTCATTTTATGTATTAATTATAATTTTAAGTTGTATGTAATAAATACTACCAAGCGTTAAATTCCCAATATGCATTTAGTAACACCCTGTATATGTGTATGTTGCAAATATTACTCAAATTAGAATAAAAATCGTGAGAAAAAAATATTCTGAATTGTCATATTAAATTTCGCACTACCTGTTTTAATCATTGGTTAATGATATATACACTGCTTCTTTAAAAATATTACATTTTTTTATGAAAAATATTTATAATATGACAAATATATAATTTTACACAAAATCTCTATAATCATACTTTTAAAAAAAATAACATTTTATTCTAAACAAAGTTGTAAGTTTATTTAAAAAAAAATTTTAATTTCAAATCTGCGTTATATACAAAATGGAAGTTCTGGGTTGGTGTAGACGTCATCATATTTTTCTCAAAAATTTATTTATATTATGGATGAAGGTATTATGAGGCTATCTATCTAATAGTAAAGCCAAAAATATTAGGATTTTATTTTTTAACATTTAGTTATTTTATTTTTTAATTTGAATAAATATACAATTTTTTTATATTGAAAAATAGGTGTTATTTGGAACGGTTTAGTGTCATCTTTAACATTTTTTAAACATATGCCACGAAGAAGTCTATAAATCAGTAAATTTTACAACAAAACACTTTAACTTCAATTTCTGCTACTTTATATTGCTATATAACACAAAACTCGCAGTATCCCTAATTTTCCCCACTTTTCTAACACTAATTTAATCCAATAATTTTTATTGTTGATTTCTACTGCATATGTTTAAGAAATAGAAATATTCCTAGCCTTTTTATTTCTATTTCTTAAACATCTGCAATATAAATACATAATAAAAAGTCTTTTTTGCGAACTTTTCTCCTTTAAAAACAGTTAAACATCTTTTCTCATTTTTTTTTTACTTATTTTTCTAAGTAATTCTTATATTTTAATGCTTTTTTACCAATTTTTCTACTTTCTTCTTTTCCTGACAAATTTTCAGCGAGTCCCGCCTCTTCTACTGTCGTCGGTTACATTTGATTGGCAGCTTTATGCTAGCTAAATTTAATTGGCTGATTAAGTTTTCAGTCAAATCCCTTACTTTTCTTTCATATTGTAGTGCTAATGTGCTACATTTATACTTTATTTTTCCTTGATTCTCTAAGATGGGTTATACAACTACTTATATTTGTAGTTGTATACAACTGGAAATCCCATTGAAACAAAAAACTGTTTCTTGTTTCTGTTTAAGAATTCTCCACAAAACGTTTTCATTTGAAATAGTGTTGCTGCAATCTCTGGTAACATCGTCCTCCTCGCAAGAGTTTCATTATCTGTTTACAAAAACTGAACACAAGGAGGAAAGAAGAGTTTGTACAATAAAAGTGATTAAAATAAAAGTATTATTTTCTATGTGCAATTTATAAAATATTTTATTCTGCAGTTTTCATGTTATGGAAGTTATTTACAATATGTGAAAATCATTTTTAAATAATTAAAGTTATTTCTTATTGTGATTTAAAATTTTCAAAATTATAAAAACAGCAAAATTAGTGGTCAAGACCGGTGCAATTATTATACATTACATTATATGATTTATCAAACTGAAGAAATTGGAAAATTAACCTATCACAATTCTCTAACTTCGTACTACGTTACAAACTTTATCATCAGATAATTTTGTTAAAATTAATAAAACATCAGATAAACACAGATACAGTGTAGCCAGTGGGCTGCTTTTTTAGAATTCAGTTTTCTTGATTGCTCGCAGTTTTTTGAGAAAGTAAAATTCGCCTTATTAAATGCCATACTAAAAATGGCGGAAACAAAGCAAATTATATCATTAAAAAAATGCAGTCTGAATCACGCAGTCTGAATTTTGAAAAAATTAGCGCACAGGCACAGATATAATATTTATAATATAATTGAAAAAACAAATTTTCCCATAAAATCCTCAAAATTAAAAGTGTTTGACTTATTCTATTGTTGTTCCAAAGAGACATCTATTCCATAGCGAAAAAGAAGTTTTATTTGAAATGTCTGACACAAGCGAATAAAGCAATCTGAATTAAAAAAAATTAACCCACTAGCAACACTGCACCGATATAATATTTATAATGTAATTGAATATACAAAAGTTTCCTTAAAATGGCGTTTAAACATCAAAATAAAATATTATTGATTTATTCTATTGTTGTTTTAAAGTGGCATCAAGTCGATAACGAAATCGAAGTTTCATTTGAAATGATTGACACATGGGAATCAAGCAATCTGATTTTTTTTAATTACCCCACCGGCAACCCTACACAGATATAATATTTATAATATAATTGAATATACATTTTTGTTTTTTTAAATTGACGTTTAAATCCCAAAATAAAATATTATCGACTTATTCTATTGTTGTTTCAAAGTGACATCAAGTCGATAGCGAAATCGAAGTTTTATTTGAAATGTCCGACATATGCGAATTAAGCAATCTGAATTAAAAATAAACAATTTAGCGCACTGGTAACTCTGCACAACTATAATCTTTATAATGTAATTGATTATACCAATGTTTCCTTAATATGACTTTTAAACCTCAAAATAAACTATTATTGACTTATTTAATTTCAAAGTGACACCAAGTCGATAGCGAAATCGAAGTTTTATTTGTAATGTCTGACACATGCGAATCAAGCAATCTGATTTTTTTAAAAATTAGCCCACTGGAAACACTGCACAGCTATAATCTTTATAATGTAATTGAATGTACTAATGTTTCCTTAAAATGACGTGTAAACCTCAAAAAAAAAATTATTGACTTATACTATTGTTGTTTCAAAGTGACATCAAGTTGATAGCGAAATCGAAGTTTTATTTGAAATGTCCGACACATGCAAATCAAGCAATCTGAATTTTTTTTAAATTGCCCACTGGCAACACTCCACAGCTATATTCTTTATAATGTAATTGAATATACTAATGGTTCCTAAAAATGACGTTTAAACCTCAAAATAAAATATTACTGACTTATTCTATTGTTGTTTCAATGTGACATCAACTCAATAGCGAAATCGAAGTTTTATTTGAAATGTCTGAAACATGCGAATCAAGCAATCTAACTTTTTTAAAAATTAGCCCACTGGAAACACTGCACAGCTATAATCTATATAATGTAATTGATTATACAAATGTTGCCTTAAAATGACGTTTAAACATCAAAATAAAATATTGTTGACTTATTCTATTGTTGTTTCAATGTGACATCAACTCGATAGCGAAATCGAAGTTTTATTTGAAATGTCTGAAACATGCGAATCAAGCAATCTAACTTTTTTTAAAAATTAGCCCACTAGAAACACTGCACAGCTATAATCTTTATAATGTAATTAAATATACTAATGCTTCCTGAAAATTACTTTTAAATCTCAAAATAAAATATTATCGACTTATTCAATTGTTGTTTCAAAGTGACATCAAGTCGATAGCGAAATCGAAGTTTTATTTGAAATGTCTGACACATGCGAATCAAGCAATCTGATTTTTTTAAAAATTAGCCCACTGGAAACACTGCACAGCTATAATCTTTATAATGTAATTGAATGTACTAATGTTTCCTTAAAATGACGTGTAAACCTCAAAAAAAAAATTATTGACTTATACTATTGTTGTTTCAAAGTGACATCAAGTTGATAGCGAAATCGAAGTTTTATTTGAAATGTCCGACACATGCAAATCAAGCAATCTGAATTTTTTTTAAATTGCCCACTGGCAACACTCCACAGCTATATTCTTTATAATGTAATTGAATATACTAATGGTTCCTAAAAATGACGTTTAAACCTCAAAATAAAATATTACTGACTTATTCTATTGTTGTTTCAATGTGACATCAACTCAATAGCGAAATCGAAGTTTTATTTGAAATGTCTGAAACATGCGAATCAAGCAATCTAACTTTTTTAAAAATTAGCCCACTGGAAACACTGCACAGCTATAATCTATATAATGTAATTGATTATACAAATGTTGCCTTAAAATGACGTTTAAACATCAAAATAAAATATTGTTGACTTATTCTATTGTTGTTTCAATGTGACATCAACTCGATAGCGAAATCGAAGTTTTATTTGAAATGTCTGAAACATGCGAATCAAGCAATCTAACTTTTTTTAAAAATTAGCCCACTAGAAACACTGCACAGCTATAATCTTTATAATGTAATTAAATATACTAATGCTTCCTGAAAATTACTTTTAAATCTCAAAATAAAATATTATCGACTTATTCAATTGTTGTTTCAAAGTGACATCAAGTCGATAGCGAAATCGAAGTTTTATTTGAAATGTCTGACACATGCGAATCAAGCAATCTGATTTTTTTTAAAATTAGCCCACTGGAAACACTGCACAGCTATAATCTTTATAATGTAATTGAATGTACTAATGTTTCCTTAAAATGACGTGTAAACCTCAAAAAAAAAATTATTGACTTATACTATTGTTGTTTCAAAGTGACATCAAGTTGATAGCGAAATCGAAGTTTTATTTGAAATGTCCGACACATGCAAATCAAGCAATCTGATTTTTTTTTAAATTGCCCACTGGCAACACTCCACAGCTATATTCTTTATAATGTAATTGAATATACTAATGGTTCCTAAAAATGACGTTTAAACCTCAAAATAAAATATTACTGACTTATTCTATTGTTGTTTCAATGTGACATCAACTCAATAGCGAAATCGAAGTTTTATTTGAAATGTCTGAAACATGCGAATCAAGCAATCTAACTTTTTTAAAAATTAGCCCACTGGAAACACTGCACAGCTATAATCTATATAATGTAATTGATTATACAAATGTTGCCTTAAAATGACGTTTAAACATCAAAATAAAATATTGTTGACTTATTCTATTGTTGTTTCAATGTGACATCAACTCGATAGCGAAATCGAAGTTTTATTTGAAATGTCTGAAACATGCGAATCAAGCAATCTAACTTTTTTTAAAAATTAGCCCACTAGAAACACTTCACAGCTATAATCTTTATAATGTAATTAAATATACTAATGCTTCCTGAAAATTACTTTTAAATCTCAAAATAAAATATTATCGACTTATTCAATTGTTGTTTCAAAGTGACATCAAGTCGATAGCGAAATCGAAGTTTTATTTGAAATGTCTGACACATGCGAATCAAGCAATCTGATTTTTTTAAAAATTAGCCCACTGGAAACACTGCACAGCTATAATCTTTATAATGTAATTGAATGTACTAATGTTTCCTTAAAATGACGTGTAAACCTCAAAAAAAAAAATTATTGACTTATACTATTGTTGTTTCAAAGTGACATCAAGTTGATAGCGAAATCGAAGTTTTATTTGAAATGTCCGACACATGCAAATCAAGCAATCTGAATTTTTTTTAAATTGCCCACTGGCAACACTCCACAGCTATATTCTTTATAATGTAATTGAATATACTAATGGTTCCTAAAAATGACGTTTAAACCTCAAAATAAAATATTACTGACTTATTCTATTGTTGTTTCAATGTGACATCAACTCAATAGCGAAATCGAAGTTTTATTTGAAATGTCTGAAACATGCGAATCAAGCAATCTAACTTTTTTAAAAATTAGCCCACTGGAAACACTGCACAGCTATAATCTATATAATGTAATTGATTATACAAATGTTGCCTTAAAATGACGTTTAAACATCAAAATAAAATATTGTTGACTTATTCTATTGTTGTTTCAATGTGACATCAACTCGATAGCGAAATCGAAGTTTTATTTGAAATGTCTGAAACATGCGAATCAAGCAATCTAACTTTTTTTAAAAATTAGCCCACTAGAAACACTGCACAGCTATAATCTTTATAATGTAATTAAATATACTAATGCTTCCTGAAAATTACTTTTAAATCTCAAAATAAAATATTATCGACTGATTCAATTGTTGTTTCAAAGTGACATCAAGTCGATAGCGAAATCGAAGTTTTATTTGAAATGTCCGACATATGCGAATTAAGCAATCTGAATTAAAAATAAACAATTTAGCGCACTGGTAACTCTGCACAACTATAATCTTTATAATGTAATTGATTATACCAATGTTTCCTTAATATGACTTTTAAACCTCAAAATAAACTATTATTGACTTATTTAATTTCAAAGTGACACCAAGTCGATAGCGAAATCGAAGTTTTATTTGAAATGTCTGACACATGCGAATCAAGCAATCTGATTTTTTTAAAAATTAGCCCACTGGAAACACTGCACAGCTATAATCTTTATAATGTAATTGAATGTACTAATGTTTCCTTAAAATGACGTGTAAACCTCAAAAAAAAAATTATTGACTTATACTATTGTTGTTTCAAAGTGACATCAAGTTGATAGCGAAATCGAAGTTTTATTTGAAATGTCCGACACATGCAAATCAAGCAATCTGAATTTTTTTTAAATTGCCCACTGGCAACACTCCACAGTTATATTCTTTATAATGTAATTGAATATACTAATGGTTCCTAAAAATGACGTTTAAACCTCAAAATAAAATATTACTGACTTATTCTATTGTTGTTTCAATGTGACATCAACTCAATAGCGAAATCGAAGTTTTATTTGAAATGTCTGAAACATGCGAATCAAGCAATCTAACTTTTTTAAAAATTAGCCCACTGGAAACACTGCACAGCTATAATCTATATAATGTAATTGATTATACAAATGTTGCCTTAAAATGACGTTTAAACATCAAAATAAAATATTGTTGACTTATTCTATTGTTGTTTCAATGTGACATCAACTCGATAGCGAAATCGAAGTTTTATTTGAAATGTCTGAAACATGCGAATCAAGCAATCTAACTTTTTTTAAAAATTAGCCCACTAGAAACACTGCACAGCTATAATCTTTATAATGTAATTAAATATACTAATGCTTCCTGAAAATTACTTTTAAATCTCAAAATAAAATATTATCGACTTATTCAATTGTTGTTTCAAAGTGACATCAAGTCGATAGCGAAATCGAAGTTTTATTTGAAATGTCTGACACATGCGAATCAAGCAATCTGATTTTTTTAAAAATTAGCCCACTGGAAACACTGCACAGCTATAATCTTTATAATGTAATTGAATGTACTAATGTTTCCTTAAAATGACGTGTAAACCTCAAAAAAAAAATTATTGACTTATACTATTGTTGTTTCAAAGTGACATCAAGTTGATAGCGAAATCGAAGTTTTATTTGAAATGTCCGACACATGCAAATCAAGCAATCTGAATTTTTTTTAAATTGCCCACTGGCAACACTCCACAGCTATATTCTTTATAATGTAATTGAATATACTAATGGTTCCTAAAAATGACGTTTAAACCTCAAAATAAAATATTACTGACTTATTCTATTGTTGTTTCAATGTGACATCAACTCAATAGCGAAATCGAAGTTTTATTTGAAATGTCTGAAACATGCGAATCAAGCAATCTAACTTTTTTAAAAATTAGCCCACTGGAAACACTGCACAGCTATAATCTATATAATGTAATTGATTATACAAATGTTGCCTTAAAATGACGTTTAAACATCAAAATAAAATATTGTTGACTTATTCTTTTGTTGTTTCAATGTGACATCAACTCGATAGCGAAATCGAAGTTTTATTTGAAATGTCTGAAACATGCGAATCAAGCAATCTAACTTTTTTTAAAAATTAGCCCACTAGAAACACTGCACAGCTATAATCTTTATAATGTAATTAAATATACTAATGCTTCCTGAAAATTACTTTTAAATCTCAAAATAAAATATTATCGACTTATTCAATTGTTGTTTCAAAGTGACATCAAGTCGATAGCGAAATCGAAGTTTTATTTGAAATGTCTGACACATGCGAATCAAGCAATCTGATTTTTTTAAAAATTAGCCCACTGGAAACACTGCACAGCTATAATCTTTATAATGTAATTGAATGTACTAATGTTTCCTTAAAATGACGTGTAAACCTCAAAAAAAAAATTATTGACTTATACTATTGTTGTTTCAAAGTGACATCAAGTTGATAGCGAAATCGAAGTTTTATTTGAAATGTCCGACACATGCAAATCAAGCAATCTGAATTTTTTTTAAATTGCCCACTGGCAACACTCCACAGCTATATTCTTTATAATGTAATTGAATATACTAATGGTTCCTAAAAATGACGTTTAAACCTCAAAATAAAATATTACTGACTTATTCTATTGTTGTTTCAATGTGACATCAACTCAATAGCGAAATCGAAGTTTTATTTGAAATGTCTGAAACATGCGAATCAAGCAATCTAACTTTTTTAAAAATTAGCCCACTGGAAACACTGCACAGCTATAATCTATATAATGTAATTGATTATACAAATGTTGCCTTAAAATGACGTTTAAACATCAAAATAAAATATTGTTGACTTATTCTTTTGTTGTTTCAATGTGACATCAACTCGATAGCGAAATCGAAGTTTTATTTGAAATGTCTGAAACATGCGAATCAAGCAATCTAACTTTTTTTAAAAATTAGCCCACTAGAAACACTGCACAGCTATAATCTTTATAATGTAATTAAATATACTAATGCTTCCTGAAAATTACTTTTAAATCTCAAAATAAAATATTATCGACTTATTCAATTGTTGTTTCAAAGTGACATCAAGTCGATAGCGAAATCGAAGTTTTATTTGAAATGTCTGACACATGCGAATCAAGCAATCTGATTTTTTTAAAAATTAGCCCACTGGAAACACTGCACAGCTATAATCTTTATAATGTAATTGAATGTACTAACGTTTCCTTAAAATGACGTGTAAACCTCAAAAAAAAAATTATTGACTTATACTATTGTTGTTTCAAAGTGACATCAAGTTGATAGCGAAATCGAAGTTTTATTTGAAATGTCCGACACATGCAAATCAAGCAATCTGAATTTTTTTTAAATTGCCCACTGGCAACACTCCACAGCTATATTCTTTATAAAGTAATTGAATATACTAATGGTTCCTAAAAATGACGTTTAAACCTCAAAATAAAATATTACTGACTTATTCTATTGTTGTTTCAATGTGACATCAACTCAATAGCGAAATCGAAGTTTTATTTGAAATGTCTGAAACATGCGAATCAAGCAATCTAACTTTTTTAAAAATTAGCCCACTGGAAACACTGCACAGCTATAATCTATATAATGTAATTGATTATACAAATGTTGCCTTAAAATGACGTTTAAACATCAAAATAAAATATTGTTGACTTATTCTATTGTTGTTTCAATGTGACATCAACTCGATAGCGAAATCGAAGTTTTATTTGAAATGTCTGAAACATGCGAATCAAGCAATCTAACTTTTTTTAAAAATTAGCCCACTAGAAACACTGCACAGCTATAATCTTTATAATGTAATTAAATATACTAATGCTTCCTGAAAATTACTTTTAAATCTCAAAATAAAATATTATCGACTGATTCAATTGTTGTTTCAAAGTGACATCAAGTCGATAGCGAAATCGAAGTTTTATTTGAAATGTCTGACACATGCGAATCAAGCAATCTGATTTTTTTAAAAATTAGCCCACTGGAAACACTGCACAGCTATAATCTTTATAATGTAATTGAATGTACTAATGTTTCCTTAAAATGACGTGTAAACCTCAAAAAAAAAATTATTGACTTATACTATTGTTGTTTCAAAGTGACATCAAGTTGATAGCGAAATCGAAGTTTTATTTGAAATGTCCGACACATGCAAATCAAGCAATCTGAATTTTTTTTAAATTGCCCACTGGCAACACTCCACAGCTATATTCTTTATAATGTAATTGAATATACTAATGGTTCCTTAAAATGACGTTTAAACCTCAAAATAAAATATTACTGACTTATTCTATTGTTGTTTCAATGTGACATCAACTTGATAGCGAAATCGAAGTTTTATTTGAAATGTCTGACACATGCGAATCAAGCAATCTGATTTTTTTAAAAATTAGCCCACTGGAAACACTGCACAGCTATAATCTTTATAATGTAATTGAATGTACTAATGTTTCCTTAAAATGACGTGTAAATATCAAAATAAAATATTATTGACTTATACTATTGTTGTTTCAAAGTGACATCAAGTTGATAGCGAAATCGAAGTTTTATTTGAAATGTCCGACACATGCAAATCAAGCAATCTGAATTTTTTTTAAATTGCCCACTGGCAACACTCCACAGTTATATTCTTTATAATGTAATTGAATATACTAATGGTTCCTTAAAATGACGTTTAAACCTCAAAATAAAATATTACTGACTTATTCTATTGTTGTTTCAATGTGACATCAACTTGATAGCGAAATCGAAGTTTTATTTGAAATGTCTGAAACATGCGAATCAAGCAATCTAACTTTTTTTAAATTGCCCTTTTAAAATTGCCCACTGGCAACACTCCACAGCTATATTCTTTATAATGTAATTGAATATACTAATGGTTCCTTAAAATGACGTTTAAACCTCAAAATAAAATATTACTGACTTATTCTATTGTTGTTTCAATGTGACATCAACTTGATAGCGAAATCGAAGTTTTATTTGAAATGTCTGAACATGCGAATCAAGCAATCTAACTTTTTTAAAAATTAGCCCACTGGAAGTACTGCACAGCTATAATCTTTATAATGTAATTGATTATACAAATGTTGCCTTAAAATGACGTTTAAACCTCAAAATAAAATATTACTGACTTATTCTATTTTTGTTTCAATGTGACATCAACTCGATAGCGCAATCGAAGTTTTATTTGAAATGTTTGAAACATGCGAATCAAGCAATCTAACTTTTTTAAAAATTAGACCACTGGAAACACTGCACAGCTATAATCTTTATAATGTAATTAAATATACTAATGCTTCCTTAAAATGACGTGTAAACCTCAAAATAAAATATTATTGACTTATACTATTGTTGTTTCAAAGTGACATCAAGTTGATAGCGAAATCGAAGTTTTATTTGAAATGTCCGACACATGCAAATCAAGCAATCTGAATTTTTAAAAAATTGCCCACTGCCAACACTCCACAGCTATATTCTTTATAATGTAATGGAATATACTAATGGTTCCTTAAAATGACGTTTAAACTTCAAAATAAAATATTACTGACTTATTCTATTGTTGTTTCAATGTGACATCAACTCAATAGCGAAATCGAAGTTTTATTTGAAATGTCTGAAACATGTGAATCAAGCAATCTAACTTTTTTAAAAATTAGCCCACTGGAAACACTGCACAGCTATAATCTTTATATTGTTATTGATTATACAAATGTTGCCTTAAAATGACATTTAAACCTCAAAATAAAATATTATTGACTTATTCTATTGTTGTTTCAAAGTGACATCAACTCGATAGCGAAATCGAAGTTTTATTTGAAATGTCTGAAACATGCGAATCATGCAATCTAACTTTTTTAAAAATTAGCCCACTAGAAACACTGCACAGCTATAATCTTTATAATGTAATTAAATATACTAATGCTTCCTGAAAATTACTTTTAAATCTCAAAATAAAATATTATCGACTTATTCAATTGTTGTTTCAAAGTGACATCAAGTCGATAGCGAAATCGAAGTTTTATTTGAAATGTCTGACACATGCGAATCAAGCAATCTGATTTTTTTAAAAATTAGCCCACTGGAAACACTGCACAGCTATAATCTTTATAATGTAATTGAATGTACTAATGTTTCCTTAAAATGACGTGTAAACCTCAAAAAAAAAAATTATTGACTTATACTATTGTTGTTTCAAAGTGACATCAAGTTGATAGCGAAATCGAAGTTTTATTTGAAATGTATAACACATGCGTGATTAATGCATCGCATTGTTTTATACTTGTGCTATATTTACATACACTCAGGGCTTTACAAATTTAATAAAATTTGGTAGCCAGCAATAAATATTTACCCCTCCACTCCATCCCCATCATTGATTTTCAAAAACCAAGGGTTTTTTTTTATGAATTAATTCAGAAAAAATAACAAGTAGCATAGCTTAGAATTTTAGTTGCATAGTTTAAAAGGATAATATAAATTAAGTTTTACAATAAAACTTATCAGAATCTCTCTGAAAAAAAATGCTGTAAAGGCTTGATTATCCAGCATATTCGGGAAATCCTGTTTGTCGAGTTCTTTAAATATCCAGATAGTTGAGCGCTATAAAATCCATATCTGATGATGGGGACACCGATGAAATAGTGAATCAGTAAAATAATTTTTTGCATATTTTCCTGTCGAAATCAGTCAAATAATTCAGATTTTTTTAAATTTTAAAATTTGCATTTCATAAACTTACTTTTGCTAAATTAATAGAAAAAGTTTAAAATATTTTTAGTTTGAATATAATTTCTATATTTCTTAATATTTTGCAATTTTGCAACATCTATAGTGAGACATCATATAAGAATTACGAGGCGAGGAAAAAATACCATTTGGCCTCATTTCTTAGGTCAGTTTTGTACATAAAAATAGCCATATTATTTGGTCGCCAGATGAACAAACTTGGTAGCCAGTGGCGACCTGGCGACTGAATTTGTCAAGCCCTGCATTCGCTATTACAAATCTGCACCAAACTGTTCAGTTACGTTTTTATAGATAACGGTTTCTTGACCATATTATGAAGAATTCTCATTCGTCAGAACACAGAAAAAAATTAGTTACCCAACCGTTTTCTATAAAAACTGTTGAATGACTGAACAGCTTGTTGCAGAATTTTAACAGTGTGGCTTTTGATTTAAATTAATAGGATGCTTAAGAAAAATTAATTTTTCTTCGATGGTAAAATAAAATGGTCAGTTTTTTAATTATACTCAAATGCGTTTTTATATTAAATTTTAAATGCTACTTAGAAATATAGTAACAGAATCATTATGGACTTAACCTGGTCTAATAAATAGTAACATTAATATTATGCATTCTTTGAAAAACAAATCGTTCTTCATAATTATATAAGAGCTAAAAAACGAACTATAAAAATAAATAAATTCTACTTTTTAATTTTAAATGAATAAGAAAGAAAATTTATAAGTAATAGAATTAAACCTACAAACCACTAAATAATTGGTAATAAATTTAATCTGAATTTTTCATACACTTAAAATTGTTTTTGTGTCCTTTAAACACGATTTTTCTTTAATCATAAAAACAAATGCTAGTAACAATGTAACTATTTACTCCTACTATTAGAAATTGTTTTTGAGGTTTTCTAATACAGTCTTACGGGAATACTGCATACATTCTTTTCTAAACCTACTTTTAATATATCCGTTTTCTATTATTTTTGGTTAGAAGATTTTGTTTTTCTGTTACAGTCGTAGCTACTTTTCTAAAAGTCATTGTCTGTGAATTTGATGGCTTGTTGTACCTTTGTGTTAGTTTTAGTTTGATATTTAAAGATATTTTTAAAATTAACAAATTTTGGTGTTATGGGAATTGAACATTTCAATTAATAAATTTTTGCAGGAATTTTCTTGCTTCATGCGGAAAATAAATAAAATAGAAACCTTTATTCTAAATAATATAATCAACAGAAAATATAATTCCATTTATAAATTCATTTATTTCATTTATTATTTTTTTTCAAATATAAGTTCCTTTACTTTAAATAATAAGATAAAAATAATTCCTTTCTACCTCGGAAAACATGAAATCGGAATTTAAAAAAATATATTTTTTTTGCATGAATAATAATAAATGTGGTCGTGTTTTAATTTACTATGGAAATGTTTTATAATAACCGTATAAAGGAGTATAAATCATTGACATAAATTATACCTAATTTGAAGATTTTTCACGTGTTAGATACATTCAGTCTTGTCAAGTCTCCGGCTTTTTGCATACCAGTATTATCTTAGAGAAAATGTTGTTCTTTTACATCGCAGAACGTTCCGATTACTTAAAACAACATTTTCTGTCCTAAAATACTAGTGTAAAAAAAACCGGAGACTTGGTAACTCTGTACATAAATACATAAATAGATTTATTTCATCGTGAGATTTTGCTGTAAGTATGTTATTTTTTTAAAACTCGCATATTTACAATCTGTGATGATTTACTATACCTACTACAAACATTTCTTTGATTTACAATTTATAATAATGTTAGTTTAAATTACAAATAACTTCCACATTCCAAAATCAATACTTTACATTTATAACAGCTGTTGAATTGTGTTTTAGAGTGCATTTTTAGGGATAAATTTGTAATCTTGTACTTAAAATGTCATAATTTAAAATTTTAGTGTGCGATACATTAATTAATGTTGTGACAGTCAAGTATTTTTCATCGAAGAAAAATTATAAATATCCACTGAAATTTCACGTTGTGTTTAAAACAGTTATTTGAACGTCTAAGCAAAAATTAATTGCATCGCTTGACTTTTTAAAGCCGTGATTAAGTTTAGGTTAGCATTATTCATTTCTAGAATATTAAAGTCCAAATCATATAGGGGTAGCGTAGGGGTAGAAGTAGGGTTTGTGGTTGGGTGTTTGTAATATGCGTAATTAATTAAACTGAATTGGTGAAATAACCCTAAAAAGTTTATTAAATTCAACGATTATGTAAATTTTGACTTTGACTCGCAGTTTTGTGCTTTTTAAAACAACATTTTCTATTAAGTTTTGCTATTTATGTCCTTGCAAATATTTTACATGAAAATGGGATAAAAAATGAACAATAAGAAGATTTATAAAAATACATATACACGAAGAAAATGAAAAAAAGGAATAGAAACATGAAATGTTAATTTACCCTGTAAGCGTTTTGACCGTATTTTTCCGTTTCCCAAAAACAATTTAAATCGGCTCTAGACAAAAAATATTTTTAACAAAATTGTATTTTAAGATGTGTGTAAAATAAGGAGATATGAAGTGTATTTTAGAAACAAATGGGGAATGAAAATTTAAACTATTTTAAGTTTTACAAATATTTTTATGAAAATGCAGGAAAGCCCTCAGACGCTCAGAGGGTTTAAGAATTAAATATTAAATTATGTTTAATGCTTGTTTAGATCAGCTAATTCAACATCATAATACTAAAAAAATTCATTAAAATAGTGTTTTCCAAAATTTTATTTTGTTGATCCCAAGATTAACACTCAAATTCACTCGATTGATTCACTGAATCGTTTACATTTAAAAACATTATTTTCTGTTAATGTTTAATTTGTACTAATTTCACTTTACAAATATCTATACAAATACATAACTTAAAACATCATGAAAATTAAGGATGCATCGTCGAACAAAAAAACCAGGTTCGAAAATCATTTAAAAGTGGTCTCTGCAACATTCATTAAATTTTAAAGTATACCACAGAATAATTATTATCTAACAATACACAATCAAAATATAATAAAAATCTTGGAATAATTAATTAGCATAATTAAGCACTTTGTGCAAATCTTAATACATACAATGAAACGTTTAACAACGTTTTAACGCACAAATACGTGCAAACACGGCACAAAAAATCACATATAGCCGTTTCGAGGATTCTTGGATCCCCTTACTCAATGCGAAAAATAAATAAATAAATAAATAAATAGAAATATTAAAATGGGTTCAAAGAACTCCTCAGTTATAGCCCAGAGTACGGGTTTGATTGAAAAGGTCAAAGCAAGAGTTTTTATATCTTAAAGAAATGACGTATTTGACCGGAACTAACTGAAAAAAAGTCACTGCGTAGGATCTCTCCATACTAGCAAGAGAAAAGGGGCGCTGGTTATATCAATCACTAAGAAAGAAGTATTTTTATGAATATAGTAAGCTCCGCAAAAGTCTAGATCCAAAACTGAATTACATTTTTGGATAATTTTAGCCTCTGGATAATTAAATTTGTGGTTGGAATTTCAACAATGTTTTGCCATAATAGATTTCTCACATTCTCACGCCTTCTAACATAATTCGGTGTTCTTTCAGTCTAATTCTAAGAGAACGCTTCGTCTGACCAATGTAAAAGAGGCCGCACTCACAAAAAGTTCTATAAATGCACTAGGTATTATGGTCGACAATTGAATCTTTAAGATTGGAGAAAGAAACTTTATTGGTTGGAGAGGAAAAAAAGTTTGAAACACTAAACCTATTTAGAATACCAGAAATGTGTGTACTGATTTTAGGAAATACTTAATATATATAATAATAAGTTATATAATAATAATTATTATTATACAATATATATATATATATATAATATATATATATATATATATATATATATATATATATATATATATATATATATATATATATATATATATATATATATATATATATATATATATAATATTTATTATTATATTATAATAAATTATGTAAAATAGTCTGTGGAATCTCTTAAATCAGCGTTAAAATTTTGATATTGCTGATAGGGCTGGACGATATCAGAAATTTAATATCGCAATATATCAACAAGTTAATATTGATATTGCTGATATATCGCGATACTAATTAAAAGGGGAGGGGGGGAAGAACAACAGCATTAGCTATTTTAAGATAAATGATATGGTATCAACAATTTAAACACAAAACCTAGTTGAATTCAACGAATTAAAATTTTTATATATATTTGCTCATAGAACATAATTTTTATTTTTTACGTTTTTTAAAATAAAATATTTAAAAGGAAATAAACTAATTGTTTAATAACTATTTGCATTACCATTACTTACATAAAGCTTTTCTTTAAAGATAGTATATCTCCTATTCTTCTCATTTTATTCTATTAATATATATATATTTTAAGTTTCATTTTCACCACTATGATATGATTAATATATGATTAAAAAGCATAATTAATAAAATGAAATTCAAAGTTGTCCCCATAAAAATGTATAGAATTTTCGTTTAATAGAATTTATTTATTTGTTTAATAATACCAAACTTTATTTTACTTGGTTTTACAGTTTGGTGGGGGGGGGGGGGAGGCTGAGTCTGATTTCGTTTATTCTGTACACGAAATGGGCCCGGGCCAAACCATCCATACATCACGATCCTTTCGTCATATATCCTTCGTTTAATCTTGGCATAAAGAAATCAGTCCATCCTGAAAAACTTCATTTTATCAATTATCATTATCGTTTCTTATTTTTAATTTAGCAAAGGAATACCTTGGATGACTAAAAATATGAATTTAAAGAATAAAAAAAATATCGCATATTTTGAGAAACTTACGATTTACTACAAAATTTAATCATGGCAACCATGCAATTTTTGTTTCCTTTTTTTGCGTTAATTATTATCTAACATTGTTTAAATTATTTAAAGTATCTCTCATTGAAAAAAAAAGTATTCTTTGCTGAATAACTGATAGACATCCGTTCAGAAATTTAATTTACTAATAAAATCCACTAGAATAAGCAATAAGTTAAATTTAGATAATCTAGTGAAATTCAGTGTAAAAATTTTCAATGTATTTAAAGCACCTTTTTTATGAACGGGGCAACCAAAAAAGACCGAATCAATTCAATTCGATACTCATTTTAAGCTCGGATATAAATTACTTCCGACTCCAAGAAACCGCACTCTATAAATAAAGCATTATCAATACTACGCAATAATCAACGCTCATCTTTTTCGTCATGACATATCAAAAGCTCAGAGTTATCGGAATAAGTCTGGACCAATCACAGCAGCCAAACAAGGACCGCGCGATAATTGTTATTCAGTAGCGAAAGTGTTATTCAGTATTTATCTGTAACGAACAGTAGAATTTGTAGTTTTTAAAGAATGATCGTATTGGGATATATTGGAATATTCATTACTTTGATATATGATAGAGAGATAATCAGCGGAGGTAATTTTCCGTTTTCGATGAAGCAGGATAGTGAATAAATAGATGGGCAAATGAAAAAAGGATTGAAGGACATATTGGTACGGGATATTTGTCGCTGTTTATCGGGGCTCGATTTTACGGTGATCGTAAAACAAAACATGAATATTATTGTTATTGGGATATATTGGCAGAGTCAGAGTTTAAATATTGTTATTGCGATATTTAAAAAATATCAATATTTGACCGATATATTGATAAATAATCCAGCCCTAATTGCTGAAAACATTACACTCGATAGTTTCTATTTTAGTTATTTGATTTTCTGCATAGCCGGCAAATTAAAGAAATGAAAGATAACTGTTGAAGCTAATTCTCTTTTGAAAACATGCGCGATGAACTTTTTTATTTGATTGCGCTGCAAATAAATTAAGAATGTAAATGAAAAAGAAAAATAATTCACAGATATCTGGAATTAGAAATTTTACACTGAAACCGATATATTTTTGGTTCACGTTTTATCTTTCTTAATTTTGATGAATTTTAAAAAATGTATTTATTTTGTAAAAAATGAAGAAGCTTTACATTAACATACCGGCTGTTTATAATATAAGTATCTCTATTTAGAGTTGTCTGTAGCTCGAAGGAATAACCGAATGAAACCAAAAACGGTACACCTACTATTCGAGAAGGGGGAAGAAGAATGGAACAATAAAAAAATAATTGCAATAATCGCCGACAGATGGTGCTTTTGACTGTGAAATGTAATTTGTAATATTGTGAAACGTGGAGGTGTCGCAAACCTCAATCAATGACTTTATCGCATATCACGACATGTGCGAAACATCACTCCTGATGCGTTACATTCCACAGTTGAGCACGTTTTGCACCGCCTGGATTGTAAAAAAATCTGTGAAAATACAAGAGATTTTCCGTAAAATTATACGGAGAAGTTTCATTTTTCCAAAACTTCAGTACAATTTCCGTAAATGACATTAGTTCCGTTAAAGCGATTTCAAATACGTAAATATGCAGAATGTGTACCGTAAATTTAATGGATTTTTTCCGTATTTCTTTCAAAACAATACAATGTCCGTATTTCTACCAAAACAGTGCAATTTCAGTAAATGACGTTTAAAAGTTGAGTACAGAAATCGCCTTCTTTGAAATGCGAATTAAGATTGTTGTATTTACTGGAGTTCTTCTAGGATACAGGCCTGGCCCGGCTCGACCCGCTGGCCCATTCTAACTTAGGCAATGTCAATTTATTGTGAAAAGAATAGTAATATTTATATTTTTTTATGAAATAATTATAAATTTATTTTATTTATATAAATTACAGATTTTTTTTTTTTAATGTACTTTTTTTTCTTGATAGTACTTCAAAGTTATGATTTTTTCAGTATTTTTTAAAAAATTATTTTAATTTTTTTAACGTGAGGCATATTGTGTTATTTAAAAGTTTCATAACATAATATCTCTGCAAATTATAGCTATGCAAATTGTTATTAAACTAAACTGATTTGGCGTACACATTTATGAATTACGCTAAAGTTTATTATTTTATAAATTGTAATTTTTTATAAATTAAGTTTATAATTTTTTCCTTAAATTTATAAAATTAGTTAATATTTTTTCTTTACTTTTATAAAAATAAAGTTTTTAACTTTATAAAGTTTTAAATTTATTTCGTTAGTTCATATTTTTATAAATTAAACTACTTTAATTTAATTAAACCAATAAGTCCAGATTTAAACTTATCTATCCCAAGGTCATTAATTTCAAAATTTTCTCTAAAAATCAATTTTTTTTTTGTTTTAATATTTTAAAAACTATTCAGTTTAACAGAACCGTACTCAAAAGTTCTCAGCATTGCTGAAAAATTGTTTATTTACGTAAGTTTTATAAAATAAAAGATAAAAAAATTTAATTTAATAGCATGTAATAAACACGTCTGATTAAGATAAATGTTTTTTTTTTTTTTTTTTGGAATTGATAAATAGATAATCAGGAAAAATATTTTTAAAAAGTATATGTTCGGAATAAGAAAATGTTGGTACTGTTTCAAAAAGAAGCAATCATTACTCTTAATGCAATATTTTACGCATATAATACATAATGAATTAATAATTATCTGTGATAAAGCATCAAATAATGCAGCAAAATATTGAAAATTATGAAAAGAAAATATTAAAAACATTGGAACTCTTAAAAAATCCATCTACAGGTGAAACCTCAAGTTTTTGCATCATAAAAAGCGACTAAAATAAGTAACAATCTTTGAGAATGAGGTGTGACCTGTCATAGCGCAGTGGTCTAGATCGTCAATTTGGTACACGGGAGATTCCGGGTTCGATTTCGCTCATGGCATGGGTTGGTTAATTACTGTAAACTCACCTAGGAATGAAAAACTGAATCAGAAATGTATCTAACCCTTATAAAGTTGTCCTCGTGGCGTCATTTATTAATTTTTTTGGTCCTATAAATTTTATTTTAACGACATTAAAATTTCTAAAAAATACGGAAGATATCTGTTATAAAACGGAAATTTAAAAACGGACGGATATTTCAGAAATCACGGAAAATTTCCTGGAATTTACGGATTTTTTTTTTTCCGTTAAAATACAGAAATAGTACTGGTGTTTCGATTGTCAGTACAATTTCCGTTTTGCACAATGGCCATGTGAAGCCTGAACATGATCGGCACCCATGCGAAAGCGTAACCACATTCACTGTGACATTTTCCAATAAATTAAGTGTTCATCCGATTTGACGCCTCAATTCTTTGTTCTTGTATTACACATTACATTTCACACTCAGTTGCGCCATCTGTCGGTGATTATTGCAATTATTTTTTTACTTTTCCATTCTTTTTCGCCCTTCTCGAATAGTAAGTGTAACGATTTTGGTTTCATTTGGGTTATTCCTTCGAGCTACAGACAGCTCCAAATAGAGATACTTATATTATAACCGCCCTGTATATTCAGATAGTAGAATTTAGTACTTTGTGCAGATTTTATTTCCAATAATATGTGTTTTTATTTTTAAATTATTACAAGTACTGGGTATCTTTGTATATAAAGTTTCACGGAATCACAATAAATAATTATCGAATTTAACCCTTTCCGGCACAGTGGTCCCATTCCGGGCACACCTAATTTTAATTCCAAACTTGCATTCGGCACCAAGAATATTTTAATAAAATTTTGCTTCTATAATGAAATCTTAAAATAAGGAGTTCTTATTTTCTAAAAAAGTTGTTTGTAAATTCCGGTGTCAGTCAGTAATTTCGCATTTTACGAAAAGGAAAGGGTTAAGTCTGTTATAAAGTTAGTTTAAGATATTATTTAAAATTTAAAGCATAATTATTACAATATAAAAAACACGTCATACAATGATATATTAGATAATGTATGGTTAATGAATTTTTGTTGATAATACTGCTGTATATAAAGGTCGAGTCATTAAGGATAAAGAACTAAAAATATAACGATCTAAAAATACAATGTGTATGTTTCTTTAAATTTAAATTGCTACATAAATGATACATAAATTGCTACATAAAACTATTCGCTTTCGAACATAAACTTTCATTTATGATGCAGCGAAATTTTCTGCATCACTCAGTTAAGCAGACATTTAGACAAATAAATGCGCTTTATGAGAAAACTGTCTGATTTTTTTTAATGCATAAAAAAATTCTGATGTTGTTTGTCTAAATATAAATTTTACTGGCTCATAAACAAAAAAACTTAAGTTACTAGAAAGTTTGCTTTACGATAAATTTCTTTATACTTATAATTGATGAAGCATATAGTTAAAGTACAATTTTTAAGGAAATATAAATAAAATATGTCTATTTTACGTTACATTACAACTATTTGACATTAGTTGACTATTTTAGATTAGTTGACTCGTGGACAAAAAACTAATTTACTGGAAAGTTTTTCTTTAAGATGAATTTTTTTGTATTTAGAATTGATGAAACATATCGTTAAATTACAGTTTTGAACGAAAATATAAATATGTCTACTTTTTAAAAATTATTTAATAATATTGAAATAGAAAATTGTTATATACTACTGGAATAAATAAAACGCACTGTAAAAAAAAATGTCTAAATACTTAAGTGACATTTAATACAAATACGTTTTATGAAATGCAATGCTTAATTTTCCATTTTAACAAAATCAAAATGCTGAACCTGATTAGTTCAGTTTTTTAAAGCGACTACATATATATATCTTCATTATACGAGGATTATTTTTAAAGTAAGTTCCGTTTTGGAATTAAAAAAAATATATTAAACACATTCAGAAAATTTATTTTTTACAAGATTCTTCATATCTTTTTCTACTTTTCTACATAGTTTTTGTCTGTTGAACCCCTTGTCGTAACTCCTCACGAGTTTTTGTAAATCCTTCCTCATAAAATGGCGCCAAGTATGAGGAAAAACACATCTTAGCCGCCGTTTATACTCCTTTATCAGTGTTGAATCGCTCTCCGCCGAGAAACGATTTTAGGTATCGGAAGCGATGATAGTCACTTAGTGCAAGATCAGGACTGTATGGAGGGAGCCAAATTGTTCCCAGCTAAAAGATTCGATGAGAGCAGCAGTGTGTGAACTCTCACTGCGTTGGGGCCATACACCTCATAGATCTGACGATCAATGTCCGCTGCTGTGAAGTTTCTTGCTGTCTAAAATTGGATTACTGACCGCATTTCAGGATCAGCCGTATGGTGAATCGACTTTAATCATGTTTATAGCTTACTCTGAAGCAACACACTGACACCTTAATTTCACAGCGGGCGTCTGCTATAGCGTAAGGTATGTCGAGAGTCTGCGAGCATGCACTTTGCTGCAAGTGCCCAAGATTTAAATAGATATTTTGTAACGGACCATACTTCAAAAATAACGTTCATATACATATTGCATTTTAGTTTTACCTACCATGTACCATTATGTCTTTCGATAAGAAAACTATTATATGATGTTACTAAATATAATCTTTTATAATACTGTATAATACTTGCATAGAATAAATGAAATGTATTCATTTACTAGCTGATGTGCTCGGCTTTGCCCGGTCCAGTTAAAAAATAGTTCGAAACCCGGACACACTCTAAAAATCGTTGCACGAAACAGTTCCTCAGATAACCCTTTCATCTTTCGGAAATTAAATAAAGCGACGGACCCCAAAGCAGACGTAAATTCATTACCACCCCTTCAAATATCTGGGTCATTTGATTTAAAGCGAAAATTAAGAAAAGTAACCGTCTGATTACCATAAAATTTGCATCTTAGGAATCAGAAATATAAATTACATATATATTGTGAGTTTTGAATCGATACTTCCAATAGTTTTCTTAATAGTCGAGTATGAGTGAAAATGAGAATATTTAAATGTCTAGGATTACCAAATCAGTAATTTTCTACTGCGGTTTCGATAAAAATAGCCATTTTCAGCACACGTGCAGGAAATTCTCTCAGCTCCACCGCAAGAGGACGTAACCTGTTCTAAATAAACCTCTGATACGTGTCCTCTGCGGCATCGTATAGCAGGTGTACGTCGCGCGCATTGCGAAATCTTTTAGTTCCAATTTCCACCGCCAGAAGGTCGCATATTCTTTTCTAAACTAACCTCTTCCCGAAAGAAATTCCACCACGTGTACCCGCAACCTATGGCACCGTATATCAGGCGTGCTGTGAACGTGCTTCAAAGTATTTTAGTTCCAATTTCCACCGCCAGTGGACACCAAATCTGTATCTTAATTTGTTATCTATATCTTAATTACTTGATGTTATGTTCAATGAACCATTTCCTATTGAAATCGGGCCCATAGAAACCGAGAAAATAAATCTTCCCTGGAGATTAATATTCATAAATGGTGGTAACCAAGGGCTGAAAAAATTATACCTAAGTGTATTTTGTACCTAGGAGACCTGGAAAGAATGTTAGAAAAAAATTCGCTTGAATCGGACCAGTATTAAATGCAAAATCTTTTAGTTCCACTTTCCACCGCCAGAGAGTGCACAGTGTACACTGTTCTAAACAAATCTCTTTTCGAACGAAACTCCTGCACATGTCTCCGATCTCTAAGGCACCGTATAGCAGTCGCGCTGCGAACGCGTTTCAAAATATTTTAGTTCCATTTTCCGCCACAAGGGGGCACGAAATCTTTATCTTAATTAGTTATTTATATCTTAATTACTTCCTGTTAAGTTCAATGAACCATTTCCCGTTAAAATTGGGCTCATAGAAACCGAGAAAATAAATCTCACCAGGAGATTAATATTCACAAATGGTGGTAACCAAGGGCTGAAAAAATGACACATGAAATTTATTTAGTACTTGGGGACCTGGGAAGAATGTTTAAAAAGATTTCGATTGAATTGGATCAATATTAATTTTGGATATTGGATTTGATATTGGATCAATATCATATTTTGATTTGGGGGGAAAAGAGGATTTTCCATCAGAGCATTCACGCGATATTTAAATTACGACCGGGCACCCCGTCCCCCCCTCAAAATGAAACCAAGGACTTTTATCTTTAACAGTTATAATCATCTTTTGAAACAGAAACAAAATGACGCTTTTATTTTGGTTTGATATACAAATACAGTAAGTTATCGTTGCCCATTTCTGCAATCAAATAAGACGTTACTGAAATCATATATCACGCCATGTACATGAAAAAACTCTAAAAATAGCATAAAACAAATCGCGAAAAATTTAAATATTGCTTTTCGAATTCGGAATAATTCTTATTGAAAAGAGGACAAAATTTACTACATTGGGCTAAGATATTGAAATCGGATTCATTTTAATAATGTTAAGAAATCGTTACAAAACGCAAAAAACGTTAAATTCGCATTAAAAATTACATTTAAAAAGGTCTAATAAAAAAAATCCATTTCGAACAATATGATCTTCATGTAAATAAACGTTATTTCACAATAAGACGATCAGACAAATTACGGTTTTTGATATGGTCAGACATAACTATTGAGCAGACCCTTATGAGATCGTTGAAGAGTACTGGGGGTCTCTCTCGTAGTAGAAGACTAGCCGACAGGTGAGTCGGTCTAATTAACCGACAGGTATATTTAGTAATTCAAATCGTTTAGTAATTCAAATTGTTTAGTAATAGACCGACAGGTAAATTGGTCTATTACTGAATGGACTGCTACTA
This sequence comes from Maratus michaelseni, assembly GCA_963931845.1. Taxonomy (NCBI): domain Eukaryota; kingdom Metazoa; phylum Arthropoda; class Arachnida; order Araneae; family Salticidae; genus Maratus; species Maratus michaelseni. The sequence continues at coordinate 43,883,338 of OZ007592.1, read as the reverse complement.
TGTCCATAATCATGGGTATTTCAGAACAAGTGCAGAGGTTCGTGGGGTGTCATTTCGTACAACAGAGCAGCATGTTGATTCGAGATTATCTAAAATCATAAGGGACAACATCGATGTGGATAAGTTTGTTTAATGGTTCTTGTCGCACAACGCATTCCCTTCATGTGACTACGTGATGTGTCTGAGTACAGGAGTGATTGTTGATGATAAAAATAAATTGCCATCTAGCCAAAGAGCTTGGAATTGCAAGTATTAAAAGTGTCATTGGTGGTGATTTTGATTATGTGCAATTCAAAATACCCAATCTAGTAACTTCAATGAAAACCTTCACGAGTGCTGTAAAAATCTATGATGAGTAGGTATCCGTCGATCCAGAGACGATTTTTTGGTGAATTTCTGTTCACAAGAAATCAGAGGAAGAACTTAAATTTTTTTTTAATTTAAATTGGCTCCATTTCCAACTTCTTTGTTTGATAACGTTGGGATGAGGAAAACGCGAAAGTCAGTATTTTACTATTTGTTCACTCCCCTTGATGATTTAGAACAGACCATATAAGTTGTACATGTAGTTGATATGGACTTCCTACATCATCGAATGAGTTGGTAGCCAAGAGAAAAGTTCTCATCAATAATTTTCAAGTAAATTGAATATTTGAAAAACAACTATAGTAAAACTGTAAACCATTGTATTTGAGTGTTACCCAGAAGACTCGTCAGAACAGGGCGCCGAGTCTACTGAGCATTTCCGTCGAAAAAATAAATACATTGCAGTAAGTGTTGACTTTGACGAAGATATGTCACTCACAATGCAAAAAGAGCACGTCCTTGCAAATGAAGGCAATAAACGCCGTTTAATAAAAATGCTAATTGAAAAACTGGAGCAAGACAATTTTACTGTGAACCAAGCTGCCGAGGACGCATATACTACCATCGTGATGGAAGCCATTCAACTTGGTCAGCAATCAGAACTTGTCATCGTAGTGGGGGAATATATTGATCTGCTTGTCTTTTGACTGCATTTCCTCCCAACTCATTCATGATATACTTCTTGAAACCTGGGAAAGGACAGTCAGGCAATGTTTTGTATTCACCATTAATTTTCAAGTACTCGCTGATTGTGAAGAATAACATCCTGTTACTGGATACTTTAGTAACTGTGATTCTTCTTCGGGCAGGGTAAATTGAAATCTATCAAGATTTTGGAAAATCATACTCGCCTATAGGATGCTCCGACTGTCTTTAATAATCAATATACTACGTCTCAGGAAATAAGTGCTGCGTAGCATTAATTTATTTCCACCTTATACAATCCTTAGTACGACAAAGCCACTGCGCAAATTGCGATACAATATATTCGCAAAATACCTTATGATGACCCAATTTAACCTCGCTTCTCTGTCGCCAACTGAAGATGCAAACCAAACGACATTCATTCAGAGATTTTCTTCAGATTTGGAATGGAAGGGTGAGGAATCTCACTTGGTTTGGAAGTCATTCAAGCATGGTGTACTTCCAGTCACCACGAACAATGTAGCTGCACCACCAGAACTCCTAAACACTCTGTCATGCAAATCTACAAAGGGGTGCAAAAGGTGGTTTATGTTCTTGTTGGAAGAACTGGGTTAAATACTCAATAATATGTTACCACTGTAAAAGTGCGTCGTGCAGAAATACCGAGAAGGATGAAGACCCATAAACCGTATACGACGAAAAAACAGATACGGACGAGGAGGCCTTCCATTTAGAGCAGAAGGAAGAAGATTATACAGCTCAAGGTCTAGGAAATGAAGATCTTACAAGTTCGATTTCCCTGTATTTTCCTCAAGTGACTTGAGTTTATTTTATTACCATTGCTTTTATATTAATTTTTTTTAATAAATTACTTTTCTTTTATTTTCTGTTATTATTGTATTGTTCTCTACATTTTATAAAATACATAATTTTAAGTACACATACAATTCTTTCATTTTTCAATTACCTATCCTTGATATTATTCATTTCCTTGAATTTTCAAAATATGATCATTTATGCTTCTCAAAAAATAATTTGCTTACAAACAACAGAATTAAAATTTATTTGGTTACATTTAAAGTGCAACCATCTGTTGAAAAGATTGGTGAAATTCCCATATTGGTGGTGTTAAATTTTGAAGTTGTTAATTAAAAAGTACCATTCGGCAATTTATGCAGTTTTGTTATTTTCTGAACTGCATCAATATGAACTATGTCTGTTATCAATTTATGCAGTTTTGTAAGCGAAATGATTCATTTAACCGATGTTACGCAAAACACAAATTTTATGAGTTTTTTTGTTTTTTAAATTTGGAAAAAAATCCCTTTACTTATCATATCGCGCTTATTGTCCGTGAAATATCTAGTCTTTGGTACTTAATCGACGCAGAATTTTGGTGCTCTACAATTTATAAATAAGGGTTTTGTCAGTAGATTGAACGGGTTTTTTCAGTTATTTGCGAAATACTGAAAAACGTCCAAAGATTTTGAGGTTTTTATGGTACCACGTCTAAAGCTCACAAGGGAAAATGAGACAAACTTCAAATCCCTTCATTTGGATGTAAAGCAAAGTCATTAAAAGGATTTTCAGCTTTCCGCGAATTATATGTTAGTAAAATCCTATTTTTTACTGTCCTATTAGCATTTTCGTCGTAGTTTTATTCTGGGGACACTTTTATTTTCCTAACCAACCAACCGTTTTCTGAAATTGAAATTGAAAGTTAAGAAAAGCGGAACTTAAAAACTGTCGGAATTTTTTATAGAGAAACTGCAACGTTTTTATATTTATTTTTTAAAGATAAAAAAAATGCAAAATTAGACTTCAACCTCATATATATCCTATGCAAAAAGAATCATTTAAACATATTGAAATACAAAAGAAATAGAAAGAACTTTTCCATTGTGTGAAATTAACCTGCGATTTTTTTATGATGATTATGTCGGGATTTATAGGGGAATCACGCATACGAAAACATAAGAATTCAATGTATATACTTTCCGATATATATTTCTACTTTGAACTTACGGAAGCATAATGCCTTGTGTTACTGGACAATATTTCTTAATTAAAAAAAATATTCTTATTGATGTAAGAATTTTATTTTAGAATAAGAAGTTTATTATTTCGTCTATGTACATAAAAACAAAGTATTGTAATCGCAAAAAGGTTTCGACTTCCGTTTTAGTACTTTGTACCTCTGAAGTACCTTTTTAGTACTTTGTACCTTTATACCATATTCTAAATTTTTAACGGTTGGTTAAATTCTTCGAGAGTTAGAACACGTGAAGGAAAAATAAACAGACCAAAGAAAATATACTTTTTTTATTCCAATATTATTGGAACGGGAGAATCACTAAAAGAAGATAAAGCAAAATGTGTAGTATTCGATAAATCTTTGAAAAGTTATTCATGGCTCATCGTTGCCAACCTCCCAATTTTTTTCATACCAGTAAAATCTTACAAAAAATTTCGCTTTATTAAATGACAGAAATTGTACGATTATATAAAACAAATATTTTTACATAAAAATACTGGTATGAAAAAAATCGGGTTGTTGGCAACTGTGAGGCATACATAAAAATATATTCAAACAAATTATATAATTCACTATGTTGAAGGCGGGTTAAAAAGAAGTACCAGGTGTCTCATAAATTTGTTAACATTTCGAAAATTCATAAAAAGTGAAGGAATTTATTTACTTAAATGTGATTTGCGACAAACTTATTCTCACCCAGGCTTATTTTTTATGATAAAAGAAAAAAATAGTGAACATTTTTGCCAATAGAGGGCTCTCCACTGTAAATATTTTTAAATATTTACATGTATATAAACGTAATTTTCCACGAAAGTTTGTGATTTGAATGTTGAAATGCCCTCTAATGACAAAAAATTCGTTTTTGTTCTTTGCAAAAAACAAATCCCCACACATGAAAATAATTTTCTCTCAAACCGCATTCATGTAAAACCAAACCTTCACTTTTTCTGAATTTTTGAAATGTTAACACATTTACAGAGGTGACAAGCTCTCACTAATCTTCCGTAATACGTGGGTAAATTTAACCCAGGTTTAATACGTTTCCCACCAGAAATTTCTTTAAAAAATGAAAAGGAATATATCCCATGTAGAAATCTGAAATTAACTAAATAGTGGTCAAATAATTTATCAGGTTCTAAACGTTGTTAAACTGGGTCAAATTAATCCACATATTACGGACGATTGGTGATAACTTGGCACCTCTGCATTTATGGGACACCCAGTATATAACTGTATTAAGAAATACTAGTATTAGTATGTAAAAAATTATGTAAGTAGAGTAAGTATAGCAAAATGTAAATATGCTGTGTAACAAAATTAAGAATAATACTTAATATTTCTTTTCATTCTAAATATAATGTCTATAAATGTTAAAGTTTATAAATTTGTAATCACGCATTTAAATTAATATAAGACATAGCATTATTTTGCAGTTAGAGATATTTTAATTTCTTTTATTTAGTATTTTAGTGTAAATTTCTGCTACAACTAGACTGAATTTTCTGCTTATAGTTAAAACTAAACTTTTTTTTTTAAGGCGGTATTCAAAAAAATATTATATTTTTAATATAATATTATATAATATTTTTCCACGCTCAACAACTCAAAATTTTCTGACACATTTTCAGGGGCATTTTTAAAAGTAAAAACATGAAACTTGACGGCGCGATTTATGAAGAGATTTATAAGTGACCTGTGTTTTTATTTTTCGTTCAATTAATTAGAAATTGATTTACAAACAATTATTTTCAGAGTATGATATTTTTTTATGTTTCCAGCGCTATCGCATCTGAAAATTCGGTTCAAAATGTCCACTTTGACAGCAGTTTTTGAAATATATTCTGCCTTTATAAAAAAATCGACCAATACGGACATTATAAAGATTCTGAATAAGAGAACCTGCCAATTGCATGCATTTTAGAGAAAAAATGGATTTTAAAATGATTCTCAAAATAAGCAGTTTGGATTTGAGTACACCCTTAACGTTTAAATAGAATTCGTGAAAGAAGATTTCGAGTCACTTAATTACATCTCCCTAAATTGTGGGACAAGCATACATAAATTTTAAATATTATCAAGTTTTGTAAAAATAATATATTTTCAATTTACGCTGTTCTTAAAATGCCTATTATGTACTAATGATTAATAGGTTTTTATTACATACCATACATTAAATACAAAATTAGAAAAACAGAACGAATGATATTAAAATCATGTGAAATATAGATTTCGCGACGAAATTTACACTGAATCTCATTCAAGCTAAATTATACATTTTCTATAGTGAACGTCGTAAGTCATAAATAACGTTTTGTTCAAAACTTTAAAATATAAATTTAGATATTCTATTTCAAAAGGAAAAGTGTCTATGACAGGATTTAAAAAATATTGCTTTTACATGACACTTAAACCATTCATTTATCACGACTATCAGATAGAAAAAAAAATCTCGCTTCAAGAATATTTTTGATAGGGTTTGTCAGAAATAAAAGTAAAGAAGTTAGGAGAGCGGAAAACGAATAAAGAATTTCCAGAAACTATTTATCTACAAGATAAATCGCTTCAGAAATGCATTTCGTTTTTTCCACATATATGGTAAGCGTTATACGTTCATTCGTTTTCTTATATTATTAAGGTAAAAGATATCTTCAGTTAATAAAGTGATATAAAAATAAAATTATATTTTGTACGTAGTTCAAACAAGAAAAATATTTTCTGTGAAATATGTTTCATGTAGCTGAAATATATTATTTGTTTATTTATAGAAGGTGAAGGGTGGTGAGAAATCCGCAAATTTTTTAAACTGGGAAAGTTCGTTAAAACTTGAAATTTTCATTAAAAAGAAACGACTAATGCTAAAAAATTGCGGTTTGCAGGAATGGGATTATAGGGAGATTAGATTTTTTTAAATTAAGAAAATGTGGTTAAAAATTACCGATAGATGGCGCTGGCATGTATAATATGAAGCAAATGTATGTAAATTAAGCTTATAGTAAAAAACCCATTTATGCAGATCTTCTGTCAAGCTTCAGTATCCTAGAACATGAAACGGGCAATTTTCTTGCCTTCATTCATTTTGCCGTGCAGAACTTTCGCAATGAGCCAGTTGCTGATTCCCCGTTCTTGTAAAATAATTTAACCAACAGTGCTTGATATGGTAACGATAGCATACTGCTGGCATCGAATGAAGAATCTGTGTCCATTGAAGGGTTTTATTGGCAGCCTGATTTACATAAATCTGCTTCATATTATGCATGCAGCGCCATCTATCCGTAATTTTTTAACCATTTTTTTTACAATTACAAGAACACACATTTTATCAAACAATTAAATACACTAAACCGGCTTGAGTGAAAAATTGATGTGGGCCAGGATTCGAACCTGGGACATTCAGCATACTGTGCTGATGCTCTTCCACTAAGCCATCCAAATCGACATCCTAGCTCGTCAATTTCCCACATTTATCCATGTTGGTAACAGTCATCGACCAGACATTTTGAAGCTTCAGATGACAATAACACGATAAATAACTGTTATCGGTCAATAATTAATTACATATATTAAAGCATAAACAGTACGCTGAAGGTCCCAGGTCAAATTTTCACTCATGTTGGTTTAGTGTATTTAATTCTCTGATAAAATGTGTGTTCTTATAACTGTAAAATAATCAGACGTAATGTTTATGCTTTAATATATAATTTTTGTTTTTTGTTTTTTAATCCGATCTGTCTTTAATCTCATTACTGCAAGCGCAATTTTTTATCATCACTTGTTTCTTTTTAAATAAATTTTTTAAGTTTTAACGAACTCATGGCGTACCCGGTACAATAACGGGTTTATAGGCTTTTATTACATACCATAAATTAAATAGAAAATTAGAAAAAAAACTGAAAGAATGGTATTAAATTCATGTGAAATATAGATTTCGCGACGAAATTTACACTGAAGCTCATTCATGCTAAATTATGCATTTTCTATAGTGAACGTCTTAAGTCATAAATAACTTTTTGTTCGAAACTTTAAAACGTAAATTTTGATATTCTATTTCAAAAGAAAAAGTGTCTATGACAGGATTTAAGAAATATTGCTCTTACATGACACTTCAACCATTCATTTATCACGACTATCAGATAGAAAAAAATCTCGCTTCAAGAATATTTTTGATATGGTTTGTCAAAAATAAAAGTAAAGAAGTTAGGACAGCGGAAAACGCATAATGAATTTCTAGAATCTATTTATCTACAAGATAAATCGCTTCAGAAATGCATTTCGTTTTTTTCCGCGTACATGGTAGGCGTTATACATCCGTTCGTTTTCTTATATTGTTAAGATAAAATATATCTTCAATTAATAAAGTGATATGAAAACAAAATTATATTTTCTACAAACCTCAAACAAGAACAATATTGTCAGTGAAATATGCTTCATGTAGCTGAAATATATTATTTGTTTATCTATAAAAGAGTAAGGGTGGTGAGAAATCCACAAATGCTTTATACTGTGCGCTCGAAAAGTTCGTTAAAACTTGAAAATTTCATTAAAAAGAAACAAATAATGCTAAAAAGTTGCGACTTGCTGGAATGGGATTAAAAGAAGATCGGATTTTTTTAACAACAAAAAAAGTTGTGGTAAACAAATTAACGATAGATGGCGCTGGCATGCATGCTGTGAAGCAGATGTATGCAAATTAGGCTTATAGTATAAGACCCATTTCTGCGAAGCATCTCACAAACTTCAGTATTCCAACACATGAAAAAGTCCCTTTTCTCGGCTTCAGTCATTTCCCATGCAGAATTTTCGCAATACGCTAGTTGCCAATTCCCCGTTCTTGTAAAAGAGTTTAAGGCGGTATTAAAAAAAAAAAAATTACCATGCTCAACAACTCAAAATTTGGAGATAAATTTACAGACTCATTTTTAAAAATAAAAACATGAAACTTGGCGGCGTGATTTATGAAGAGATTTATAAGGGCTCCATGTTTTTATTTTTCGTTCAGTTGTTCAGTTCAGGATTTGTATGCATTGAGGGATTTTATTGATAGCCTGATTTGCATAAATCTGCTTCATATTATGCATGAAGCGCCAAATGTTTAAATTTTTCTTGAAATTAGAAATTGATTTACAAACAAAAAATTAGAAAAAAATTGATAAAAAAAATTAGAAATTGATTTACAAACAATTATTTTCACAGTACGATATATTTTTTTCCAGCGCTATCGCTTCGGGAAATGCGGTTCAAAATGTCCACTTTGACAGCATTTTTTGAAATATATTCTACCTTTTTAAAAAAATCGAGACATTATAAAGTTTCTGGATAAGAGAACCTGCCAATTGGATACATTTTATAATAAAAATGAATTTAAAAATGTGTCTCGAAATAAGCAGTTTGGATTTGAATACATCCTTAATAAACATCACTTGAACTGTTAATATATTATTTTTTTTATCTATAGAAGGGGAAGGGTGTGGTGTGAAATCCACAATTTTTTTATACTGGGTGCTCGAAAAGTTTGTTAAAGATTAAAAATTTCATTTAAAATAAACGAATAATGAAAAAAAAAATGCGGTTTGCAGAAATGGAGAAGGAGATGATTTTTTTTTTAATTAACAAAAGAAAACGTGGTTAAAAAAATACCGATAGATGGCGCTGGCATGCATGATATGAAGCAGATGTATGCAAATTAGGCTTAAATTAAAGGACCCATTTCTACGAAGCGTCTGACAAGCTTCAGTATCCCAGAACATGAAAATAGGCCCTTTTCCCGTCTTTAGACATTTTCCCATGTAGAATTTTTGCATTGCGTTAGTTGCCGATTCCCCTTTCTTGTAAAACAGTCCAATAAACAGCGCTTCATCTGGTAACGATAGCATACTGAATGAAGGATTTGTATGCATTGAGGGATTTTATTGATAGCCTGATTTGCATAAATCTGCTTCATATTATGCATAAAGCGCCAAATGTTTAAATTTTTTTTTGTTATTAAAAAATGGGGTAAATAGGGTATCAGACTATCTCTTTTCAAGTCTTTCATGTGAAATATCGGCGAGACATTGACCGGGTGATTTGAGAAGATTTAAAGCTATTTATAAAATAATGTTGAACCGAGATAGAAGGATAACGTGACGAATGATATGCGTTGACATATGTTTATTCTGAAAAAAAAAAAAAAAAAAAAAAAAACAGAAAAGGTAAATATTGCATTATCTATCAAAACAATCACAAGTGAATTTAACTTTATTTTAGTATTTAACTTTTTCCTATAGATTGAATTATGTGTTTATTTTCACACAAAATGATAAAGTCATAGCAATGGCTTTCTTCTGAAAAATATGTAAGACAAATAATAAAAAGAAGTTGGGTTAGTTTCACTTACATAAAGAAGTCATTATTAACCGTCCTATAATTAAAAACATAATGCAAGATTGCGTTAATAGATAGTTAAAGTTTAAAGCAGCAAATACTTGTTTCATCAATCATAATTGAATTTCACAAAAAAAGATCATATCATCTTAATAACTTCCCTAACTCATTTTGTCGCGTTATCTTCTTTATCTCCGTTCGAATATTTTTTTGTTGTTCAGTTATTCATCTTATTCTTTACAAAAAAATTTCTTTTTTTGATAATAACAGAGCCATTTTTGTGCCTTAATTTTAAAAAATGCATAGAAATATTTTCTAGAAACACATAATATAAAAATTTATTTAAATATGTTTGAATTTTTTCTTTGTATTTTTTGGATTTACGTAACATAGTATTTGACTTATACTCACAAATAGAAAATGTTTTAAACATTTCAACAAAATCAATGTACGGTAATCCCTTAACATTTACGTAGGTGACGTTCGAGGGAAACCTGGCGAATGTTAAGTTTATCTCTTAGCACTAAAAAGGGAGTTACGTTCTATAAAAATTTAATTAGAGTGGCAACAGCAACTCAAAGAACAAAAAGATACATGTATTAACAATACGTTATGCGTAACATATATATATAGAAGGTGAATGTACACACATATTCATAAATATGAAATTTATTTATTGATGATAATATAAAAATTAACTCAAGGGAGAAATAATTAAAGCTAAAAAAGCATAGGTTTCTGTATAATTTCGAATATTTCTAATCGCAAAGAGATGATAATGTGTTAGTGGGTTAGTATTCGATACAATACAAAAATACCATATTTAAATATAACTAAATGCTTCAGAAAAGCTTTTATTTTCTATCTAGTGCAGCTCCAGCATGTGTTTACATGTAAATAATTTTGATTAAAACTTATATTAGTATCTTTACCACTAATACCTCAAGGCTGTTTCAGAGTTTTGCTTCCAATGAATGATAAGGATTGATGCACTTTGAATGATAAGGAGTTTTATTTCCAACCAAAATCTGTTTTCGAGCTACGCAACATGTGTTTTCATGTAATGTAATTGTTATTCGTTTTACAGTTGCAGAAACGGTATTTCATTCATGTTAAACTTAAACTGTTAACTATTACACTATTAACTTTGAAAATATTAATAATTAATACCTTCGCAGTAAAATTTAGATGAAAAGCACTTGTAATATGCATTTGCTATTTAATATCTCTTATTCCACAAGTTCACGTTATTCAATTTCATATTTTAAAAATCTTACTTACCAAATTTCTGCTCTGTTTGTTTACGCATAATATAATCTTAAACAATTTAAACTACAACGTTTTCCACATCCCAAAATTATATTTGTGTACATCAGTATTAGAAGCAACATCGAGATTTAAAAGAAACTTTTTAAAACTTTTAGTATGCACTTATATAAAATTCATTTTTTTAAATGTTCATATTATTCAATCTTTGTAAATTCTTCCCATTTTTTAACCCTTAACGAATTTAAAAGCCCGCTATCATACTTTCACGAAGAGCATCAATTACACTTCTTTTATTTTTTTTTTCCATTATTGAATGGTTGAAATTTTGAGATTAAATAAAAAGCGTTTTTTTTTTTTTTTTTAAAGGAGTTTGCGCACCAGTATTTTTGCACAGAAAAGGTCGCCTTATTTAATATCAAAATTTCAAAAATTAAATAATACAAATAAAGTTTGTCAGAAAAAATGATGCCAAAACAATTATAATCGGGAACTGCACATTTGGACAATAAACGTCGTCGGTTCCCGCGAATTTGCCGACTATCGTTAGATAAGTGTTTATATATAAGATTACTAATTTACAGATAAGATTACTAATTTGCATTATGAGCTTACAAATAATATAATCTAAAATAATTTACAGGTAGACTTTTATAAAAACCTAAATGATATTTGTATACATCACAATTAGAAACATCACCAAAAACTTCAACATTGTTTCTAAACTCTACCTCGACGGAAAGGTAAACATATTTATTTTCTTCCAGTAATTGATTTTCTTGAGCATCATTTTATATATGGAGTGTTCCGAACCAAAATGGAACATATCCTCGTTTTAGTTCAACTGATTTTAGGAGAATAATTTCTTTATATAGAGAATGATTTGTTCACCGTCGGTAGAAGTCAAGTGTTAAGTTGAAAATACGTACAACAGACTGTGCTAATCCCCTTTAACCCCTTCGGCCCTGACGTCCTACTAATAGGAGATATCTTTTATTGAGTATTAATTTGTCTTAAACATTATTTTTATTAATTCCAGCACCTGATAGTATGAATCTCTACATTTCTTATTATGACTTCACTTATGTTTAGCATTTAGTAATAATAATAATAATAATAATTTTCATAATTATTAGCAAGCCGTTGGCATTTCTTTCAATTAAAACATACGTTTCACTCTTTAATTTAAAATTTGGGAATCCTTTTCCGAATTGGTAATTTGTGATAAAAGATTAAAAACATTACTAAATTTTTATGCTTGTTTAATTTAGTTGTAATACGACATTTTCCAACGTCTTCAAACATTTTTCCTTAGACTATTGTTATATGAAAAACACGCAAAATAACTACATTTGTGTGGTTTTGGTAAATAACGCAGTCGTTAACTTTTATTAAACCCTAACTTCTGTGATTCCGATAGCTATTTTTAATTTTGTTAGCATAACAGTAATTTTTTCCCAAAATTGAAAAAAAAATCCGGGCCGAAGAGGTTAATTCTGATGAGATCTAATGATATCCCATTAATTTTAATTCGAAATGTCTGCGGATAATGTTTTATGGACTTGATCTTCTTTAATTATGAACGCTCAATAATATTTTACCATAGGATTATAATGCTCTGTAATATTCCGCAAATTACATATAATTTGCACAGCACTCATAAGAAGAATATTCTAAAGATATAGGACGATATTAAGGATAATGTCCGCATTTCACGTTTCATGGATCGTTATTGAGATATTATACGCTATTAACACTTTAGCCGCGGGCGATGTTCCCATTTTCTTATATAAAACCGCGGCATATTTTTATTCGTCACTTACAATAGTTATAAGGATTGAATGTCACCGGAATTTACAAACAGATTTATTTCCAAATAAAAACAAGAACGAAAAATCATGCGTCAAGCATAGATTATGTAACACTTTCCAACGCTTCCAAAATAATTTTACAAATCATACCGTTTAATAAGCTAAAAGATAACATCTAAGTAATCCGAATACTTTTATTCAGCCCTGTATAGGATCTATAGATTTGTATATATACTACATAGGATGTTAAATTTTAGTTCAGTTAGGAAACGCGTAGCACAGTTTAAAATTCTCCGTCTGGAGTTAAATAATACGGAAATGTGTTCGCGAACTTTTGTGCGTCCCTGTAAATGAACGATGACTGCTGTACACACACTATTCTGTAGTAAGCCTCTTGAAATACACCTTAGTGATATATATAAATTTCAATGCGTTTAAAATAGGGAAACATTATTTAAATAAACCGCAGACGATTTTTCTCCATAGACGTAATGTAACAGAATTCTTTTGACTGTCCCTGTAAAGTAACTATAAGTGCTATGCACACCCTATTCCATATTAAGCTTCTTCTAATACACCTTAGTGATATATATAAATTTCAATGCGTTTAAAATGGTGAAACATTATTTAAATAAACCGTCAATGATTTTTCCCCATAGACCGCAATGTAACGGAATTCTTTTGAGTCTCCCTGTAAAAAAACTATCAGTGCTACACACTTCCGTTGAAATAGGGAACATGCTATAGATAACGACTATAACATATAAAAATTGCAGAGCAATCTGAGCATATTTACGGGAGTTAGAGCACGGACAGACGGCCAGACGGCAGACGGCCAGACGGCAGACGGCCAGACGGCCAGACGGCAGACGGCAGACGGCCATACGGCCAGACAAACCGAAGTCATAAACACTTTTCAACTAGGTTGGAAAGTGTTAAAAAGCAGTTTCTTCATGTACATTATAAAAACAAAGTTTTATTTCAACATTCCGGCATTTATGGATTCAAAATATTTCAAAAAGCGCAGAACTTTCAGAATGATCTAATAAATGAAATGAAAATGATATGAAATGAAAATATAGGGAACGTCAAAATAGCGTTCCTCGCGGAATTGTATAGAATAAGTGAAACGTGATAGGAGCATTATCCGTGGCTGGAGGGTTAGAAATATGAAGAGCTCGGGTGTAAAACAAAATAAATTCGATATTTCCAAGACTTGAGTTTAGTAAAGAAAACTGCGAATAAAACTATTGTGTTTGCTTCCTCTGAAATAGGTGATTTGTTAAGATTGCATTTCCAGTTAATTAAATGTAACATTTCAATTTCTGAGATATTTTATTTTACTAGTTGATTCGCCCGGCGTTGCTCGGACTCATCAAAAAATATCATGAAACGCAAAAAAAAAAAAAAAAAAAAACTCTAACATTTGTAACCAAAAATTGCACTATGTATTCCGGATAAGCGTTTTTGAAAAGTGAACAAACTTTACTATATTGGACTAGAAGATTGAAACTGGATTTCTTTTACCAATGTGTAAAAATCGCACCGAATCACGGAAAAACGCTAAAATTCAAGACTAAAGATTCAAGAGACACAAAAAATTTATTACAACAAATTGGATTTTTATATTCTAATACTAAATATACTTAATCTTCACTATTTCCTATGTTCATTCGATATGAGTAGTAACTCCTGTACTTAACCCCTATAATAATGTAAATATTATTTTCGTTTTCCAAGTTGTCTACGAGATAGAGAATTGTGAAATTAGAGAACGAAGGAAAGAGAACGCATAGAAACAAGACACACTTTAAATAAAGTTTCTCTGTTTATTTGGTGAAATATTTCTGGAATCCACTATTCGTTTGTGATACAATTAAAGGCTCAAGAGACAGAAATAAAAATATAACAACAGATCTGATTCTTAAATTCGAATACTAATTATACTAAATTTCTACTATTACGAGCAGGGAAGACCGAGCTATGCTCGGTTAAAATTAGGTTTGAGTTTAAATATCATGACCCATGACCAAAATCACCCACTAATTAAATTTTCTCAAACATGTGACCAAGCCCAATTGTCTTCTCGTGCCCAAAAACCGTAGGATAAAAAATTTAGTTCAACTCGCCAGAGCCGTTTTTAAGATAAAAACAGCTTAACCCATAATGACCCATGATCAAAATCACCCACTAATAGATTTTTTTCGAACATGTAACCTAGCCCAACAGTCTCCTCGTGACCGAAAATGGTAGTATACAAAATGTCAAAATCGTTTAAACCGTTTTTTAGATACAATTAGCTTGACCTTGACACATTGTGATCAAAAATGACCCACTAATCGAATTTTCTTGAACATGTGACCTAGCCCAATGGTTTTCTGGTGCCCTAAAACGGTAAGATGCAAAATTTCGTCAAAATCGTTCGAGCTGTTTTTAAGATAAAATTTGCATATATATATAACCACACACAAGATTTCCTCGTATTAGAATATATGATATTCCCATGTTCATTCCACATGAGAACCATTTCCATATGCTCATTATTTTCGGAGCACATTATTATAATTCAAGGAAATATATAAGGAAATATTTGATTTTACGGGCTGTTATGGTGTGAGTATAAGTATACTGGTGTCCAGAAATTAATGGGCAGTGACCAATTTCAGACGTTTCGACAAATATCTACATAAACTCGTGAGGAAATGCCCTTCAACTTTGAGGGTGTAAAGAACATGTTTGACTTCATGTTTTTCAGTGAAGATTTTGTCTTGAGGACAATTAGATGGGGGGGGGCAATAATAATTTTAATAATGAAATAATATTTTCGATCACCCAAGTAACAGAAAATGCTGAAAATGGTCTGTCACTGTAGCAAATGACTACGTAGGTACAGTGCAACATTTGTGCGCATTTGTGTAAGCATAGCACGTATATTCTTGAAGATAATATTTTTATTATGCACGTATATCTTGAAGACGTTTCGGTGAAAAATTCAAAAGGTTTTTATTTATAGCATGCAGAGTTGTCAATCAAATTTAACACTGCTTTCCAAAAACTTGACGAAAAATCCTAGAAATATTATACTGCAATTAAAATATTAATATATTGATATTTGGTGTGATATGGATATTTGTATGAAATAAATTTTAACCACGCATGCGCGAACTACAGCAAGACTTTTTTGTCATGATTTTATAGTCAATAATTTAGGACAACTCATATAAAAAAAATAGTGAAATGTCGTGAAAACATTACAGCAATAATTGATAAATTGAGGAGGAAATCCCGTATAATCCTATGGTATTTCACTGATTTATTGGGACGACCGCCGCAGGATTCGCGGTTCGCGGCGTTTCGCGTGATGGTCCTTCGATACGTCCCCTTTAAACCCAGAGACTTGTGGAAGCCAGGTAGAGAGGTACTTACGGCGATATTATACCGTGATGGTCCTTTGCTATGTCCCTTTTATACCGAGACAGTAGCGGAAGCCAGGTAGAAAAGAAAAAAAATCTGAAAATTGAAACCGGACAAATTTAAAAGAAAAAATAAAAAAAATAAACACCTTAAAAAGCAGGATGGGTTGGGTTAGGGGCTCCGAGTTATATGTTCGTCAGAGTACTCAGCCGAGTGTCATTTTCAATTTCATTCTACATATGTGACATGTGTGATGTGTGAAAGGTGCACATTTTGAATAGCTTTTGATGTGACACAGACTACGTATCGTTATAACACCTGCAGCGCCATCTATACGCGCTATTTTAAATAAACTTTTGAGGTTCCTGTTTCAGATTCTTACGGTCCTTTTAATAAACATACCACTGGTTTCATGCTTCTATCTATCACTATTTCCGAGTTATTTATTTTCAAAGTTAGGTGTCCTTCGTGATTTACCCGGTAAGTATTCTCACTGGAAATGGACGAGAACTTTAAGTATCTTCAGTTCTTGATTTTAAGGTAAACATAATTTATTTAATTAAAATAAGTTTTTAATTAAATAAATGGTTGTAATGGTTGTAATAAATGTTTGTAAAATTTCATGGTTGTAAATATTTTTTGGAGATATTTACTGCTAGTTCCATATCCTAAATAAATAACCTTTGCATTAAGAAACAAAATATTATGTATTTGCATCCCCTGTTGCAATAATAAAAAATTATAATTCATTATAAAAAAATTAAACACCAAATAATGAAAAGACTAAACGATCCCCTACGTAAATCTGAAAATAGATGAAAAAAGATCTGCGGATATTAGTATAAATGGTTTTGTGTTAAATTTGTTTATCGAAATTTTTATGCTCTGAAAGTAACGTTTTCCTTAAAATGACAGCTTACCTCATTGTCTAAGTTTGGGGCACTGGATAATAGGTAAAAAAGTGCGGGGTTCGAATTCCGATTTAGGCAGGGATATTTGTGGTGCTTCGAATTCCACTTTAACCCATTAACTGCCGAAACTATATGGTCGGAGTCTTCAATGTTTTTACTGAAATTTGTTTGCCACCAAAAATTCTGAAAGATAGTATTCGGTATCTTCAATAGCAAAGTTTTTGTCATTAAATAAAGTATGTTTTAACTTATTAAAAAAGTAGTAGCTTGGCAGATTTTTTTTTCATACACTTTTATTTTGAATGGTGCGAAAGCGCACCATTAGCAGGGAATGGTGTTAAACTAACGGGAACGATGGTTCCCGTTAGTTTAACAGTCGTATGCGAAATATTACCGTAATAACGCAAGTTTTATTTCACTTCAGTTACGCCATTTTTATTTCTTTGTTTTTCTTCGCAATTAAAGCAAATTTAAAATTTCGTTTGCATTAATTTTGTAAAGAATAAAAAGTAATTTTTCCTTTATGAGTCTAATGTAATAACGGTAGTAGTTGAAAAAGATATTAACATATCACAAATTTATGCTGTCACTTTTATTAAGAATATTGATGTGCATCACTTATGATTATTTATTTTAATTATATCAAGAAGAAAAAATATTGCTCAGTAAAATACTTTTGTCCGTAAAAAGTCCAAAAAATATTTCTTCTATCCCATAGCTGCCAACGTTTACGCTTTTTTCCTACCACTAAAATTTTATAGTAAATTTAAACTTATTAAATCTCCGAAATCATGTGATTCAATAGGGTAAAATTTTCTATTAATTTTTAGTGGTATCAAAAAAGCGTAAAAGTTGGCAGCTATGTTCTATCCTTTGTCTGTAACCGGGAAAAAAAGCTCTCCAAAATGCATGACATGCATGCTACACGATTATTTAGAAGTGTCATAGATTGATTACGCAACTCCCACTGCATACTTGGCCTACGCGCTGACAGAAAAATGGCGGCTGCCGTAGGCGGATTTATTTCGCTGAAATAAAGCTCAATTTGCGTACTATTAATTTCTGAAAGTATTCTTCAGCTTATGTAATATTAGAAAAATAAACCGTAGAATACTGAAAACACACTGGTATGTAAATTCAAGGGATCATATGAATGTTGATAAGACCCCATCTAGAACAACCGCCATATTTGTGTCAGGGGTAATTGTGCAAGTTTTCAGGGGTAATTGTGCAACCAATTATTGACGCTTCTAAATAATCGTGTCCTATACATGTCATACATTTTGGCGAGCTTTTTATCCAGTTACAGACGGAAGATAGAAGTAAAAAATTTTTGCACATTTTAAATGTTTTTTTTTTTTTTTTTTCACAAAATAAGATTTTAATGTGAGATTTTTGTTTACTTGATGTAATTAAAACAAATAATCATTTCTGATACACAGCATTAGTTTTTTAAAAGTGACTGTGTAAATTTGTGATATATTAAAACCTTTTTCAACTATTAGCGATATTACATTATACTCATAGAAGAAAAATTGCCTTTTATTCATTAAAAAATTAATACAAACGGAATTTGAAAGTTGATTTCATTCTAAAGAAACAAGTATGAAATAAAATTGGCTCATTGAAAATAAATAAAATTTACTAAACATCGGACAGTTTTTGGATATACTGATATGGTGTCCTTAGTTTTTGGATAAAATTTTAACCGATTATTATGTTATCAACTTTGAGAAGAACAGTTAAATCTATTAAAATTGTTTGTTATATCAATTTTTTATAGCTCAATCACTTTTCAAATAATCAATATATTATCTTTCTTTTATGTGTCAGACATTGTTATAATTTTTATTTCTACGAAAATTAAAGTTAAGAATATCTGAAATATTAAATATATGAAATATACAAATATATGGAAAAATAATATAAAAAATAAATAAAAGAATACAACCGAAGAATAATTTAATAACCCATTCCTCACGTATATGTAGACAAATAAAAGAGTTTTTATTTTTAGTTATTTGATTATCCCATTAGTAGAGACTTGTAGTAAAAGTAGTTCTGTATGATTTCCAAGAAAACTTGCAATAAAAAATGTTACTACTATTTGTTTATACAGTAAATTCGAACAGTAAACTTAAGTTATTTAGTAAGTAAATAACGTAGATTTTTTTTTATTCTAAAACATCAACGTTTACAACTGTTTATAATAGATTACGAAATAAAAAAAAAGAAAAATTCTTCTTCAAAGATGGAGAATTATTTCTTACCGTCTGTTATGTTTCAGCCAAATATTTATTCAACTCAAATAACTAAAGGAAATATTTGCTGCTTATAAAGAAAAAAACTTTTAATCAGCATGAACTTTGAATATTTATTTCCTAAATTAAAATATAACTCCTAAAAATTTTAAGAGATAGTGCGAATTGAAATAAGTTATCAATCATTAATCTATGTTTTATGCATGATAAGTCTATAATTCTGGCTATAAAATACGGTTTTCGACTATTATTCTGAAAGTTCAATATTGGGAGTCCCTTTTCAATGCATTATGTTCTAGGACAATTCTTTCTTCAATTTAGTTAATTAATGATTAATGCATTTAGCCATTTGTTTGATAAATTAAATTTATTTCATAAAAATATCTAAATCTTAAAGCTAAACGAAGATTAGGTATTTAGTATATACACTGATAAAAATTTCACCGTTGGATTACGGGAAAAGCTTGGCAGCACAGACTCCAAGATTTTCCTGTAATATTACAGTTTGTACCGTAATCTATTTAGACTGTATTAGACCGTAAATGGCAGTAAATTTCAAGAACGTATTTGACCGTAAACCACAGTAATTTTCAAGAACGTATCTGACCGTAAATAACCGTTACTTCCCAGAACGTATCTGACCGTAAATAACCGTTACTTTCAAGAATGTATCTGACCGTAAATAGCCGTTACTTCCAAGAATGTATCTGACCGTAAACAACCGTTACTTTCAAGAATGTGTCTGACTGTAAATCACAGTAATATACAGGGTGTCCCAAAAGCCTCCGTACAACTTCAAAAATTGATTTCAAAAAATAATAGGCCTACCGCAAAAATATTTACAACAGTACACAGAGTAACTTAAAAAGTTTTTTTCTACTACCTTAGTATACTTGTACATGAGATCCTTTCGTTGCACGAAGAATATCAAGTCGATATTCCAATTCCCTTCACGTGCGTTTCAGCATGCTAACATCAACCGTAGTTACAACTGTTTGATGAAATAAAATATTGAATTGAAGATGTTTGATGAATAAAAGTTAATAGTGTCATGGAATTGAAACAAAAGATCCAAACAGCAGTAGCTACTGTTGATGTTAGCATGAAAAACGTTCTTGGATTGAATTGAAATATCGTCTTGATATTCTTCGTGCTACGCAAGTATCTCATTTTGAAGTTTACTAAGGCTGTAAAAAAAAAAAAACTTTTTAAGTTACTCTATGCACTGTTGTAATTATTTTTGCTGTAGGCCTATTATTTTTTTAAATAAATTTCTGAAGTTGTACGGAGACTTTTGGAACACCCTGTAGATTATAAATTATCGTATATGACTGTAATATCAAGATTGTATATAAGCATAAATGCCCATAATTTTCTACTCATTTACATATATCGCTGTAAATTGCAGTAGTTATCAGAACTGTAAATGACCATGAAATACACTGCTCAAAACAATTAAAGGATATTTGAAGTTTTATATAAAATAAAGATATAAACGAAATTTTTTTTGCCGAAAATAGAAGAAGAGAATCACAAATGCAAATTTTTCTGGTTTTTAAACTGTGGAGTATGCAAATTTTGAGTTCGACGTCAAAAACGTCGCTTCAGCGGCAGCGAATGAAATTTGACTTTCAACTGGATAAAAGAGACTGAAGACAAGGATAATCGCCATTCAGTGATTGCTTTGTTTCGATGAGTGCGATGTCTCAGCGAAGTCATTTGACAGATTCAGAAGCTTGGAGAATTGTTGGTAGGTTAGAAGGGGGCCAAACTCAAGCCGAAGTAGCGCAAGCCATTGGAGTGTCACAAAGTGTCATTTCCAGGATCTTGAACCGTTTTTTGGAGCGTGGATGTCCGAAGACCAGGGCAAAGACCAGGGCAAGGTCGTAGACGGGCAACAACGCCCAATGAAGATCGGTATTTAGCGTTAACAGCTCGGAGACACCGAAACATGAACGCTACTCTTCTCCAACAACACCATCGCTCGGGTACAGGCACTACGATTTCAACTCAGACTGTCCGAAATCGGCTCCATGCTGTAGGTCTGTATGCTCGCCGACCGATGGTATGTGTTAGATTAACGTCAAGGCATCGTCGCGACCGCAGGGAGTGGGCAACCGAGCATGTCAACTGGAGGAGAAATGAATGGAGCAATATTCTGTTTTCTGACGAGTCCCGTTTTTCTGTGCATCCGGATAATAGGCGTATTTTCATCTGGAGGGACCGTGGCAGTAGGAATAATCCTGCGTTCGTGCACGAAAGTGTCAGATTTGGCGGTGGAGGAGTGTTGGTGTATGGTGGCATCTCCATTGACGGGCGCACTGACCTCTACATCATTCGAGATGGAGCTCTGACTGGTCGCCGATATAGGGATGAGATCCTCAGACCTATTGTAGTCCCTTACGCTGCAGCAATTGGAGATAACTTCATTTTAATGGACGATAACTGCAGGCCACATCGTGCAAACCTGGTGGAGGATTTCCTTTTCGAGGAAGGAATCGTTCGAATGGAATGGCCAGCGTGTTCTCCAGACATGAATCCAATCGAGCACGTTTGGGACGCTCTAGGAAGACGAGTTTCTGGCCGCCAACAACCCCACAAACTCTCCAAGAACTGGAAAGAGCTCTTCTGGAAGAGTGGGGCAGAATACCCCAACTCGTCATTAATAACCTCATTGAGTCCATGCCTCAAAGGTGTTCAACGTTGCTGGCCGCCCGTGGAAACCATACCCCCTACTGAAAATGATTTTCTTTGAAGAAAACATCTTTTCTTATTCTTTTTTTCTCATATGCACAAATAGTGTTTTTTCCTTTTGTACACAAATACGCAATAAAATGCATTTTTTTCTGCCAAACATGTGTAATTTATTCTCATATAACCTACTATGTCTGTCGACCATGTATCAATCAGCTAAAAAGTTTCCCAGATACAAAATCCACCTAAAACTGCAATATCCTTTAATTGTTTTGAGCACTGTAGTTATTTCAAGAATTCGCATGATTACTTCCAACAGTAACTGTATATTTATACATAGGATGGCAAGAAATGCAACATTTTATTTCTGTATAAGAGATAAATAGTATAAATTGCAAAAATGTCCATAAGGTACAAAATTTCAATTCTATACTTTTCATCTCCATGGAGATATTTCCAAAATTAGTTTTTATACATTCTTTGTAACCAAACAGGTGGCTTCATTACCTCCAAAAATCAGGAATTATCTCACCTTGCCATGCAATTCGAAACATGAAATCTAATCATTATTGGAGAATAATGTCTACAAATCTGATATTTAAATGTATTGATTAATAATAATGTGTTGATGTAATTGATGCCACATTAAATCTTAGTTTGTAAACATTCACCAAGCTTGAACAGATTTCACTTTTCAAATTGCATGCAAAGTGAAGCAAGTCACAATTTTTGACTCTCTACAACTTCATGATGTTTGGAGATGATTAAAACCAATCCACATTTTTGCAGATTACATTATTTATCCGTCTCATATAGATACAAAAATAAACTGTATAGCTTTTTTTAGACAGCCTGTATATTTAAAACTTGATAATATTTCTAAGATTATTTTACCACTACATATATATGGTGGTTTGCATATAATTTTTTTAAACAATTAGCGACTTTCTCAATATTACATACTTTTTCTATTTACAACACTATACAGCTTACAAAATAAAATTATATTTAGTATTAAAAAATGACATGTGTATAAGTTTTATTAAACGTGATTGTTTCATATTTCCGAAAAAAAAATTACGTAAAACTTCATATAAAAGTGTAGTAATTTTTGACAACATCTAAGTAAAATAAAAGTTAACAGACACTTAAACAATATTAACCAGGCAGAGTAACAAACACTTATCAAATTTGTTACAAATCACAGGCTAAATTTGTCCAAACCATAACACAATATCAAGTATAACTCTTAGCTCAACAATGCACACCTTTGAAAAATATAGAAAAAAAACAGAAATTTTTTAGCACTTATCTCTTATTTAATATCATACTCTGAATATTTACGATTATGTATTCGTAACAACAAATGAACTTATTCATGATTTTTTTTAATGTAATGAGGATATAATAAACTTTTGCATAATAATGTATCAAAGACATAATTTAATGAATATCAAAATGTTAAAATTATTTCTATTTCTTTCAATATAACTTTCGTTTTAAGTTTTTTGAGAATCACTTTGGTATTTATCTGCTTGCACATTCTTTTGTATTTTGATGCCTGGGTTCTTTTGGTTTCTACCCAAACCCAAGTGAGATTAATGTCGTTTTAGCTAATAGAGTATAATATTTGCATTTTTAAAAAAATCACAAAAACACTTCAGCTTTGTGTTAAACATTTTACTTGGAGATAGTGTAAAACATGGATTTATCTGTAAAAATGTGAAATTGATCAGGATCATCGGAGAAAAAAAAAGCCTTGGTTGAAATTACTAGAGCCAAAATAAACTATATGTAAGAATGCAAATAACTTAAGCACTGCAACGGCCGTTTAGATAGGGAAACAGTGTTATTACCCCCGATTTAACTCGGGGCAGCTACTGTGGTTAAATAATGAATGTTTACATACTCGGAAGTACTATACAGATTTTCGTGTTTTGGGAAGGACAGGATAGAATGCTGAGTCATCAATTTCAGTAACATCCTGCCTTTTGTTCTATGACTAATTTATAAATGTCCAGAACACCCTGAAATAATGAACAATTTCAACAATTTTCAAAAACTTAGAGGCCCATATCATCATAGAGGCCCATAACCGACAGTGATGGTGACGGGTGCTATTGAATACACGTCTCGATAGCTTCTTGTTCCCATTACCGACAATATAAACAGAAGCCGTTACATTTCTGAGGTGCTACTGCCCGTGGTTCTGCCCTAGCTTCGAGGCCTCTGGAACTCTACTTCTCAGCAGTACAATGCACGATCGCATGTTGCTCGTACTATCCTGACCTTCTTTGATTCAGAACATGTTCGACTGTTGCCCTCACCGGCACGTTCTTCTGATTTCTCACCAATTGAAAATGTCAATATCCAAATGTCAATATCAATGCCAAATCAATGGCTCCTGAGCGACTGGCCCGTCACTGCGTTTGATGAACTGTGGCATGGTGTTGAAGCTGCATAGACTGCTGTACCCGTATATGACATCCAATCTCTGTTCGAGTGCATGCCGAGGCATATAAATGCTGTTATTGCGCCCAAGGGTGGAGATTCTGGGTAGTGTTTTCTCAGGAACTATACCACCACATTTTCTGAAAATGTAATTATATGTCCTTCTCATTATAATGTGTTTGTCCAATAAATATCATTCTGTTATTTGCATTCCTTTAGGGTGTTGCATTTTGGAGGGCCAGCAGTGAACATTGCAAACGATTTTTCCTATAGACCATAATGTAAGGAAATTGTATTGTGTATTACTGTAAACAAACTGTAAATGCCATGCACACCATATTCAACAGTATGCATCTTGTAGTGTACTACAATGATATATATCAGTTGCAATATGTTTGAAATAATCTATCATTAAAATGCATTGAAAACAATTTTTCCTATGGACCATAATGTATGGAAATTTCTTTGGGTATTCCTGTAAACGAACTGTAAATGGTACACACTTCATTTTCAAGTCCGATCATGTCACAGTACACCTCAATAACATATATTAATTACATGGTAATCTGAGTATATTTACGTGATTTAGAGAACGGACAGGCAGACAGACAGGCAATCCGAATTCATGAACTTCAACTAGTATCTAAAAGGTAGATTAAAACTTTGTGCCGTTATATTAAAAATAAATGTACAACGTTAAATTAGCACAAATTAAAATCATTTATACTGGCAAACAGCTGTTTCAAAGTCCTTAAGCTCCATCTTCAGTGCCAATTCAAAAGGTAAAACGAATTAAAAACTCCTAGGCCATGTCAGCTTGCCTGCCATCTCTCGCCCCGCGCCCTGATGAAATGCCGCTGAACTTTTCAAAACAACAGCGGAGACGAGGAAACACATGTGACAGATAGACCAATAGGAACACTCCGCCCGACCGGGAAAGTTTAAGTGTGGAGGAGAATAAAGGAAGGGGGCGAAGAGAATGAATTAAGCGAAACGCAGCCAAATGTTTGAGACGCTTTGTACGGCGGAGAAAAAACCAGAAAGGGGGGGGGACAATGGGGATGAATTAAATGAAAGGTAGCCAGACATTTAAAAAATTTGGTGTACTGGCCGAATCATTAACCAAGTTGCTCGAATTTTTCCATATGTAATAAGCTTCCCAGAAATTTAGGTCGTAAATTGATGAGCATTTCTGAATTATTGTACCTTCCGAAAAATTAAAACTGTGATTTTCAGACCAACAGTGATTAGCTATTGCAGAACGTTTAATATCACAATTTTAACATAGTTTTTATGTTCCCCTAAGCGGACTCTAAGCGGTCTCTTGGTTTGACCTATATACATTTTATCACATTCGCAAGATATTTTATAAATTCCCCAATGTGAAAATCTCTCTATTGGATGTTAAGGTCAGTAAATTTGATTTTGTTAAACGGTGCATAAACTATTTTAAAGTCGAAACTTTTCAAAATTCTAGATATTTGATGGCTTATTCTCGGAAAATATGGAAGTATAATTAAATTTTCATTACGAACATTGTTAACATTGGAATGCGTACATTTAATTTGTTTCTTATGAATTGAATCAACTATTTCAACAGGATAACACCGGTTAATGGCTATTGATTTGATGTAGTCTAACTCCGCTTTGAGTAAACTCTCAGATGAACAAATTTTTAGGACGCGATGAACATATGTATTAAAAGCAGCCAATTTTTGATTCGGGGGGTGAGATGAAAGACGGTGTGGCGGTAATGAAACTGCGAATGGTTTACGATAAACTGTAGTTTGAAATGAGTCATTTTCGCGGTAAACCAAGACATCAAGGAAAGGTAGTTGGTTGTTATTTTCAAGTTCAGATGTAAACTGTATATATGTTCATCTACAGAGTTCATAACAGAAAGAATATGAGGAATGTCTATATAACTAGAGTCAACTAAAGCGAAACAGTCATCGACGTAGCGGGTGTAAAATGGAAAGTTTAACTTATTGAAAAGGTTTGACTCGTAATAATGCATATAGAAATCACTGAGAATTGGGCTCAGGGGCGAGCCCATAGACAACCATCGGTCATGTGATAAAAATCACCATTAAAAATGAGTGTGTTTTGTGATAGACAACTGTCCGTAAGGTGTAATAATTCATGTATTTCAAACTGTGAGTAGTAAAATTCCTGAAGGCGTAATTTGAGACACTTTAAGCCTTAAACTGTGTTTCCTCGTCTCCGCTGTTGTTTTGAAAAGTTCAGCGCCATTTCATCTGGCCGCGGGGCGAGAGATGGCAGGCAAGCTGACATGGCTTAGGAGTTTTTAATTCGTTTTACCTTTTGAATTGGCACTGAAGATGAAGCTTAAGGGCTTTGAAACAGCTGTTGGCCAGTATAAATGATTTTAATTTGTGCTAATTTAACGTTGTACATTTATTTTTAATTCAACTAGTATGTTGAAAAATGTTAAAAATGGGAAATCCGGAAAAAATATAACAATTGGCATAGGTAATTTTACTATGGGTGATTCCTTGATGGGTTCTTAGAAACCTAGCAGCAGTTCAATAATCATTTATGCATTGCATTTACACTCAGAAAATATTTTGCCACTGGCATCTAGAAAATAAATTGTGGCTCTAGAAAAAATAGTTCCATGTCATCTTTATAAATTCTATTTCCCTTTGCTAGAGAGTTTTAGTCTCCTCTATTCAAATTCAAGAGCGTTTTTCTCTATTGTCGTGGTCAAACTTATTTAAAAATCTCTGCAAATAAATGTGAACACAAGAGGTTAGTTTTAGTAACTATAATTCCAGTTTATGAATTTATTCTAGAAATCAAATGATAATTTCTCGCTCTTCGAACGATTCATAATATAATGTATCGTCTCATCATCTATCTCAATCATTTCGTCAATTCAGTTTATATATTTACCTTATTCCCATAACTCGGAAATCTATATTTATAGATTAGAGATTTAGAAAGTGACTACTTAATCGTTCTAGATGAAGGCGATATAAGGTTTCTTTCAGTGTAAAGGCATTTCTGTGAATTTGTATCTTGTTAAAAATTACCTATGCTAACAGTTTATATATATTTTTCTTAACTATATAAAACTGAAAGAAAGGTAATAATAATCTTTTTTTAAACAAAAATCCACAATTTTGGAGTGTAAATAATCTCTTTTAATTAATTCTACAAGAAAATTAAATTGTTTGAAGTTGTTGAATTAATTTTTTTATTTCGCAGGAAAATGGGGAATATTGTGCATAATTTTTGTTCTAAAATGACTGTCAGTCAAATCAATGCGAAGTACATTACAATTAAAATAGAATGAAAGTGAAATATTCTTTTGTCCAGAAAAAAATGTATTTAATTTTCTTTTTAATGTCATTATTAGTTTTACAATGTATATTTCCTATCATATCTGGTAATGTTCTTTTGTTTGTTTTTTTTCGATTTCTGACGTCGCACAGTGGGTCAATCCTTAAGAAAATGCGAACATAGGGCCAAAAAATAATCATTAAATAATTAAATTTTTTCAATGAAATATTTTAAAAGAATAACTACAAAATACGAATATATGTTTATCTTTTAAATTATACAAAATTATATCTTATTTGTATAGTTCAGAATATACATCTTTCAGCAGAGGAATTTTTCTGCGAATTTTAGTGATTTTTAAATGTGCTCAGAAATGAAACCTAGGTAACCACTAATAATAACTCGTTTAAAATATCGTTATTACTTTCCTAAAACACAGTTTAAACCACTACTGATTGCATTTTGATTGAATTTTATGTATCATTTTACATTATGAACAGCCCATATAAAATTAACGGTATCATAAACTTAAAAATTGTGTAACTTAAATTGCATGAAGTTGCGTGAAATTTCAAACACATCTTTGTGTTCCTAAAAGCCTGTATTTTAATGTGGTATAGGGCAATATTTGCGCAAACCTGCGCATTTTTTAAATAAATGGATTTGAAACACTCTAAGTGGCTATCGCATAATTTTCCATTAACGGAAAGCATAGTAAATTGTCTGTAGACAAAAATATTTTTTAATAAATATTATACTGTAAGAATTTTCTAAGATGAAATAATGTAAAAAAATAATTTAAAATTAAACTATAAAATTAAATTCAATATATACGTATCTTGTGTTAGATAAATATTTACATGAAAATGCTGAAAAGAGCAAAGACTCTCAGAGGGTTAAATCTACTCTAATAAATGGACGCATAATGTGTGAGTGCTAAAGTGTTATTTAAAGTAAAGTTCTAATGCTTCTGGAAATTTTTTGTTCCTTTGAACGTTTCTTACTTTGCGTCTAATACTGGAAATCAACGGGTCAGATGTTATAAGTAAATGGTGCAACAAGTCTTTGTTACATGCTCTTCGACTTATTTTTCTCGTATGGGGGCTCCCGTTACCTTCGAAACTCTTTATTTCGAGCTTTGCCAGCTTATTCCGATAATTGGCCAATTGGAACAGCAAAATTTGTAATTATATTATTTCCATGAATTAATAACTTATGAATAGAACCTGGCATACAATACCACCCGTACTTCGAAACACATTCTTTAGCTGTTTCCAGTGCAAATTCGCCAAATTTTTCGGCATTAATTGCTTTGTCACAGGAGATAACTTGCATTATAATTGCAAAACGTTTAATAAGTTCTTTATCCAATCCAGTGATCTCAGCTGTCTTTTCAAACTCAGCAAAAAATGTCCTTGCAGTGTTTCCATCGTGTGTCAAACCACTCCCCTGTTTAACAACATCAATTAGCAAACCTAATTCTTTTCTGAATTCGCATTGAATTTTTCTCTTTGATTCTTCTTTTTGCTTCTTTTGGTCCTCAGTTCTAGCACTTAAAGCTTTAAATGATAAATTGTAAGAAATATGAAGCAAATATTCCATAGACCGTATCTTTACATGGAGACTAGATACACCAAAGCTGTATGAGAAAACGTTTACACTTCTTTTAACAATTTTATCAATGTTATTCATTTCCGAAGGCTTTGCACCACAAATATGACATGTTGAACAGGAGGATGTATTTGAAATTGCCGTAATAATTTTTCCATCAATCATTGTTAAATTCATTTCGTGATCAATGGTTATATTTTTATGTGCTATATCAAAAGATCCTTAAAACCCTCAGATGCTAATTTTTCTTCTGCTGCAATGCAAAAGAGCTCCTCCAGAAGTATCCTCTCTTAAACGTTGAGTTAGTTTTCTTTTATGAGTTTCGGTTACATCTGAAAAAGATTTCCGAGATGTTGATTTCTGCGAATTTTCAACTTCAGATGGTTTAAATTCATTACCAACTTTAAAGGAACACAAAAGCCAAGAATCGTTTTTAGTATTGAAACGATCTAATTTTCGTTGAGATTTCTGCCATCGATCTTTTACAGCTACACAAAACTTACGTAAACGCTTCTTTAAATTTTCTTCATCAATTTCTGAAGCACTTAGCCCACAGTAGAACAGCACTTACAAAACTAAGAATTGATTTCTCATAACTAAAACCATTATTTAAATTATTTAGATACAGAAACAAATCTCTGTTTGTTATCATCTTTCAAAAAAATATTTAAAAAAAAGCAAAATGAAATAATCTTGCTTCAAATAAAAAAGAAATATACTAAAATTAATATCACTACAAAATAATTTTATAACATTATTATTATTATATTATTATGATTATTATTATAATCCCGATGTTAAAAAATACGCACTCAAATAGGCTCTAAAATGTTGCAGAAGAATGTTCTGGTTTTGTAGAACGATTTTGAAAAGTTATCTAAACATTACATATTTTGTCAATTAAAAATTAAACAAATGTTTTGAATATTTTGCCAATGTCATTAGGATATAAGTAAAAACATGATAGGTAGTAAAATTATCGTCTGAAAACTTTCTCTTTTACTTTGATATTCAAATTTAATTCAGTTATCCAGTATGCCTCTAAAAGGCCTGTTTTAAACAAAAAAAAGATTAAATTGCTCATAGAAACCATGCAAATCTATCGAATATAATTTATTTTACTTATTTAAACCTAAATATAACAAAAAAAAAAATCTTATATATAGGCTTATACTATTGTGATAATCCTATGTTCGACATCTGCTATACTTTGATCCACTGTGCGTCGTAGCTGAGGTAAATGAAAATTGTTTTAAACTTTATAATACTGAAAATCTTTAAATTAAATTTAATAAAATAAACAATAATTCTAATAATTCCTAATTAGTCCGCTTTAATTATTTAAATGCTTATTAATCAATATACGAAAAATATTTTTCAAAAACCATATAGCACTAAGCTGTGTTAAGGCGTGTTCCCTAAATTGGAGAATTAAATTAATTCATTGCAACAACTTTCAAAGAGTAGATAAACTATTATTTAATTTTAATTGCTTTATAATCAGATTAAATGTAATTATGACAAAATGGATTCTTGATAATGTGTATTATATTGGATTTCCATAGTGTTCTCTATGTTATAAACTTCGATTAGTTAATTTAAGTTAATTTATATGGTAAATTGTCGTTGATTTTAACTAAATTACTGTTAAGAGACAATATTAAAGTAATAATTGCCCGAAGATATTTTAAATTCCAATTAAGTGTTGTATAATTAATAAAATGCCAAAGTACTTTAGATAACAATAAAGATAATACTTAGAGAAATACATTATAGGCAGGTAAAGAAAACGTTTTAAGAACTAGAACTTTTTAACTATTGTCAGTCGATAACTTTCAGCGTGCCGCCTTCAGTGCGTATACAATGTCTTTACAATATAGAAATATAGTTAAATGTTAATTGTTGCTAAATTATTGCTACGTAAAAACACTTTCGGGAATATGTCCTTATATTCAGAATAAAGAAAGCATTTTTTTTAATTTAATGTATCATAATAACAAAAAAAAAGTTTCACATTGTATTATAATATCATATACCGGGTGATTATAATTAAAGTTACGATTTCAAAAATCGATAATTTTAAAACTACTGGTCAGAAT
This sequence comes from Maratus michaelseni, assembly GCA_963931845.1. NCBI lineage: Eukaryota > Metazoa > Arthropoda > Arachnida > Araneae > Salticidae > Maratus > Maratus michaelseni. The sequence continues at coordinate 43,852,108 of OZ007592.1, read as the reverse complement.
GACTTGATATTTTAGCAAAACAATCGCGAGGCAATGGAATTTTGTTTGGCGAAGGAAAAAAATAGTTCCAAATTGTGCCGATAGATGGCGTTGTCAGGGTAATGTCAGGGGAAAGACCAAAAATGTATTCTTGAACCCTTTCCGGCGCAGTGTAAATTTGTTTGCAAAATGATGAAATAATAGACTGACACCGGAATTTACAAACGAATCCATTAGTGAAAACAAACTTGCTTATTTTCTGGTTCTTAATGAAAGGAAAATTTTAATTAAATATTCTTGGTGCCGTTTGTCAGTTTTAGAATTAAAATTGGGTGTCCTTTTTTGTGACCACCGCCAGTTAAAGGGTTAAACATAGGAATGATGTTGCCAAAAGGAAAAAAATAGAGTTCAGAGATTTACTAAAAATTTATTAGCGAAAAGACAAGACTACGTGTTTACAGCGACGACAGCGATAATGACAAAAAATGAAAAAAAAAAGAGCTTCATGTAACAAACACCTAACTGATTATTAAGGCATAAGTTGCTCAATATGCCCTCCGCCTTGTTCCGCTACTAATTGGAAGCGCAAAACGGCATGCTCCACAACAGATCGGAGGGTATCTGTACTAATGCAATGGGTGTGTTGTGTGATGCTGGCCTTCAAGTCGGCTATATTCTGAATCCGCCCGCAAAAACAACATTCTTCAGGTACCCCCAAAGCCAGAAATCACACGGGTTTAAGTCGGGGGAACGTGGCGGCCACGTTGTTGGAAAATGGCGGCTTATGATCCTATCATCTCCGAAATTATCACTCAGTAGCTGCTTCACAGAAGTAGCAATGTGCGGAGGAGCGCCATCTTGCATGAATATTATGCGATCCACACACTGACGCTGTTGAAGTACCGGAAGAACATGGTTACGCAAAAGTGCTTCATACCGCTTGCCAGTAACTGTGCAGGTAACGGGACCCGCAGGTGTGATCTCCTCAAAGAAAAATGGACCGACGATAAACGCTGCCGTTATTCCGCACCACACAGTGACCTTTTCAGACTGAAGAGGTAATGGCTGTAGCTGGGACGGATTCTCGGTCGCCCATATCCTGCAATTTTGCGTATTTACAGAACCTTGCAAATGAAAGTGGGCTTCGTCAGACCACAGAATGTTCCATGGCCATCCGTTGTCCACTTCCATCCGGGCAAGAAATTGTAGTGCAAAAGATTGACGTGCTTCCAGGTCAGCAGGTAGCAACTCCTGCACATGAGTTATCTTGTACGGATAACAGCGTAAGACGTTCCGTAGGACTTTACGCACCGTGCTGTTCGGCATATCCAGCATTCGGCCAATCCCCCTTGCACTGCTGATTCCAGCATCACTGTCAGTATGTTCCTGTAATGCTGTAGCCACATCTTCCACTGCCGCAGCTGAAACCGGTTTCCTTCCTCTACCCCGTTTAACGTCAAATGAACCGGTCTCTACGAATTTAGCAATCATTTTTTGCAGACCATTTGTTGTTATTGGGCCTTTTTTTATGGATTTTAATGTCCGAAACTTCCTAATAGCTGTAAGTACACAGTCATCGTTCTTATAAAAAAGCTTCAAGAGCAGAGCGCGATCATTCATAGTCAGAGTCATGATGAAGCATTCTGGCAAAGAGCTGCTGCTCTGCATTTTTATGGTTGCTATGTCTGCGGTGCGCATGTCACGTATTAGTAATTTGCATATCTTCAGACAATGTGAACCCAGACAGCGCCATCTATGGGCACACTTTGAAACTTTTTTTTTTCCTTCGCCAAACAAAATTTCATTGCCTCACGATTGTTCTGCTAAAATATCAAGTCAATCTGACCAGTAGTTTTAATTAAAATTATCGATTTTTGAAATCGTAACTTTAAGTATAATCACCCGGTATTTAATTAAAATTTTCCTTTCATTAAGAACCAGAAAAATAAGCAAGTTTCTTTTTACTAATGGATTCGTTTGTAAATTCCGGTGTCAGTCTATTATTTCATCATTTTGCAAACAAATTTACTCCGCGCCGGAAAGGGTTCAAGAATACATTTTTGGTCTTTCCCCTGACATTACCCTGACAACGCCATCTATCGGCACAATTTGGAACTATTTTTTTCCTTCGCCAAACAAAATTCCATTGCCACACGATTGTTCTGCTAAAATATCAAGTCATTCTGACCAGTAGTTTTAAAATTATCGATTTTTGAAATCGTAACTTTAATTATAATCACCCGGTATTTTATTTTATCGTAGTTGTTTTCATCGTTTGACATCATAGAAATATAAATAGCTTTCAGGAAAGAGATTTTCGTAAAAACTGTTGAATTCTTACAAAATTTCTGTATTATAACGTACTATAATAGAATAGAAGCTATTTCCACTGCTGTCCAAAAACTAAGGGGCAGTGACTGGATGCTTTAATTTTTACACAGTTTGTCGAATATCTATTGAAGTTCTTGACGAATTGTCCTTGAACTTTGAGGATGTAAAGCACATGCTTGACTTCAAGAACATTAGAAACAATATACTGCAATTAAAAGATCAATATATCGAATATTTGATAAGATATGGGCATTTGTATGAAATAATTTTTAACTGCACATGCGCGAACTATACGAAATATTTATTTGTTTTTCATAATTTGGTAGTCAGTTCTATAGAGCAACGCATATAAAAAGAAAAGTCAAATATTGTGAAAACTGAGAAAGATATCAGTAATATAGTGAACTAATTGGCAAATTGGGGGGGGAGGATGCCTTATCATCCAACAAGATATATTATTTTTTTTTTCAAAAATAAAACTATATGACATATTGGGGAGAATCTTCACTTATATTTAGACTTTATAAATACCAAGCAATATATATTATACTGAAATTTGTACATCATAATATGACAAAATTTCAGTTGGTCTTAACCATTACTGATATAGTTTATTGACGTAAGTAATGTGTTCCATTAATATTGACAATGGTTTTGAATTTAGAATTTTGATTAGCAATCTATATAATAAAACCGTAAGTCATGTGACTGTCATCAACAGTTCCGGGATGTCCGCTTCATTTTTCATATGCCAGGCTGCCATTTTTATTCAAAATTATTTTTTCAAATAAAACTGCATGAAAAATACATTTTTGGAAATATCGTTCAAAATAAATTAATATTTGAGAGACAACTTACATTCATTTATATATACAGGGTGATTCATAAAAGATGGGCAGAACTTTAAGGGGTTATAGTACACTTAAAGACAAATAATATTAAATAGGAGACTAAGGGTCCCAGACGTATTCCCAAGGAGATAGGGGGCATTAAAGTTTAGGGTCCGAAATTTCAAATGATTATAAAACATGGAAAAATTGGTCGATTCGTTTGCGGTTTTTGCAAAAAATTTTCTTTATGCCAGTATTTTCTTGAAATAAAATTTTAAAGTTCAATTTCAAAAAATGCCGATAGGGGGCGCTTTAGACTTTGGAGTAACAAACAACTATTTTTTAACGTTATTTTTTGTATTTCTTTAAATGATTTCGAAAGCTTAGACTTAAACTTAAATTTTGATCTAAAAATCTGAGTCCTAACGAGTAGTTAAGTAGCGTAAACTGAAATTTGAAATTTGAAACCCTTCTCCCCCCAGAACAAAAATCAGTTATTCCCGATCTTTGTGTCGTAGATTAGGCTCTAACTACTGCCGCGTTTTGCTAAAATTATTCTTTATGTCAGTATTTTCTTGAAAATAAATTTTAAAGAAAATTTTCAAAAAATTCCGATAGAGGGCGCTTTAGACTTTGGAGTAACGAACAACTATTTTATACCGTTATTTTTTGTGTCTCATTAAATGCTTTCTAAAGCTTAGACTTAAACTTAAATTTTCAGCTCAAAATCTGAATCGCTGAGCGTGGTTCAGTAGCGAGGGGAGGGGGTTCAAATTTCAACTTCTGAACATAGTTCAGTTTGCACTACTTAACCATGCCCAACGATTCTGTGCTGTGATACGAGGCAAAAATACAACTTTCGTCAAGGACTGCATAGTCGGAATTCACTCATAAAGGCACTGGCACAGTTGGAAACGTCGCTCATGCAAACGTTAAAGCTCCATTCCTGACGCTAGTCACCGGGTGAAGAAGGAAACAGAAAGTATGCAAATGTCAAATGGGGAAGAAGAAGAACACGTATGCAAAATTTCGACACGATTCAGGCATAAAAACCACTGAACGGTGAGTCAAGTGTAAGTCGCTGTAGTAATGAATCGGAAGATGGTGCCCTTCACGAATAAGGAAAAGGCTGAGATGCATTTAATTTACGGAGCGGCAGATGGAAATGGTGCAGAGGCACAACGAATGTACGGAGAGCGATTTCCTAACAGGCGGTTGCCTAACCGCAAAACTTTCGAGCGCTTGCACAGACAGTTGTGTGAGACGGGATCATTTCTCGCTTCCCGGTCGAATGCAGGTCGTGCAAAAAAGGACGAATCAGTAGTTGTTGCAGAAGCCATTCTGGATGTAGTAGCGGCGCAGCCAAGTACAAGTACACGAACAGTGGCTAGCCAGGTGGATACCTCACAGTCCACGACTTGGAGGGTACTGAAGGATGAACATTTGCTCCCGTTTCATGTGCAACGAGTCCAGAAACTGTCTCCAGGGGATTATCCAAATCGTATTGAATTCGCCCGCTGGTTTCTGCAGCAGAACGCGCTAAATCCACATTTTGGACGAACTGTGCTTTTCACCGATGAATGTACCTTCACACGTGAAGGTACATTTAACACACACAATGCACATGTATGGGCGGATGTCAATCCACATGCTACGTATCCACATGCTCATCAGAGACGCTTTTCCATCAATGTTTGGGCAGGAATCCTCGGAGACCACCTAATCGGACCGTACCTTCTTCCTGAACGCCTCAACGGTAAAACATACCTCACATTTCTGCAACATGTGCTGCCAGACCTGTTAAACGTTGTTCCTCCACGCATCCGGCGGGTCATGTGGTTCCAGCACGATGGAGCGCCAGCCCATTACGTACGAGACGTCCGCAACTATCTGGACATCACATTTCCGAACAGATGGATTGGTCGAGGTGGTCCTGTTGCTTGGCCTGCTCGCTCGCCAGATCTTTCACCCCTCGATTTCTTTTTTTGGGGACGATTGAAGGCTCTTATGTATGAGACACCCATTGAATCCCCCGAGGAACTGGTCGCCAGACTTTCCGCCGCTGTAGGGGAAGTGCTCGAAAAGCCTGATGTTTTCGCGAATGTTCGCCGTTCCATTCGTCGCCGTTGTTCTGCGTGCATAACCTCTGATCACAATTTTGAACATTTATTGTGATTACATGTTAATAAATATGCTTTGGTAACATAATCCTAATTTGTGTCTTTTTACCTCGTATCACAGCACACAATGTGTGGACATGGTAAACTGAACTGTGCTCAGGAGTAGAAATTTCAAACCCCTCTCCCCAGAAACTTAACCACGTCTAACGATTCAGATTTTGGGCTGAAAATTTAAGTCTAAGCTTTAGAAAGCATTTAATGAGACACAAAAAATAACGGTATAAAATAGTTGTTCGTTACTCCAAAGTCTAAAGCGCCCTCTATCGGAATTTTTTGAAAATTTTCTTTAAAATTTATTTTCAAGAAAATACTGACATAAAGAATAATTTTAGCAAAACGCGGCAGTAGTTAGAGCCTAATCTACGACACAAAGATCGGGAATAACTGATTTTTGTTCTGGGGGGAGAAGGGTTTCAAATTTCAAATTTCAGTTTACGCTACTTAACTACTCGTTAGGACTCAGATTTTTAGATCAAAATTTAAGTTTAAGTCTAAGCTTTCGAAATCATTTAAAGAAATACAAAAAATAACGTTAAAAAATAGTTGTTTGTTACTCCAAAGTCTAAAGCGCCCCCTATCGGCATTTTTTGAAATTGAACTTTAAAATTTTATTTCAAGAAAATACTGGCATAAAGAAAATTTTTTGCAAAAACCGCAAACGAATCGACCAATTTTTCCATGTTTTATAATCATTTGAAATTTCGGACCCTAAACTTTAATGCCCCCTATCTCCTTGGGAATACGTCTGGGACCCTTAGTCTCCTATTTAATATTATTTGTCTTTAAGTGTACTATAACCCCTTAAAGTTCTGCCCATCTTTTATGAATCACCCTGTATATTCTGCAATAACTTCAGTTAAAATTAGGTTCGCAGTTCAAATTCTCTATCCATGAAAGTAAACAACAACAGAAAATGAAAAACATTCATTCGTTGTGAACGTTTAAAATATTAAACCATGGAGGTAATCGTTCGTAAAGCAAGTTCTCCGCGAATGAATTTTTGGACCGCTACCTGGTGTCAAAATAAATAATTCGCACCAGTGAGACAATCAAAGTTTACCATAATTATGTGCTGTACAACTCAACTTCCTTCCGGATCTTTTCTTGCCGGAAGCTGAATGTAAACAAATACAACTTATGTGATAATATTTAATGAATCAAATTTCGAAACGTTTTGTCATTTAATTTGGTATTTATGTGTTATGGGAAGAGAGCCAGAAAGAGAGATCACCGAAAATAATTATTAGTCACCAATCATACTTACCATTATTAATGACCAATCGAGTTCAAAACAGTAATTTAATATACATTTATACATAACATCATTAAGTACTTTTATGTTATTTGGGCGCAAATCCCGCCAATAGCATTTATAAAATAGAACAGCTTTCGCAGACGCATCGGGGTTGGCGCGATTTTTGTTTTGCGCCATTTTGGCGAGAAAACCCCATTTTCAGGTACCTGTTAGAGATTGCTAAAACAGCATGTTACTTTTATTTTGTTACGAAATATTTTATTTTATATTAAAAAACACACAATTTTATTATAAAACATACACAATGATCAATTTATTATTAAACACACAATATTTAATTTATTATAAAACATACGGAATCTGCTCTATCGGGTTGCCATACCAAGCAAAATCTAGCCGAAACTGCCGGGTCGGCTACGCATAAAATCGCCATTTTGGTGCCAAAATGATACGCCGGTGCGTCTGTGATAGCTGTACCCAAAATTACGCGTAGTAATATGCAGCCCGATTATGGCAAATTATTCAAAACGTTTTAGATGAGAACAGTGATAGATTTTCTAATCTTCAGAAATCGAGTCTACAGCCAATGTGAGCAAGAAACAAACAAAAAAAAATATTAGCAACAATATGGTACTTCAAAAAAATTTTCACAAAATAGACTTCATTGCATCAAATCGTATTAACTAAAATACGCTAATTGGCAATGGACCCAATTACGGAAAATGACTTAATATGTTTAAGTATCTCCGCATTAGCGAGTATATTGCAACTGATAAGCAAACGGTCATGAAGCATAAATGTTTAATTGGATTAAGCGGTTTTTGTCAAGAAATATGAAATACATAACAACACAAAGTATGCGAAATGCTACCATGATGGCAAAAGTTCTTGATTTGTCTATTAGAATCTTTAGGTTTGGTGAAGGATTAAAAAAAATATATATATGAATAAAAGTGACGTGTTACAATGCTTAACATGCAGTTAAGGGAGACCAAACTGGTCGCCAGTGGCGGCTAGTTGCAAGAATGACAAGACCAGGACATACATTTAAATAACTGAGCTAGTATTAACAAATAGATTTAAATAACATAAACGGGATGAAACATTTTATAGATGTTTTCACCAAAGCCTTTCTAAAAATAAGGAATTCTCGGTTCGACTACTAGAATAGACACTTTTTTCACTCAGTTGAAAAAATGTCTTTTCGGTTTTTTTTTATAGATAAAAAATATTTTACACTAAGTATTACTTGATTGTAATAATAACACTCTAGCAAGATATAGTCTAATTTGTTTTCTATACTTCCTACAGAACAATACTAAGTTAAGCTCTATTACAGCATTATATACTTTTTTTTTATTTCCAATAATTAATCATCTACTTTTTATTGAATACCACACTGACTTAGAAAATAAATTTCTCATAAAAATTTCAATAAAAAACAACAAGCTGTTTTGTTTTTTAATTTAAACCCATAATATATTTTTTTAAATATTGAAATCTAAATTATTAAAAAATGAAAATCATTTTTTTTCTTTTTTTAAATAATAAAGAAATTTTTTGTTCATACATAGAGCGTGATTTGTCTTTTTAGATCACCAATTTTAAATTTTGCTCAGTTGCTGCACTGTAAGTATTCAATATGCTTTTCTTTACGTTCGTTAAATCTGGTATAACTTCTCCTTTTTTAATAAACCACAAAACATTTTTTATTGAGACTTTTAACGGAAAATAACAAAATGAAGTAATTATTTTTTTAAATTTAAACTAAGAATATTTGACTTACAAATATTCAGAATTAAATTTCTCAAAAATGAAAACCACGATAATTAAAACCAAAAACTGTTTACATTTTTGCATTTGTAATTGCCACTGTTGACTCATGCCTCTTAGATGACAGTGATGATATGAGACTAGATCAATGGCTCCCAACCTTTTTGATTCTCAGATCACTTTTTAGAATGAATTTTCATAACGGAACCCTTCTAGCCTACCGTACTACATGCTTTACAAGTTAATGGTGTATGGGTCGCCCAAATGAAAGTGGCACTACAGTCGGTTTGATAAAGGGTTTACTGATATTAATATAAATTAGTATTTATACAAAAGAAAGAAGTAATAGAGACGTAACAGATAGGCTAGACAAAGTCACCTTGTAGGTTGAAACAAGTGTCCTAGCGGTCAACGAGACGATGGATAGCTTGGGTGAAGAAGCTCCGGGGTTGGTTGTGGAACCAATTTTCAACGGTAGCTTGGACCTTATTATCGTCGGCAAATCGCCATCCCTTCAGAGCTTTCTTGAGTGGACCGAAGATGTGGTATTTGTAATTGCCGTTGTTGACTCATGCCTCTTAGACGACTGTGATGGCATGAGACTAGATCAGTTGTTTCCAACCTTTTTGATTCTCAGATCACTTTTTAGAATGAATTTCCATTACGGAATCCCTCTAGCTTACCGTGCTATATTCTTTACAAGTTAATGGTATATGGGTCACCCAAATGAAAGCGGCACTACAGTCGGTTTGGAAAATGGTTTAATGATGTTAATATAAAGTAGTATACAAAAGAAAGAAGTAATATAGAAGTAACAGATAGGTTAGACAAAGTCCCTTTGTAGGTTGAAACAAGTGTCCCAGTGGTCAACGGGACGATGGATAGCTTGGGTGAAGAAGCTTCGGGGTTGGTTGTGGAACCAATTTTCAACGGTAGCTTGGACCTAATTATCGTCGGCAAATCGCCGTCCCTTCAAAGCTTTCAAAGAAAGTGGACCGAAGATGTGGTAGATACATGGCGAGAGGTCTGGGCTGTAAGGGGTATGTTCGATGGGGATGTACTGCTTCTTCCACTACGAAAATCCCTACACCATCGGAATACCGATCTGCGTGACATAGACTCCGTGCCATACACATTTTGCATTCAACGATAGATTTGTCTAGCAATCACATTTTCCGCTGTTAAAAATTGAACGACCGCTCGTTGACACCGTTTGGAGGCATCCATGATGCAAATGATGCTTTTTAACGTGCTCCCACGCTATCACACACGCATCTGGCCGGATCTGACGATATCGCTTGCTTTCCCAGCATTCTGCGCTCTCTATAGGAGCATGTGCAGTCATCTTTCTCTTCAAATGGCGGAGTTATTACAGCTATGGCACTTTAATTTGGGCGACCCTTATATTTTGCTGCAGAGCAGATGAAGAAAGGGGTAGATATAGTCGTCTACAAAATTATGCAATGTCCAAGAAATGAAATTATATACTTCAAACATATTATAGTAATAGTCTGTTTATTCTCAATACCAATAATATTTATGATATTTTCAAACTTGGTTATACATAAAAATTCTTCAAAATTCAATAAATCAAACGATTTGTCATACAATAGATTTTACATTGATAGTGTGACGGTTCAATGTGATATCTGTAGTAGCATTATTTCCCAAAGTTCTCTGATTTCATATTCGGATCAGTTGATCATAATTGCAGGCGAATGTCTGGTTCTGCATTTAAAAAGTTTCTGTGTTTTTCTGTTGGCTGTGTAAGCAGAGAATCCCGTTTCACAGAGAAATGCCGTTTTTAAAGATAGTAAAATTAATTTAGCTTTCTCAGACAAGATTTTGAATTTAGTTGTACAATGACGCGAAAATTCTGGTAGACCTTCCTTTTGAAATGCAAATTTTAATTCGCTATGAGATCTGAAATCAGTGAAGACCTCGTATACCGTTGTGTTTCAGCTGTTTGGTTTTCTGGTAACACTTAAGGCATTCACAACACATTTATACCGTTGTGTTTCAGCTGTTTGGTTTTTGGTAACACTTAAGGCATTCACAACACATTTAAAGCCTCCAACACTTCTAATGCGCTGTTGACAAATAGTGTTCAATAGAGTTTTCCAAAGTTTCAAGATACCCTTGATTTTAAATAAAATATGTTGAAACTGGTGTGAAACACTAACATTTTTTTTTTATTCATTTTTTTTTTATTTATTTATTTATTCTATTTTATTTATTATTTATTTATTTATTTATTTTATTTTTCCACTTCCTTATTCCCCTTCTATTTTGTATTCTCTATTGTTTTGATTTTACTCTTCTGTGATTGGCTGTTGTCTTCTGTTTTCCTATTGGCTGTTGATTTTTACTTTCCTATTGGCTGTTGCTTCAGCTTGTTTCCTCTCCCTCATCTCTCATTTCAGTCTTGCTGCTGCTTTCATAGTAGATGCACGTCTTTTTGCGCCTGATGAAGAAAGACCCAGATCTTTCGAAAGACCTAGCACATTTTAAAGTTTTTGATGGTGTTTTAAGAAGTTATTTTAGTTCTTACCCTTGATTTTGTTTCTAAATTTTATATTGAAGCTGGATTTTTTTTTCATGAACTTTTTTCACCGATAGGAAAGCAACCGATATCTTATTTATATTCGAACCAATAAATCAGTTTTCTCTTAAAAGTAAACACTTTGTCGTTACTTTAAAAATGGTGAAAATTTCTCCTTCCAATGATAGATTCACTTCGTTCATTTCGCTAAGCATATCGGCAAAATATCTTAATCTGCACACGCAGTTTGTATTATTTAAAACATTAGCCAATTGTGCGTTATAGTCAAGGTCAAACCGGGCGGGGAGGCCTACCTTTCAGCTTAAGCTCAACTAGCACCCCCCAAGCTTTATAGTTAATCATAAATGTTGATACCTCTGCACACAGTTCCATCAAATGTAAGCGTTATTTCTCGAGATTGTGAAATAAAGTGTGTTTTCAAGAGCTCATGATTTTTATATAGTTTATTAGTTTGCTTGCAACATTCAACACTATTATCAGTTCAGCAGACACTATTTTCGAGACTAGCGCGTGCCTCTGAAGAACGCTATTGCTTTTTTTACAGTTCTTTGCCTGATCCTTAATTTGTGACATTGGTTACAGCATTGTTACCTATCACTTCCTTCATGTCATCAGCGCATAAATCAGCACAAATTTTCCTCATGGTATTCAACGGATGAAAAGAATTCTTTAAAAAATTCAGTATTTTATCCCCTGATGTGCTTATTTGTAGTTGCCTGCAAGAGAAGAATCCTCCTGTTAGTTTTGTAAGTAATAGTTTTATTTGAGAAAGAAATATTGCATACATAAACTCACAGCTTTGTATCACAATTTTTTTATCAACACATGACAATATCAACTATACAACGGTTTAATAAGTGTCTCAGTAATTGTTTAAACTACACGATAACTTATCAGATAGAAATCTTCCAGTAGTTTTTTATTATTTGTTTCATCAAGTTGTTTTATAAGGAGTTTCATCATAGTTTTTTTAAGTTAAAATTTTATAGCACTTCCTCTTGAAAGAATAAAATGGCTTAAAATTCAAATCCAAATGGTTTTTCTCTGCAGTTTAGCAGGAAACACAGAGATGTTTGTTAGCACTTTATCTGAATTCTAGCATAGAGGTCGATGATATATAACTTTGTAAATTTACATTAAAACTGCCATTTTTCGTTTTTTTATATTGTGTTTACATTTTTTACTCAATTTTTCAATTGTTGTATGCGAGACAGATAAATATACATTGGTAGAATAAATTAATATTGGCACCGAACCTATATAGGATCTACATGGAAAATAACATCAGGTGTAATCCAACAGTTAAATTTGTTGTAAAAGGCTTCTAAAAGGTAATTTTTCGAGCAATAAACTTCTTACACACTTTTGGAAAGATCTCTTGCTTCCAATGTGTTGAAATCATAAAAATATTATTTATTTATCTGACTCTCCGCGGAAACCTTGGAAGGTGCGCGAGGAGCACGCAGTACCCCGCAGAGCTTTGCAGAATTGCCAGTTTGGCCTTTTTATAAATTCAGAAAATCTGAATTCCTACCGGATACTCTGAAATAAAAAAAAATATTTGTTTAATGTAACTGAAAAATGTCTGTCATTAAGAAAAGCACAAATTTTTATTTAACATTTCTGGTAAGAATTCGGAATTTCTGAATTTAAAAAAGGCCAAACCGGCAACCCTGAAGTACAGGTTGGGAACCACTGCAGTAGATCATGAACAGTGATGAATTTCGAGTTTGGCCACAGAACGGGACAATTACTCCCCGAAAGACTTATAAGTTTTGTATTTGTTGATTGTCTAAAACCGGGAATTATCCCTCCCCGGAATTGCATTCTGTCTGCCCCAGATCTACAAAATTCCCTCCCGGAGAAAAATATTTGAATTGAACACTGAACACAAATTGGGTGGATAGGAATTGTGCACTTTTCATTTGCCGAATCACCACACGCACAGAAATTTGACTTGGTCCCAATGTCGGATTTCACCTTCACATGTAACTTATTGTTTCTAAAGAAAAAAATAAATATGTTAGTCTGTTTTAAATGTTAGGTTGTCAATCTAAAAATTGGTAAAAGAGAGAAAAATTTAAAAACTTACAATTTTTTGAATAAACTGTGTTGCAAATGATAGTACAATTAGGAAAATTAAAATTAAAACAAGATTTCATACATGAAAAATGCTTTGCCATAAATAAATTGTCTTGAAAAAATAAATTAAAAAAAATTATATCGTGATATAACGAAAAATAAAGAAAATGATTTCGCATTTTTTTATGTTTTGATACATACAAAGAAATAATACTTGTAATAAGAATGTACCGTGGCTTATAATTTATCTATTTAATGTTTTTTATATCTGAAATTCTAAAACTTTCAATAACATTTAAAATAGCTGAAATTTGCGATTAAAATCTTCTTTTTTAGTAAGTGAAAAAAAATAATCTGATTTTGAAGAAGGGATATTTCTACAATCTCAGTCAGATAAGAGTAAAAAAATTTTTTTAATTTACATATTACTGTATAAGCAGTGTTAAAAATATCAGAATTAAATAGATGTTTAAGTGCTATTCACACATGGAATGTATCCTTTGAAAATGTCATAAAAGATGAAAAACAGTAACAAAGAAAAAGTACGTTAATTTTCCTTGAAAAAAAATTCTTGAAGAGAAAATGTACAATAGCTTATAATGTATGTCGTTTTACATTTTTAACAAACATCATTTTAACGTAGTTAGATAAAAGATGGTCTGAAAAATTTTGTGTTAAAGTTTTATGTAAATGTACCTATTACATTATGAATACATTTATTTTAAAGAAAAGGAACAGTTACGTGTTATGATAAGTCTTATATTTTTAACTTTAATATTTTCATAGGAAAAAAAATGAACTTTTTTAACCAAAATCTTGTATTATGTTAAAAAGCTTTAAAATCGCAAAATAAAGTGTATCACGATAAAAAAAATTGTTTTTTTTTTTTTTTTTTTTTTTTTTTTTTTACAATTCATTTCGTCAAAGATAGTGAACTTAAAATATCAGGGATAAGCTTTATTTATATATTGTAAAAAAAAAAAAAAAAAAGATATATGTTTCCGAAAATCTTGCAAAATTTAATACGGTTTAATTCAAACAACGTTTCAGATTTATCTATGAATCCGAATAACGTTCATTTATCATCCGAAATCTCAGAAACCAATTTATTTCTGAATTTTAAAGAAGCATTTTAGAAACTAAAGATATTTTTGCTGCTCATAATTTTTCGGAAACGTTTCAGAGTGGATTTTGCAGTGTATTGAAAAGTTTTTGCAAAATGAAATATCCTATTTACGAATGCTAGGAATTTTCAAGTAAACATTTTGAGCTGTTTAACAGAATTTGTACATGCATGTGTAGCCAAAAAAATGCTAATAGTATTGTTAATCAGAATGCTGTTAAGGTAGCAAGTTTGACATTGAACATGAAAATGTTTACATGAGAATTTATAGCATCCGTAAAAGTGATATTTCGTGTTGAGAAAATTGATTAATAATACAATGTACAACTAGGCGGAAACTTTTCCGAAAATTATGGGCAACAAAGGAAATTTTTGTTTCAGAAATGCTTCTTTAAATTTCGGAAAACTTATTGGTTTCTGTGATTTTAGAAGATAAACGAAACTTTTCGGAATCGGGGATAACTCGGAAGAGGTTATGTTATAATTTCGTAAACCGTATTACATTTCGTAATATTTTCAGAAACATCTGCATTTTTATACAGTGTATAAATTTAGAAATGAAACTTTTGTTTGAAAAATATATGATTAAATATGCTGGTTGAATGGAATAATTTTACGATTTACTTAATTTAATTCTGAATGAAAGAATATGAGTGTTTTGAATACTTGTTTCATGTAAGTATTTTCATTGATAAGTTACAGGAAAAAAATTCTTCGTTTATTTATAAGGACAAATGTGTACATATTAAAAAAAAAACGTAATACCATAAAATATCAATCACAAATTTTTTAGAGAGAAAGTTATATTTTTTATGAAATAAATACCGGGTACGTCATATGTTCGTTAAAAATTTAAAAATTTAGTAAAAAAAATGATACTAAAAAATTGCGGTTTACAGGAATGCAATTAGAGGAAGATCGGATTTTTTATTTACAAGGGAAAAAAGGTTAAAAAAGTATCGATAGATGGCGCTGCATGCACAATATAAAGCACATCAGGCTTTCAATAAAATCCTTTCAATGCACACAGACTCTACATTCGATGCCAGCAGTATGCTATCGTTACCAGATCAAGCGCTGCCGGTTAAACTCCTTTACAAGAACAGGGAATCAACAACTGGCACATTGTGAAAATTCCGCATGGCAAAATTTATGAAGACAAAATAAGAGCCTGTTTTATTTGCTGGGATACAGAAGCTTGTCAGACGTTTCGCAGAAATGTGTCTTTATCTGCTTCATATTATGCATGCCATCTTAGTGGCGCCATATCGGGGGGGGGGGTTGGGGGGGCAACAGCTCCCCCCCACCAAGGAATTTGAAATTTCAGAAAATTTATCAGTTATCACAGGTTATACAAAAAAAATCAAATTATGACAAAAGCTAAAATAACGTCTGATTTCACAGATTTGATTACAATAAAAAAAAGCTAGTCTGATGTGCCAATCCTAAAACTTTCTTCTATCTCATACAGGTTCCACATACACCAAAAACAAATCATCACCAATTTATATTAAGGTCTAACTGAATCTAAAGTTTTATTAAATTATGTTCATTAGCTCTGGAGATATAGCTACTGTGAAAATCGTGCAAAATATAGCATAGCAGCGCCGCCTGTTGGGCTATTTATACCAAATCGTAATCAACATCTATTTCTGTCAAGGTCTAACGGAATCTGATGTTTGGTGAAATTTTGTGCATTAGTTCTTGAGATATAGCTATCTTAATAATCATGAAAAATGTACAATTGTGTTCAGGACCTTCTAAAACGTATAAATCCGTCGAAAACCGGAAGTGGTAAATTTTCATAAATCCAATACCTTTTTCTTGTAAAGATAGAAGAAAGTAATAAACATTTAATAAACATTTAATAAACACTTTAAACATTGAAATGTTTTCTAAAGCCTTGCTATTGCAACATTTTATAAGTGAGACATATCATTTATGAGTATTTTCGTTGGTTTTAGAAATATATGTCACAAAAAACTCTATGAATTGCTTCTGAGCTGTCTACAGCATGATTAAAAGAAAACTCGTCACCCCCAAGGCTAGAATTTTAGTGATAAATTCTCTCTTTAGGCAAAAATTTAAGGGGAATTTTTTTTTCGTGGGTGGAGGGATGTTGGAGGTGTATTCAATTTCCTAATTATATGATTTGTTAGTTTTGTTTTATTAGTGTCACATTATATTTACTCCAATCGTTATAATGCTATTAAATTATTTTCTTTATTAAATGATATTATATATACAGTATGCTCTTAAAAATCTCCACAGCCTGACACTAGAGTCCTGTCCAAATTTGGTTCTAACCAACCCTAATCCTGACTTTAACCCGACAGACTTCATGCCGAATCCGAAATATTCATACCTGAACCCGAAGTGAAAGAAAATGAATGTATATTTTAATACATTTATGGAAAAGTAATGTACAAGTTTACCGCTTATGTACAAAAAATAACGCATATGTACACCCATTAATATTCAAATAAACTGTAGTTTTTTTCATTTGAAAATTATTCAGAACCTTCTTTTGTATAATCGGTTCATCTCCAACCAGATTCGAAAGAGTCAGAGTATAACCCGAAGCGTATAAAGTTTACTCGACCCGTAAAAACAAAAACAAAAACAAAAACAAAAAAAAATTAATCAACCAAACTCAAAACGAAATGCATTTCGGGTAGCGATGCAGAACTGTAATTTCCAGTAAACCCAGAAACGTCCAAAAATTTTTCATTGACCACAACCCCACCCGAAATGAAAGAAAATTAATCCCTATTTCAATATGATTTGGAAAAGTAGATTACAATTATATCTCTAATAACAATTTTATCTTTTATGTAGATTTTTTTTTTTTCATCTGGAAATATTTAGGATTTTTTTCATAACTCGGGCAACACAAACCCTACTCAAAATAGTGAAAACCCAACTTGAACCCGAAGCAAGTAACCCTTTTATAACGGGCCAGGATTGACTACTAATTTTGCATTCAATCGTTCTACAATTTCCAAAAAAATTCCTTGTGAGAGATTTCTCTTGATAATATAAGTGTGTGACTGATTTCAAAAAGTCGTACTAATAGAATAAAAAATAGTCCACTGGGACATATATGTCCCAACCGTAGTCACCCCGATCCGCAACGAAAATAAGCCGCGTCAACCCGGCTCGATCCGTACTGCAGATTGGGTCGTGTTGCCCCAACCAATGCAGAGCAAGGGACATGAGACCAAGGGTTTTGCAGATTTCTGAATTGTATGGAATTTAGATCATAGTCTAAAGGCAAAAAATGATTGCGGAAATTTTTTACTGACAGAAAATAATTAATGAAAATTTTCTTATACCTATGGATTACAACATATGCAAATTTCGTAACTTCTTGATGGTGTTCGTGTGCTCATTATCTCGTGACCGATTGAATTTCACGACTTTTTTAATTTTCATTGATTTTTTCATTGATTGTTTCATTTTTTTGGTGATAATTTTCCAAAATTCGTTATTTTCTATGAATCATTGACGGAATTGATTATTTCGACCATTTGTCTAAATTCGCGACATTTAGATAGCTTTCAATACAAACTAGTCGTTGGGGGCCACCGTAATACTTACCCATCATGGATATGCATAATGTAAAATATTAAAATAAAAATGTGTAAACTACTTATAAAATGCATTGCAATTCAAATAAAATCGTGGCTTGATGACGTCACAAACTTTAAAGGCTCGATTACTGAATTGCTTGAAAGAGGTTTTTCCTTATAACTCCAAAAATAATAATCCTATTAACTAGCGGTTTATTGCATCTGATTAAGCGTCAAATTTCCAATTAAAATATATCTTTGAAGTGAAATTTGGATGAAATACAGGGTCATGAAAAATCGAAGAGTGTGGAAAATAGGATTCCAAATATCTCGGCAACTAATTATCCGATCGACTTCATGCTTTATTCAAAATTTATGTTTTTTTATTGTCTTTTATATTTATTTCTTAAAATAAACAATTTCGAAAATTTTTATATACCTTTCATCAGAACGAATATTTCGAGAGTCCGAAAAAAATTGTTCCGGTTAATCGAGGTTATTGAAATGAAATAGGCTTCTTCCCATTATTACATACTAAGTAGATACCAAATTGCAAGTCTCTATCTCAATTTTTTCGGGAGATAGAGCGTTTACAGACACACACACACACAGACACACAGACACACAGACGGACGGCAAATTTTTTTTTCTAAAAATATGTTTTTCGGAATCTCCAGTGTCTGAAACGTGTAAATCCGTCAAAAATTTTTTTTCGATTTTCAAAACGATTACAAGACTTACCCTATACTACGTATGATGGGTAAGTAAAAAGTATAAAACTACCTATTGCAGCCGTTCGGAGGAAAGCAGTTCCGGAAATTTTCGATATATTTTCACCGATCATGACCCCCAGACCCCAAAACTACCCTCCGTTCAAATGTTGATTTATATATATATATATATATATCTCCATATATATGTATATATATATCTGACCTATGTCATACGATAACGCTCGTATTTATAAATCAATTTTGATGAAACTAATTGTGTGTATTAAGCTCACCAATGTCTCGACTGAGTTCGTTGGCCAGCTTGGTCCGCCATTTTGTTTCAAGATGGCGGCCACTTAAAAATTTAAAACTAAAATAAATGTACAAAAAAGTTAAAAATTCAAATTTATTTTTTAATTTAGTGTTAGGCCTTGATACGAGGAATCCAGAGCATTTTTTGTTTTACCTCTATCTTTAAAAATGGCTGAGATAGAGCAGTATGAAATTCTAGGGTGGCTGACATTTTGAAACAAAACAGTACATTAACGCGATTACTCGCAAATTATTTTCTTTCATTGTTGTAATAATTTTCCCAATCATACGCATAAAACTATATATTCATATCCGTTAGCGCCAAATTCTCGCCAAAATTGGCGACATTTGGCAAAATATCGCCAAATTTGGCGACCCAAATAAGTCTTCATAAATGAAGCCAATTTGGCTATTGCTCAATAATTTGGCGAATTTCTTATTCAAATTCAGTATTAAGGAATGATTTGTAAACATTTATTTTCATTTTAACTTGCTGTTTTCGTGTAACATTAGCTAAAATTTTAAAACGAAGATATAGGAAAGCTACCTTTTCCTCCCGGTACAGGCCGGAAGGACTATTTTTTTTCAACCGATCGATGAAATTCGCAACCCTTTTCTACGATCGTTTGTTGAAATTTGGGAGTCTTTTTCCGCAACCGACTGACAAAAATTGCTATTTTTTTGTCCAATCTTTGACGAAATTCCGATCAATGACGAATTTTTTTCCACCATTTGTCGAAATTCACGACTTTTTTTGGCAACTGATTGACGAAATTCGCTATTTGTTTTCCCAACCTTTTGACGCATTTTGCGACTCTTTTCTACGATCGTTTGTTGAAATTCGGAAGTCATTTTCCGCAACCGACTGACAAAAGTAGTTATTTTTTTTGGCGATCTTTGACGAAATTACCCTTTTTTGCTCGATTGTTTGACTAAATTCGTGATTTTTTTTTGTTCAATCTTTTGACGAATTTTGCGATCTGTTTCCGCAATAGTTATACTAAATTCACGATTTTTTTCAGCGACCGATTGACGAAAATCTCTATTTGTTTCACTGATCTTTGGTGATATTCGCAATATTTTTTCACGGTCGTTTGAAAAAAATTAACGATTTTTTCCGCAACCAATTTGCCAAATAAACATTTTTTTCTAATTCCAGTTCATAAAATTCGCGATGTTTACCGCGATCGCTTGACAAATTGCTTTTGCGTAAAAAAAAGAAAAAAATTTCGAGGAAAATTTAAAGTTAAAAATAGATTTGCTGAAGAATCACATGTTTGTGAAAGAAGTTAAGGTAAGAAGGCAAAATCTCACACTGCATTCTTTAATGTGGGAGCCTATTTCTATTTTGTGCACGATTTGGGCAATCCAGCACGATATTTCAACCCCTGTCTCTAAAAAAAACTTTGTCCCCCCCCCCCTCCCCAAGAAACTCTTGAAATGGCGTCCCTGCTATTAAAAAAAATCCTATGTGCCTATAATCCCATTCCTGAAAATCGAAATTTTTTAGCATCCGTTGTTTCTGTTTAATTAATTTTTAAATTTTTAATGAACTTATGGCGCACCCGGTACATATGATAGGATATTATGTATTACTCTTTTTTAATTATTTAGTACATTTGTGCAAGTCATCATCTGAAAAAAAAGAAAAGAAATGCACTTATATGTCTGGAAAGCAACACGGATTATGAAGCAGAATACAGAAAAATATTACCCACACATTTCTCATTCGTTTTCTACTGTCTTAAATTCTTGACTTTCATTTACGAAAAGCAGTTTCAGCATTTTTCAAAAGCGGAATTTATTTTCAGAGTTGACACCTAAGATAAAGAAAGGAAAGAAATGTCATATAAATACAATATTTCTTCATTCATATCAAGGTATATTTTTATTTTCAAGATAAACTGCATTTTTTAAAAATATATTGAAAACATATAGGCTTGGATCTGTGACATTTAACAGACGTCTTACTTTTTTTTTCCTTCTAAGCAGTGAATTTACAGCAAAATTCCTATTTCTTGCAAAGAAATAAGAATTGTAAAGCTACTATCATTTCTATATATATATATATATATATATATCAAAATTAAAATGAGTAGGAAAAATACTTAAAGATATGTAGAGAAATAATCCCATATGCAGAAAATGAAAATTATTACAAGAGCATTTGGAAACTTATATAGTGGAACACTTTTTAAAGGGTAATATTCCACTAATATAAGTAAAAAGTAATTGATTGAGTATTTTTTGTATTTTTGAGTATTTTTGGATATATTTATGTATTATACAGTAATTATCGGTTTATCTATTGTCAATTGTTTATATGGTTTAATGGTTATTATTTACAAAAGTTTTATTACAAATATATATAAATGTAAGAAGATGATATGTAAATAGTCGATTTACTGGAATTATATGAACAAATAGACGATGAATAACAAAATATGAACTTTAATAAGTCCTAGACAGATAAATATACAATACTTTACTCATAATTTCTCTTTAACTAATACACATTTCGCCCAATATATACAATATGTTTATTTTTCAAAAAAACAAATAGACCTAACAGCGCCTTTACTGGTTATTTTTTCTCCTTTAATGTTTGCTTCACAATAAAAATTAGAAGACTGGCTCTTTTCCAATTTTGAAGATGTTCAAATCTTGATCCCGCGATCCAAAATATTTATAATTCGTGCATTTAAATCATGGTTAATAATAGTACTAGAGTGTCAGTTAATTTGATGGTCATTTACGTCATAAAGGAGATGAAGTGTTCAAACTGAAATCCTACACACACACGTACACACACACACACACACACACACACACACATATATATATATATATATATTGTATATATATATACAACCTGTGGCCAGAAAGTTCGGTGAATGAATTTGTTATTTTAAATACAGTATTGTACAGCATCAAATACAATTTACTGTCCTTCAAAATAATCACCATGGACGGTAATTCACTGTTGAGAACGAGTATATAAGTCCTGGAAACTCCTGTAAAACAATTCTTTCGGAATGGCGTTCTGCTCGGCCGTCACGTTGCGTTGAATGTCGGTGATGTCCGTAAATCTCATTCCCTTCATGGCAAAGTTTGGAGTTTGGTACTACAAAGTTTGGAGTTTGGTACGACAAAGTTTGGAGTTTGGTACGACAAAGTTTGGCACGACAATGTTTGGAGTGGCGGAGTCCGTGGTCGCCTAAAAAACCAAGGTACGGTCAGAAAAATCGCGCATAAAGACAATGCTCATCGCATTCTTCGTCTCTAAGGTTCTCATTCACAAAGAATTCCACCCTGAGAGTACCACATTGAATGCTGTTGCCTACGCTGATATTCTGAAGCGTTTACTGCAACGGATCTGTTGCGTTCGTCCTGAGTACGCCACACAATGCTCCTGGACTCTTCTACGTGATAATGCCCGGCCACACACTGCCTTGGTTGTACGGAAGTTCCTGGCCGCGAATGGAGTTGTGACATTTGATCACCCCCTTATTCATCTGATTTGGCACCTGCAGACTTCTTCCTCTTCCCCAGATTGAAGTCAGCCCTGAAGGGAAAGAAATTTACGGACATCACCGACATTCAACGCAACGTGACGGCCGAACTGAACGCCATTGCGAAAGAACTGTTTTACAGTACTTTCTAGGACTTATATACTCTTTCTCAACAGTGCATTACCATCCATGGAGATTATTTTGAAGGACAGTAAATTGTATTTGATGCTGTACAATACTGTATTGGAAATAAAAATTCATTCACCGAACTTTCTGGCCTCAGGTTGTATATATATATATATATATATATGTGTGTGTGTGTGTGTGTGTGTGTGTGTGTGTGTGTGTAGATATATTTAAAAATGAAAACACATGTGAAAAGCGAAGGATGAGATATTATAAAAAGCAATGAAAAGGATACTGCAGGAATTAAACTTAATAAAACGAAAAGTAAACTATTGAAAACTATGAGTGTCTTATAGAATCGTCAGAAGAGCTTCATAAGAATATTCATAGTATATATATGTTATTTCATCAAATATTGTCAGAATATGTTCTTTATTTTTTAAATTAATAAGTTTTATAGTCATTGTCCGATTCCATATCGTATAATATGAATTATTTCATTTAAAATTCTACTAATAAAACTTATCAAAAATTTTCAACATTCTTCCGCAAATAATATTTGTAGTTGATATTTGACTATATAAAAAAATTAACTTACATGCAATTTCTTTGGTGAGTAACGAGGGAAACTGCTTTAACCCTTTCAGACGCGGATTACTTATGTTCGTAAAATGGTGAAATGATTGATTGACACCAGGATTTACAAACGAATTTCTTAGAAAATAAATACTCGATTTTCTTCAAGTTCATTATAAAAGCAAAATTTTATTAAAATATTCTGAGTGTCGTTTGACAGTTTCCAATTAAACTTAAGTGGTAACATTTGTGACCACCGCCCGTGAAAGGGTTACAAGGGAAAAAAATAGTTCCATTCTTTAAAATGCTTGTTAAATTCAATGCTTTTGTAAGAATAATGCACACTTTATTATATATGACATTGAAAGTAATTTTAATATGTGTATAATCAGTACCAGTATGAAATGATATATACTAGTATATAATTATTTTTAATAAGCTCAATATTTATGTTTAGAAACGTAATTGTTAACCTATCATTTTCCACACAGAATGTTATACAGCATTTTTAATTAAAAAAAATGTTTTTAATCAATTGACCTCTAAATTAGGGATCTTCAACCTGTGTCTCGCGAGCCATGATCCCCCCCCCCACCCCCTCGTATCATTTCAAAACATTAAAAAACAAAAATTTTGTTCTTCATAAAAAACAGAAAGAAATAGTTTCCGATCCCTTTATTAACGCAAATACTTATTTAAGATACAAGATCCTGACACAGAAATTCTGAAAAAAAAACCAGTTGGTTTACATAATTTTTTCTATATCAACACAAAGTAGGCGAAGTAAATTTATTTCTTTAATATGGTTAAAAAAAATCGTACTGCTTTATGCTAGTAACACAAATGTCTGATACGTCTATTTTTGTCTAATATATATATAGAGTACTATAGTAAATACAGTATCACTAGCATTTTTCGTTCACTTGAATGCTTCTAAAAGAATTATTGTTTTGTATTAGTATATATGTATAAATGGGGTCGTATACCTGCCCCTGTTCTTATAATCTAGGTATGCATTAGTTTCTAGCGTACGTTTCTTAACTTAATGATGTGTGTCTCGCGGAATAGATAATTATTGATGTGGTCTTCAAGCGAAAAAGTTTGACGGCCGCTACTCTTAATCATACAAACATCTACAGTTTTATTGCATTTTATTAAAAAATTAATTGTTATAGTACTTCACATTGTAGTGTGCATTGGCTATTGCGGTGATAATAGTTTAGCGTTTTATATACACAACGTTTCGCTAACTATTTTACTAACGATGGATCTTAAAACAGGGGTGATTGTGTTCCGGTATTTTGGATACCACTAAATTTAGCTAGCAGTATTCCTATTATATAATCGCAGACATCATCGATTAAACAACAAATTGATTGCTATATAAATTTAGTGGTGTACAAAATACCGGAACACAATCACCCCTGCTTAAAAGTACGCCAGCACTTACCTTTTATAAGTTAGTTGTAGTAGATACGAAACTTAGGCAATATCGAAGTGACGCGAGAAAAATTTCATGAGGAAATTTAGAAAGTTACAAAAATCATCTGTTTTTAACAGTATGTGTTGACTAAATAACTTCACCTTCTGTGACATTATGAAATATTTTGCGAGTATTCAAGCGAGATTTTTCTAACTAAATTAAAAATATATTCAGTTTTCAGTTCTTGTTTTTTTTCTTTTTTTCCTTTTAACAAACGAAGTCTCTATTTTAATTTTATATTCTTTATGTTAGTTTTATATGTTTTATACTCTTAAGGTGTTTAATGATTGAACCATGCAAGATAAGTATTCTGTATACAGAGTTGCCAACCTCCCGATTTTTTGAATACCAGTAAAATCTTACAAACAATTTCACTTTATTAAATTGCAGAAATTGTACGGTTAACTAAAATAAAACATTTTTACATAAAAATATTGGTATGAAAGAAATCGGGAGGTTGGCAATTATGTGTATATTCTGAAAGGTAAAATATTATTAAAGTTCCAAGTAAAGTACTTTATGTAACTTCATTAAAACGCTAGGAGGAAATTTATTTTAAAGCATTGAAATTATTTTAGGAAATATTATTCATATACATGAAGCATAAATTCAAACATTTTAAGTTATTATTTGACATCAATCAGAATCAATTAAAATATTCGAATAGAAAACTGCCGATAACATTAAAAACTGCACTACAGTATTATAGTAAAAAGCAAAAAAATGAATCCAAATAAGTTAAAGCAAATTTTAATAAAAGTTTGTGTTTCTTGGAAAAAAATTCAAACGCACTTGGATATATTAGAACTGTGTAAATGATTTGGGATTGAATTAAATGATTTGTTTAATTAAAATGCAATTATTTTCTGAAAGCAATAGGAAATAAAATTTTATTATTTCAGAATATCACTGATTATTTTACTAAAAATTGAATTATCAAAGCTTTATATATATTTTAATATTATCCAGCAATTACAGTTCGTTGTACAATGCAGAATAAATGTATCAGCAATGACTCGAGACATTTGGAATTGAATAGGCTTGTTCAGAAATATAATTGAAGTTGTACATTGTTAAAGCAGCAATAAGCACCTCTTTATGTCAACTGCACTCGTTCTTTGTTATCGATTTAATTAACTAGTTAATTAAATTCCTTCGTTTTATTACTTATCATTTTGCTTCCCTTCGGCTAGGAATAAAAAATAGTGAGGAAAACAATTAATTAATTTACATAGATATTTTTTGTTCGAAAATACATTGTTAAATTGCGAAATTTCATGCTGATTTTATTTGTTAAGCATTGGTTAAGAGAAATATACATAAGCGCTCTTAACAAAACCGTGTAGAGACATGTATTTTACCAATAAGTATATCTACTAATTATCGAAACTTTTTCATTTTTATTTGCCGTATTTGTCTCCAAACATTTAAACTTTGTCTATTTTAAGGAAATATTTATCTTAAATCCTACCTAGATTTTCGGTCAAATTATGAGAATATTCCGACAACTGGCCAGTAGTGCTCCGTCACTTAAACTCCAATTTTATGTATGTCATATTCCCATCAAATCACGGACGGAAACATTGCAAATTTAAGCTACGAATTTTCTTTGCAAATCCAACAATCTAAATACAAAATTTTCAGCCGTGTATGTGTGTGTGTGTGGGGGGGGGTATTGGGCAACTGTGGAGCGTTTCTTGAGGGTTTTTTTTTGACGAATAGCCTTTTTAGAGTGTGATTTAAGGTACCCCTTACAAATCTGACTAATATACTAGTCCTTCCATTCAAATGGTGTTTTCTTTATTGTAATATTATGACAAAAAAGTTGCTAAATAAATACGAAAATAGTCTTCGTTTTGCAAATATCTGCAAAATATAAACTACTTAATAACCGTATCCAGGTTTTCAAGAGAACGTACTCATATTTTCACTGGTTACAGAATCTTCGTCAGAAGCATGCAGTTTGGTGTGGATACTCGTAATGATTTATCTACCAACCAATAAAGCTTTACAAAAATTAGATCTTTTGTGAACAAGAGAGACAGTTAGAATCTTTTTCACTCTGAAAATTTCAAAACATGCTTAGAATAATTAAAATTTAAAAAAAAAACTGTCGAAAAGTGTAGGATAAAATCGTAAAGTCACAATTTGTAAAACTCAAAAATTTGAGCAAACGAAGTTTTTTTTTCCATAAAACATTGAATTGGAAATATTTTAGGATTCAAAATATATTTCCATTAAATAAAAAATATGTTATGCTTTATTTTAAATCATTGATTTTGCAATACACTTTACGTAAAAATACTTACAAATTATTCTTTCTTCAAAATTCTGCGAAATAAATTTTTTCTTCACATAGGATATTTTTGTGCAAGTGGCAAATAATTTTGTAGAAGCTACTTTACTGAACCTACGTGGATAAAGTAACATGAACATCTACATTGAATTATATTTCAGGAACTTCTCTTTCACAGTGCGATACAAAATTGCCAATTCACCAAAACATTTTTTAAAATCTTTTTTCATCAAATTATTTATTTTTGGAGCTGTTTTGCTGTTTGGAGCTGTTTGTTTATTCTTGGAGCTTTCTTTAAAAAAATTCATTGCATACACTCAGATTATTTAAGCCGTGTAAAATTTTCCGAAGTAGTGGTTACATGAAATATTTCAGCACTTATTCTGTAGAATTTAATTAACCCGTCAGCACACGCGCTCCTTTCCATTACGTTACTACACGCACGGGATAAATTTTACCCCAATGGGTTTTCTTGTGTCAATTTCCCCTCGGTTTGATTATAAACAAAAATTTATATTTTGAAGTAAACTGTAAATCAATAAAAAACTTAATTTAACTTAAAATAAGAAGCTCTTTTATATTTAAAGCAACAAAAAAAAAAAAAAAAAAAAAAAAAAAAAAAACATAAAATCTAGCACAAACATTTTTTCCTGCATATCATCACATACAAAACTTTTACAATCCAAATTCAGCCATAAAAATACAAAAAATATAAAACTGATACATAGAAATTGTATGTGCAAGAATTCTTAACGTTTAAAAGAAAAATTATATTATTATTTGCACACTATATTTTTTACATAAATATTTGCATTAACATTTTCCTATCATTATGGGTTACGTTATAACACGCGTGGGGTAAACTTCCTCCCACGTGATATTTTTATAAAAAAAGAATGGAAAATCTCACAACCGGAGGTAAATTCTTTTTGGCCACAACTTGATATCTTTCAGCTTGAAAGGTACTCTAAAGCTCAGAATGATCACGAACGATTTTCGCACATTTTTAAGTAAAAGTTGTGAGCTGGGGTAGATTTTATCCCAGCGCGTGTTCTGACGGGTTAAGCAGACTTTGTACTTGGGATTTTTTTAAATTTGAATATTTTATTATATTTTTTTGACATATTATTACATGGTTTTAGGAAAAAAAGTGATTTAATCAACAACAAAAAAAAAAAACAATTATTTTGATGATATTTGAAAAATTTCACTCATTTTAAAAATGAAAAGAAAAATTAAAACTACACTTCTACAATTTTGAACTTTTTGCACCGTTTTAAGAAAACTTTTCTCACAAATTTGTTCTATAACAGTAAAGATCAGAGTTAGAAAAAGTTAATTAGTTTAAGAAAAAATAAATAAAATGTCATGATATATCTAAAAATACTTAACATTGCTATTTACCAAAAATAATTTATTTATATTATTGAAAATCCGTCTGAAAATCGGTTAGCTTTTCAATTGCACCAGGAGGATCGACACTTTAAAGATAACAAATGATTGAAAAGCGTATGTGGATGTTTCAGTATTTTGATCATACTAATTTATGAAAAAAACACAAACTGGGGAAAATGAATTTAAAGATTGTAACTCTAAATCATTTAAAAGGAAATGGATGCAGTAAAAAATCATTTTTCGATATTTTTAAGTATCGGATCGTGAGAACAATAGTACGGATGTAAAAATTCATCTTAACCGAAAAATTTGAAAATTGATATTTTCATCATTTCTTGAAAAATGAAGAGTATCGAGTTTCCTTAATTGTTGGATCTTTTAGCAAAAGATATTCTGAAAACAAAACTAAATTTCATGTCCCTGTGTATTGGCTCAACCGGAAAGTTCAACGGTTTTTCAAAGCGAAGCCCGGATTCGTGTAGTTATTTTTCTACTGTTCATAAGGAGTGACCTTGAATGACCGAGATATGTACATTCGTTTTTTTCTGCTTGCGCTGCATAATTCTCAGTTGTATTGTGCTTTTGTGCTGTAATTTGAGTTTCAATGCAGCGCTACAAATAGAGTACCAAAAAATTGGTTTTTGTTATTATGCTGTTTCATTTTTTGAAAGTTAAAAATGCTAGTCAGAGTGATCATAAAAAAAAAAAAGAAATTGCAAAATATTTAAAATATTTGCAGGATCTAAAATCATGCAAACAAAAAACAAATGGATATAGTTTTATTAAAAATAAGAACTGTGAATTATATGTACCCTTCATATTATGTAATCTAATATTGTGCATTGTAATTCATGGAATCTGGTTTAAAATGTTAAATAGCAAAAGGCTTTCCATAAAAATGAATTTTCAATGATAAATAATACAAATATATTGGGTCATCTGGAAAGTTCTGCGGGTTTTCAAAATGCGAAGCGTCATTTTGTCTAGTTATTTTACTACTGCTGATAAGGAGTGAGCTTGAATGGCATAAATAAGTACATTCGGTCTTTTCTGCTTACGCTGCATAATTCTCGCTTGTGTTGTAGTATGACTTTTGTTTCAATGTATTTCTCTGAATGGAGAACCAAAATGTTCATTTCGTCATATTTTCTCTTTTCTTTCAAGAAAGGTAAGAATGTTAATCAGAGTGCTAGTAAAATTTGTGCTGTATACGGACAAACTGTTGTTTCAGATGACACAGTTCAAACGTAGTTTGAGAAGTTTAAGCACGGACATTTCAGCCTGGAAGACGATGCCCACTTTGGAAGACTATCATCTTTAAAAGAAGACCTCTTAAAAGAAGTTATCACTGAAAATCCACGTTACACAGGTCAGGAACTTTCACACAGATTAAATATTCTAAAAAAGTACAATGCATGATCATTTGAAAACTTCTTTTAAGAGGTTCTCCTTTACTCTGCTTTATCGCTGTCCAAAACAGTCATTATCTCAGAAGCTGAAAATTGCGCGCTTAAACTTCTCAAACCACCTTCGAACTGAATCATCTGAAACAGCGCTTTGTCCTTATACAGCATAAATTTTACGAGCTGTCTGCGAAGCATTTTTACCTTTCTTGAAAAAAAAAAGAGAAAATATGACGAAATGAACGTTTTGGTTCTGCATTCTTAGCACGTCATTGACACAAAATTGTACCACAACACAAGCGAAAATTATGTAGCGCAAGCAGAAAATGCGAATGTAATTAATTCGAGCATTTAAGATCACTCCTTATCAGCAGTAGCAAAATAACTAGACAAAATTACTCTTCGAATTTTAAAAACTCACAGAACTATTCCGAAGACCAAATATATTTGTATTATTTATCATTGAAAATTTATTTTTATGGAACGCCTCTTGCGATTTAACATGTTAAGTCAGACTTCCATGAATTATAGTGGAAATGTACAATATTAAACTATATAATGTTGAATTGTACATATAATTCACAGTCCTTATTTTGAATAAAATTGCATCCATCTGTTTTTATTTGTGTAATTTTTAATGCTGCAAAAATTTTCAATATTTTACATCTGCTTGTTAACTTATCTTAATCTTTTCGTGTGGACAAGGATTTACCCACTGTTAATAAGAACTCTGATTTCTTTTCACTCAAATGAATGCAATGGAAAGTGTAGCTTTAAAAATATTGCGACATTTATTTTAGGAAATACATGTTTATTTTATGCCTTTTTCAATGCATAGTATTTCAACTGAATAATATAAAAATTTACTACCAATAAAATTTTAAAAATAAATAATTCTCTAAACTAATTAAATGTTGATTTTTTGTTTTGCGATTGAAAGTCTTACAATGTGTGAAAACTTTACAATTTTGTTTATGTTTATATCGAGAACGTGTGTTTTCTTAAAGTCCCTTAAACTAATATGGAATGAACATTTTAGGAGAGTTTTTATTTAAAAGAAACTACTTTTTTTCTAATTCCTCATTTCGATGCGGGCTTTTAAAGGTTTTTTTTTCTTTCAATTTGAAATGGTAGGTTCTTAAACCTGAATATCGTATAATTAATTCAATAATTCAAAAAATAAATTCAGTGACCCACTTTTGTTTATACATTAAAGAAACCTTTTTAAAGTATCAATTTTAAATATAAATTTATATTGAAGATCATTGATATATAAAAATTCTACTCTTGTTCAGTCGGGTTTAGATTTCCCAACGTATTTTCTATTCTAATGATAGAAACAAATTCTTTTAGCTGAATTTATTTCTCGCTAACCCTTCGTATCTCGAAATATTCTGTTTCCAAGTTTTCGCAGATTTTAAAATGCTTTCGTGAGATCTGAGATTTTATATTTACAGACCTTGTGTCAATTTTTCGCCTCCATTTAAACACGCAGATATAACATTGACGTAGAGTTGAAGCAAAATTCTATACATTATCTTCCCTCAACATTTTCACAAAATTAAACATGAATAACAAGTAGGAACATAAAATATCGGCTTAAATAATCTTAATGACCATATTATTATATCAGCAAAACTAACACTGCTGAAACGTTTCTATGCTTGTTCAGTGCTCCCAAATGGTCTTCCAACTGAATACCAATATTTTTTAACAGAAAATCTCATGGTAGGTTTCTACAATATTCCTGCAAAAACTCACCTCCGAAGGTGGTTTCCGTGAAATTTGCAAGAAAAATCTAAAAATAAAGTTTTTCTAACAAAATACCAGTATTCAAAAAGCGGATTATTTGGGAGCCCTGCTTGTTGTATAATGCTTAACAAAATCCTATGCAGTATTCCCTAAAATCAATAGAATGATTTAAAATTTACAAACAAGCAACTATTGAAAGGTATTGAAATTATTCTGGCTGTACAGCTATATTTGAAGGAAGGGATTATCCCTTACATTTTCTTTTTTATTTCTAAAAACCATTATATGATAGTACTGCAGAGTTTTAATCAGTAATACTGCTTAAAATACTCTTGAAGCGCGAGCCATATGTTGTCATTTAAAAAGAATGAAACTCCAAAGCTGAGGCTTTGTTTTTTATTTCGCACTGTTACAAATTCTGGAAGACAGTCTGATAAATCTCTCTGTCTGACAAATTTCACATAAATATGTCTGAATTATCTATTGCGTGAATAACCATTGCATATTACTAATAATTATGTAATAATCAAGTTACTGAAATGGAAAACACATTAAATAAATACTTAATTGTTATATTGTATGTAACCTAGCTGATTTTAAGCAGATTCAGGAATGCACTCAACACATAACAAATCATATACTTCATCAACATCGAGAAATCACAAGAAAATTATAAAAAAGGAAAAGCTAAGTTAACATCTTCAATATGAATTTCAAATCCTGGTACAACCTAACCCGAAAAAGATATTATTCTCAACATTTTTTCGAGACCTCTAACTTTCCTCACTAGTCATATTTAGACACCTTGATAACATGTCACATGACGTTAGACAGATCTAACATCAAGCTTTAAAATTTAAATTTTTTTAAATTATTATTTTGCTTTCTTTTGTATGTTTTATATTCCTTTTTTCGTTACAGGAGCGAAAAAAAAAGTTGTTTCATATCACTCATTCCTACATTAATCGTTTTAGTACCCATTTCTGTGCTTCAAATAAACTGTCAATGATTTTGTATTAATCTCGAAAAGTTACTGTTTACACTGTATCTTTCTAGAACGTTCTCAGCATCTTAGATAAGGGGCTGGGATGAAGCGTAGTACAGATGAGATTTTTTTTCAGATGAAAAACTCGAAAAAGGTCGTATTTTAAAGGTTTTAAAATCCGAGGATTACGCCTTTGGACGTCAGAAATTCTAGCTATGCTTTTAACTATTGAACATGAACCTATCTATGTACATTGAGTTGATTAAGCAATAAGTTTGGGTCTCTCTACTTCGGCAGTTTTCTCCTGATTTTCGGATTTGTTCTTCATCTTCACAATTCTAGCATTCTTTAGCACAAGTGTCGCTGAGAATTTCTAAATTAAAATAAAAGGTGAGCAGTTGCAGCTGTTCAAGTTAGTATTACATGAGAGAAATATGTAAAATCAGGAATACTCTTCCATGTTTTGGTACCTAATATCAGCAACAGATGGAGCTACAGTCTTTCAAACTTTGAGGCTGCTCGAAACAACCCTGCAATTTCAAAACGCAGACAATTTCTGTTTGGCGTTTTAAAAATCTAATACGATTTAATATCAAAAGATTAAACACTGATACATTTTTATGTGTTACTTTAAAAGTTCAGAGAGTTTGGAACAGCGTAGTGACATCTGTTGGTGATATCTGGAAGTGAATCAACGAAGCGTAGTAAAAATTCTCGTCTGAACACAAAAAATTCTTTGATGAGTAACTTCAATACCTGTCACCGTTTAGTTTATGTTGCATTTTTAAAACGTTCAGACTATTTAACGACAAATTGTGGAATTCCATTTATTTTGATAGAAATGTTGAATGTGATCATGATGTAATAATCACAAAAGGTTATCATTCTTGCCAATAGAAATTTACACAGTCGTAGGATTTAATCTTAAGTCTTTTTTTACTGAATATATAATTACAGGTATACTAAAAAATTAAACATAAAAAAAATATATACACTAGTTTGCATATTGTTAAAAGCACATATCCAAGTAAATCTTTATCGCTAATATCTGAAAAACATTTACGATGAAAATAAAGATTTTTCTTATAAATATTTTATAGCATATGCCAAAATATAATTAAAATTTAATAGCTCTTATTCCTTAAAAATCTCTATAATGTGCAATCAATTATTAAAACAGTTTTTTAATATATTAAATTTTTAATAAGCAGTACCTTTTGTTTAAAACTTTTTTTTTAGAGGAAACTATTTCACGAAAATAAAACTCATCTAAATGACTACTACCATTAATTTTCTTCTGTCTGAAAGAGCTGAATTTGCCTGGGGAGTGACGTCACTCTTTTCCAGTATGGTTATTAAGAAGAACTGTACATTCTTTCTCATTAGAAAGTTTATGTATACAGAGACTTCATAAATTTTGGTAATTAGTTAACCTTTTTAATAACAAATTCTATTTGATTTAATTGCACATTTACTACATAAGTTTCGCCTTTAAAGTAACAAACCTATATAAATTCGTTAGTAGGTATAGATAATCTCATAATTTACTGTTTACGCTTATTACTTTAAAACTTTATAATTTGCTTTTAGAAAGTTGATTCCCCAATCTGAAAAAAAAGCATGTATGTCTTAATAATACATATAAGGGTTTTAAACTAATTATGAGTAAAAAGTTTGAAGAATTTT
The DNA here is from genome assembly GCA_963931845.1 of Maratus michaelseni. NCBI lineage: Eukaryota > Metazoa > Arthropoda > Arachnida > Araneae > Salticidae > Maratus > Maratus michaelseni. The sequence goes on along the minus strand of OZ007592.1, from coordinate 43,818,181 downwards.
TCTTGGAAGCACGTTAATATTTCAATGTAGTAACCCCTCATTATATCGTCCAGTCAGATATTATATCCCTTCTTTATGAACATACAGAAAAATATTTATGACTTTATCTTTAAAAGCATGTTACCACCTTTATTAATTGATTAATGTTCTTTGTTATATAGCACTTTCAGATACATGTTATATTTTTATGTTCCGGCTTGCGCAATACAACAAGAGGCGACTATACAAACGATAGCACTTATCAAAAGATGATGGACAAAAAATGTTCCTTGCTTAATTGTTTAATGTGTATATCTCTATGTCTTTTTGCTACACAAGTCACCAATATAACAATTTTTGTATAATTTCCCCATTTCCTGACAGTTTATTTTCAACTAATGCACTACATTAGACATATTATCTACCCTTATTTTATTTCACATTAGTCGACTGTTTCAAAAGTGTTATACAACGTTTAAAGAATTAAACATGTCATGTTCATGTTATTCAAATAATTTTCATTTTACAGTTTCATAACATTAACCATGTACCTATAAAAGAATACGGATCTGCCCCACTCTCAAAAACAAAACACGATTTGCTGAAAATATGCATGAAACCTACATATTTTTTAAATATTTAAAAACTTTTCTCTCATGAAAATATTTTTCCATTCTATATAATGTAGATACTTGTAAAAGTTCAATATTTTATCAGTCAATATCAGTAAATAAATAACAAGACAGAAGTCATTAAATGAAAAGTATGATATTTAGGAAAGTGAAAACGGGCCTAAAATGTAGTTGCTGGTGTCACGAAAAAGATTCGCATGCTTTTCACTCGCTAGGTGGTGGTACGTGTCATGAAAACAATGATAAAAGGATGATAACTGAGCAAATGAAAAGACAATTCATTCCGTTTTGAAGCGAAGCGTAATGGAGGCATCTAAAGCGGAGCAGCGGGGTGTTGTCATAGAGGAGGAATAAGAAGAGGGATTTATATTAGATGTTTATCGGTGTTGTGCACTTTTCGATTGCGGATGGTGTAGGAGTTTGTGAAATCCCTAGATGAATGGAAAGGATTTATGGGGAAAACTGTATGTCCCTTTCAAAGGTTCAGAAGTGTAGCAAGCTCTTTCGCGAAGAAGTTGAAGCTGAAAGTCATAAACCACCCATCCTATAGTCCAGATCTGTCCCCCATATGACTTCCACAGCTTCGGTGAGCTCCAAGGCAACTGTTACAAACGAACGATGAATTCAAGGAGTGAGTGCGCAACTAGTTCAAACAGCTGTCAAAGGATTTTTATGAACACTGCATTGTGCGACTCGTGTTACAATGTGATAAATGTCTAAGAAATTGTGGATAATACTTTTGAGTTTCATTAAATAAATTGTATGAACTAGCCTCTACCCCGTTATTTATTGACAGTACCTAGTTTATATTCTTACTCCTTAAAGTACGTGTACAAACTTTAAGCGGTAATAGAGAACACTGCAACAAATATTTTTTGTACAGTAAATCTCAGTGCCAATCCATTTATTCAGTCATAAATACGGTGTTTCACTTTCCAAGCTGAACCCGGATTTCCATTCATAAAGTTTAAAAAGAACGAAAAATCTTGCATCAGGCATATATTATAAAACAGTTTCCAACACTTGCAGAATATTATTAAGAAATTGTAGCTTTTCCTAGAATGAAATTAGATATCTATATAAGCAAGTTAAAAAATACATAACCCAGTAAAAAAATATTTTCAGCAACTGTAGTCCATATCCTGGAACGCGTGCGAGGTCATTCGTGTAGCCCTGTATGCGATCTATAGAATATATTCAAACCATCTAATACACTCAAAATTAGATCAGTTTAAAAATGCATACCATCTAATACACTCAAAATTAGATCAGTTTAAAAAATGCATATCACAGAATGAAAAACGGACTTCCAGCAGTCATCGATCTCAGTCAGTCCTTTAAGCGAATTATTTTGTGTCTCAATTTTGTGAACAATAAATGCTATGAAATCTATAATCTATAGAAAACATGCAGTGCACATCCGTAATATCGTTACTTTTGAAATATCATAACATTATTAAAACACACCACAAATAATTTTTCCTGATCTAATTTCCATATTCTAATGGAATTGTTTAGTTCATCCCTGTAAACGAAAAATAAGTGCTACTTATTTTATACGCCTGGGAAAGGATGTTGTTGTCCATCTCAATGATGTATATCAATTTCATTATGTTTGAAATAATGTTACGAATAAATTGCATCGAAAAGGATTTTCCCCACAGACCATAATGTTTTCCGTAAAGAATATTTTTGTGTGTCCCTGTAAATGAAATATAAATGCTACACACTTCATTTTCAATACCGTACATTCTATAGTAAACCTCAATAAAACGAAAAAAATCATGACAACCCGAGTATATTTAAGGGTATTAGAGCGCGGCCAAGCAGACAGACTAACAGACAAACCGAATTCATAATCACTTTTCAACTATGTTGGAGAACGTTAAAAATAATAAACATACTATGAGAATACGTTTTCTCTACCTGTAAGCAAGCAAGAAAGCTCAACCAATCAGATGCCATCGAATGGAGGATCCAGATTTACGTCAAATAACTGTCAAGTGTCAGGCATGCTTGCTCCAGACGGCGCGACATTGCTTGAGCCAAGTCAGAGAGCTGTGTTTTCAGCAGCGGTTGAGATCTACGCGGGAGTCTAGCACAGTGCGTGGAAGGCGACGACGTAGTAAGTTGCGAAATGTCATGGTGCTGATAGAATGAAGAAACATTCTATAAAAATGTGGTGGATATATTAATTCGATATGTTGATATATGACTTAAAGGCGACCATTATCAATTCTTGTAAATAGTAGTTTTGTAAACAGTTTTCTTCAATATAATCATTATTAATTCTTAAAGCTGTTTAGCCAATTATTTTGTATCTGTCTGAGTGAATTTCCTCAATACTGTAAAAATATCTTCAACAGCCATACAATTCTTCCTATAACAGCTGATAAATTCCCGAAAATTTCTGGATATAGCCACTTTCTGCATCAAACATCATTACCTTAGATGCTTCGTTACGTAGCTTATATTACAGGAGCAGGGTACACCGAGTTACGCTCGGACAAAATTAGCTTTGTGTTCAAATATCATGACCCGTTGATCAAAATGACACACTGATCAAATTTTTTCGAACATGCAACCAAGCCCAACTGTCTTCTCGTGCCCGAAAGCCGTAGAATTTAAAATTTAGTCAAAATAGTATGAGCCGTTTTTTAGATAAAATTAGCTTGACCCACAGTGACCCCAAAATGACCCACTAATCCGATTTTCTCGAACATGTGACCTAGTCCCATGATTTTCTCGTGCCCGAAAACCATAGGATACAAAATTTAGTTCAAATCCTCTGAGCCGTTTTTAAGATAAAAATAGCTTGACCGATAATGACCCATGACCGAAATGACCCACTAATCGAAATTTCTCGAACATGTGACCTAGCCCAATAGTCTTCTCGTTCCCTAAAAATGTAGAATACTAAATTTAGTTTAAATCCTCTGAGCCATTTTTTAAAAAAATATTGCTTGGCCCATAATGACCCATGATCAAAATGACCCACTAATCAAATTTTCTCGAACATGTGACCTAGCCCCACAGTCTTCTCATGCCCGAAAACCATAGGATGCAAAATTTAGTCTAAATAGTCTGAGCCGTTTTTTAGATAAAATTAGCTTGAACCACAGTGACCCAAAAATGGCCCACTAATCGAATTTTCTCGAGCATGTGACTAAGCCCAATGATCTTCTCGTACCCGAAACTCGTAGGATACAAAATTTAATCAAAATTGTTAGAGCCGTTTTTTAGATAAAATTAACTTTACCCGCGTTGACCCAAAAATGACCCATTTATCGAAAGTTCTCGAACATGTGACCCAGCTCACACCCATCATGAATCCTCGTGTGATGAGGAGTTTCCCGGAGGAGGATATAGGCTCCACGTCTTGGCTTTGACAGGAAGAGTGGTCTCCCTTAGGCATTCAATTGTCTTCTCGTGCCCGAAAATTGTAGGATACAAAATTTAGATGAAATCGTTTGAACGGTTTTTTAGATACAATTATCTTGTCCCTGACCCATGGTGACCCAAAATGACCCACTAATCGAATTTTTTCGTACATGTGACCTAGCCCAATAATTTTTCTGGTGCCCCAAAACGGTAAGATACAAAATTTCTTCAAAATCGTTTGTGCCGTTTTTAAGATAAAATTTGCATATATAACCACACACATACACAAGATTTGCTCGTATTAGAATATATGATATGGTGTTAGTGCCACGTGATATAATCACATTTGACGGTTAATCTGTTGAATATTTTGATACACTGACATAGTCATTCTAAAACTATGTAGTAAAATCCATTTTTGGCTTGGAATGAGGACACGTTTTTTATGAGTGGATTGGGCATTGGTTTCCTATGCAAAACGTTTGCTGCATTGCTTATCACCTCTTAAAGTTTTTATAAAAATTTTCGGGATACTTGTACACTACATATTTTTCAAATATTCACAATATCCACAGTTATATTAAATATTCACTTTAAGAAAAAGCTACGATTATTAAAATAAAGAGTATCCAGAATATATGAAGGAACAAAACTTTATTTTAAACACAATAAGCAGTATTTAGTTTTGTCACAAATATCATATATATTATTTCTGTTGTTCTCAACATCCCTTTTTCTATGAATTTACGCACATCAACAAATGAAGTATCATTCGAGAGGTTTTTGAAGCGGCTTTTGACATAGTATACTCACATTTCGTTAACACATTGTTTTTTTTTTATTAAAAATTGCTGTTAGTTAAAAATTAAATAGGCATTGTTTTTACAAATGAAATGAAAGGTTTTCCGCAAATTAGTGTTGCTAGAAAAATTAAACACTCCATTATATGATGCTCAAAAATGATTATAAAAAAAGGGTACAAAAAAGATAAAGTATGATTTCACAACACGGTAAGTTTTATATTTATGGGTAAAACGCAAAATTGAAATTGAAATGTTTTGAAGAAAAATACATCATCAATCAATCGAAGCAGAGGTATTCACGTGCCTTTTGCTATCTTCAATCATTTTTTACTGTAACTTTAATGGAATAAATAAGACGATATTCTGGATTGACTAATGTTGTTTGCAGATATTTTTATGCTTAAGTTTTTTTAGAAGTTTAAATCTGCATATAAAAATTATTAGTTTTTTTCTAAAAGTTATTAAACTGCCGTGCGGAATGTTCGCACGGGTTCCCTAGTTATTTATTACATTACTTCAATGAAATTGTCGGATACAAGACTAATTGAGAAAAATTTCTTCAGTCTTAACACAAATGAAGTTTGCATAAATAAATGTATTTTGATAAGGTTGATATTATGAGTAATTTAATGAATATTTATAACCAAGCTAGTTTGATTAAATTACGATATCGTTGTTACTAAAATAATTAATTAAGTAGATTAAGTCCATTAAAAGTGTTTATGAAAGTTTTAATATTATTTTAATAGGAACGGTATTGTAATTTAATCAAATTAGTTTGGTTATAAATATTCATTAAAAAACACGTATCATCCTCATCAAAATACAATTATGTATGCAAATTTCATTTCATGCAAGTTCTAATAGTTTATATCGGAAATTACACTGTTATTTTATTTGACAGCATAATCACGGGAGGTGGATATGCGTTTGAACAGAACGTAATAAGCAGGGGATTCCCGAACAAAAGTGTACAACTGCTGTTTTAATTGAGAGACTAATTTAAAGTTACTGCAGTTTAATAAATTCCTCATTAGCAATAGAGTCGTCGCAATTTCTTTTATTTGTTGAAAACCGTAATTGCATATATTGTATATATTTTATAAGGTAAAGGTAGGAGAGTGCGCACAATTCAAAAGAATAACAATAAAAAATCTAACTATTAATTTTTTGCTAATCTATCCATGAATAATTTTTACTTCATTTGTTTTTTATGCACTTCCATTGCTGTTTTGTTGTTATGTTGTAATTCAATAGAAAAGTTGTAATAAAACCAAGAAAGTTATTTTGCGAAATCTGTGCTTATAGGGTTGGTGTGATTGCGCACATGAGTAGGAGAGATTGTTACTAATAATAACTACAATTAAATTGTTAACAATACTAATTACACTTAAATGACATGGTTGTAAGTTTCTTGTGAACAAATATTATTGTATTAGGGGTGAATATTTCAACTTAATGATTAAAGAATCAGAAAAGGAAATAATTTAAAAAACGATTAAAAAAATTTAATTAAAGGGGAAAAAATTAAAGATTCAGAAAAAGCAAGTCCAGATAAGATTACAAAATAACATTAAGTTACTTGATAACATGTTTAACTTAAAATTAGTCCATTTTAATTTTTCATTTTTTAATGCAAATTTACCAATAAGCTGCGTAATCTCTGCAGGCATGGAAACTAATGGGATCAATGCGCCATTTCTCCTAAGTAGCAGATTCACAAACTATCCAATTTCGGTAGTAGAGATTGCGCAGCCTTTTATATAAATATGGCCGCTACTAAAATGAATCGTTGATGTTCACATTGTTAGTCTAGATTAGTAGCTAATGAGAAATCGTTTAAGTTTAAAATATTTTGTACTACTGACATTATATAGAAATTCTGATGAATAGCTATGAAAATTCAAGCACTTACTTTGGGAAAACAAACCAAAATAGCAATGCTTTATCTTAGACGCTCAAAACAATCAACGTGCACTTTCAAGTAGACACTCCACTACTGCTGTTGTACAACTACCTGGAGTCGCTGCGCGCTCACTCTACTCCTTCCCCCCGAACCTCTATGTGTGCCATCTCTCCTGGCTTTACCTTATATTAACAGAATTTTTTTATATTCTGTGCATCGTAATTTGTTGCATGTATATATTTATGCATGTTGTAAGATTTATTGAAGTATGGAAAATATGTGTATATTAAGTATAGACAGGCACAATAATTTAGACTATCATTTTTATTTGCAAGCGATGAAGTGACATTGTAAAAATGTCAAGTGTTTCCGAAAATATTTCGAATTTAATATGGTTTACGAAACTATAATATAAACTCGTCTGAGCTACCCACGAATTCGAAAAGCGTTCTTTATCTTCTAAAACATCAGAAACCACTAGATTTCCGAGATTTAAAGACTTTTTTTTAAACAAAAGCTTTTTTTGATGTGCGTTTCCTACATTATAGTAATCAATTTTTTTTCAACTTGAAATGTGGGCTGTTCGGATGCTGTCAATTCTCATGTTAAAAATTTCAGAAATTCTGCGTAACAGAAATTTTACATGTAAGAGTAACAAAAAATGTTAATGTTAATATTAATTTTAATGCTGTTAATATAGCATGTTTGTCGAACATGAAAATGCATACTTGAGTATTTATAACATTCATAAAATAGCATCTGGGTTGAGAAAATTTATTAATAGATACAATGTGAAAAAAAAAAAATGGGAAAAGTTTTTAAAAATTTCAGGCAACAGAAAAAAAAACTTTCCTCCGTTTCATGATATCTTCTTTTAATCTCGAAAATCTAGTTGTGTGGGAGATTTCGAGGATAAAAGAACGCTTTTTGCAATCGTAGGTAAGTCGGAAGATGTTTTGTTATATTTTTTGGTAAACCGTATTAAATTTGGTAATATTTTCAGCAATATTTGTCTCCTTTTCATTGTATCGTCTACATGCCGTTTGATGTATGACCTTTAATTATTATAACAAATATCAAGCTTAAGAACTTTTCATAACATTTCTGAATTATCGTTGCTCAGGTACTAAGATAATATGTACTAAGATATGTACTAAGATTCCTTATTTAAAATATATCCCTTTTAGAAAAAAAAAACATATTTCGTTACCTATGAATCTGTGTACACTGGTATAACAAAAGTAGGTTTTTCGAAAAAATATTACGACAAAAGATTTGACATACATATTGCATGACGTTGAAACATTTTTGTTTATCTAAAAATAATGAACGAATATAAATAAAACTCGTTGTAATGTACATTTACACACAGAAGTATTTACTAAAACTTAAAGTACTAAAATTCTTTTTCGGAATATGCATTTTCAATATGTTTGAAAAACGACTAAAATAAGAAAATGTAATATTTTCTATTAATAACTTTCCTGCCTAAAGCCTACTCGAAAAAAAAGTTACGATAAGTTTGTTTTTCGTTTTTCGATTTCATGCTCTACCCAAGCGACAAATCTTAAGTTTCATGTATTATTTTTTTTCTTATAACAAAGTTATAACACAACTTATATAACACACCTTATGTTTTCCAATTTTTTTTCTTCCAAGTTTGTTTGAAGAAAACTTATTTTTTTGAAAACTGCTAGGTGCGAAATAAGATTTTGTTTCAGATATACAATTTGTTTTATAAGTAAGTAATTTACGCCTCTTGCTTTTAGTATAGAAAACATTATTTTGCTCCAACTCTTTTTTTCATCTGTATTCTCGAAAAAGTGTATTCATAAAATATGTTCTTACGTTACACAGCGTCATACGTGCGAGAACAGTTAAATCCTTTTTCCAATGAAAAAATAAATAAAAACACGAATTATGATATTATAAACTTAACATTGAAGCAGTTGCGACTTGTTATTGGTTTTTTTTTCTGGGGGGGGGGGGCATTAAATGCATTCCTGGAAAAGATATTAAAATATTAATTTCATACCATTATTTTTTAAAAGAAAAATATTTCTTAAATGGGGAAACTTGCTGCAAACAGATACATATATATGTATCTGTTTGCAGAACAATATTTCAGTACTCTAACCAGCCAGTTTTCTCCACTTATCATGTACTCCGGGGATGCGTGGTATAGACCACAGGTGCCTCGGTCAAAGTCTTTCGAAGTCGCAAACAGATACCACAATGATTTCTTTTAAAAAATAATGGTACAAAAATAAATAAATTTAGCAGCAATGGCATTTAGTGCCCCAAATAAAATCAGTCACAAGCTGCCACTGCATTAAAGAAAAGAAGCATGTCTCTAAAGCGTCAAAATACCTTGAAAAGGCAACTGATTTACACTTAAGGATAAGAAAAATGATTATACAAAAATTAGCAATTAATGAGTATTAATTAGTAATTAATAGTGTAATTAGTAATTAATAAATTGGTAATTAATGACTTTTAATAAACAACGGAATCTCGTAACATTTCCTTTCTTTTTTATTTTAACTAGTATGCATTAATGGAATACTCATAATTATACTTTGATCGTTCTTTTAAACGGCCAAATTATTCTTTAAAACCCTCTATGCGGTTTGCCCGTATTTTCCGTTTCCCCCCAAAAACAACTTAAATAATCTGTAGAGAAACTTAACATTGAACGTACTGCTAGCCTACAAACCAGTGAGGCATCCCATTCTCGTTTTAAGATTGGCGTGAAGCGTGTGTTACATTGAAAAATGTTTCGTATCAATCCTTTACTTGTGGGTTCTAATGCAATGGGCCATTATGAGGCTAATGAAATTTAAAGAAGATAATCTTGTCCAGAAGAACTACAGCTTTAAAACCAAAAATAACAAGTGTTAATTTTTCATTTGTGACTAAGGCAATGTATACAAATGAGGGTATTCATTTGTTTGAACCACACCAATTACGACTAATTAATGCGACGATTGCATCTGTGAGCGTTGAGTTTGAAGTACAGGAAGACCATGTAATTGATGCATTTAGAGAGTCCGATGATATGTCAAGCAGTGAAGGTGAAGTTTTAGAAGGCAGCGAAAATGAAGCGCCCAAAGAATCATTAGCATCAAGCTATAATCCAAGTCCTGATAGAAAAAGGGCGCGAAGTGTGATTACGGGAGAACACAAACAATGGGCAGCTGCATACTGGAAGTCTGGAAATATTAAAAGATGAACTTGGCTACAGTACAAAAGTCATTCAGGTTCGTGACATCTCTTTCCAAGTTTTACAATTGGGAGAAACACCTAGCAGCCCCACACACTAGCTTTTTAAAGAGGCCAATGTACAAGCAGATTTCCAGCCACGTTTATGAGACGTTACTCCAACCTCATGAACAATGTTATCCCGTCCATGAAGGATATTTACGTATTTGGGCTTTGGTACACAATATTGTGCTACAAGTTGCGGATTTCACAGCATCTCGCACTTGGGAACAGGAAGTTAACAGTTTGTACAACACTGTGTCATGAAAATTCACGAGATTAGTAAGGAGGATTACTACACAGAACACAGCTCAACGGAAAGCTGTGATTGCCAGCTTCACCGCTGAAATATGCCCAAGTGCAACAAACAATTCAACCGCCTGGTACAATTCATGTCAAAGTGTTTTACAGAAGGAGATGCATTGTGGCAGGAATCTCGACACACGTGGAGTTAAGAAAGTTGAATATGCTACTCAATCAAAATACAGATTACCCATTGTTATATTATTCTAAGAGTGATCTATGCCGATGATGGATTGCTCTCGCCAATGCTCTTCGTACTTCAAGAATCCAATGGAAAATTGGAACTGCGTGTAAGGCAAACTATGTTCAAGCTAGATAATTTAAACATCCAATCCAAGAAATCTGATGAGCTGGTAATTCTTATTTTCAATATCTCTTAAGTTTGAATAAATGGAGACGTCGCTTATATTTGTTTTTTATAGGAAAAGGGACGAAAGTGTTAATAAAGACATGGTTGCAAGATGTTTATTTTCCCTCTGCTGGAAACGAATCCAATCTTTTAGTGAATGCCCTAACACAATACTGCGACGACATCCACGTCAGAAAAGTGGTTCCTGAAGGTATAACATTTGAATTAAGAAAATTCCGGAAAGTGCTAATGGCAAAGTTCAACCTTTTGCTGTCGAATTCTTCCGTTTCTGGAAGCAGTTTGTACGAAGTATATCCGACAGGGCACTGACCGAAGAGTGAGTCGCTATTTTTCAGCGTAACAACAATATTAAACTCCAGTCACTTGTCCATATCCAGATTAGTGCACCGCAATAATCCAACATGATTCGCTATGCTTGGTACAAGTCTAGGTTGGTGCAAACTCGGCCACTTCCATTTGAAACACTCTTGCAATTTTGTGATGACCATTGTAAACACTGCACTAGATTTAAGTTCATGAAATGTTCTTGGTCCCCGATTTTCTGTGTTTCAATCATTTTTCTGTTCAGTACCATATTTGTCAATAGCATTTTTTTGGCAGGCTTCTTTCACTTTTATATTACTATATCTAAATATGTTTTGATTTTATATTAATCTGATTATTAAAATTTCTGAATCAGAACCACGTCTTTTCTCAAATTTTCTTGCCTAAATTAAATAAATTAATTAAATTAAGCAAATTTTAAAACTATATCTAGATAACGGTCCGACGAGGGCAAATGATTTATGCGGCAAAAACACATTTCACTATGCTCTTTCGATTGTTGTTTACTTAGATTTTTTTTTTCCTTATTATACTAAGACATGGTTCCGTGGTATGATAAAAGTTTCTGAAAACAAAAAAAAATGGCTGTCGAAATTGGATACTCGTAATGAAAACTTTCAAGTTTGGTACAATTTCAGTATGCAGAAGACCACCGAAGCCTTTTTTTTAGAATAAATTGAGGGGAGAATTTATTTCCATTCGAATGACTATTCTCGCTTCATTTTTTCTCTAACAATTTGGTGATTAAAATATATGCGATGCTCTACTGTTTTGTTTTATTCTTTTGGCCGACTGTACTTATTTCTGATCAAAACACTTATTTTGTAGATTCTCAAAAAGTAATGATTCGTAGTATTGTGTTGTTAGTTTAATTGTTTCATCATTTCAATAGTAATTAGAAACGGAATTTATCTACCATAAAACAATTTTTTGCATTATCCAAAATCATCCATCTGCTTTTCGTACATAAAATAACAGCAGGAGTAATTTTTCTTGTAAATTAAAAGGTAGTTAATGAAATATTTGGCGTTATTATTTTATTATTTTTTTAAAACTTTGTTGTTTAATTTAACGCTAAATATAATTTTATTTACAACACAGAATAATGTTAAACAATATCATTTTTGACAAATTATCCGCTATTACTTAAATATTAAATTAAGATATGAATTGAAATTAATAAACCATAATGTTAACAAGCACTTTTATACCTTTTCAAAAAGTCTTCATTCAAATAATATATATGTATATATATATATATATGAGAAAGTAAGCCTTATGTTGTAATTTATCCTACGACTCTTATATTTTGATAACTTTTGAAATTAAACTCAATATATATTCAAAGCATTTCTTCATTTAATGAATAGATTTAGGGAATATAATTTTTATTTGTATTATAACATACTATATTTGCTATGAATATTATTTCACTATTTGCATATGTTTTGCAAATGAAACCAATTTAATAGAATGCTTTGTATTTTTATAGATTTTGATTATTTGACTCTTTGCTCGTTTGAATTTAAAATGATTACATATTTTACGAAATAAATAATTTGAAAATTTCAAATAATAGATATCACAATGAAGATGTATGTTTTTAAAATTTTATATATAATACAAATGATTTTTTTGGGGAGGGGGGCACATATAATAACATTTATGTGTCATTATGAATGTAGTTTATTTCATTACGAAACTAATTTTTATACAAATTAATAAATCTCTCCTAGAAAAGAAATACTATCCAAAAATATAAATTATGTAACTGTGTAAAACTGATAAATGCAAACACAATGGAACTGAATAAGTATATAGTTAATTTATTTTTCAAAATGTAATCAATTAATAATATTTTACCTAATCTTAGATGTAACATAAATAAAGCTCATACTATTTAAATTTATATATTTTTAGCAATGAAACTACATTGTTTTTCTCATACACAACGTAGAAGGTGACTCACATAAGACTGCGAATACTCAGTAGGGGGCGAATTCTCGCTAGGAATACACAGTAAAAAATTCCGTATATATGCTAGTGATATGATGTGAAATTTCCTTGTTTTAACAGAGATTTTGTGTTTTGTTTGGAAATCGTACATTTGCATGGAATGAACGGAAAATTTTTATTCGTTGAATGTTAACAACAAAAACGTTCCTTCCAAGACAGATAAACAGAAATATGTCTTTGCAATTGAGAGAAAACAGAATATATCCAGTTCATATTTCGAAATTGTTATTTCGACCTATAACCATGTCGTTGGATGTGACGAGGTGGTGTAGGGAACAGAGCATTCATTCTGTAATGACGAGCACCGAGGTTCGAATACCCAGCTAAAAATGAACTGCAGTTTTTCTACAGAAATGAAGTATTTTTAAAGTTTTTCTACAGTCAACTGTAGATTTTCTGTAGTGCAATCTCGACTGTAAAAATACTTCAGTTATTTTGCAGTTAATGTGAAGTAATTTTGCAGTAATTTATTTCAAAAATACTGTGAGCTTTTATCTGCAAAAATACTGCAGTTTACGTGAAGTTATGTTATAATCATAAATTAAAAAAATAATGAGACTTTACATCTGTAGTAAAACTGTAGTAAATTTGAAGTAATTTTACAGTCATTAATTCAGTATTATATTTTCAGATGTATCTGCAGTATAAGTGCAGTTACTCTAAGGTAATTTTACAGAACTTAATTTTAGTAAGTTTGTGAGATATTTTCTGCAATTTATCTGCAGTTTTAAAAGCTAAGCAATATTAAAGTTTTTCAGTTTTTGACAATATTGCGTATTTACTTTGTTATTAATAATTAACACTGTTTTCAAGACTGTTAGTTCAATGGGACTAAATTGAACAAAAATCAAAATCCTCGGGCGGGGGGGGGGGGGCGAACCCTGCTTTGAACCACCCATTTTGAGATAAATTTTTAACACATAAATATAAAAAATAATAAATAAATAACTTTCAGGGGGAATTTAAGGAGGAATGTCCGACCTTCCCCCCAACGGGAAATTTGTACTTTCTCTTAGTGTTTAATTACTTTAAATTACTCGAAAAAAGAATAAATTTACTGTTTTACAAAATCGGTCAAAATAAAAAATTAAATAAAATTTCAAAATCCAGGGAGGGTTAATGACGCCTCCCCCCCCCACCCCCTCCAACGGAAAATTCTTAGTTCCTCTTTTAAGTTAAGCGAGGAACAGCGAGTTAAGCAGCGGACACTGCTTTGAACCACCCCTTTTGAGATAAATTTTTAACACATAAATATAAAAATAATAAACAAATAACTTTCATGGGGAATTTAAGGGGGAAAGACCGCACTTCCTCCCCAACAGGAAATTTGTGCTTTCTCTTAGTGTTTAATTACTTTAAATTACTCGAAAAAAGAATAAATTTACTGTTTTACAAAATCGGTCAAAATAAAAAATTAAATTAAATTTCAAAATCCAGGGAGGGTTAATGACGCCCCCCGCCCTCCAACGGAAAATTCTTAGTTACTCTTTTAAGTTACTCGAAAAGAACCAATTTTATTATACTGTTCAAAATCGGAGAAAACGTAATTTTAGTTACTTAAACTTTAAAATTCAGGAAGAAAGTAGTAATTGAACACCCCCCCCCCCCGACACACACACCCTACGCACAACGAAAAATTCTTAGTTCTTTTATTTTAAGTTATTTTTTTATTTTTATTTTATTATTTATTTTAGTTATTTTAATTATTTAGTTATTTAAATTTCAAAATCGAGGGAGGGGCAATGGCCTTTCCACTTATTAACTACAGGCATGATTTCCAGTTTTTAAGAAAATTTTACTTCAAAAACAAATGAAAAATGTAAATCTCTTTTTGAACATTTTATTTATTTTTCGTAACTGACCCGCCATTTCTGACTCCATAATTATGTGAAGAAACACTACTTCTCAACTCAACTCCGATTCTGATCCTGTGTTCTGTTTACATTTTGACGGCGACGGCGGTAAGCGGTAAGTGCAAGCGTTCGTATATTATTTTCCGTAATTCGCTAGCTTTGTTAATACAATAATTAATGCCGTAATTTTTTAAATGTTTATATATAGCCATAAGATGGCTAAAAATATGTACCGACACATATTTCTACAAATCTAGATAGATTAAAAAATTAGATATATTCAACGTATTTATAAAGTACCACGCGGTCTTGCAAAAAAAATTATTTCGGAGGAGATTTGTATTGTCAATGTCTCGTTCATATTATCTTGTTTTAGACTTTTTTTTAAATACTGTAATAGCGATGGAGTTAATTTAAAGTTTGTTGCCACTACAATTACGATTATGCTAAGGTTGCAGCTATGATTTTATCAAAATCATCGCTAAGCTTACATATGCATTTTATATATGAATATATATATACACACACACCAAACACTCATATTAATGCTATATACGTCATTATATATATATTATTTGCATCATATATGACTATAACTTTCGGCCACATAAATCACGAAATGTTGAACACATATAGTATTATTATAATGTCATATATGCTTTATAATTTGATAAATTTTGGTCACTAGATGTTTTTCCTTATATTAATTTTACATTATTTTGTAATAAAAAATGCAGAAAATGAATCCTGAAATGTGTTTTATGGTGTTCAATGGATAAATAAGCTAAAAAAATAATTTTTTTTAAATCCAACGTTTTTATTATTACAAACAAGTAACAGCATCCAAAATTTAAAAATAAGCTATCAAGCTGCGGTGTAAAAATCTAGGAGTCAGTGGGCCGATTCTCACCACTAAATTTTATTAGTATTCTTCGGCTAAATTTTATTATTATACTTCACCTAAATTTTATCAGTATTCTTATTAGTCGAAGAATACTAAAAATTTAGTGGTAGTAATCTACCCACTGGCAACTGGATTTTTACACCCCTGCTATCAAGTATAAAAATATAGCAACAAATATCTTGTTATTAATTGAAAAATGTTAACTGACACCTGTAACATACCAATTTGGCAAACTATCTTGGAAAAAGAAGAAAAAGCTTTTAATCACATTTCATGTAACATATCATCATTCAAGAGAACAATATTTAAAATAGCATTACTTTAAATCATAATTTTTATAAAGTTATTTTCCTCCTGGTATATTATTTATAAACTTTGATTAAAAGCAATTGAAAATATATGTAAAAACCTTGAGAAATCATTAATTGGATTGACACTAATATTGACACATAGACTAAGTACAGTCAAGATCAACCCAAACAATATTATAAATTTCATTGTAACGATAAAAGGCTCAAATATTTAATTTAATTTTGTAATAAATATGAGTTATTTGAATTCACAATAACAAACTCTAAATTAACTCGATCACTATTAAAGAAAAGTTTAAAATAAGATAATATGAACAAAACTTTGAAAATACAAATATCCTATGAAATATTTTTTCTAGTAAGGCTTTTATAAATACGTTGAATCTATATAATTTTTTTAAGAGAAACCAGCTTTGAAGAAGTGTCTGTCGGTACATATTTTGAGCTATCTTATGTCTATGTATACACATTTAAAAATGAATTAAGGTGTTAATTATTATATTAACAAAGTTAGCGAATTATGGAAAATAATGGACGAGCGCTGTCACTTATTGCTCAATGCCGACAGTCGCATGTAAAATGTAAACAGATTCAGAGTTTAGCTATAGGGAAAAATTAGCAGTGGCTAATTCGCCACATAGCGATTAAAGTTGTAAAACAGCAATTAAAAAATTGTCATTCCATGGCAATCCTTGAGCGACTAATTTTGCGATTTCCCCCCCGTAAACGTGTGAAGAATTTCATGATTCCCCCCCCCCTAAAGGTGAAAATTAGCAGTCGCCAGTTGTCGATTAAACTTTAAAAATTGGTGATTAAAAATGTGGAAAGCACTGGCTAAATGCAGGATTTCCCAATTACCATTTTCGCATAAATTTCAAGAATTTTCAGCATCCATTCGACGAAATTCATAATTTTTATGCGCCGTTCGAATCGTCAATCGACGAAATTCATTATTTCTCTCCAGCCGATCAACGAAATTCATTATTTTTACGCACACGATCGACGAAATTCAAGATTTTTACTCTCTCGAATGACGAAATTTGATTTTTACTTAGCCAATCGACGAAATACATGATTTTTGCACGCCGATCGATAAAATTCACGATTTTTATGCGTTCGATCGACGAAGCTCATGATTTTTACACTGCCGAATGATGAAATTTGATTTTTACGTAGCCGATCAACAAAATTCATTATTTTTCTGCGCCCGATCGACAAAATTAATTATTTTTACGCGTTCGATCGACGAAATTCAAGATTTTTACACTCTCGAATGACGAAAATTGATTTTTACGTAGCCAATCGACGAAATACATGATTTTTACACGCCGATCGATAAAATTCATGATTTTTACGCACTCGGTCGCTAAATATCGTGATTTTTACACGCCCCATCGACGAGATTCGTGATTTCTATGCATTTGAATGATGAAATTCGGGATTTTTGCACTCACGAATGGCGAAGTTTTTTTACGTAGCCGATCGACAAAATTCAGTATTTTTCTGCGCATAATCGACAAAATTCATTATTTTTACGCGCACGATTGAGAAAATTCATGATTTTACACGCACTATCGACGAAATTCAGGATTTTTACACTCTTGAATGGTGAAATTTGCAATTTTTCTTCTGAAATTCAATTTGTGGGGATTTTTTTCGGTTAATGTGCGTGAAGTGTACATATATATATAAGTTACTAACCGCTGTTTGAATGAATTTCATGCATTCTAGAGATTGCTGCATTGTGAGTTTCGTGCATCCAGGAGTGTTGTTTTTTTTTGTTTTTTGTTTTTTTTTTTGGGGGGGGGGGCATACATACATATATATAATATATATAATATATAATATATATAATATATATATAATATATATACATAGTTTCGTGCATCCAGGAGTGTTGTTTTTTTTGTTTTTTGTTTTTTTTTTGGGGGGGGGGCATACATACATATATATATATATATATATATATATATATATATATGTTACTAACTGCTGTTTGAATGAATTTCATGCATTCTCGAGATAGCTGCATGGTGAGTTTCATACATCCACGTTTTTTGTTCAGTTAATGTGTGCGAAGCGTACATATATATGTTACTAACTGCTGTTTGAATGAATTTTATGCATTCTAGAGATTGCTGCATGGTGAGTTTCATGCATCTAGGGTTTTTTCAGTTAATGTACACGGAGTTAATGTTCGGATAATGTACCTGCTTAATCCGGTAACGGATAATTGCGTATCCCGCTTATATAAGTGTTTTCGCGCTCTTCTCTGATAATGGGATCCAGGATATTGGATATTCAGGGCCATGTTGCCTGCAAGTTTGGTGTAAATGTATCACTTGCACGTGCCACCATTCGAAACAAGCTAAATTCTGCAGCAAATGCTGTGAAATGTGAGAAGAATTTGTAAATAAATTTGGTATTTAAATACGATGTAAATTGTATAAGCATAAGTTTCAAAGGAAGCTATAAACAATAATAATACGATTATTTATTGAACTTCAACATGGGTCACAGTGGGCCACCCACTCCTGGGGCACAGTGGTCCACAATCCCCTCTGCTCCTGTAATGCAGAATGTTTAAAATATTTAATAATTGCTTATTTACTATAAAGAAATATTGTTTAAAAGTAGTTATTTAACTGTAAAATAAAGTAAACAAAGAAAAATGACAATTTATTTAATATAGTAAGAAATATTTTGTTTTGTATTTACTGCCTTTGATAAATATAACTGTATTCTAAATTGGTGATTATTCTATTCAAGTAAGATTAATGAGATGCAAATTGAATGGAAATCAGTTTATTTTTCCCGAAACTGTAGATGAATCTATTGTTGATGCCAATGATTTCATAATATTGCTCCCAGACCCAAAAGTTTTTCAGTTCTAGGCTCAATCTTACTCATAAATATTTTGGAATTTCATTTGCAAATTTTAATGTGCGCTGATTGTTTTGTACTTAAGTAATAACTTCAACTAAATTGCAATTGTTCCTGTATTAATCTGTTATTATTTTCAAAATATAATTCATTTTGTTTTTGTTTCAAAATGTTATTCGTAAATTTATATTACTATGTTATTTTGCGGGTAAAGGGAAAATAAAAAAGATTTAGATTAATGAAAAATAGACTTATATTGTATTTCAGATAATACCTAATAGTGGTCCACTGTGCCCCAGAAGTGGGGCACTGTGATCCACTTTACGGATGCATATAATTTTTTTTTTTTTTAAATATATTGAAAACTATGTAATGAGAAATTTATGATAAATGTATAAAGTTTTAATGAATATTCAAAAATATTTATGCAGATCGGTTTGTCCATTAAAGAGAAAAAAAATTAACTTAAAAAGTGGTCCACTGTGTACCAGTCTCCCTACATTTAATATTTAAAATTATCATCTAAATCTGCCACAATAGACCTCATTATGAATTTTATGAATTGCTTTTGAGATTAAAAATTTGTAATCCTTTTCGCACAATATATATATTCTCACAAGCTACAAAGAAAATCATTTTTTTGTGTGTGTAGGGGGGAGGGAGGCAGTAAGTACATATTGAATAATCAAAACAGTTATAGCAATTAAAAAAATAAGGATATTTTATAAAAATGTTTAAATGCTTGGGTAACAAAATTACAATGGACAAAGAAAAAAAGTTATGTCCACTCTGATTTCAATTCTTGTGCATCTATTTGCTTTATCAATTTGAAATTTCTGTAGGATTGAAAAGATATGCCATTATATAAAGAATTATAATTTAATTTTTTAAAATTCATATACAATTATTTTTAATTGCAATTTTTATTGTTGCAATGGAATTACAAAATACACACATTTAAATTATCAATTTTCTTCTTCACATTGAATTTATTTATAAAATTGCACTTTTTATTACACAATTTTAAAAGTAAGATTTTAATTTTTTGCCAATAACCATGTGTCCTTGATTTCAAAGAAATTGCCCAGTAATGAATCTATTCAAAAAATAAAAACAATTCAATACCATAAAAAAAATCATAGCTTGAAGATTGAAGTACTATGATTATTATGAATACTTCACTCATCTTTCAATATTATTTATTTTGAGTAAATTCGTTCATACAATTTCTTGAATTCTTTCATTTTTCAAAATGTAACCATAATAATTGAATAAGTCAGCCATGATCAAAAATATTTTTCAGTGATGACATATAACAACATAACTACATAGTCAACTTAACTATATAGTCAACATAACTACAAATTTACTGCAGTAAATTTGTAGTTATGTCGACTTCAAAAAACTGTAGAGATTTGTGCCAAATCACCGCAGACTTCCAACTGCATTTTAACTACACACTTACTGCAGTAAATGTGTAGTTATGTCGACTTCAAAAAAACTGTAGGGATTTGTGTCAAATCACCGCAGACTTCCAACTGCATTTTAACTACACACTTACTGCAGTAAATGTGTAGTTATGTCAACTTAAAAAAAAACAACAATGATTTGTGCCAAATCACTGTAGTCTTTCAACTGCATTTTTTTTTTTTTGCAGTTTCACTGCAGCCTTTTAAAAATTTATTACAAAATATGTATATATATATAATATTAATTTTTCTGTATGAAAAAATCAGCGTTGAAATCTAATTAAATATTTTTTCGTATCTCAATTTATATGGAATCTGTGCGTAAAATATATCATGCATGCAACGATTAATCATCACTGAAAAATATTTTTAATCATGGCTGACTTATTCAATTATTATGGTTACATTTTGAAAAATGAAAGAATTCAAGAAATTGTATGAACGAATTTACTCAAAATAAATAATATTGAAAGATGAGTGAAGTATTCATAATAATCATAGTACTTCAATCTTCAAGCTATGATATTTTTTATGGTATTGAATTGTTTTTATTTTTTCAATAGTTTCATTACTGGGCAATTTCTTTGAAATCAAGGACACATGGTTATTGGCAAAAAATTAAAATCTTACTTTTAAAATTTTGTAATAAAAAGTGCAATTTTATAAATAAATTCAATGTGAAGAAGAAAATTGATAATTTAAATGTGTGTATTTTGTAATTCCATTGCAACAATAAAAATTGCAATTAAAAATAATTGTATATGAATTTTAAAAAATTAAATTACAATTCTTTATATAATGGCATATCTTTTCAATCCTACAGAAATTTCAAATTGATAAAGCAAATAGATGCACAAGAATTGAAATCAGAGTGGACATAACATTTTTTCTTTGTCAATTGTAATTTTGTTACCCAAGCATTTAAACATTTTTATAAAATATCCTTATTTTTTTAATTGCTGTAACTGTTTTGATTATTCAATATGTACTTACTGCCTCCCCCCCCCTACACACACAAAAAAATGATTTTCTTTGTAGCTTGTGAGAATATATATATTGTGCGAAAAGGATTACAAATTTTTAATCTCAAAAGCAATTCATAAAATTCATAATGAAGTCTATTGTGGCAGATTTAGATGATAATTTTAAATATTAAATGTAGGGGAGACTGGTACACAGTGGACCACTTTTTAAGTTAAATTTTTTTTTCTCTTTAATAGACAAACCGATCTGCATAAATATTTTTGAATATTCCTTAAACCTTTATACATTTATCATAATTTTCTCATAACATAGTTTTCAATATATTTTTCAAAAATTTTTTTTATATGCATCCGTAAAGTGGACCACAGTGCCCCACTTCTGGGGCACAGTGGACCACTATTAGGCATTATCTGAAATACAATATAAGCCTATTTTTCATTAATCTAAGTCTTTTTTTATTTTCCCTTTACCCGCAAAATAACATAGTAATATAAATTTACGAGTAACATTTTGAAACAAAAACAAAATGAATTATATTTTGAAAATAATAACAGATTAATACAGGAACAATTGCAATTTAGTTGAAGTTATTACTTAACTACAAAACAATCAGCGCACATTAAAATTTGCAAATGAAATTCCAAAATATTTATGAGTAAGATTGAGCCTGGAACTTTCCTGAAAAACTTTTGGGTCTGGGAGCAATATTATGAAATCATTGGCATCAACAATAGATTCATCTACAGTTTCGGGAAAAATAAACTGATTTCCATTCAATTTGCACCTCATTAATCTTACTTGAATAGAATAATCACCAATTTAGAATACAGTTATATTTATCAAAGGCAGTGAATACAAAACAAAATATTTCTTACTATATTAAATAAATTGTCATTTTTCTTTGTTTACTTTATTTTACAGTTAAATAACTACTTTTAAACAATATTTTTTTCTAGTAAATAAGCAATTATTAAATATTTTGAACATTCTGCATTACAGGAGCAGAGGGGATTGTGGACCACTGTGCCCCAGGAGTGGGTGGTCCACTGTGACCCATGTTGAAGTTCAATAAATAATCGTATTAATATTGTTTATAGCTTCCTTTTAAACATATTAACTTTAAAGTTAAATAAAATCAAGTATCTTAGCTTTACAAAAAAGCTGTTTTATCTTATTTATCTACAACCTTTAATTACTAAAAAAATTGAAATATGATGATGAAAAATTTTACTTTTAGAAGCTCAAAACAACCAATCAGGATAAAATAGTTCAATCTGAGCTAAACATATTTTCTGAAGGCTATAAATAATCAGTGCAGTGCTGTTGTCTATTAGGATATAAGAGAAGCTTTAAAAAAGTTTAAATAAATAAAATATTAGGGGGTGGTCCACTGTGCCCATAGGTCCAGTGTGTACCGGTCTCCCCTACACGAAATTTAAATGCAAAAATTAATTTTAATTGCAACTAATTTTTCCACAATGTGAATTTCAAATTTGAATATTTTTTCATCTCTTAAAGAAAGTATCTATATGTGCCTTGAATATTTATATGATTTTGAATATATAAAATAAATTATATGAAAGCATATACATACATGTAAATTTCTAAATTATATACCATTTACTATGAAATAAAATGTATTACATATGTTACAGCTAATAAAAAAAACTGCATAAAATTCATATTAAAAGCAAAACAAATATATGTTTTCTGTTTTTTAAAAAAAATGCTAAAATTTACAAAAATTACTCTTACTTGCATGCTGATTTGTCCTTCCAATTTTATTTTGTATACAATTATGGAGCAAATAAGGTTTAAATTTAAAAAAAACCATTTTGTTAACATTTGATGTTTATGCTTATATAATTTACATCGTATTTAAATACCAAATGTATTTACAAATTCTTCTCACATTTCACAACCTTTGCTGCAGAATTTAGCTTGTTTCGAATGGTGGCACGTACAAGTGATACATTTACACCAAACTTGCAGGCAACATGGCCCTGAATATCCAATATCCTGGATCCCATTATCAGAGAAGAGCGCGAAAACACTTATATAAGCGAGATACGCAATTATCCGTTACCGGATTAAGCAGGTACATTATCCGAACATTTACTCCGTGTACATTAACTGAAAAAAACCCTAGATGCATGAAACTCACCATGCAGCAATCTCTAGAATGCATAAAATTCATTCAAACAGCAGTTAGTAACATATATATGTACGCTTCGCACACATTAACTGAAAAAAAAACGTGGATGTATGAAACTCACCATGCAGCAATCTCGAGAATGCATGAAATTCATTCAAACAGCAGTTACTAACATATATATATATATATATATGTATGTATGCTTCGCCTACATTAACCCCCCCCCCCAAAAAAAAAAAAAAAAAAAAAAAAAAAAAAAACACTCCTGGATGCACGAAACTCACAATGCAGCAATCTCTAGAATGCATGAAATTCATTCAAACAGCTGTTAGTAACTTATATATATATGTACACTTCACGCACATTAACCGAAAAAAAACCCCACAAATTGAATTTCAGAAGAAAAATTGTAAATTTCAACATTCAAGAGTCTAAAAATCCTGAATTTCGTCGATAGTGCGTGTAAAATCATGAATTTTCTCAATCGTGCGCGTAAAAATAATGAATTTTGTCGATTGTGCGCAGAAAAATACTGAATTTTGTCGATCGGCTACGTAAAAAAACTTCGCCATTCGTGAGTGTAAAAATCCCGAATTTCATCGATCAAATGCATAGAAATCACAAATCTCGTCGATGGGGCGTGTAAAAATCACGATTTTTAGCGACCGATTGCGTAAAAATCATGAATTTTATCGATCGGCGTGTAAAAATCGTGTATTTCGTCGATTGGCTACGTAAAAATCAAATTTCGTCATTCGACAGTGTAAAAATCTTTAATTTCGTCAATCGAACGCGTAAAAATAATTAATTTTGTCGATCGGGCGCAGAAAAATAATGAAAACTGCAGGGATTTGTGCCAAATCACCGCAGTTTTTCAACTGCATTTTTTTTGTAGTTTCACTGCAGTTCAGTTTTAGCTGGGAAGGAAGGCAAGGCGATAAAAAGCGATGGCGACATTCAATAACATGCAATACAAATACCTGTTCTGCATAAATGTGCATTAGTATATAGTCCCGCAGTGGCGCGGACGAATAAGCTTGGTTCCCGTAAGATCACCGAAAGTGAAGCAGCATCGACCATGGTCAGTTTTTTGGAGGGTGGCAACCTCTCTCGACTGCGGCTGCTGTGGGACCGTGTACGTTAATGGGAGCTGATGCACGTAAAATCTGTTCGTGGCTCCAATGTCCTCCAAGTTTAGAATAAGCGTTACCTCTGTGGGTGCCAATCCAGGTGCAGTTCTCTCATCTGGAATTGGTTCAAAATTAAGAGACCAACTTTTCAGGACGGGGTTTGTGAGTGCTTAAGCCGTTTGGTAGGCCTCCCCATCCAGCTGACTCTCATGTGCATTAGTATATATAATTGTTATAAACATTTTTTTTTAATATTGTGTTATTGCTCATATTTATTTATAAACATAGAAACATACCTTTTTTAAATCGGAAAATGTTCATTCTGTAAAAGGAAGAATAACAAAATGGAAATTTCGTAAAAACAGAGAATAAAAAACAACTTTGTTGCCAGTACATTTTCGGTTTTTTCAAGGATTGTTTTATTTTACAGTGTACATAAAAGAAACATCATTTACTATTCGCAGTTTTCGAAAGAAAATATGCACCAGCATATGCTTAAATTCATAAATAGTGCACGGAGATCAAGTCAGAGTCCGTTGTATCCATCCTGCTCGGTCTGAGTCAATCTCAGCTCTAGTTTCCATGAAAGATCTACATTGGAGAAATTTTGTAAATTCAAGACCAGCTTGAACACATTGATTTTGCTTTTCGGTATTTGACGAGAATTGTCTAGGCTAATACATGGATTTCAATATTCGCCTGTTCAAAATGAAAGAACGTCTAAATACCTCAAATTATGCAAGTGTTCATAAAAGCATGTTTACTGAAAAAAGGAAAAAATAACACCTTCCCCTTTACTAACTCTGCTACAAATCATCGTTTAAAAAT
Source organism: Maratus michaelseni (assembly GCA_963931845.1). Taxonomy (NCBI): domain Eukaryota; kingdom Metazoa; phylum Arthropoda; class Arachnida; order Araneae; family Salticidae; genus Maratus; species Maratus michaelseni. Next base: position 43,792,689 of record OZ007592.1, on the reverse strand, counting down.
GTTACCGATGTTTTTACTAATGTAAAAAGTCTACTAATTAATGGTACACTTAAATTATGCCTCCGAGGTCGTCTCTGTATATGAAAATTGCGACAAACATTACAATTTTCAATACCAACACCTGACAATGCATTTGGATTTGGGAAATAAATAAAATTTTATTCATGCATTCTATGCATTTGGTTATCTGTACACATTGAAATTGCAACAATCATTAAAATTTTCAATACTAACCCTGTCTTTGAATTTTGATTCTTCGGTAAATTTTACCATTGGATAGCAAACGAGAAGTAATTCGATAAGGTCGTTTAGGATTTATGCTGATTTAAAGTTTGGATTTATTAACGATAAATGCATTTATATTCGTTGCAAAACTAATTTCAATGTGAGTAGATTTTTAAGAATAACAGAAAACCCATTAGGCAGAATGAGCTATAACTTTGTTCTCATATTTCCAGCGTCTAGAAATCGATTTCTGTTACAAAATTCATAAGTTATTCACAACTAACTTATATTTCTTTTTCGAAAATTAATTTCACTATATACATTAATGGAAATTAATATTCGAAACGAATATCAAAGTAACATGTGATTTATTTCTAAACATAAATCGATTTCTAGGAGCCTCAAAATCGCGAATCTAAAATTATTGATAATTTCCCCAGGTAGTTTTTTAACTATAATGCTTAAAAAAACTACCTGCATTATAGTCTGTAGGTAATCATTTCTAAGCAAGATCGCCATGGTGAATTTTGCAGCTCTGTCTGGTGTAGAAAAAGAACATGTAACATGGCATACGTAATAAGAAATAAAATGGGCATTGTGAAACGAGTTATAAAACGAACGAACCTCATTCGTCACGTTTAACGTACAATTTGCAACTTGTTATATATCTGTTACCTATTTAATGTTATTGCAGAAGAATTAAACTAAACCGAATTAATTGGACCGTTAGCTGTTTGAATTAGAAAAACTCAGGATCATTCGAAATTCCGATAAAAAGAGGCTAAGAAAGGCAGAAAAAGACAATAAACGTAAATTTCGAGTAAATAGCTGGACTTTCATTTATTTACATATAACATGACGAATTAACTCTTGTATTTCAAACGCGAAGATAATACTGAAAAAAATTAATGATGCATATAGTGTTTGTGTATCAGATTTTAATGCTGCAAATGCGCTACAAATCCTTGTAGAGTACCATTCAAGTTACCCACGAATTAACGTCATATTCATGAGACATTAGTGTAATTATATTTCGTTATATTACAGGCATACATAAATGCGTAGGCAAAAATAAAATATTTCTCTATTTTAGAAAATTATCTACCACTATGTGAATTAAACAATTTCATAGGTTAATTAAGATTCTTTCTATTATTTCCTTTCAAACTAATAGCATAATATTATGTATACTAAAACATTTAAACATTTTAATACTACTTTTTCTAATTTCTTCTGTACCAAGACATATTAATTTTTTCTGTTTTTTTTTAAATAAATTTCAGCCACAGATAAGCGAACATCTATTTTTTGTGTAACTATTCTTATCTTTATCATCATTTCGCATAAAACGTAGTTTTATTAGAATGAAAAAATTGTATAACCAGAAACAATTTATTATACATGAAACAAATAAAAAATAATAATTACTATAAATACAATCAAATTCATCACAGATCGAAGTGATAGTGTGATCGCGTAAAAACTGCAGCCAATACAAACTTTTGCAGTTCACGTGGGGGAAGTTAAATAACATGGTTATATAAAAAATATTTTATCCCGAAATAATAAATCTGATAAGTCATTACACCATCTTGCGTGAATCTGACAGTAATAGAGTAATTTTCTCAAGGTATGAAGGGTAGCTCAAATCTCGTCTAACATTCAACGACTTGAATTCGCACCTATTTGTTTTTAGAAAATGGGCACACTATTGTTAAAATTGTTTTTACACAAATTTTTGTAGACAAACTAGTCATTAACCGCATGTTTCTCCGTTCAGCAGATCCACAAATTGTGTGTTCTGAATAATCCATCCAAAAATATGCTGTTTGTTTAAAAACAATAATCTAATTCTGAATTTTAAATGTTGCGGGCGCCCCTTTTGACTCAATCAATATTAACACGCGAGCCCACTTATATTTATTTCATTATATTAATCACAACGCGATAGCAAATATAAAAGTCTTCTGTATTAATTTATCTTACGGTCACATTGAAGGCTTGGCCCCCCTTACATGAGCCTCTTAGCATCTGTAATGTCCAAGCCCCCATTTCAACCCAACAACCATAAGCAATTTCAGCTACGGTTTCTTTTCTGAATATAAAATGCCATTTTTTTAAACAATAATCTAATTCTGAATTTTAAATGCTGCCGGCGCTCCTTTTGACGCAATCAGTATTAACGCTCGAGCCCGCTTATCTTTATTTAATGATATGAATCACAACACCATAGCAAATATAAGAGTATTCTGTATTAATTTATCTTACGATTACATTGAAGGCTTGGCCCCCTTACATCAGCCTCTTAGCTTCTGTAATGTCCAAGCCACCATTTCAGCCCAACAACCATAAGCAATTTCAGCTACTGTTTCCTTCCTGATTATGAAATGTCTTTTCGTTTTTTCTTATATGATACCATAGAATAAGCTGCAGGATTTTATATTTTATCTAGAAGTATTTTAAAGATATTTTTCAACATTTTCTGTTTTGTTATCGTGATTAATGAGTACGCAACTGCATTTTGTGAGTCGTTCTTTTCGGGCTATTCGTAATGACATTCTGCGCTTTTTCGCAAGTTTGGTGATTTGAATCCACATGCATTCGTAAATTATTTGATAGACTATATTAATCGGTTAATCTAAGAAGAAAATTGCTATTACTAGTTCATTAATCCCTCGTACATGTCAAATATTGGCAAGGTTGTTGGCAATAGAAATGTTTTTTGTTTTTTTTTGCTTCAATACTTGCCAAATCTACCGATGTTAGCGGGAGACTTCCATTCAAATAACATATTTGAACGGATATAATTATATATCAAATACGGATCTAATTATATTCAAATAAACATATTTGAACCTAAAATTTTATTTTGTGAATGAAATCAAATAGATTTAAAATGACTACCCCATGGAAACAAGATAGATTTAATAAAATATGTTTTGGTTCAAAGTATGTTTCTTTAGATTAATTTTAACACAATTATTTCAAATTGGTAAAGAAATCATACAGGTTGTAATTTTCCAACTGGACGAAAAATGTCCGGGCTAGGATTCGAACCTGGGATCACTTGGCTGAAGCCGCCACGCACGTAAACTGTTAAATTACAACCTGTATGATTTCGCTACCAATTTGAAATAATTGTGTTAAAATTAATCTAGTGTAATCACGTATCCATCGTTTACTGGAGTTCCATTACCTGCGATCTATTCTGTTGAGCTGATTAAAATATCAGACCAGATGCTACGATCAATAAGGTTAACTGGATGAATTATGCCCTCCAGATTCGACCGGGATAGCTCAGTGGTAGAGCGTGGCGGCTTCAGCCAAGTGATCCCACGTTCGAATCCTGGCCCGGACATTTTTCGTCCAGTTGGAAAATTACAACCTGTACGTTTCTTTGCTTTAAAAAAATCCTGAAAAGTTGGCTGGCAAATATGGCTTGTGATTTATTTATTTTTTTATCAAATTTATTTCATCAATAGACTATTTTCTATTTAATATGCATAACTTCATTTCTATGGTGATTTTTAACTTATTTTATATATCATGAGTTTACTCCTGATTTCAATGAGTTAAAATATACACTGCTCAAAAAAATTAAAGGATATTTGAAGTTTATAATAAAGATATAAACGAAATTTTTTTTGCCGAAAATAGAAGAAGAGAATCACAAATGCAAATTTTTCTGGTTTTCAAACTGTGGAGTATGCAAATTTTGAGTTCGACGTCAAAAACGTCGCTTCAGCGGCACCGAATGAAATTTGACTTTCAACTGGATAAAAGAGAATGAAGACAAGGTTGATCGGCATTCAGTGATTGCTTTGTTTCGATGAGTACGATGTCTCAGCGAAGTCATTTGACAGATTCAGAAGCTTGGAAAATTGTTGGTAGGTTAGAAGGGGGCCAAACTCAAGCCGAAGTAGCGTAAGCCATTGGAGTGTCACAAAGTGTCATTTCCAGGATCTGGAACCGTTTTTTGGAGAGTGGATGTGCAGGCCGAAGACCAGAGCAAGGTCGTAGACGGGCAACAACGCCCAATGAAGATCGGTATTTAGCGTTAACAGCTCGGAGACACCGAAACATGAACGCTACTCTTCTCCAACAACACCTTCGATCGGCTACAGGCACCACGATTTCAACTCAGACTGTCCGAAACCGGCTCCATGCTGTAGGTCTGTATGCTCGCCGACCGATGGTATGTGTTAGATTAACATCAAGGCATCGTCGCGACCGCAGGGAGTGGGAAACCGAGCATGTCAACTGGAGGAGAAATGAATGGAGCAATATTCTGTTTTCTGACGAGTCCCGTTTTTCTGTGCATCCGGATAATAGGCGTATTTTCATCTGGAGGGACCGTGGCAGTAGGAATAATCCTGCGTTCGTGCACGAAAGTGTCAGATTTGGCGGTGGAGGAGTGTTGGTGTATGGTGGCATCTCCATTGACGGGCGCACTGACCTCTACATCATTCGAGATGGAGCTCTGACTGGTCGCCGATATAGGGATGAGATCCTCAGACCTATTGTAGTCCCTTACGCTGCAGCAATCGGAGATAACTTCATTTTAATGGACGATAACTGCAGGCCACATCGTGCAAACCTGGTGGAGGATTTCCTTTTCGAGGAAGGAATCGTTCGAATGGAATGGCCAGCGTGTTCTCCAGACATGAATCCAATCGAGCACGTTTGGGACGCTCTAGGAAGACGAGTTTCTGGCCGCCAACAACCCCCACAAACTCTCCAAGAACTGGAAAGAGCTCTTCTGGAAGAGTGGGGCAGAATACCCCAACTCGTCATTAATAGCCTCATTGAGTCCATGCCTCAAAGGTGTTCAACGCTGCTGGCCGTCCGTGGAAACCATACCCCCTACTGAAAATGATTTTCTTTGAAGAAAACATCTTTTCTTATTCTTTTTTTCTCATATGCACAAATTGTGTTTTTTTCCTTTTGTACACAAATGCGCAATAAAATGCATTTTTTTCTGCCAAACATGTGTAATTTATTCTCATATAACCTACTATGTCTGTCGACCATGTATCAATCAGCTAAAAAGTTTCCCAGATACAAAATCCACCTAAAACTGCAATATCCTTTAATTGTTTTGAGCAGTGTATGTATATTATTATGTACTTATATATTCCAGAACTTTTAGATTATCCAAGCGTAATATTCAGACGAATCACGGAACAGTTGCATTAGAAACTTCCAAAGTAATTAATTTTGGATCAGAAATTTCTACTTTGTACCTAAGCAACTATTGCTTAAATTAGCATATTATTGATACATTTGAAAGGAACGAAACTTGACGACTCTACTGTCTACCGTTCAAATAACACAGACTTTTATTTTGATTATTTTTTAGTAACTGTAGTTAAAATTATTTTGTTGAGTATTCTAAAGTAATTACGTTTATTGTGAGTTTGTAGTTGGCAAATGTGTTACAAAATTTTTATCATTTTAAAATCAAGATTACAGACTTTTTTATTCATTTCTAAAATAACTTAGAACAGGGCTGTACAATGCGGTCCCTTGATGATTTTCTTGGGGACCTTTCAAATATTCCCTGTTACTAGGAGTTATTTTTTTAATTAAAATCAATTTTAAAAGATGCTTTAAAAAAGTCGTTAGTGTTCCACTTGATTTTTTAGCACTTTCCAACCTAGTTGAAAAGTGCTTATGACTTCGGTTTGTCTGGCCGTCTGCCGTCTGGCCGTCTGGCCGTCTGGCCGTCTGGCCGTCTGCCGTCTGGCCGTCTGCCGTCTGTCCGTGCTCTAACTCCCGTAAATATGCTCGGATTGCTCTGCAATTTTTATATGTTATTGTCGTTATCTATAGGATGTTCCCTATTTCAACGGAAGTGTGTAGCACTTATAGTTTTTTTACAGGGACACTCAAAAGAATTCCGTTACATTGCGGTCTATGGGGAAAAATCATTTGCGGTTTATTTAAATAATGTTTCACTATTTTAAACGCATTGAAATTTATATATATCACTAAGGTGCATTAGAAGAAGCTTAATATGGAACAGGGTGTGCATAGCACTTATAGTTACTTTACAGGGACAGTAAAAATAATTCCGTTACATTACGTCTATGGAGAAAAATCGTCTGCGGTTTATTTAAATAATGTTTCACTATTTTAAACGCATTGAAATTTATATAGATCACTAAGGTGCATTACAAGAGACTTACTACGGAATATTGTGTGTATAGCAGTCATCGTTCATTTACAGGGACACGCAAAAGAATTATCTACTGTCTGTTAACAATAATTCCTGGAAGTGCGTTTTAAGTTATTGAACGCGATTTTAATTTTAACTTGCTTTTTGTCTATTACGTGGTGTGTATAAATTCTGTAGATCCTATACAGGGCAGCACAAAAGTTCGCGAACACATTTCTGTTTATTGACAAACTCCAGACGGAGAATTTTAAACTGTGCTACGCGTTTCCTAACTGAACTAAAATTATCATCCTATGTAGTATATATACAAATCTATAGATCCTATACAGGGCTGAATAAAAGTATTCGGTTTTTTTTCCGAATATTGTATATGTTGGAAATTCCTGAAATTATGTTTTTAAATATGTTATGCGTTTTCTAAAATGTTTACTTAGATGTTAGCTTTTAGCTTATTAAACGGTATGATTTGTAAAATTATTTTGGAAGCGTTGGAAAGTGCTATATAATCTATGCTTGACGCATGATTTTTCGCTCTTGTTATTACAGGCAGCGTTAAATTTTTGGCTCCTTTCTCTAAAGAAAATCTTTGAGATCTCTCTCAGATAAATATAGAAGCCATAAATTACGAATAGTAATTTTTGCTTTATTTAATGACAGATATCTCTGGATTACTTAAAGCAAAAATACTTCTTTCGGAATTTAAGGTATGAATTCGGAATTTCTTAATTTAAAAGGAGGTCGCCCCTTACTATAGTGAGGCAATATTGTTATATATTTCTAGTCATTTGAATAAAGGCGTTTTTCATTGTTTGTCCACGCTTACTAAAATGTGAGCCACACTAGAATTTAAAACTGTCATTTCTCTGCCATTTTGTAAGATAAAGCCCCCCCCCCCCCCCAAAAAAAAAAAAAAAAAAAAAACATGTTCCGGAATCCTTGTATCACAGTCTAGCACTTAGCATAAACAGCTTTTTCAATTTATAATTTTTTATACTTATTTTTTAATTTTTTAACAAAAAAAAAATAACTTGCCATTATTTTGAAACGAGATGGCGCATTGCCTAACGAACTATGTCGAGACCTTGGTATGTTCTGTACACACGATCAGTCACATTCATATCGGTTCATAAATAAGAGAGTTATAGCATAACAAATATCAGATTGTTTCAAAATCTCAGCCACCCTAGAATTTCAAACTGCTATATCTCAGCCATTTTTTAAGATAAAGTCAAAACAAAAGATGTTTCAGAATCTTTGTATCACGTTCTAACACTTAACATAAAACATTTTTGGATTTATAATTTTTGTGCATATTTTTGAATTTTTAAAAATTTTAAATTTTTAACTGGCCGCCATTTTGAAACAAGATGGCGGATGAAGCTGTCCAACGAACTCGGTCGAGACCTTGGTATATCCTGTACACATACTCAGTCACATCCAATTCGGTACATAAATAAGAGAGTTACAGCATGACACATGTCATATATATATATATATATATATATATATATGAAGTTTTTACGAAGATGATTTTTTATTCCACTAGAAAATGGCAGTTTGTTAAAGATGGTGCATTATTGCAGTCGTAATCAATAATCATGGCGAGGAGGTTAGGCAATACATATACGTATAGGACACCACAAGAGTTTCGTCAATAAGGAGCAGCCAATTTCCGGATATCTTTTATTAATGAACAGAAGCGATGCAAGTAACAGTTCCCACAGTATCCGGTATAAACTTATAGTCCTCAGGCTTGATGATGGCTCACTACATCGTTTAGTAGATCGTAAAGAGCTGTTATAAAAATTCTACGTGACTTCAACACCAGATAACCATTTGGTCCGCACTTCCAATCAAAATAAAAATCTGCTCTCCAAATGCCTGCGGGCGCATTTTGTTAACCGCGCGTAGGATTACTGACGACGACGTAAGGAGGGCACGATCCAATGAGTGAGAGGCAAATTCAAGCCAAGCGAATGAGGCGCGAGGGAGAAGATTTAACACGAAAGAATCCCCCTCGTAGCCGCGCATTGATTTTGAAGGGAAAAATACCCAGCGCGCGAAGAAAAACATGGAATAATAAAAAAAATGGCTTTTAAAATCATTCGAAATGACAAAAGCGTCTCTCAGAATTTTATAGATTGGCGAGTTGATAAAAGTTACGAATGAACTTAAAGTTTTAGATTAAGATTTGGAATAAGATAATTTTTAATATATGGGTTATTACTTTTAAAAGGATATTAAATAGGAATAAATATTATTAAGAATTAAGGAAATACTGATTATGTCAGAAGTTAGATTAATTTAAAGGACAAATGCGAAATAAATGCGAAGGAAATAAATTTTTTATATAACACACACAAACACACACACATATATATATATATATATATATTGGATATAAACATATTGGACCTATATTCTTCATTTCTTATTTAAAAGAAATCTAATCGTTTTTTCTGGAGCTTATACTACCGAAAATTATAATTTTCGTTGATTAAGTCTTTTTTTTTTTTCAGTTCACAAAAAGTAAAAAAAAAGAAGTGGAAAATGAGCTTTTTTGTTCAAATGATCGCCATTTTGTCAAAAATCATTTTTTTAAATAAAATGTTGATATTGGTTGCAGAGAATTTAGTGCTTTTTCATAATTTGGCGATCAAATTTGATTCAGATGCTTGTGACTGGAGACAAACCGTCGCCCTATGGGTACTTCACACCTGGAACTTCTCGTCACACAAGGCGTATTTTTTATTTTATTTATTTTTATTTTTTTACACACAAAAACTTGAATATATATATAAGGGAATTGTCAATAAATATAATGCAAAAGTCCAAAAGTTATATCTTCTTTCTTACACCCAGAAAAAGGAATTGATTAAAACTACAAAACATGTTTTGTTGAGTACATTTTGGTTGTTTTAGCAAAATTAACAAAACATTTTTTGCTGACGATACAAAAAATTGTTTTGGAATTGAAAAAAAAAAAAAAAAAAAAAGAAAAAGAAAAAAATTGTTGATTCAAACAAAATTTCCATTGACCTATATTTAAACAAAAAGTTTTGTTGGGTCAACCAAATTTTTTTGATTCAACAAAACTTTTTTCTGGGTGTAATAACTGAAATAAACTCGCAAAAATTACGTGAATTTTTAGGCTACGGTAGTCGAACCTTCCCTTGAGAAAACGTTGAAGTGTCGCGAATCATAAGGCGCAAAAAAAATCCCGAAAGTTATAAAAACCACTTGATTGCAGCAGCCATATATTAGATATAAACATGTCCATTTGTTTCCCCATGAAGTGAATAAGAAAGTATGAAATTGTCTATGTCGATTTTAGAAAATTACGGATCAAAATTTATTCACATCCTTCAGCGTGCATTGGGAAATAGATTGTTAAATAAAGCACAAAAAAGGTAATAGTAATGCAATAAATTTCATTTTTTAACTATCAAGTGTGGGTTTATTTCATAAAATTTACTGCATGGCGATACAAATTTATAATTATATACAAATACATAATTTTTATACAATATATATTTTGTTATACAATATATACAATATACATATTATATGTATTATATATATAATACATACAATATATATTTTATTACAATATATATTTTTATACAATTTTTATATAATTATATACAATCATATAACTTTCTTGTTCTTGATGTTCCTTTTATTATTTGTTTAGAAAAATGAATATTTACGAAATTCTAAAATAATATTTAGTTAATTAGAAGTTAACTACAGAACTATTCTTTTTCGTTTACACCCTATGATAAATTGATAACAACAGCAAATGAAAAGGAATGCTTTGCTTTTCCCAATTTATAAGTTAAACTCGGAAAAGGGAACTCTTTTAATTATACTTTCCTTTGCGTGTTCAAAATATTTGTTACAAAGGAATTTATCTGTATACAAACACCGGTTGTGCAGTGTTTATATTAATAAATATTTTCTTTTTTTTCTTTTTATAGAATGCAATGTAGATATAAAAGTTTAGTTATTTTCAGCTGAGTTCAAAACTTATTTCTCTTAGCTGATAAATAGAAATAAAAATAATTAAAAAAGGATATTTCGTTTTTTAATTTAACATTTAGTGCGGAATTTATAGCATTAATTTAACTTTTCTGTACAGTTTGAAAATATCTGCAAAACAATTTAAAACAAGTGGGTAAGTGTGATCGAAGATCTCTCAAAGGGTTTCGTTTAATATTCCTTTCAAAACACTTTATTCTTTCTTTAATAAATCTAAATAAATTTCATTTAGGAGCAACAATAAAAAAAAAAGTCAAGTAAAAATTTACCGGTCTATGTTTTCGTTTTTTCGAATATCTAAACCAGCCCGCTATTATATACTGTCATAATAATATTTTTTATGCGGATTAAATGCGATATTTAAAAAAAATAATTTCAAAATTAAACATGTTGTATACCTTCAAAATGTTAAAACATTCGAATATTTCCATAATCGGATTTTTATCATGATTCAATACGTTTCTCAAACTCATATATTTACTATTCTCTATTACTCATATTGATACTCGCTTTGTATTATTCTCAAACATTTGAAAAATTCGTTAAACTTACAATATGACTCAGATTTTCTTTTTAATTCTCTAATGACGTGATATTAATCTGCTTTTTCTACATACACATACTCAGGTGTCGGAAAAGCTACTTTTTGTTTGTCGCGAACTACAACTACAACTACTTTATGAAAAATGTAGTTAACTACAACTACTTGTTTTAAAAAGTAGCGACTACAAACTACTTTTCAAAAGTAGTCGCTACTTCGCTACTTTTCGCTACTTTAGTTATCATCGCTAATTAAATGCACCGCAAACCATTTTTTCCCATAGACCATAATATAACAGAATTCTTTTGAATGTCCCTGTAAGCGAGATATAAATGCTACACACTTCATTTTCAATACTGAACATTCTATGGTAAACTTCAATAACATATAAAACTTTCATGGTAATCCGAATATATTTACGAGCGTTAGAGCACGGACAGACAGACAAAGCGAATTCATAGACACTTTTAAATTATGTTGAAAAGTGTTAAAAGGAGGAAATTTGAAAACAAAAATTGTAATAATCTTACAACTTTATGAAAGTAATATAGCACAGAAGCGCTTAAGGGGGCTCTCAAATTCCTTGCTCAACAACGCGAAACTTTCTGACACATTATCTGACTCATTTTTAAACACAAATGCATAAAAGTGGCAGACCTGACTATGAAAGCGATTTGAAATCGATGAGTTTTCTATTTTTTGATAAATATATTACCTATCGGGTTATAAGCGATACGTGTCACTTTTTTCCCCTTTCCTCTGCTGCGGCGTCGGAAATTCGGTTGAAAACGCCGACTTTGATAGTGTTTTCTGAAAAAATTTCTGTCTTTACCAAAAAATAAAATAAAATAAAATAAAATAAAATAAAATAAAGAATAATGTGTTTCGGTTACAAAATTTCTGAATAAGAACACCTGCATTTTCATTCATCAAAATGAATTAAAGAATATGTTATGAAGTAGCTAGTTTGAATTTGAGTACAATCTTAAGAGCGGGTAGCCCTTGGTAAATTTGAATATACATTATTTTTTTTTAAATAGAACTAAATAGTCCTATTTCTTTACAATTTAAATATCGTTCCTGAAAGCAATTTAAAAATTGAACAAGACCATATAGACTTAAGCCTAGCATTTATTTTCCTTTCTATTTCTTTTTGTTTGTTTCCCTTTGAAAACCCGAATTTCAACATACTGGATTTTAGATTCATTTTGGAGATGAAGATAAAGGTATTTCATTAAAACACCCAACTAACCAATATCAAATCAAATATATAACATTATAAATCAATTATTTTAGCGATAAAAAACCTGTGCAGCTAAAGTAAAAATAAATAGCCATAAAAATAAAAGGAAGCATTCTTAGGCATTTTTTAAAATAATATTTTTATTTCCAACCACCTTTGTTTTATCTATTGGAATCTTCAAAAGAAAATATGCAGTAAATTAATTTGTATGCATAAATTGGACAAATATTTCGCAACGATCAAAAGACGTATTAATTAAATAAGAGGGGGGGGGAGTAAATTATGGGTGGTTAGGGGACAATTTAGAGGATTATTTATATATTATTATTAGGTAGAAACGAATGTGGCCATTTTTTTTTAAATAAAGAGTTTTAAATATTTGAAACTGTATGCTGGAGGAGGTGCAAAAAGGGAAGCGTAAATTTTGGGGACAAGGAAATAATTTTTATTTAATGTAGTTAGATGGAATAAATGGAGTGAAAGATTTTATTTTTGTATAAAAATAAAGATTTAAAAATATTTTAAACTCATTTGTATGCTACTAGAGGGAAGCGTGAATTTGACAGGTTAGGGATAATTTAGATGATTTTTGTTTAAATAAATCCGTTTTTGTTTCTTTTTTAAATAAAGATTTTACGTTTCTTTGCTTGCTGGGGGTGGGAGGCAAAAGGCAGAAGATATAGACTTAACATAGCCAGAAGACTATATTTTGGTAAAAACAGTCGTGGTCGTATAAAATACATTATATTGAGAAGATTTATGTGTATTTAAATGACAATAAACGAAGTTTCTGACACCCAAACTGTAAAAATGATAGTTAATTTCTGACCGTGCCCGTCGTCTATGGAGAAATCTATGACACTGCAACTGAGATTTGTCGCTACATGCTCAAATTGTTGCAGAGAACATATTTCGCACAAAAGAAACGAGTTATGATACGTGATTTGTAGATTGCCACTTTTTTCCTCCCTCCTAAAGTAGTGTCAAAAGTAGCGTCGATGCTTGCTACAAACTACTGATATTTTGTATCGCGCTACTCGCTACACTACACTTTTTTAATGTAGCGCGCTACACTACAAACTACTAAAAAAGTAGCGGCTACTGTAGTTTCGCTACTTGTAGCGCACTACTTCCGAGCCCTGCACATACTCATGCTCCTTTTATTATTGAGAAATCTTTGAAAATTTCCGTTTTATTAGCACTATGACGTCAATCAATTTTATTTCATATTAATTTTTTTTTCTATTGGTAAAACTTTTTATTTCATTTTCATTTTTAACTTGGAACTCGTTCAATAGAAAATTAATTATTGTAGAAATAATTTCATTCTGGATTTTTAATTTTTGGCACCTGCTATAACGAAAAATGTTCAAATTTAACAGGAAAAGGCTGTTAAAATTTTGTTTTTTTATTTCTATTTATTAAAATAATACGATTTTTTAAAATTTTAATATTTTGAGCTTCATAGCTGGTATTCAGCTATATATACCCAAAGTTTTAACTCTGTAAGTTACATAGTTTCTGAGAAAGGCTCTGTGACGGACAGACCACGGAGCGGGAGTATTAGGGTTTCGTGAGATGAACGAAACTCTAAAAAATAATAATAACTAGCGATTCCGCAGCATTGTTTTAATAGCTTTTTTAACATTTTATACTTTGCTATCACATTAAACACGATTAAATTTTTAAATTTACATACGATCTTATATTTTGAATGAATAATCAATTATTTTATGGAAATTTTAATGTTGTATCTAAATCATAATGGTGTTAAAATTCTCACGGCGGGAATGCGTAAATATCAGATACTTATATAAAAATACAATTTAATTAATTTAATAAGTTATGAGGCATTAAAACACGGGCAATTTTTTCTTTTATTTGTGAAACAGTTTTGAACATATGCATTGTCGTCAGAAAATTAACAAGAAAGCAAAATCACGCGTAATGCATAGATTATGAGATAATTTCCAACCCTTACAAATTACTCTAACGAAACTTGACTATATAATAAGTCGAAAGAAGATATCTAAATAAACAATTCTGAAAATACAAAACACAGTTGAACACTCGATTTCAGCAATTATCGCCCAAAGTGTTTAAGATATTCGAAATCATTTAAGCAACCCTGTATATTCGCTACAGATTTGTATACAATCCGCGTAGTTTTGCTAAAATTTAATTCATGTATATAACTCAAAATACATTAAGAATTTTTTTCAGCATGTACCGCCCATATATGGTAACTTGAAATATTTTGTACAGCACATAATATGATCTAGAAATTTATATACACACCACTTTGACGCTAAAATTTAATTCAGATAGTAAAATCATAGCACAGCTATAATCGCAATTCCATGAATTACCATATATAGATGGACTAGAATTACCATCTATAGATATAAAGTATATTATCATATATAGATGATAATATATTAATTTTTTGCGTAGCCCTGTATATGAATTTATATATATGCATGCATATCTTAATAGATATTAACTAAATATTATTAAGCTGGCATAACACAATTAATAAACACCTCTAAGTCATTCACGCCCAAAGACAGTAATCATTACGATGTTTTTGCGCATCACTGTATATGAGCTATAGAATTTATACACACCACGTAATGTACTGAAAATTTGATAAGCTTTAAAATGCATGCCGCATCTGAAAATGCACTTTCAGCAGTTACAGTTCACAGATTGTACCGGAATTGTTTTTTGTGATCCTGTTAATGAACAATAAATGCTATGCATTCCATATGCATTTCCTCAGCGATGCACATTGATTTCATTTCGTTTGAAATAGTGTAATATTTTAAAAATACACTACAAATGATTTTCCATAGTAATGTAAAGGAATTATTTTGCGTAGCCCTGTAAATTAACTAGAAATATCATACACTCCATATTCCACAGAAAGAATGTTGTGTTACACACCAATAAAATATTAATTTCAATCCGTTTAATAAAGTGTAACTTTTTTATAATACGCACTGCATACAATTTTCCCCATAGAACACAATTTAACGGAATATTTTTTTGTAATCCTGTAAACGAACTATAAATGCATTACATTCCATTTTCAATCGGAGATATTCCATGATAAATCTCAATAATACATAACAAGTTCATGGTAATCAAAGTGTATTTGCGCGATTTAGAGCGCGGACAGACAGACAGGCTGAAAGACATGAGAACACACCGAAGTCCTGATTACTTTTTAACACTTTCCAACCTAGTTGAAAAGTGTTTGGACTTCGGTTTGTCTGGCCGTCTGGCCGTGTTCTAACCCCCGTAAATATGCTCGGAATGCCCTGAAATTTTTATATGTTATTGTCCTTTTCCTTATGTCATGCTTTATATGCTATTTTTACATGTTCCCTATTTCAACTGAAGTGTGCAGCACTTATAGTTTTTTTACAGGGACAGTCAAAAGTATTCCGTTACATTAAAGTCAGTGGGAAATAATTGTTTCAAGTGCATTTTGATGACGCTACGTCATTTAAAACGTAATGAAATTGATATATAATTATGAAGCGCATTAAAACAATCCGTTTGTAGAATATGGGGTGTAAAGCATTTATTATTCATTTACAGGGCGAAACAAAAGAATTCTGTTACACATCGTTCTATGGGGGAAAATCGTTTGCAGTGTAATTTAGTGATATTTCTCTATTTCAAACATAATGAAAATTATATGCATTAATGAGGTGCACTATAAATTTCTCTCTTGTGTGCATCGCGTGTGTTTACAGGGACACGCAAAATATATCGTTTACAGTACATGTGCAATATCTACAGTCTGTGTGACAAGTGCGTTTTCAACTTTGGTTTGCTTTTTTAAGTTTAACTAAATTTTTTCATAGAACGTGTGTGTTTATAAACTCGGTTGTTCATATAGAGGGCTACACAAGGAAATCCGTAAGTATTACAGACTATGAGAGTGAAGTGCTTATAAGGACAATTTTTAATTGTGTTACGCATTTACCTGCTGAACTATATTCAGTAGACTAATAGAAGTTTGTGGAATATAAATAAATTCCTATACAGGGCTACGCAGAGAAATAGATACATTGTCGTTTACGGTTGGTAATTGCTGCGAGTGAGTTTTGAGTTGCTTTTTAGCTTAATATGTGGTGGGTACAAAATTTCAGATAATATACAGGGCTGTACAAAAGGTTTCGAATGCATTTCGATCGATTGGCGAAAATTACTAAATGTGAATATTATAACTGAACTAAATTTTATCATACTATATATCCATATCTATTGATCATATACAGGGCTGCACAAAATAATTCGACTACTTTTTGTACACTGGAAGGTTATTTCGAAAACTGTATTTTTCAATGTGTTATATGTTTTCTAAACTATTTACTTACATATCTTCTTTCACCTTATTTTAAGGTGAAGTTTCGTTACAGTTTTCTGGCTGTGTTGGAAAGTGTTACATAATCTATGCTTGAAGCATGTTCTTGTTTGCTATTAGGGTGGATCAAATGAAAACGGAACAGTCTTTATAATTTGGTTTCTTTCGCTAGAGTTGTGGCGACAACTGTGTCAGAGGTAGAGTGGGAAGTAAGAAAGGCAACTCCTACTGCGGAAATGGACTTGTCCTTAGTAGTCAGGCAGAAGCAGATCATATGTGCTGGCGGTCATTCAACAGCACAAGTGTACAGCATAAGTTGTTCCCAAGTGTCCGGCAGACATTTTGTTGTTATTCATTTGTGCCAGAAAAATGTTTTTGAGTAACGAAAAGCAAGATAAAATTATTCGTTTTCAGTGGCACAAGAAATTGCAGTTCTTGCATTGCTTCGGCGAATGAAAACAGTATACGGAAAACATACAAAGTCATTGAGTCGTGTGCATGACTGGCACAAACGTTTCCATGAGGGACGGGAATCTTTGAATGATGATACGCGACCTGGTAAAGGTTACTTCGCCATCAAGTTGTTATAACGGCATCTCATGGTCGCACCTTTGTCCGTTGAAAAATGTATTGAAGGTACGCCGTTTTCACTCCGAGTGCGAGGTCATGGACAATGTTCAAAACCTGTTACGATTTCAACCAAAGGACTTCTGTAAGCAGGATATTCACCACTTGATGAAACTCTGGGGCAAGTGTTTGTGTAGTTTTGGATATTACGTTTGAAATAGACTATGTCAGTTCATTCTGTAGCTGCTGTTCCGTTTTCATTTGATCCATCCTAATATGTTGGAATGTGTTAACGACTATGTTGGAAAGTATTAAAAAGCCAATTATTGGAAAACAAAAAATTGAAAATTAAGTTTATTTTCTCCTTTTATCACTTGTGTTATGATACATTCTTATGTGTTTTTCTATTGGTAATTTTGGTAGCTTTTATCCCAGAAGTATCTGTTAGTAGTATAGAATCAATATTTTTACACAAGAGTTACACAGTAAAGCATCCAAACTAAGAATGAATTAATAAAAGTAGAAATTACCAAATTTTTTAAGATTCCTTCAAATTGAAAGCAATTGGAAAAAAAAACTTGAAAATACTTTTATAGGAGCAACGTTTTTCTTAAAAGTTTATCGATTTCTTTCTAACATACAATAGCACCTTACAAAGCTTATCAAAGGAGAACGAAAAATCATGCGTGAATCATAGATTATGAAACACTTTTCAACACTTTCAGGAAACTTTAACAACACATTATCGATTAGTAAAGTGAAAGTTGATGTCTAAGTAAACATTTTAGAAAACGCATAACAAATTTAAAAACGCAATTTAACCAATTACAATCAATAGTCGGAAGATTATCCGAATTCTTTTGTGTAGCCTTGTATATGAACTATAGATTTGTATGCATACCACATAGTATGCTAAAATTTAGTTGAATTAGAAAACACACAGCACAGCTAAAAATCTCTATTCAGCAATTTCCGTCAGTAAAACGAAATGTATTCTATATCTTTTGTGCTGCCCTGTATATCATTTATACACACCAAGTAATATGTAAAAAAATGGTTACATTTAAAAACGCGTACCAGAATTGAAAACGCACTTCCAGCAATTATTGTTCATAGACAGTACTGTAACCGAATTCTTTTACGTGTCCCTGTAAATAACGGTACTTGCTATGTGCACCATATTCTACAGTAAGCCTCTCGTAGTGCACTTCAGTGATGTATATATCAATTTCAATATGTTAGAAATAGTGTAACATCATTAAAATACATCGCAAACTATTTTGACATAGATCGTAATGTAACAGAATTCTTTTGAGTGTCCCTGTAAAGAAAACTATAAGCGCTAACCACTTCATTTTCAATACCAAACATGCCATAGTATACATCAATAATATATATAAATTCCATGACAATCCGAGCATATTTACGCGAGTTAGAGCATGGAAAGAGAGACAGACAGACAGACAAACTGAATTTATAAACACTTTTCATCTATGTAGGAAAGTTTTAATAAGAAATTTGTCGTACATTTTAAATTTTTTTGTATTCAATCTCATAATACATCTTCAAGTTTTTTCTGTATACCGACATTTCCCAAAAGGCTCAACATATTTCTTCCAATTTCTATTTTGATAATTAAAAAGAATGATGGAAATAAGTAATTTTGTTTAAAAAAAGGAAATCTATGGAATTTCCATGTAATAGGGAAATTTTCTGAATCTTAGAAAGAAAGATTTTAATCATTTTGTTTAATCTGAAGTAAATTTCATTATCTTCACAAAAGTTTATTTCAAAAGAAATTCCGTTTCAGATTTGATTAACTTAGTTTTAGTAAAGCCATTTATCATTCAGCATTGTTTTTAAAATTAAAAATGCAACATTTTTGAAAGGAAATCTTTAAAAATGTTCTTTTATATAAGGTAAATTAATGCAAAAACTATTTGAAAACTTCCCCAGTCTGATTACCTAAACTTTTTAGATTTTTAATTAGTTAACTTTTTATGAGTGATATGTAGAGTAATGTTTCTTACGACATGGACCTAAAACTTAGTTGAATTCACTTAGTATAATATATTAAATAAGAAAACAAAGAAATAAATCGATAATTGTCTGAGGAACGTATTTTTCATAGCATACGTAATAGTCAAATTGAAAGTATAAACAGTACATAATTGTACTTGTACTTTGCTAGAAATAGTATAAAATGGAAATTAACACATAGTAGTGATATGTAGAGTAATGTTTCTTACGACATGGACCTAAAACTTAGTTGAATTCACTTAGTATAATATATTAAATAAGAATACAAAGAAATAAATCGATATTTGTCTGAGGAACGTATTTTTCATAGCATACGTAATAGTCAAATTGAAAGTATAAACAGTACATAATTGTACTTGTACTTTGCTAGAAATAGTATAAAATGGAAATTAACACATAGTAGTGATATGTAGAGTAATGTTTCTTACGACATGGACCTAAAACTTAGTTGAATTCACTTAGTATAATATATTAAATAAGAATACAAATAAATAAATCGATATTTGTCTGAGGAACGTATTTTTCATAGCGTACGTAATAGTCAAATTAAAAGTATAAACAGTACATAATTGTACTTGTACTTTGCTAGAAATAGTACAAAATGGAAATTAACACTTAGTAAAGAGGCAAATTTCTTCCAGTAGTTCCGCCTACCGTCGGGGATATTCAAAGATATAACTATAGATATAAAGATATTTTTTTAGACCGACGACCAGGACCCTACCTGCCAAGTTTCCCTAGCTTGAACAGGTTTAGTGCCTGTCACCGGGGTGCGCAGCGCCACTGAAAGGAGGTCACGTAGCGGCTTGCCATTGCTGGCAGGACGGCTATGTGGAGGTCTTTGTTTTGTTCCCATTTTTAGCTCACAGGCTATCAAAGCCTGAGAGCTAATGTGCCCGCCCGTTCTGTATGTATGTATGTATGTATGTATGTACGTAACGCGATAACTCTTGATAGAAAAAAGCGTTTTGCTTCAAATTTTGGATATAGGTTCCTTATGATAAGGCGCTTCCCTGATTAGTTTTGGGGACTCGTTGGTTAAGTATTAAGCGGAAAAGAGGGGCTAATCCCCCTCTTAATTTAGATAATTGGGTTTTTCATGCATCATTATCCGATTTTCTTCAAATTTTGTATGTAGGTTAATGGTGATAAGGCGCTTTCCTGATTGGTTTTGGGGATTCATTGTTTAAGTATAAAAGGGGAACGGGGGCTAACTCCCCCACTTTAATTTAGATAAATGGATTTTTCATGCAGAATTATGCGATTTTCTTCAAATTCTGTATATAGGTTCATTGTGATAAGGCGTTTCCCTGATTAGTTTTCGGGGTTCTCTGGTTAAGTATAAAGATGTTAAAGGGGGTGGAAGGCTTATCCTCCCCCCTTAATTTAGATGAATGTGTTTTTCATGGAGAATTATCCGATTTTCTTCAAATTTTGTATATAGGGTTATTGTAATAAGGGGCTTCCCTGATTAGTTTTGGGGGTTCAATGGTTAACTATAAGTGGGTGGGGGGAACGGGGGGATGATCCCTCTTAATATATTGTTGATTTCTTTATTTTTCGAGGGGCTTATTTCAAATTCTTTGAAATAAGTGTATAATATACAATTAGTGTGAATAGCCTGTGAGCTCAATGCCCTCAGTTTAACTGGGCAGTTTTCTTTTTTATTGTTTTGCTGCTAATTGAAGTTATTCTTTTTGTATGGACCTGGACTTGGAATAACACCCATACGTCATGGCATCGCTATGCGACTTGGTCTCGTAATTTAGAACCTTGATCAACTCCACAGGTATGATTCACAGGGAACTTAGAGGACTTTGCACCCATGACGTATTTTCCATGCACCGGGCGCCATTAGCGTACATGATGAAAAAGAAAAAAAAACCTGAAAGGGAAGGGGGTTAATATGTTTATGTAACTTTTTACATAAAAATATAGAAAAAACTGATTACTTTTACCTGTGTTGGATTTTTTTTCATTTTTTCTTTTCCCTTTTCTTATTACCTTTTTTCTACTGTACTTACGGTTACCTGTTGATTTTCTGTTGCTGCTTGATTTTTGTTGCATTTTTTTCTCGTCGTATTTAAGTTTTTTTCGTTGCTTTTTGGTTTCTCATTTGTTGCAGTTGTTTCTGTTTTTTTTCTTTTGTTGTATTTAATTTGTTTTCTCATTTGTTGCAGGTTTATCATTGTGATTTGGGTTTCACATTTTTCGCTGTTTATTTTATACTCTGTTGCATTACAGCTTAACCAGAGGGAGGTGAGAGAGAGGAGGGAATACGAAGGGAAAAACACAGACTGTAAAGGAGGTGAAAATACACATATGTTATAGCCATCTACCGATGGGAAAGTGAAACAGAACCAATTAAACGGTGAACAAGTTGGAAATTGTACGTCAAACGTGACAAATGAAGTGCGTTCGCATTGTAACTAGTTTTATGAATATTCAGATCTTGGTGCAATAGCCGTTGCACTCTTATGCAAGATGTAATAATACAAAGTTTATTTTATGTGCAAATTTTCATTTTTTAGATATTATTTTTATTTTAAGAAATTAAGTTTCAATACATTTTTACAAACAATCAATCACAATTCTGTTACATTAAAAGTATACTACGCGCAATAATCCAATACAAAAAAATGTAAATAATCATCATTATTATTTCACTCAAAAAATTAATTATATCGTCTATTATTATGATATGATTAATTTCCGCAATAAAATAAAATAAAAATAAGTTGGCAACATTTTATCCTTTGTTGATATTTACAGAAAATTCTAATGGGAAACTTGAGCCTAGCTTTGAAAATTTTAGAACTTGAAATCCATATTTAGACTATTTTTCCATTTAATATCTCTTTCTCCGGAAACATCTATTCAAAAAACTCTGGGTAGATTATATGATTGCTACAATTTTACTATACAAATTCGTTTTTGTTAAATCAAATAATACGGAAATAATATGACTTCATCTTAATATAACGTAATCACCATGGTAACCTAGAATCATTACCTATCATGGGATATCATTCAATTAATTACGCATGGTAGGATGTAATAGAATGAAGAAAACTTTTATTTTATCTTTTTAAGTTTCGATTCGATTTTCATAAAATTTGAAATGACTCTAAACAATTCTGATTAGATTATATATAATAAATTTCCAACCATTCGGTTGGGTAGTTTTTTTGCTGTTATATGCGGACACGTGGACAGACGGAATGAACAGACGATGGCTGTATGTGCTACGTATTTATATAGTTACGAACGCACCTAAAACTAGTCATTGGGGTCCACTGTAATACTTACCCATCATGGACATGCAGAATATAAAATATGAAAATAAAACATGTGTAAACTATTTATAAAATGCATTGAATTCGAATAAAATCGTGGCTTGATGACGTCATAAACTTTAAATGCTCTTTTACTGAATTGCGTAAAAGAAACATCCTTATAACTTCAAAATTAATAATAATATTAACTAACGGTTTACTGCGTCGGATTAAGCGTCTTCTTTCCAATTAAAATATATATTTGAATTGAAATTTGAATGAAACAGAGAGTCATGAAAAATGGAAGAGTATGGAAAATAGGATTACAAATATCGCGGCAACTCATTATCCGATCGACTTCATTCTTTATGTAAAATTAATTTTTTTTTATTATATTTTATATTTACTCCTGAAAATAAACAATTTCGAAAATTTTTATGTATCTTTTATCAGAACGAATATTTCGAGAGTGCAAAAAAAAATAGTTCCGTATAATCAAGGTTACTGAAATTCAAAAAGCTTCTTCCGATTATTACATACTAAGAACATACCAAATTTCAAGTCTCTATCTCAATTTGTTCGGGGGTTAGAGCGTTTACAGACACACACAGACAGATGCATGGCAATTTTTTTTTCTAAAAATATGTTTTTCGGAATCTCCAGTGTCTGCGACGTGAAATCCATCAAAAAAAAGTTTTCGATTTTCAAAACGATTACATGACTTACCCTATACTACGTATGATGGGTAAGTAAAAGGATTAAGTTATTTCAAAAGGTTTATCCATATACTGAGGAAGTTACATGAAAAATTTACGTAATTTACGGACATTCTTTATTTATGTAAGTGATCTCGATGGACTCTCTAACCCAGTGGTTCCCAAACTTTTGGGCTCACGGAGCCCTTTTTGGGAAGATTTTCTAAGGCAGAGACCCTTAACCCCACGGTACTGTATGGTTTACAATTAATATTTTTTATGCCTACGGAGCAGAGAAAGATCTGCTGGATAAGAGTCCGAACCAGTAGTTTCCAACATACGGCAAGGGTTCTCAGTTTGGCCCTTTTCTTGATGCAGAAATTCTGAATTCATACTAGAAATTTTGAGCATAAAATTTTCTATTATTTAACCCCTTAACAGTTTTATTTACTATTATTATTATTGGCCACAATAAATTAAAAATAAGGATTAAAAACAACTTTTTTTTGTATTAAAATATCTGCAATGTATATAATCGAGATATGCCTGCCAAATACAGCAAAAAATATAGATAAAAATTTGTGGTTTCTGAAAGCTTTTAGTAACGAAGAAAACAAACTCTTCTTACCCGAGCGACGTTTCAGAAATACTGTTAAGGGGTAAATGACATCCATTTTTAAAATAAAAAATATTCTTTCGAGATTTCCCGTATGAACTCGGAATTAAAGATCAAAATGGTAACCCTGTCTGGAACAGATGTGTTACACTCACGCACCGATGTTTGGCGACTTTTTGGTTGGCGTGATTTTCAAGCCCGCACCAAACCGATAAATTAATACAATAGCTAGATTGTCATTAAAGAAAAAATCCCCTAAATTTGGTGACTTTTTTCCTTTTTATAACCGATTTAAAAAAAGAAAGCCTGTGTGTGAGTGTATGACATCATAGCCCACTGTCTGGGCAATGCATTGCATTGGGATTACGTGAAACTATTATTTTTTTGGCGAAAACCACACACACACAGAAGGAAAAGGTGAGTTGTACAGTTTTCATTTACAAAGAGAGCCCAGTCGCCTATGAGTAATTATATAACACCTTTTCGCTTGTCCTGCCCACCCGTAATAGAATCATGTGATTACGGATTATTTTTTTGTTCTTCTTTACGTTTCTAGTACTTCTAAACATGAAACGAAAATGAATCGCCTCTGAGCTTCTTCTTTTGAACCATTTTTTAAAAATACATTTAGAAGCAGAACTTCGTTTTAGTGTTTAAGTGGGCGGGGCAAAATCTATAACCTGTATTTTTAGGTGCAGCATCATTAATTTTTTTGGATGTTTCATTTGAAGTATTTAACTATTAATTATAGTTTTAAAAGAAACTTTCTCTCACCACTGTTTTTGCCTCAAAATTGATATACAGTTAAAAACTACACATGTTAAAAGAACTGCAACTAGTAGAAAAAACTTTACTAACAAAACGGGATATATGGGTGGGGTTAAATTTATATCAGGGCAGGTACTGATTGACGAAAAGTCTAAGCAAGTGGTGGAGCTGAGCAAAAGTTTAGATTGTTATCGTGATGACAAATGTAAAGAACCAATATATATTTTTTTAACTACTGTCTTATTTCTGATAGAAAAATGTGGCATCATAACATAGGAATCTTAGCCAATGCCAAAACCAATTAAAACAAAATTTTAAAGAGGGTTTTTTAAGTGATACAAGATATTAAAAACAAATGCGTTTTCAGCAACATACATTGCTCTAAAAATTAAGTACAATTATGTAAAACAGCATAGTAAATTTAAATAACTAAGAATTAATAAAAATAAAATAAACAGATTAAAGGAATTAAAGTTACAAAAAGAAAAAAAAGAAAACTAATATGAACAACGTATACAAATATTAAATTAATTTAATGAGGGGTTTATTAAATTATACAAGATGTTACAAATAAGAGGCATTTTAATAGACAAGCAATTTTTTACTATGAGAAAGAGTATAGAAAATTTAAATATACAAATAACATAAACAGATTAAAGAGGTTAAAGTTATAAAAAAAAAGAAGTAAATATACACAATATACACAAATGCAAAATCAATCTAATGAGGAGCTTTAAATGATACAAGCTGTTTTAAGCGACAAACATTGATTTACTATGAAAAACAGTATAGAAAATTTAAATAACTAAAAATTAATACAAATAACATAAACAGCGCCTTTGATCTTTCGATTTACGTTGCGAATTCGATTCAGAATACTATTTCTTGTAGTTTATTTCGAATCGAATTTTTAAAACACATTAAACGCAGAAACAAAAAATAAAGAAGTTCAAATATTATACAGAAAATATCTCTATATCTAATATATCAATCAATGATAATAGATAAAAATAAGTAGAAAGAGTGTAAAAGAATTGCAAGAAAATACAGTCTAGTGCGATTTCGCACTAGACTGTATTTTCTTGCAATTCTTTTACACTCTTTCTACTTATTTTTATCTATTATCATTTTAAACTTTCTCTCAACACATTAAACTATAATTTAACGCATTTTTTTGTCATATTAATGTATTTTAAACACACTTTATAATGGCTCTCTCAGGATAAGATACATGAATACTCATATACTGGATGTAGTTTCTCGCAAACATGGAAATCCATTAAAGCAATATTCTGTTCGCTGTTCGCTGATCTCAAATATCTAATATTATACATCTATAATGCAAAATTTTATAAGATTAAAAAAATTATTATAGAATTTTTCAACCCAGTGACAGATGTATTTATTTTTGACACACACACGCAAAAATTCCTACATACTTTCGAAAAATTCTCCCTCGCAATATTCCAATTTCTTTCATGTTTTGTTTAATTTCTTGGAACGTCGCGGAGCCCCAAGGGCTCCGCGGAGCACACTTTGGGAACCTCTGCTCTAACCATATCTTTAAGTGGGTTGTTAACTGAGAAATAATTTTAGCGTTGGTGAAATCTCTTTTAATATCTTTATTGTTGGCGTCTCCAGAGGTCAGTAGTTAATCACCCGCATTTAATGCCATTCACATGCTCCTATAATCTCTCAAAAAACTTGCGGCCCCACCATTGACTTAGAGGTTCTGGTCTCAAAGCTGATAGACTGGAGGTGCTGGGTTGAAACCCCTGCCGCGCTCATAGACCTAACCGTTCGGAGATTTCCGTGGTTTTCTTCTAACCTTGCCGTAAATACAGGTTAGAATCCCTTTAAAAAGACCCCCATGGAGGACACTCCCCCCCTATGGCGTATATCCCTCGTGTAGATAATCGGCCGTCATAAAATCAAACAACCAACCAACTCAAAAAACCTGTTTCAGGGCGCTTGCATTTTAATGGCTTTGGCTGAGGATTTCTTGAAGCGGAAGCAAAATTTCAAATGGCTCATCGCGTGTTGTCTTCATCGTTTTCGTAGGCAGTTCCGAATGTATCTGAACTTACATGGATGCCACCGTCGTATTACTGGAATTAAATTAATGAAACAATTTCGAAATATTCCTTACAGACTAATGTGACGAAACAACGGGAAATAAAATTTCTGTACATTAAATTATCAGAATGAAAAAATTATGATTATTATTTATTGAACAGCCCTCATAATTTCATAACAATTTTTCGGCATTCAAAAGCTTCTTTCAAGAATGGAAATTGTTTTTAATTTTTATTTTTTACAAGTAAGTTTTAAAAAAATTTATAATTCTATGTATGGAAAAGTTCTCACAAGATCATTCTATGTTACATTTCTGAAGTTTTATGAATACTTAATCTTGCCGATAATAACAATCCAGATATAACGATGAATTTTCTTTCTCAAGCCTTATTATTCGTAGCTGAATTTTATATGAATTAACGAGTCATAAAAATAGTTTTACAGAAGAATGAGATTTTTTTACCGGACATGTTTGTTCTGATACCTATAATAAATAATGCAATAATCTTACAATTTTTCAACATTCAAAAACTTCTTTCAAGAATGGAATTGTGTTTAAGTTTTATTTTTAACAAGTACGTTTTTAAAAATTTTATAATTTTATTTATGAAAAATTTCTCACAAGAGCATTCTATGTTACATTTCTGAAGTTTAATGAATACTTAATGTTACCGATAATAACAATCCAGTTATAACGATGAATTTTCTTTCTCAAGACTTATTATTCTTAGCTGAAATTTATATGAATTAATGAGTCATAAAATAGTTTTACAGAAGAATGAGATTGTTTTACCGGACATGTTTGTTCTGATAACTGTAATAAATAATGCGATAATCATAGGTAATTGTGATTTTAATATGAATATATATATATTATAATTTGTCTTGCTAAATATAAATGACATGTTATTTGTTTATATTATAAATTTCTTATCTAAATATTTATTTTTAAATAAATAAATATACTATTATAACTGTTTAGCATAAAATTTCGATATGTTAAATCAGCATTTTTGTATGAAGACACAATCTTTACCTGTATAAAAATTATTTTATAATACTATTGACTTAAAATATGTGTTTTTAAAAAATATGCATATGTATTTTTCTTCTTACCTATCTTATACAAAATTTGTTTTGAAATATTAAATAAAGGCAGTTGTAATGTCTAAAAATATTTTTGTAAATGCTGGATTTTTTTAAAGATTAAAATATGATATTTAAAATTTAATGCTGTATTTGATAAGTACTTAAGGTTTTATATCATTGTTGCATCTTTAATTTACATATCTAGCGTATTTTATATACACCTAAAATATGAACCGCTATTTGACAGTGCATTTAAAAGTTGTAATTAGATTTTAAATTTTCCGTTTGTTAATGCATTTTTATCTTTCGATACAGTGTATACGTTTTAATTATTCAACCATAAGAAAAGTCTTCTTTCAATATTTCCTAATATAGACGTTTAATTAATCAAATTTTTCAAGGGAATTTTTTGTACGCAAAAATTACAACTTCTCTTAATCAATAATATAAGGTTATCATGCTACTTGCTTTTAGTTTTCCACTATTTTCGGAATAAAAATTTCCTCCCTATTTAATCGCAGAATTTCTGTAATCAACTAAAGCGAAGAGAAATTTCCGGAAATAGTTGTACAAAAAAGTAAGAAACGTGAAAGACTTCTAATATGCTGTAAACATAATTAGAATCAAATATTACTTAAATAAAATTCTTAGATTAAAAAAGAATGGAAAGCGTTAAATAAAAAAATAAATAAAAACAGCAAATAAAAGTTTTAATTTTTCCTAAATCACAATTCTTTTTTTTTCAATAAATCATCGTTAGAAATAATAAAATAAGTACAGAAAAACATTAAATGTTTAAACAATTTTTTAAGAAAATGTTTAGAATTTCAGTTTTGTTACATCATCAGTATATAATAATTAATTAATTATTTTATTTAATTTTTTTTTGGTGGGGGGGGGGTAGATTCTGTCTTTATTTTTTACAATCCTTACTAAGAAGGCCAGCCAATAGACATTTGTCTATTTATGGAGAGCTGTCAGGAAAAAAAATCAACTCGTTTTGATTTTCCCATTACAGATAAATGTATATATTTAGGGTTTTAGGCCGGCGCGGCGAACCAAACCAACGTACATTGGCTGTGCCTAACAGATCGGTTTCGCCCTACGGAGTGTTAAAGAAAATTTTTATTTAAAAATTCTTAAAGATATTTCAATACAACTTAGTCTATATTTCTAATGAAGGACAGAAGAATTTAAGTTAAAATTTAATCTTAAACTATTACTTTTGCAAAAAGTTTTCAGTAAATAAATGAAGAAAAACATTTAGAATTTTTGAATTCCCTAAGAAACAGAAAAGTTTAAATCAGACATGTGGCAAACTAGAAACTTCTGAAGTATTATATGACATTAACTAAAAAAGTTTTGAAAAAGAATGGTGACATTTTGCATTGTCTTTAAACAAAGGAAAGTTTTAATTAAAAAATTCTTTAAGATGTTTCAATACAACATAGTTTATATTTCTAATGAACGACAGAAGAATATAAGTTAAGACTTAGATTATTACTCTAGCAAAAAACTTCCTATAAATAAATGAAGAACAAAATTCCATTCTCCGATCCGAAACAAACAAAAATAAGATGAACACAGTTCTTCAAAATATCGTGTGACATGAACTGAAAGTTTGAGGAAAAGAATGAACGTCTTTCATTGCCTTCGCTCTTTCGTATGAAGAGCGGGCGATTTTGTTTACAAAATCAACTTAAAAAATATTTTTCAAATATTTATCTGTAAACAAAGGTAGATTCTTTTATTTTACATTTCAAGTGCAGATAAAAAAATTGAAGTTTTAAACAAATGTGTGGCAAAATAAGAACTTCTGAAATATAATATGACATGAATCAAAATATTTTAAGGAAGAATGATAACATTTTTCATTGTGTTTAAACAAAGGCTAGTTTTATTTAAAACATCCTTTCAGATGCTTCAATACAACTTACTTTATATTTATTACGGAGGGCAGGAAATTTTAAATTAGGATATAATTATAAATATTACTCTCGCAAAAACTTCCTATAAATAAATGAAAAACAATATATATTTTTTAATTTTTACATCAGCTATTCCAGTGAGAAATATGGAAGTTTTATACAAAACATACAAATATGTGGCAAATTAGTATCTTCTAACATATCATATGAAACAAAGAGTTTTAAAAAATAATGGTAACATTTTCAATTGTCTTTAAAGAAAGAAAAATTTTATTTAGAAAATTCTCTAAGGCCGTTTCAATACAGCTTAGTTTATATTTTTTATGAAGGACTGTCGAATTTAAGCTAGGACATAATCTTAAAGCAATTAATCTTTGAAATTACTCTTGAAAAAAGCTTACTATAAATAAATGAGGAGCAAAACTTTTAATTTTTACATCCCATAAGAAATAGAGAAATTAAAAATAAAACATACAAGTATGTGTCAAACTAAGAACCTCCAAAATATTATATGACATGAATCAAAGAGTTTTCATAAAGAATGATAAAAATTTTTATTGTATGTAATCAAAGGAAACTTTTATTTCAAAAATATCCTTTACGATGTTTCAATACAACTTAGTTTATATTTCTAATGAAGGACAAGAGAATTGAGGTTAGGACATAAACTTAATATATTGCAATTACAAAAATCTTCCTATGAATAAATGAAGAACAACTTTTTAAATTTCTATATTTCATGTTTCGATCAGAACCATAGAAGTTTAAAACAAAACATGCAAATATGTGGCAAACTAAGATTTCCAAAATAATATATTACATGACCCAAATAGTCGGAATCAAAATAATGGTGATACACTGGATTATTTTTAACACAATTATTTCAAATTGGAAAAGTAATCATACAAGTTGTAATTTCCAACTGGACGAAAAATGTCCGGGCCAGCATTTGAACCTGTGATCGCTTGGCTGAAGCCGCCACGCTCTACCACTGAGCTATCCCGGTCGAATCTGGAGGGCACAATTCATCCAGTTAACCTTATTGATCAAAGCATCTGGTCTGATATCACGTATCCAGCGTTTACTGGAGTTCCATTACCTGCGATCTTTTCTGTTGAGCTGATTAAAATATCAGACCAGATGCTTTGAAAAATAAGGTTAACTGGATGAATTGTGCCCTCCAGATTCGACCGGGATAGCTCAGTGGTAGAGCGTGGCGGCTTCAGCCAAGCGATCCCAGGTTCGAATCCTGGCCCGGACATTTTTCGTCCAGTTGGAAATTTACAACTTGTATAATGGTGATAATTTTCATTATCTTTAAACAAAGGAAAGTTTTATTTAAAAAACATTCTTTTAGAGATTTCAATACAACTAAGTTTATACTTTTTCTGAATTGCAGTACAATTTAAATTACGACATAATGTTAAAAAAAATGTTCTTGGAAATTACTCTTGTAAAAAAACTTACTATAAATAAATGAGGAGCAAAACTGTTAATTTTTACATTTCTTAAGAAATAGAGAAATTAAAAACAAAACATCACGCATGTGGCAGACTAGGAACTTCCAAAAATTGTATGACATGAACCAAAGTATTTGCATATGGAATGATAACTTTTTTATTGTATTTATTCAAACGGAACTTTTATTTAAGAAATCCTTTACGATGTTTCAATGGAACTTAGTTTATATTTCTAATGACGAACAAAGGAATTGAAATTAGGACATAATTTTGAAATATTACTCTTGCAAAAAATTTTCTATGAATAAATGGAGAAAAACATTTCAATTTTAATTTTAACATTTCATGTTTCGATCAGAAACATAGAAGTTTAAAACAAAACCTACAAGTATATGACAAATTAGGAACTTCAGAAATATTATATGACATGAACCAAAGAGTTTTAAAAAAGAAAGATAACATTTTCATTGTTTGCAAACAAAAGAATATTTTAATTAAAAAATCCTTTTCGTACGTTTTGAATTCAATGGTCTTTTTATTTCCAAGGAAGGAATGAAGAGCATAAGTTAACACTTTATTTTAAAGAATTACTTTTATAAATATATTCCTAAAAGTAGCGGTAGAAATTTTTTTTCAGTTAATCAAGATTCCCGTTGCGATGTGAAATAGAGAATTTTAAAGTATATCTCATAAAAATAAGATGAAATTAGTTCTTCCAAAATGTCGTGTGACATGGACTGAAAGTTTGAGGAAAAGAATGAACGTCCATCATTGTCTATAAACAAAGGAAGCTTTTATTTAAAAAGAAATCCTTTGAAGATGCATTAATAGAGGTTTGTTTATTCCGTCTGAAAAGCGGGTGATTTTGTTTACGACATCATCTTAAGAAATAGTTTTACAAATATTTATCTGTAAACAAAGGCAGATTTTTTTCCCGCTAGCATTTCATGTTCAGATCAGATACATAAAAGTTTCAAACAAAAAAATCAAATATGTGGGAAACTAGGAAGCTCCAAAACATTATAAGTGATGAACCACAACATATACATTTTATAATCGAATGATATTTTTTATTGTCTATAAACAAAAGACAGTTTTAATTAAAAAAATATTTTCGTATGTATTGAATTCAATTGTCTTTATACTTCCAAGGATGGAATCGAGAGTATATGTTAATACATTATTTTAAAGAATTACTTTTACAAATATATTCCTATAAATAGAGGTAGAAAAAAGCTTTTAGTTAACCACGTTCCCCGTTCTGATTAGAAATAGAGAAGTTTAAAGTATATCATACAAAAATAATTTTACATCTAAAATGTCGCATGGCATGAACTCAAAGTTTGAGGAAAAGATTGAACGTCTTTCATTTTCTACAAACAAAGGAATGAGCTTTTATCTAAAAACTGATCCCTGTAAGATGTTTTAATAGTACTTTGTTTTTTCTTGATAAGAGTGGGAAAATTTAGGTTAAGACTTCATCTTAAAAAAATATTTTTACAAATATTTATCTATAAACAAAGGAAGATATTTCTTTTTACAATTTATGCACAGATCAGACACATTGAAGTTAAAAGCAAAACATACAAATATGTGGCAAACTAGGAACTTCCAAAACATTATATGACATGAACCACAACATACAAGTTTTAGAAAGGTATGATAACATTTTTCTTTGGCTGTAAACAAAAGAAAGTTTTAATTAAAAAATCATTTTCGTATGTTTTTAATTCAATGGTCTTTATATTTCCAAGGAAGTAATGCAGAGTTAACACTTTATTTTAAAGAATTACTTTTACAAATATATTCCTATAAATAGAGGCAGGAAAAAGTTTTCAGTTAACCACGTTCCCCATTCTGATGAGAAATAAAGAAGTTTAAAGCATGTCATACAAAAATAAGATGAAATGAGAACATCCAAAATGTCGTGTGACATGAACTGAAAGTTTGTGGAAAAGATTGAACGTCTTTAATTGTCTACAAACAAAGGAAAAAAACTTTTATCTACAATCTGATCCTTGTAAGATGTTTTAATAAAACTTTGTTTATTTCTTTAGAGGAGCGAGAGAATTTAAGGTAAGACTTCATCTTTAAAAAATATTTTTACAAATATTTATCAATAAACAAAGGCAATTTTGTTTTTCAGATCAGAAACATAGAAGTTTTAAACGAAACATACAAATATGGGGCAAACTAGAAACTTCCAAAACATTATATGACAGGAACCACAACATAAGTTTTATAAAGGAATGATAATTTTTTTCATTGTCCGTAAACAAAAGACAGTTTTAATTAAAAAATCTTTTTCGTATTTTGTGAATTTAATGGTCTTTATATTTCTAAAGAAGGAATGGAGAGTATAAGTTAACACTTTATTTTAAAGAATTACTTTTACAAATATATTCCTATAAATAGAGGTAGGAAAAAGGTTTCAGTTAACCTCGTTCCCCGTTCTCATGAGAAATAGAGAAGTTTAAAGCATGTCATACAAAAATAAGATGAACTGACAACATCTAAATTGTCGTGTGACATGAACTGAAAGTTTGTGGAAAAGATTGAACGTCTTTAATTGTCTACAAACAAAGGAAAAAACTTTCATCTAAAATCTGATCCTTGTAAGATGTTTTAATAGAACTTTGTTTATTTTTTGATAAGAGTGGGAGTATTTAGGTTAAGCTATCATATTATTATTATAAATATTTATCTTTAAACAAAGGTAGATTTTTTTTTAATTTCAAGCGTGTCCATTTCCTGTGTGTAATGGAGAATTTTAAAATATGACGCACAAAAAATGGTAAACTCAGAACTTAAGAAATATTATGTAACATAAACAGAAATTTTTTCAAAAGGAATCATACTTTTTTTTTCATTTTCTTTAAACAAACAGAAGTTTTATTTTAAAAAAATCCCTTTAGAATACTTTGAATAAATATTTATATGTCGTGTGAAAAAGGTAGAATGTAAATTTAACACTGATCTTAAAAAAATACTTTTAAAATACTTTTATGGTCATTGTGCCTAAATGCGACGCGATGCTCCATAGTTTTTTTGTTTTTAGGGTTTATTTGGTATTTTATTATATATATATATATATATATATATATATATATAAAGCAGAAAATTAACCTCTTCAGACCCCAAGGTTTATTTACATATATTATTTAAATTCAGTTATGGATTTATATTGAGAAACGGATAACTAAGAAGGATTGAAAGCGCAAAAAAATTAAATTCATATTTTGTATATAATTTGATACATGGGGACTCAATAAGCACATTTTTTGACAATTTCTTGGAATTTTTTTTATTTTAGTTTATTCTTTTTGCATTGCAAAAACAATGAAAAAGGAAATAATTATACATTAATTTTTTTATTACTAACTAACAAGCTACGAACGCTACGCTGGTC
This sequence comes from Maratus michaelseni, assembly GCA_963931845.1. Classification (NCBI taxonomy): domain Eukaryota; kingdom Metazoa; phylum Arthropoda; class Arachnida; order Araneae; family Salticidae; genus Maratus; species Maratus michaelseni. The sequence continues at coordinate 43,758,160 of OZ007592.1, read as the reverse complement.
AATTTCTCTTAATAAACCTTTAATCAAACAAAATATTGACATTTCATAATTCACTTTTATATTTTAACAGAATAATAAGGCTACTATAATTTGTGACTCGTGCTATAGCCAATATACACGTCAGGACACGTCGCTTTTATCATTATCTTTTTACGCGTGAAGATTTAGCTATGGTAGTGAAATTTGGTAATTTTTGAAATTCAACATTTGAAAAAGGGCATAATCATTAGATTTGAAATTTATATCAAGAAATATACAATTTTTTACCTTTCAAACGCAATTTGTCTAACAATTTTATGACAAATACTTTTCGAGCTATTATTTTTTTCAGTAACTTCAAATGTTTCATTTTCCGAGATTAATCTGTGGCAAAGATTCGCGAAAAACCCAGTCGTCAGCAACACATACACTGTAAAAAATGAACGATGTTTCTTATTTTATGAAAATATGCTATAACCACGAACGAAAATATAATATAATCTTCTGAGTTATCCGAAATTTCAAATAGCATGTTACATTGTCTTTGGAATCCCCAGAAACGAATACATCTTCAAAATTTAAAGAATAATTTATAAAAACAAATTATTTTTAGCTGCCCGAATTTTCAGAAACGTTTCCAAAGGGTTTTTATAGTGTATTAATTAGTGTCCTTAGCCTGGAATACCTGTTTTTCGAATGCTATCAATTCTGAAGTAAACATTTTCATGCTCAAAAAATTTTTTTAACAGACAAACATGCAAAATTAACAGCGTTAACAATAACATTCAAATTAAGATTATTTATTTACTCTTTCATGTATAAATAAACTTATGCGGCTGAAAACGTGTACTTGAGAATGGATAACATTCGAAAAACAGGTATTCCAGCCTGAGAACACTAATTAATAAACTATAAAAACCCTTCGAAAACGTTTCTGAAAAATTCGGGCAGCTACAAATAATTTGTTTTTATAAATTATTCTTGAAATTTTGAAGATGTATTCGTTTCTGGGGATTCCAAAGACAATGTAACATGCTATTTGAAATTTCGAATAACTCAGAAGATTATATTATATTTTTGTTCTTGGTTATAGCATATTTTCATAAAATAAGAAACATCGGTCATTTTTTACAGTGTAGCTTTATATTAAAGAGGATGTTGGAGCAGGGATTGTCACCATCACTTTTGAAATCGGATCTGTAGTTCCAGAGATTCCATAGAAATTGTAATTTAGAATGATTTTAGAACGCTTTTCGCTCCTTTCACCCTTTTAAATTTCCATTTTTTTTTTAAATTTATTCTTAGAGAGCATTTACATCTTATAAGTAACTCCCATGCCAAATTTCAAGTTTCTAGCTCCATCAGTATAAAAAAGTCGCAATTTTCGAACATTTTTCATCTCTGCACCCCATTGGGGTTAGTGGCACCGACATAAAATATAGCCTATGTTGGAGTAGGGATTGTCACCATCAATTTGCCACCATTACTTTTGAAATCGGTTCTGTGGTTCCAGAGATTCCATAGAAATTGTAATTTAGAAGAAAAAAATTCATGACTTCGTCAATTCGCAAGATATTAAGTCCGCTTAAATTTATTATAAATTTTCTTAATATTATCTAAATTTTTTAAATTGACAAGTTTTTTACAGGACCAACCCTTATAACAAAAATAAAAAAATAAAAATTAAAAAAATCCCTACCGGCTCCACCTGCGAACAAGTTAAGTTTCGAAGTGGGCTGTTCCAACAACCGCATCATGGCAAAAAGGTCATTTCTTCCGCAATTCCCAACAAACAGGCGCCCCACAGTCTGCGTCTTCGAAATATGCTGTGCCTGTAGGCCGAGCCGTCAGGGATTTTTCTTTTTGGTTTCTGAATGGCCGGATTTAGATGAATTTGAGGTTTAAGCTTCTTCGTAACTTTCATTTCTACTACATATTTACTTCCAGATTGTTTTAGCGACTGACTTCGAGTTTTCGACGTGCTATTTTTATTTTTTTAAGCTTTAATTGTTCTCTCTTTTCCATTTATTTGAAATAAATTGCCTTTGTTTTTGCTCTTTAACTTCATTATCCTCCTTTAATTTTTTCATATATTGTCAATTGTTAAGAATTCAGCAAAGTTTGACCACACTGCTTTTCGTCTCTTGCCTGGATTATCATTTATTAGTGAAACTATTTTTAACAAACAACTTTCAAAAGCATGAGATGGATAAGCTTCAGGAAGAAATATTTGTGAGTGTAATTATAAATCGAGTCTGTACATCAATAGAATCTGATCTGGTTTTGCACGCTAGATTTTTAATATACCCATTCCTTCTTTGCAAAAATTCAAAATCTTCATCACCTAATATAGACACATCGCACATTATTTTAGAAGATGTATTATTTACTTTCATGGTGTTCAGTTTCAAAACTTGTGCTTGCAGAACATTCAGCGTTAGTTGTTAGGTTCTCATAAGGTATCCGTCTACGTACGGATACATTTTTTTTTTAAACATTACGTTTCACACATTTTTTTGGTATTTTTCAGTGTAATCTAACACAGAATGAAGACAATTATAAAAAAGTATATAATATCTATGCAACTTTTAAAAATTTTGAAGAATTTTAGTCATTTTTTAGCATTTTTTTATAAAAACGGCTCCGGCTCTAAAAACAAAAAAATGCATATAACACAAATATTTTTTTAACATATGCATATTAGACACTCTTGAGTGTAATGAACTAAAAACTAGTCAATATACGGAAATCTAAAAGAGATACAGCTGATTATATACAATTACATAGAAAATTTCAGTAATTTTACGTGTAACTCTTCATAAAAATAGCTATATATAAAAAAATAAGTCACTTAGAGCTAATTCTTTAGTTCATTACATTCTAGACATTATCGAAAAGCTACACAAAAAATTGCCTGGTTATAGGGTGATAAAATTTTGAGTTAGAGCAATAGTCGATAACCTTTTCCGATGAAAATCTAATTTTTCAGAAAACGCATGTAAAGTTTTCATATGAGTTTAAAAGAACTTTTTAAATTAAATAAACACTTTAAAAACCACTAAATTTATAACTATAGCCTTCTGCTTGCTTAAGCTGCGTTTTCACTGGTCGACCCAACTACCTAAAAATCCCAGCGACCCAAGACCTTAACCTAAGAGCGTTTTCACTGGTTACAGGGAAGCACTAGCGCTAACCAATCATGAACAAGGTTTTACTGCGCAAGCGTCATATTTACGGATCGATATCAGCTGTGAATTATTATAAACATACACAAATAATTATTTGTTGTCCTTATCTTGTTAATAACAAATGTTTTCGTGGAAATAATCCAAAGTTTTGGCTAGTTTTCGCTATTAAAGGGTCTTAAATAATGCCACACAAAAATATTAATCTTCCGTTAATAAATCAATGATAACTATTAATTTTTTGTGGTTTCAAAAAATAAAACATTATATTTTTTTAATAATGACAATCGTAAATCATAAGATTTCGAAGTCACTCAGAATACAGTGAAAGCTCATTTTATCTGAGAATAATTTTTATTGCATATGACTTGTATATCTAAAATTATATTTCTGCTTTTCACAAGTTAAATTAAAAGTCTAAATATGTTTTTGATATTTATTTCAGTGCTATATACAATTTATTTGTACATGCATATATCATTTTTGTGCCAGTGCAGTTATACTTTTGAAACAAATAGTAATATTTATCATTTATTTAAAAACACCTTTCAGGATTGTCATTATACATGAGGCTTCTCCAAGGTACATGTTAATAGCATGTATCAGTTGATCACACTGGCAGCTAGTTTTATCATATAATCACTACAATGTAGAATTATAGAATGTAGTTACATCTACTTTTTGTGACACCCCAACCCCTCCCCACAAAAACAAAAAAAAAAAAAGTCTTCACAGTAAAATGCAAATTAAATGTATTTAAAATTGTAAATTTTACTGTATGATTGATTTCACATCAAAGTTTGATGCAGATTTTTTTCCCATCTCTCTCATGGGTATTTTTTTTTAAATTATGTTTTGAGAAAAATAAAATGATGTAACAAAAAGTCAAATCCAGTTACTCTTAAATTCAAACTGATATATATATATATGTTAAGTTTACCTTTTTGGCGAGCTTATTTTGTTTGCAAATTACACATTTTAAATCCCAACAATTTTTTTTTCTTTTTTTAATGTAAAGTGTTCACTTTTATAGAAAAAATAATTTTGTGAAGGTACTTCTTTTATTAAGAATAATTTTGTGAAGTGGTCCCAATTTTTGTCAGAAGCAATCACTGATTTTTCAAATAGATCACAAAAAAAAGGTACTTTTATGTTAGCTGGGCCAATATTATATTATCTTGCCAATATCTTTTTTTGCCCTCCAGCTATAGCACCGTTTATTTTTCACTTGCTTAGATTAGAAACAATGGCTTGATGTTGAAATAAAATATTTTGATTTTTTGTATTATTTCATTTATTATTATTCTTCTTTTAAATAAATGTACCTTAAATATATGTGATATGTGTATTTTAAATGAAAAATTCATATTTTAAATAAAATGAATGATAAGTCTATATTTCAAAAGAAATTAATAGAATACGAATAATGGTAATAACAACAATATTTAACGATTAATCTCATGTGCTAGGCTGACATAAAGCCAACATTGCATTTGGCAAAGATTCCGATTTTTTGTTGTGATAGTTCGTTAAATTTAAATAGTTTTACATCATTGTTATTTAAAATGTATATACATAAATACTTTAAAATGTGAAAAAATAGGGCAGGTATATGAATTTTTATGCAATATTGCTTAAATAAATGCATAATTTAGTCATTTTTGGTGGCATGGATGCCATAAATGGTGGTTTATCGCTCTTTTCTAGCGATCGTGAAAGTGTTACATTGGCGATATGTTTATGGTGGTTTATCGCTCTTTTCTAGCGATCGTGAAAGTGCTACATTGGCGATATGTTTTTGTTTATTTTGTAATTACGATTAATAATGAAGGGGCAGATATTTGTATCAATCACACAAGTCTGATGTATGTTCCCAATAAAAAAAATAATAACGAAGGCTTCTCTTAGTATTTGATTAATCTAAATTGTTTAAAAATCAATAATAAAAGTTATACAGAAGAGTAAACAATATTTAATTTGTTCCTAAATGTAAACTTAATATGTCATTTATTTGTATTGTTTTATTTATAACATATTATTTCTTTCGTTTAGATTTTTCACTTGAAAGTTAAATCAGATTTTTTAAATTAATTATCCTTACCAAACTTAATAAGCTTAAAAAGATTGTTATAAAAATAACAATGTTAATAAACTTAAACTGTTAAACTTGCATTTATATTATATTAAGCTTAACTGTTTACATTAAACTTTTTCTCCTCATCGTTCAAAATATCTTAAACGTTTAATTGTAAAATTTAAAAATAAAGTACAGTTGGAAATTTTTAATTAATAATCAAAATAACTGTTGAAGATTTCAATTACAAATAATATGAGGTTGTGAATCAATATTTTATTTTCAATATTGTCACAATAAAAAATAATTTAGACTAATGAAAAAAAAAATCACTCATTTACATGAAACTATTCCAACGTTCTACTACCAACAACAAATTATAATGTAAACATTAAAATTTCAAGAATTAGGGATATTACATCAAATATGCTGCAGTCAATCACTTAGTCTTATAGTTTTTTCACTCTAAATAACAAACAATAGAACCTAATACTATACTAATTTGTGCTCTAAATAGCGTCACAAAAAATAGAGTGAACACTAAATTCTGCAAATTTATTCACAGAATAAACATAAAGAAGTATTTTGTTTTCTTATTAACAAAGGTTTTAAAATATTTTAGTATTTGATTTCAATAATAAATAAATAAAAACCCGTTTTTATATTTTTGAATGTAGTTAAAAATAAACATAATTTGAGAATAGTAAATATTTACTGTGTATCGCACTAAATAATGTTACAAGTTTTTGAATGCATCTTTACATATATGTGTCTAAAATATATAATTTTTTTTCCATACAACTATGGTTGTTGTATTTTTAAATTGTAGTCAGAATAAAATAAGAAATAATGTAAATAAATAAATAATCTATTTTTCGCGAAACCTTGAATGTTAAGTGTGTGTATTTCATAGATTTGACAGCATCAAATTTATAAACAAACAAACTTCGCCAAGCAAAGGCGCCAAAAGTAAGGGTTAACTTACCGGAAGTAAAAGGCAAATGTTTCTACATTAGTGTCCTCGGCTTGAGGTTTACAGAAAATTCAGTCTATAAATAGCTGTCAACTATTCCACTTTTTTGTTAGTCTTCGCCTAATCTTGACATTGTTTAATTGCAGAATTTTGCAATTAAATAAGGTCAATATTACTATCCAGATTTAGTAGCAACACAGATAAGGATTAGTTGGCAGCTATGCATTTATATAAAGTAAAATCTAATGAATGAACAAATAGCAAAAACATTTATAAAAAAAATTTCAGAAAACCTTACTCGCTAAGCATTTTTTTATCAATCAACAATATAAAACATACACGAATGTCCTGGTAAGTTGTGGTGCACAATATTTATAAGCTCTGGCTATATTTAAGTATTCACTGAAAACAAAGAAGTACCAGAGCTGAGCTCCATCATAAATTAAGCACTGATTGCTAGATATCCAGTATTCACTTATAAAATTAACGTAAAATAAATATTTCAATAATATTGAACACCTGCTCCAATTCAAATCCATCAAAGCAAAATAATCTGATGATTTAAAATTACAAACAAGCATCTTTGACTGCTCAAGTGTACAATTCTTAAAATTAAAAATAACGCTAAGGGGCAATTCAAGTATTACGTAAGCAGTAAGGAGGAGTTCAGGGTTTGATTATTTTTGCTGACAGGGAGAAGAGGGGAGGGGGGGGGGATTATGACAATTCTTATGAATGCATTAGACAACGCAGCAACAACAAGAAAAAATACATGATGGGAAATGAGTATTCTGTAGTCTGCTCGGAACTTCAAACACGTAACATTTCTATGATTCCTTTTAAAAATTTTAGTTATGATGACTAATTAAGTTAGGGCCTATTGTTAAGTTTTATTGTTCAATGCGATAAACAACAATATATTAAAACCATTTTGCATTATTTTGATACTACAACCCCTATATATGCCTATTTATATAAATTTGTAAGATTAATAGTGTAAATTAATGGTAACTGTTTTTTCCTGGCAAACAGTGTTGACGTACAAAATGTCAAAATCATACATAAGCAAAAAAAAAAAAAAGGAGGGGGCTTACTATTTGCTTATATTTTCTGATAAGTGAAGGACGGGGTATAAAATTACTAAAAATATGCTTACGGGTATACTTGAACGACCCCCTAAGGTCACTTGAGAGATAACATCACCATATAACTTTTGTTTTATTCATGTTCGACAAAAAATATCTCTTCTCTGTCAGAACCACCAGCAAAAGGGAAAAGGTTGCTAGAATTTACCAGAAAATGCATATCGCCAAAATTTCACAACTTTTCGATTTTTCTTAGCAGGAAAATTTTCCCTTTTTTTTTTTTTTTTTTTTTTGTAGACAAAAGCATTAATTTCGAGCTTAAATTGATTATTTTTTTAGATTTGTGTGATAAATGGGCCATATCAATGTATATTTTAAATATTAATACTAGTTGGTGTTGCCCGGGCCCATAATAATAAATTTAAAAAGAAACATCAAGTTTTTATTATTTTATATCTTTAATCAGATTTTGTATGACATATTTTAAAATGAAAAATATTGATATTTAGTGATAAAAGTGTTTATATTCTTGTTTATGTAGGGTTGTTTCATAGTTTTAAAATAAAAAGTTCTTTTTGTCTGAACTTTTTGAAATCTTTATTGGTGATAAATAAACGGTTTTACAACCCGTGTAAAAATTTTGGGAAACATAGCAATAACAAAATAGTCTTCATTTTCAAAACTCTCTGACATTTCAATCGGTTATAAATATAACTGTATTCAAGCTCTCTTTAAAATTTTGTCTGAAATTATATTTTAAAATGAAAAAATTGGCGAAAAAATATTAATATTTATTTAGTGATACACTCATTTTCTTGTTTACATAGGGGTCGTTTCATAGTTTTAAAATAAAAAAATCTTTTTGTCCGAACTCTTTGAAATCTTTATTGGTGATAAATAAACGGTTTTACAGCCCGTGTAAAAATTTTGCGAAAAAATATTGTTATCTAGTTGTAAAATAAATGTTTTCTTCTTGCTTTTTTGTTTGTTTGTTTTCGTGTCGGCTCTTTTAACATAGCAATAAAAAAATTGTTCTCATCTTCCGAACTCTCTGACATTTCAATCCGATATAAATATATAACTTTATCCAAGCTCTCTTTAAAATTTTGTGAAAAATATGCATATTTAGTATTGGAACAATGAGTTCTTAAAAAAAAAAAGCTTCAGCTTTCAATCTCAGAGCAAAAATATATTAGAAGGTCTATGCTTAATGCAATGGTGAGGTGACTCCATCTGTTTGCAATCAACCCTTTTCAATTTCCCTAGGCTAAACAGGTGAGGGCTAATACATCAGGTTTCCCCTTTCTGAGGGGAGAAGCCTTCAAAAAACGTTGGCGCATGTGCAAAGAGACTATATTCGTGTGGAAAATTTGACAGAATGTGCTTTTAATTTTAAATATATAGATAAGCCAACTAAATATATTGTTGATCACTTTACATAATTTATCATTACAATAGATATTAGACATTAAAAAAATGTATGCATGGCTTTTTTCTGTGAGATGTGTGTTGGAGGCGAGTGGGTGCATTCTCCTAAACATTGTGTAAATCTAAGGAGACAAAAAATTTAAAAGATACTTCCTCATTATAGTGGCCTTCACAATTACTATTATCCCACAGTTGTAATGATTTTGCCAATCTTATACAGTAGACTTCCTTAAATCTGTGTAGCTTAAAACCAGAGGTTATGCAGATTTTTGGTCACTGTTTTATTTACATTTTTTAAACAATAATTTGAATTTAATAATGCACAGAAAATTATAATGAATGCTTACAGTAAAATAAAATAAAAAAATTAAGAAAATTAAAAAAACATTTAAAATATAAAAGTAAAGGTCAAGTAAATAATTATTAATGCTTAATTAAATATGATAATGATGAGATATTTTTTTCTTAAATTATTCAGTGAAACTCACCTTATAAATGTACACTAATAATTCACATAAAAATCTTAAAATAACAAAGTTTTCTTTCATGTTCAGCCGTGCTTAATAACCAAAAAAGCTTGATTATACAAAAATTATTTGGTTAAAAAAAATATATATATTGCAATCGCCACTGATATCAGCAGTATCTAGAATTTTTTCAGAAATAAATTTATACTTTCTTCATGAGAAAACACGAGTTGAATCATATCAAACAGAATTACATATTAAAATGTGTACAGAATGATATAAAATTTTTAAAAAACTAAAATCTTACACTTATCATGTCTCTTCCGTATGTGTGGGCGTTCTAAAGGAAACAGGCCGTTCTAATTACAACGAACACAAGTTTAATTCTTGACATAACGATGACATAAAGTTGACATAAAAATGACGAAGACAGGTACATCACACGACATTAAATGAACATAACAGATTATTCATATTTTTCAAGATTCATGACCGATAACATTTACTCACGGCCATTTTCATACTATTTCTGTTTCCATAAATCAGACGACGTTCTTCGCCGCTGACGTTCCAAGTTCTACTGCCGCGCGCTTTCGTTTCTCCAGAAGGGGGCGCTACTAGAGCAAAAAGAGGCATGCGCAATCCTCACACCTCCCCCTTTCGAGAATTTGATTTAGTCTGTTGAGACAAATCAATATCTGGTAAATATCTAAATAAACAAGTAAAACATATTAATACTAAAATTCAAACATTTAAAGAACATCAAAGAAAATAAACAAACAGAATACACTATAACACTAATACTAATATTTTAAAGTTCGAGGATAAAGTTAAAGTTTTTAAAGTTAAAGTTCAGACTTGTAACACAGAAGAAATGTTCAAATTTTCAAAGAATGTTCAAAGTTTTTAAGTCTTTAAGTCCAATGTGAGGCATGTAGCCTACTTAGAGAGTCAGCATTCGCGTGGAGTTTCCCACGTCGGTACGTTATTTGGGCTTGAAAGCGCTGAAGTGCAAGGGCCCATCTTTGAAGGCGCGCACTTTGAGGTGCACAGTCCGTGAGAAATTTCAAAGGATTATGGTCGCTCACCACAGTTACGTGCGAACCATAAATATAGTGTTCGAACTTTTTCAGGGCGAAGATAACAGCATAAGCTTCCTTTTCGATGGTAGCATAACCTTCTTGGCATTTGGAGAGCTTTTTACTTGTAAAAGCAATGGGATGCTCTTGTTCATTTTCAATATATTTATTCAATTCATTATATGTATCAAGAGAAAGTAATAAATCATTAATTAAATTATCAACCACAGCACATGTTATCATAATATTAGGATATATCTTGGGGTGTAATTTATCAACTGCAATACTCAATGGAATATTTATTAAAGGAGCTTTCAATTGGTGACCGAATGCAGATTGCAATATTATAGTACCACAAGGATTTTTAAAGTATTCGGGTACACAATTAGCCTTTATTATAGAAATTTGAGTTCCACTATCGACTACGCCATGTAATATTTTATTACCACATTCGATATTTACTGTCGGTAATGTTTCAATTAATTTCGTTTCTTTTCGCGGTGTTCTCAAATTAAAAATCTCATTCGATTTGACTCTAGCAGTGAGTTCTTTTTCATTTGAATTCGAATTATCTTATCCTATCAAATTTATTGGCATTGCCAAATAAATAACTGCATATTGTAACATTATGGTATCTGCCGCAATTTGTGCATTTTTTATCTTTTATGGTACAATCTTTAGCGACGTGCTTGCCTCTCTTTAAGCATAAAAAACAGCGTCCTTGAGCTTTCAATTTAGCTATTTTCTGGTCAACGGGTAATTTATTACATTCTTCAGTCGAATGACTATTACAAGAACAAAATATACAAAAGGTTTCAGAGGCTAAGATATGAGATACTTCAGAATTAATTCTATCACTAGCGAACATTTGTTTACGAAATGCAGTGGAATCATTATACGACTGCTTTAACCTTGGGTTATCTAAATTGCCAGTTAAATAATTTTGTTTTTCTCTCGACTCTATTTCGGTACGAATAAATAATAACAAATCATCAATGTTTGGTTGCGAGTCACTAGAATATTTTATACATTGTTTATTATATTCTAACGAAAGTTTATATGGCAAGGATTTAAGTATTATAGGTGTCAACAGGTTATCAAATCCATTTGATTCAATGTCTAAAGACCTGAGACTTCTTATTTGCGATTGAATCGTATCAAATAATTTCCGTAGAGAGGTTACATCATTTGTTTTTAATACGGGTTTCAAAGATAATAATGTATTTATGTGTGTCGTCACAATGAGATCCTTTCGGCCAAATTGTTGTTTCAGAGTTTGGACAGCTTCCAAATAATTTTTATCTGATAACGCAAACCCGGAAATAGAATTATATGCACTACCACCTAAATAACTTTGTAAATAGCTCATTTTTTCAATATTTGACAGTGAATCATTATCATGGACTGCTATTTTGAATGAGTTCCAAAAGTTTTGAAACTTACTTATATCGCCGTAAAATTTCTCAATCTTTAATGTAGGGAGTTTAACAGATTGCGCAACTGATTCTGCGTGCTTATTATCGGCGTGAGATACGGGGGAAATTTGGCTTTTGCTATTATTTTTCAATTTCTTATTAACTCTAAATCGCCATAAAGTTATTTTTTCATGATATTCAAAAGAGGTCCTCGCGTCTCTTTCGATTTCATTTTCATCATTAATTAACGCTAAAATTTGTTCATCTTCTCGTTTAAGGTCGATAGCTTTCTGTTCTAGCTGAGCTAAATTTTCTTCTAATTCCACCAAATTCGGCGATTCTAAAACCCATGCATCTTCGATCTTTTTAATAATAGATGTAATAGATGCTTTTATTACCCCTCTAGTTTTTTTAAGTTTAGTCAGTTGATCGGCCATACTTAAATAATAAAATTTACCTTACCTCTGTATAGGTTATCCAAAATTTTTCTTCACTATAATATTTCACTATAATGTTTCACTCCGTAATCCAGTAATACAGCCTGTTTTTCATCCCACTTCTGACACCAATGTCATGTCTCTTCCGTATGTGTGGGCGTTCTAAAGGAAACAGGCCGTTCTAATTACAACGAACACAAGTTTAATTCTTGACATAACGATGACATAAAGTTGACATAAAAATGACGAAGACAGGTACATCACACGACAATAAATGAACATAACAGATTATTCATATTTTTCAAGATTCATGACCGATAACATTTACTCACGGCCATTTTCATACTATTTCTGTTTCCATAAATCAGACGACGTTCTTCGCCGCTGACGTTCCAAGTTCTACTGCCGCGCGCTTTCGTTTCTCCAGAAGGGGGCGCTACTAGAGCAAGAAGAGGCATGCGCAATCCTCACAAAAAATATATATATTGCAATCGCCACTGATATCAGCAGTATCTAGAATTTTTTCAGAAATAAATTTATACTTTCTTCATGAGAAAACACGAGTTGAATCATATCAAACAGAATTACATATTAAAATGTGTACAGAATGATATAAATTTTTTAAAAAACTAAAATTTTACACTTACATCTTAATTGTAAATTACATTGTTTACATCAGGAACGATGTGCGAATTTTAAGAATTTGCAGATTTTAGGGTGGTGGATTTGAGGAAGTATACTGTATATATGTATATCCTAAATGTACCCAATATATATATATATATATTCATAATATTTACGTCTAAAATATATATACATCATAAAATCTCAATATGATTTTAATGTCATATATGTAATATAACTTGGCGATACATTTTAGTTGCCGCTATCTATATCAAGGAAATACCATATTAAATATTTTATTACATTTTAATTAATTTTTTGATAATTATAAAATACTCTGGATAGAAATTACAGACTGCCCAAATGGCGATTTTCTTGTGTCAAACTGTCCCCCTAAACAGATTTAAGAAAAGGACAACACGGACTGAAGCCCCATGAGTTATGTCACAAATTTTAATACAACCTTTTTTATTAAGTATCATAAACATCTTACGGAATATTAATAAAAATGGGATAAATTATTACAATAACAATAAATGCTTACTTTTGGTAAAGCTTTCTCCCTGCTAGATCAGTTGGGTGAACACAGATTTTCCCATTTTACAGTCGAAAAAGCATTGCTTGCGTATACAGTTCAAATTATGTATCAATATACAGCAAGCAATATTTATCCAACTATGCCACAATGCAGCAGTAGTTCTCACCAGAACATGGCAGCTAAGTCGCATCAGATGTGGTCATTTCTTCCGAGGATCGCTCTTGGGAATGCCATGTCACTGTTTTAGACTTGCACAAAACGATAGCGGTGTGGAGAGTCCTCTCACTTGGAGGTCAGTAGATGGAAGAGAAATGCCAATCTCGTGGCAATTATGCCATGTGGTATCTCGTGAAATAAAAGTTTCACATGTGGGTGAACCCAGTTACTTTAATCACATTGATATCTACAGTTGTCCAGGATACAACAACAAAATTGGCTCTAAAAAGAGAGAAGATTTCAGATTTTAAAAGTTTGGTTAAAGTAAAAATTAGGCTAGAAATATTTCATAAAATTTTCTGTTTAATAATATATATTATAGTATATATGAAGTATAAATAATGATAATTTGTGGGCTTTTCCAAAATATACATTTATATTGGCACAGATGTCATATATGCACCATATTGGGGCGATTTCCCCCCCCTACCAATTTGGCAAAAAAAATAAATTGTTGTTATTTGCTTTTAATTCTATAAATTATTTTTATTAGGTATATCAATATTTATTGGAACAGATGTCATATATACACCACATTAGCACAATTTTTCCCCCTGCCAATTTGGCGAAAACTTTGTTCTTGAATATTAACATTACAATGTACATTAACGTTTATAACACTAACGTTATAATGTATATTAATGTTATAACGTTATTTTATTTTTATATTGAAATAAAAAATCACATGCTATTATTGCATGCTATTTGTAACTAATATTCAAAAACAAAGTTTTCGCCAAATTGGCGGGGGAAAAAAATCGCGCCAATGTGGTGTGTATATAACATCTGTGCCTTTATATTTTAGACTTATTTAAAATTGACTCACTCAAAAAAATTTCACTTTTAAATATTAATAATAAATCATAAAATGTTTTCCTAATCTATTATTAAAACAATACTTAATTATCTTTAAACATCTAAAAATTAATGGATTTGTTTTTTCACATTGGTAAGTTCACAGCACTACTGTCAATTTGCAGATAAAGAATTTTATCATCTATCTCTCAGACATCATTACACAAGCATAAAATTTCAAATAACAGAAGTTGCATAATGCAACATTGTATCAGTTTAAAAAAATATCACTAGAATATTCACTAAATTTTGTTTTCTTAATTAAAATATAGTACAAACCTAAACTGACTCAATAACATTTATCAGGATATAACAATCATCTTATAACTGATACAATATAAATATAACTATTTGTAAAATGCAGTAGAAAATGTTACATAAGACTAAATGAAATACAGCAAACTACGTCTAAAACAGAATTGACCAGGACCGAGAAAATTTTCCATCATAGATAATATTCTACTTTAGACAGTGTATAACTCTATTAAAATGAGGAGTTTAAAATCTTTTAGCATTACACAAAGTTTATTGTACACATAAAAGGTCTAACCTAAATCATAAAGTGGTTTCTGTTATTCTAATGCTAATTTGTGAAAGAATACCTTACCATTAAAAAAATTTGTAAACATTATTTGCAATGTACCAGTTTGTTTATTTAAGCTTAGCATGCTATTAAACATTTTTTTTTTTTTTTAAGTTACATGCCTTTTAAATGATTGTTTATTTCCAATCTAATTCTTAAAATTTTCCTAAAGAAAAAGATAAACACAGACTTGGAACTAAATTTCTCCTTTTTTCTACATTCATAATTGAGAAAATAATAAGACTGAAGAGCAATCAAAGAATCCAAATCTAATAACTTGTATATAATATTAAACCTGCTGCTTTCTTGTTAACCAAATAAAGTACATATAACAAATTCAATGGGATAACTCTCAGATTCATTACTCCTCACTTAGAGAATACAGAATATTTTTTACACAAAAAGAGCATTAATTCCGATCAAAGTTACAGGATTTGTGGATTAAACTATGGTGAAGTAAAAGTTAAATGCCATTCGAATTGAAATATCACACGAAAACATTGCTCAATTAATAACAAATCATACATGATAATGTGTGCCGATTTTTAGAGATGTCTGTTTAAAAAAGTTGTATATGATTGCAATTGATTTAAATTTCATACAAAGTTTTAAATCTTCATAAAAGTTTCAGCATGAATGGAATAACAAAAAAGATTAAACTCAAATATAGTACATCTGCAGGTGAAATGCATAAAAAAACAAAAATTAAACAACTCAGAGTTTTCTTTATATAGCAAAGTTAACAAGTAAATATCTGAAAAGGCAAACTGTTTTGAAATTAGTAATACATATTTCACCTTTAAAAGAGAATATGATAATACAAAATACACTGGCTTATTTAATTTAGAGAAAGTTTGTTTACATGCTTGAATAAACATGAATGTTCAAGTATTATCAAAACTGGATTGACGTTTGTCTTTAACTAATTTTCAATTTAAATACCAATGGGCTGGGCTACAGTAAGCAAATCTTTCTTAACTTATAATTATTTTAAATGAGAAAAGAGAAATTTAATTCTAAATTGCCGAAAAACACATTATCAAATAAGGATATATAATAAATTAAAATCAATGAAACAAGTATATTTAATTCATTATGAGAAAGAAATATCCATAATTATAATATATCTTTTTATTTAGTTTTTTTGTTGTATTGTTAACATTCAATCACAATAAAATAATTTTGAGAACTGCACTTTATGTATCCATTATTACATCAGAAACGAACTATATATTTAGTATTTTAATATTAATAAAAAGCATCTGATTCATTATCAAAAACAGAGATATTTATCCTACAAAAAAAGTGCAATAATAAGTACTATACTGGATTGCTATTTACTAAACGGAAAAACATTAATAAACGATATAAACTTGTTAAGAAAACTCACTATTTTGCTTCAATCACAAAAAATGGAATTTATTTTTGTAAAAGCTGAATAATTCCAAAATAAATATTATTTATCGCCGCCATTATGTATGAAAAAGCTCTTTTCTAATTGGCTGGGCTTGGGTTAGATGGGCTTAGGATTTAGTACTGATCAAACCTTCAAAATCGCTACCTAACTGCCTAAAATCTTGGGTTTAGGTCGAAAGTTGGGTAAGTTAGGCCTTGGGTCGACCAGTGAAAACGCAGCTTTATTTTACACATATTTCTATATTTTCATGCATTTAATTCTTTTTGGAGCATTTTCGAGTTTTCTACTGTAAGTCGTTATGTTAATATTTATTGTTATTCGACTATTTAAAAAGCCATTTTTTTAAAAATAAACTGTAATTTTGATATTGTTTTGGCACTTTTAAGTATAGTATAATACAAAATAAGAAAAATGATGAAAAAATATAAAATATTTATGCAACTGTTTAAAAAATTGAAGAATTTAATCATTTTAGTATTTTTTTATTAAAACATCTTTGACTTGAAAAAAATATTCCATATAACACAAATATTTTTTATCATATGCATATAAGACTGAGTGTGACTATATAAGTGTAGTGAACTAAAAACTAGCCAATATGCTGAAATCTAAAAGAGATACAGCTAATTATATACAATTACATTGAAAATTTCTGTAATTTTACGTGTAATTCTTCATAAAAGTAGCTACATATTAACAAATTATTTATCTATAATCAATTCTTTACTTCATTACGCTCTAGACATTATCAAATAGCTACTCAAAAAATTTCAGGGTTATAGAATAATAAAATTTTGAGTTAGAGCAATAGTATTCAGCTTTTCTTGATAAAAATCAAATTTTGCAGAAAATGCTAATTTAACTTGATAAAGTAGTAAAAAAACAAATAAACCCTTCGAGGCAGTGCTATAGATAAAGCTAAAATATAATATTAACTGTAAAAACTAAAAAATGCGCGAAAACAGTTTAATAAACCCCAATTTTCGATCCACTTCCGGTTTAGATATCTCCACTTCCGGTATAAATTAATGACGTCAGCTCTTTTTTAAAGGTCTCTAATTTCATTTCTAATAAGCGTACAGGAAAAATAAAAACAGATTTAGAAACAGAAATGTTCATTCTATAAGAAAATCAAATAAAAAAAATTGCGAATTTTCATTGTAATTGACATTTTAAACGTAGGCGGATACCTTAACCATATTTATCAAATCATGTCTAATTTCAAAATCAGGTAACATATTGTCATCTTTAGCTGGAAAATCATCCTTAGTACTCGATTCATTAACTGGATAATCCTCAATAAAAATTGATTGATTGGCAGGAAGCAGGTCAGTGCACAAATCATTGCTAACAGCTAAATTGTTATCATCCAAGGCATTGATGGGCATGACCGCAATAGAATTATTTGATTCATTTAATTAATATTTCTGTTTCTGTACATTTTTATAGCGTTGAAGGCATTGGGATCGAATGATTATTCTGGAACAGCACACAGAGTGAATGGGAAACTGCCACTTTTTTACTAAAAATTTTAAAGACATGTATTTGTTTTTCCATTTTGATCAAGTGAAACACATATTTAAGTACTCGGTCAAAAAAAAAACTCTATTGAAGGATCATATTAAAATTCATAATTTATTAACTCAACACAAATTAATTAAACACGATGTCTTCTTTAAACATCATTTTATTACAATATATATGAAAATACCACATGAACTTACCACAGATAATCTCCTAGAAGTCTCGCCTCATTTAGGGATTCAGTTCGTTGCTAATAGGTCTCTGAAGAAATCCAGACACCAAAATGAGTAAAATATCTTAGAACGCTAATTTGAAAACTTCTCGGTCTTTCCCGATCTTACAGTTTAGGTAAATGAAATACACGTTGTAGCCGATGACATCCTTAACGTTTTTTGATCTTCAAAATTAAAAAATTAAAAATCGTGAACCAGTTCCGGGATTTTTCGTCGCATTTAGGGAATGGGCGGGGAGGGGGTTGCATAATGAACAATGTGTACTGTAATGGGAATTTTTTTTTAAGGCAGAAAAATATTTTGCGTTTTCTGCCTGAAGCCCGGATGTCTCATTATATAGTATATATATACGATTCATGCGTTAGCAGTTTAAGTACAAGAACATTATCACATTTATGGGTCATCGCATTTAGGTACAATGACCTTATTTAATTAAATGTATAAAACATTTATTTTGTGACGTATATTTTTTCTAATATTCTTCTACTAAATATAAAGATCTGATATTAAATATTTTGCACTGTAATAAGTAACTTTTAATGAAAAAATTATGATAACGGAAATAGCTTACTTTTTTTATAAGCTATAATTTATGTTAAACATTATTGAATGAAACTCTTTCTTTCAAAAAGCGATATGTTTCTTAGAGACAATAAAAATATGCTACTGACACTAGTTTTTAATTTCATCTTACATATAAAAAGAACACTTAAGATTTAAAAATGAAGATTATGTGTAATAATATGTATCATTTTCCAGAAACGTCAATATATAAAAAAATAGGCAGTTTCTTCTATTTTTAAGTATTTTAAAATCGACTTTTTATTTCAAGAGCAAACAGATGGCAGTTTATGAAGATTTTGAAAATCTAAAAAGTAAGATTAAGTTTAAAGATAAATTGTTTTTTACACAGAAAAAGGTACATTTTATTCAAAAAGTGATATCGCTCCTTAATAATTATTTCCCCTAAAACAGTATTTCATTTTATATTAATACACTTTGTTTCGTCAGACATTTATTATTTTAGACTATGCAATATAATACACAGTCATAAAAAATATCTGTTTACGGATTTTTGCTGTGTTTATTTGTTGTTGTTTTTTAATTTGGAGTTATAAGGCATAATTACAAAACTGCTTTTTTAATTTACAGACAAATGCACTTTTTTTTTTTTTTTGGGGGGGGGGGGGCAACGGCTTTCTTATCTGGCGCAGCATGTTTAAATATAGTTTTTCGTATCTTAATTTGCTTAGTTTGTTTTACTTTTCCCTTATAGAAAAGGGATTTTTTTTTTCTTTTCCAGAAATCTTTTCTCCTATAATTGAATAAAAAAATATATATAGTTATTATTTTACTAACCATTACATTAAAAAACAATGTATTTCAGAGATAATGTGAATTTCAAATGTTGTAAAAAATTATATTTCAACGTGTATACATTTCCATATGTGGCCTCTAAATAGAAACCAAACACGAAAGTTGTAGAAAAAAATATTTGTTGAAAGTTAAATCATTTGTTAAATCATCGACAGTTGAGAAAATTAAGTCATTTATTGCAGCGGTTCTTAAACTGTGTGGTTACGTGGACCCCCTTTGATGTAATATGCATTTCGGGGACCCCCAACAATATTTTTCTTAATATAAGATTTTATTAACTTATGCATACACCTTATTTATTTTCATTACATACATTTTATGTTTATTTTACAACGTTGAAAAAAACAAAAACAAAACAACAAAAAAATAAAACAGCAGCATTAATAAGAAAAATAATAAATCAATTTCAATGTTTGAAACATGTATTCGTAACTCTGGTTCGACATTCATGTTAACGTTGCATGTGTTTATCATGTGCACAAGTCTGGAGAGTTTCTTTTCACACAAAAGTGTGGTGCAGAAGGGAAGAGTAATTGCTTGGGCAGGCTATTCTCATGGAAGACAAATTTCATGGAACCATCACATGCTAATCCCACAATTGATCCTGCTATAAGAAAGTCAAGGTTTTGACTTCACTAACTTCTTCGAAAGAAATGGATCTCTCATGCACTCATTTTCTGACTTCGAGGGAGGAAAATAAATTCTGAAAGTGCTTCAGGTGAAGAAAAATGTTTTCAATAATATCAGGGGAAATCGTATCGGTACAGGTTTGTCAAAAATCGACTGACGTCGGGAATGATTCAAAAATCTCATTTTCAAGTCGTTTTGCCCACAAATAAATTTTCTTATTTCTGCTTCTACTTTGCAGTGGATTTTGAAAATGTGTATCAAATTGTTCTGTAAGCTTAAATACAGATCGTTGAGAAAATTCAAAATATCTTAACGCGACTTTTACAAATCAGGGGAAATCATTGAAACGATCTTTCTAATAAAATTGCCAGTCTTGCTTTATTACGCAGTGCGAAAAAGCAATTTAAGGCTTCTCCTCATGACAGACATCTAATTTCTGTATGCAAAAGTAGCTGTTCGTGTTGACTCCCAATTTCTTCTCACAAAATTTTTAAAAGTCTAGAATTCAATAGGTGAGAATTGAAATATATTACTGAAAAAAAAATATTGTAGTCTTCAAATCTTAAGACATTTTTCTGGCAACCAGCAACTAATGGAGAATACAACAGATTGTCCAAAATACATGTGCTGCTTTTAGCTTTAACATAGCTGATCAAACCATTTACAGTTCCACTTATAGCTTGAGCCTCATCTGTACTTATTCCGACACATCTTTAACAGTTTGTGTCTTTTTCGAGTAAGAAACTGTCTAAACATATGGGTAGTGCTGCACTTGTTGTGTGAGTTGGAAGCGATTTAAAAAACAAAAAAACTTCATATATCTACATAACGAACGGAAACTATCAAATTAACATTATTGGAAATATCTATAACACTCATACAATTGCAATGCGAAAAAAAGGACTAACATTTTTACATGTTTAATCAATTGGCTCTCATTATTTTCCGACAAGTCTGTGATTCTGTTATTAACATTGAATAAAAGAGCAGAACACAAATATTTGGAAAAAATGCTTGCTTTGAACAGTGCTGAATTCAGCGTGTGGGGATAGCCCTTCGAAGAATTAAAATATTTCGGTTTTATGCTTATTAGAGGTTTAGACTAGAAATTATAGTACTGGAAATCCCCCTTTCCCAGAACTACATAAATTCCTCTCGGAGAAAAACTATGAATTCAACACTGTGCTTGAGGACCACCGGCTGTAATTTCACGGATCCCCCGGGGTCCGCGGACCACAGTTTAAGAAACGCTGATTTATTGTATTAAGTATTTATGTTATTATTATGAGAGCTAAAATTACTTAATATACAATTGAAGAAATATTTTATATTTTTCTATTTGGTTGAATGTTATATAATATACAGGGTATTCCAAAATTCGACAGACAAATTAAAAGGGATGATAACAGGTACCAAGAGGATGAAAATTTAATATAGAACATGGGATCGCAAAACCACATTTAGTGGGAGAAAAATATTTATGAAGAGTGTGACATCGAGTGGAACAAGAAAGGCCAATAATAAGTAGAAAAACATTTATATGACGTGAAATATGATTGCAATGCATTACACTCCAACGTCAAAAAGGAGACGACGACACATTTTTATAGAAATTGTTTGAAGTTGCGGCCGCGAAGCTCGATGCACAGCCGACACCAACGGACGAAGGATTGCAGGACGTAGTAAAACATATTCCTATAAAAATGTCTCGTCGTCTTCTTTTGTAATACATTCTGTAATGCATTGTAATCATGCTTTACGTCAAATAAATTGTTTTTTCTATTCATTATTGGCCATTTTTGTTCCACTCGATGTCACACCTTTCATAAATATTTTTGCGATTTTCACCCACTAAACGTGGTTTGTTACCCCATGTTCTATCATAAGTTTTCATCCTCTGGATGCCTTATATCACCCCTTTTAGTTTGTCGGTCGAATTTTGGAACACCCTGTATAAGTTTATACGTATTTTACGTTAAACTACTTATTTTTTTGTATGAATTTGTATCTTGAGTAATATCAAATGAAGCCATTTTTAACCATTATATTAAAAACTAGCTGCGTACCAACCCATTGTGCATTTGCACCTCATAAAATCTTTTGAATTTTATGGGAAAATACTTAATAATCTAGCTATTTTTTCAATTAAAAAGCATTAGATAAAATGCATTAAACTAAAAGTATAATTACCATCATTTATAAATCTTAATTAGATCTTATATCGCTCTAAGATTCCTTAACCATTTGTTAATCAATAACTTCGATTTGAAAAACATTTACTCATATGTTAGAATTCATCATTATAAGCATGTAAAAATAAATTCAAAAATTTCGAACAGATAAATATTTTTTTTTTACTAAAATGTACTTTTTTTACATGTACAATAAACAGAAAATTAAACACTTTTTATAACTATTGTTAAGTTTCTAATACGAAATTGTAAAGTGTACAAAATTACCCTCGTAAAAAATCTATTTTCGTATTTCACCAGCCTTTTTAATTTCACAAAATTTACAAAGTTCATTTTAGCAATAACGATGTGAAATTGCTCAAACGATAAATAAAATTTGGCATAAAAAATTTACTCAGTACCGCTGTCTGTTCAGAATTTGAATGAACAATTTATATTAACTGCAGTGCTGGGAAAATATTTTAGCAGAAATATATAAATACTATAAATAAATAGCAGCAATAATAACAGCAATATATAAATAGCAGCAATAATAGCAGCAATAAATAAAATCGTCTTATAAAGCCTACTGTATAAGTAACATTAACTTTTATGTATGTTGCAGATATGCAACGTGGTGATACAAAGGGTTAACATTCATCAATTTGTTTTCGAGTTTTTGAACATTGATTACTTGTTTTTATCGGGTTTTCCTGTTTTCTTAAAAACTATTTTAGGTAACGGAATGAGACAAACCACAAATTTTAGTTTAATTCTCATTTATAAATCTTAATTAGTCTTTTCAACGCCATAAGAATCCTTAAAAATGATCAATTAGTTCCCGAGTTTGAGAGAATTGAAAGATTGGTTAATTGATTATTCTCTAGATTTTTTTCCTGTTTTCTTAAAAATCATTTTAGATATCGAAATGTGACAAACCGAAAATTGTAGCTTCAATTTTCATTTATAAATCGCAATTAGACCTTCAGATCACCGTAAGAGTTTTTAAAATTTAGCAATTAGTTCTCGAGGTTTAGAGAATCGATAGAGTTGTTGATTGGTTGATCTTCATGGTTTTTTCCTGTTTTTTTAAAAAAAAGGTTTCAGATATCGGAATGCGACAAAAAGGCAAATTTTAGCTTCAATTCTCACTTATAAATCTCAATTAGACCTTTCAATCACCGTAAGAATCTTTTAAAATTTATCAATTAGTTTCCGAGGTTTAGAGAACCGACAGAGTTGTTGATTGAATGATCTTCAGGATTTTTTTTCTGTTGTAGAGATCAGATACCGACAAATCGCCAATTGTAGCTTGAATACTCATTTATAAATCTCAATTAGACCTTTCAATCGCCGTAAGAGCCTTTAACTCTTAAACGGGCGGTGTCCTTAAAAAAAGACACCTAATTTTCATTCCAAAACTGACAAACGGCACCAAGAATATTTAATTAAAATTTTCCATTTATTAAGTGCCTGCAAATAAGCAAGTTTGTATTTTCTAAGGAATTCGTTTGTAAGTTCTGGTGTCAGTCCATTATTTCCTCATTTTACAAACAGACTTACTCCGCGCCGGAAAGGGTTAAAATTGATCAAATAGTTCCTGAGGTTTAGAGAATTGACAGAGTTGTGGATCTTATTGATCGAGGATTTTTTTCTGTTTTAGATATCAGAATGCAACAAACCGCAAACTTTAGTTTGAATTCTTATTTATGAATCTCAATTAAGACATTTCAATCGCCGGCCGTAAGAGTCTTTAAAATTGATAAATTAGGTCTCGAGGTTTAGAGAATTGACAGAGTTGTGGATCTATTGATCTTGAGGATTTTTTTCTGTTTTAGATATCAGAATGCAACAAACCGTAAACTTTAGTTTGAATTCTTATTTATGAATCTCAATTGGACATTTCAATCGCCGCCGTAAGAGTCTTTAAAATTGATAAATTAGCTCTCGAGGTTTAGAGAATTGACAGAGTTGTGTATCTATTGATCTTGAGGATTTTTTTCTGTTTTAGATATCAAAATGCAACAAACCGCAAATTTTAGTTTGAATTCTTATTTATGAATCTCAATTAGACATTTCAATCGCCGTAAGAGTGTTTAAAATTGATAAATTAGCTCTCGAGGTTTAGAGAATTGACAGAGTTTTTGATTGATTGATCTTCAGGGTTTTTTTTCTATACATCGTCGTCTAAATAGTCGAATGGAAACATAAATAAGTATTTTTCTGAAAATCAAAGACAGAGCCTCCAATCATATACACTATATTGCCAAAGGTGATTGGTCACTTGCGATTTTAGACTTTTTGTTAACTATCTAGAAAAATACATGAGGAATTAACCTGAAACTGCAGGTGTGTAAACAGTATAGTATAGCTTATATATTTCCGTGAATATTTTTTCCCGAAACCCCATAGGGGACTGTCAGCAAATTGAAAAAGAACGAATATCTTTTGGATTACCCTGTAAAAACTAATGTAGCAAAAGTGTTCAAACTCGAGATTATTAATAAGTGATTTGTTGTAATATACTGTTTTAATTTTTATGAGGATAGCATGAATATTCGAAGAGAAATTAAGGTTTTTATAAAAACCGACTCAAATTTCGCCAAGCTTTTTGCTTATAATTTGCAGAGTTCTTAATATAAAAAAAAGTTATTTTGAGAAAATATTTCAAGCGACATTGTACATAATACTCTGCAATCGGAATTAAAAAATATTAAAAATTATATTAAAAATGAGCAGGTTTACTAAAAAATGTTTCAGTGCGCATGCGCAAATGCAATCGAAATATAATATGCATAATGTATTAGCTAAGTATATAGAGCAACTTTTGTGAAAGTCTCAAAATCATAGCTTGAAAATTCTGAAAATTATCGACGATAGAAGAAGCTCGAAATCCGTTGTTCCCAAAAGGAAGCAAAAAGATGAGGGGTTGTATCCAAATATAGTAGTACGTGCAATATTGTGTACGCTATCTTGGCACTAATCAACAGATATTTGATACAACCCCTCATCTTTTTGCTTCTTTTTGGGAACAACGGATTTCGAGCTTATTCTATCGACGAATATTTTCAGAATTTTCTAGATATGATTTTGAGACTTTCACAAAAGTTGCTCTATATACTTAGCTAATGCATTATGCATATTACATTTTGATTGCATTCGCGCATGCGCAGTGAAACATTTTTTAGTATACCTGCTCATTTTTCATCCAATTTTTATTATTTTTTAATTCTGATTGCAGAGTATTATGTACAATGTTGTTTGACATATTTTCTCAAAATAACTTTTCTTTATATTAAGAACTCTGCAAATTATAAGCAAAAAACTAGTCGAAATTTGGGACTGTTTTTATAAAAACCTTAATTTCTCTTCGAGTATACATGCTATCTTCATAAAAAGTAACGCAGTATATTACAATAAACCACTTATTAATAATCTCGAATTTGAACAGTTTTCCTACATTAGGTTTTACAGGGTAATCCAAAAGATATTCCTTCTTTTTCAATTTGTTGACAGTCCCCTATGGGGTTTCGGAAAAAAATATTCACGGAAATACATAAGCTATACTATACTGTTTACACACCTGCAGTTTCAAGTTAATTCCTCATGTATTTTTCTAGATAGTTAACAAAACGTCTAAAATCGCAAGTGACCAATCACCTTTGGCAATATAGTGTATATTATTTCTGTTGTCAACATCCCTTTTTCTATGAATTTACGAAACGCACAGCAATGAATGAAGTATCATTTGAAAGGTTTTTAAAGCGGATTCTGACATAGTACACTCACTTTTCGTTAAAACATGTTTTGTGATTAAAAGGAACTGTTTATTAAAAATTAAATCGGCATTGTTTTTATAAATGAAATGAAAGGTTTTCCTAAAGTTAGTGTTATCGCAAAAGTAAAATACCGCATTATATGATGCTCAACAATGGTTATAAACAAGAACGAAAAATCATGCGTCAAGCATAGATTATGTAACACTTTCCAACGCTTCCAAAATAATTTTACAAATCATACCGTTTAATAAGCTAAAATATAATATCTAAGTAAACAATTTGGAAAATGCATAACATATTTAAAAACATAATTTCAGGAATTTCCAACGTATACAATATTCGGAAAAATATCAGAATACTTTTATTCAGTCCTGTATAGGATCTATAGATTTGTATATATACTACATAGGATACTAAATTTTAGTTCAGTTAGGAAACGCGTAGCACAGTTTAAAATTCTCCGTCTGGAGTTTTTGTCAATAAACGGAAATGTGTTCGCGAACTTTTGTGCTTCCCTGTATAGGATCTACAGAATTTATACACACCACGTAATAGACAAAAGGCGAGTTAAAATTAAAATCGCGTTCAGTAACTTAAAACGCACTTCCAGGAATTATTGTTAACAAACAGTAGATAATTCATTTGTGTGTCCCTGTAAATGAACGATGACTGCTATACACACAATATTCTGTAGTAAACCTCTTGCAATGCACCTTAGTGTTATATATAAATTTCAATGAATTTAAAATAGTTAAACATTATTTAAATAAACAGCAGACGATTTTTCTCCATAGACGTAATGTAACAGAATTATTTTGACTGTCCCTGTAAACAGGGGTCGCAGCGTCCTATATATTTTTTAATAATCCCCGCCACTATTTTCAAAATATAATATTCACAATATCCTTCTATTGAAAATTTTAAAAAAATCTACTATGATATTTATAGTTTGAAAATAGTGGTATCAAATATATAAAAAAATATCGGACACTGCGACCCCTGCTGTAAAAGGACTATACGTGCTACCCTATTCCATATTAAGATTCTTCTAATGCACCTTAGTGATATATATAAATTTCAATGCGTTTAAAATAGTGAAACAGTATTTAAATAAACCGCAAATGATTTTTCCCCATAGACCGCAATGTAACGGAATTCTTTTGAGTGTCCCTGTAAAAAAACTATAAGTGCTACACACTTCCGTTGAAATAGGAAACATGCTATAGATAACCACAATAACATATAAAAATTGCAGCTCAATCCGAGTTTACGGGAGTTACGGGAGTTAGAGCACGGCCAGACGGCCAGACGAACCGAAGTCATAAACACTTTTCAACTAGGTTGGAAAGTGTTAAAAAGTACAAACAAGATAAAGTATCATTTCTACGCTTGGTTTTATTTTATAATTATGGTTAAAAAGAAAAAAAAATGAAATTGAAATGTTTAGAAGAAAAATACACTATCGATCGGTCGAAGCAGTGGTATCTCACGTGTAGAATAAAAGGTATGGGTTGTCACATTAGATAAAACTGTATTTTAAATGCATTCAATTTATTTTTCTTTGTTTCATGTTTTTCAAGAAGCATCTGACGTGTTCTTATAATGCAGTTAAAATACGATTGTTAATTTTATTATTTTCGCTTTGATATCTTCAATCAATTTTTACTGTAACTTTGATGGAATCAATAAGACGATATTTTGGCTTGACCAATGTTGTTTGTAGGCATTTCCATGCTTAATGTTTCTTTATAAGTTTAAACCTGCATCTAAAAAATATTAGAAATTGCTAAAAATGATTAGACTGCAGTGCGAAATCCTCACATGGGTCCTCTAATTTTATAAATTAGTATAGATTGAAATGAGAAATTGACAACATGTCATGTATGTCATCATTTTATTTTCTGTGCAAATATTGACATGCATAACTTTTTTAAAATAAGAATATTTATAATAAAATTTCAAAAAAAGATAACTTTCATTATCTCAAAATAGATAATAATAAATATATATATATATTTTTTTAAACCTGCTGAAACTTTTAATAATTTTTCATTTTCTTGATAAAATATGCCAACCGTAGAAAATAGATTACTTAAGTGAAAAAAAAAGCAGAATGTATAGCAAAATTTGGAAAACTAAATACATTGGTATTAATCGAAAGAAAATATATGCGTAAATTCCCACATCCAGAAAGTCGTGTAAAATGTATTTGAATACTGAAAATAAATTATTTCTAATCATGTTTTAAAATTTTATAGCCGTTATACTAAAATGCATATATTTTTACTTCAGCTGAAAACTTTGATGGGAAACGAAATACCTTACATATTTTTCAAGCGTAAAGCAAATAATGGATTTTCCGTCATAATATAATGTAGATTATACATTCCTCTTGATCGAAAAGTTTCTTGATCTAAATCATGTTTGGCATTTTTCAAATTTGAAACTTCATTTTAATATAATGTGGTTCTGAGTATTTCCATCATAACAATACTCAAAACTAATAAGTTCCGTCGTTTTTGAAATCTAATATATCTGTGGGTTTTCATAATCCTCGCATAAACTCGTAAAAAACTTTTTATTGTGAATCATCTCAAAAGATATAGCATTCGATGAAACTGCTGACGTTATCTTTTAATCTTTCTTTGTACGTCAATTAAATTGTATTGCGAGAATTTCTCAGGCAGGATTAATGTATTTCACAAATGAGAAAATGAGAATCTTTCAGTTGCGATTTGGTATAGTTGAATAGTTATGGAAATTTTCAATTACAAAGCATATGGAATGAATAAACTGAGTGTCCAGAAATCCATGTACAAATAATGAATGGATGTAGAGCACATTATACCAAGAACAGAATGCGTTTTAAAAAGTAGGATTGCAATAAATTTACTCAATCAAATATATAGTGGTTCTCGCAAATTTGAAATTACTCGTTTGAATTTCAATATTTTTAAAGGATTTATTATTATTATTATTTTAGCATAGTATGTTTGAGGTCGATGTCTAAATGGCTACGGGTTGTTTTTGTTGTTGTTGTTCTGAGGACACATTTATTTTCGGAATCCGTATCAAAAAGGAAAGTGTGTCATTAAAACAAAAGGGTTTTAAACTTTTCAAAAGATACAATAACCTCATAAAAAAAAAAAAAGAGGGCAACCGTATTTGAAAAAGTACGAATGTACTTGATTAGACATTGATCACGGATATCGAATGCAAGAAAAAATAAATTTCAAAATATTGAAATGCAAACGAGTAATTTGAAAAGAACTCTGGAATTGGAATAACATTAGCACGTAACCGTCTTCGCGATGCTATATGTTCTTACATGTGTTAGAGTTGGAAGGAAAGAGTCACTCGATAAATAATGTGATTTGTAATTTGAAGTACAATTTGTGTGTGCAATAAAAGAGTAGGATATGATTATGTATATATTGACGCTATATATACGATTGTTTATATTATACAGAGGGTTTCACTACCAGACCGACTTTAGGTGGTGTAGAGGGCACAGAGACGACTCGGAATCACATAGCAATGCAGGGTCGAAAATGCTGTAGTTGCAAGCTATGGTTCAAAGAAGCAGAGAAAAAGAACAGAAACAGCATCACATTAATGGGACAGAAAACATTTTCTGGAAAGGTTGTACTAGAGAAGGTGTTCGATATTACGACCAGAAGTCATCATATAACGGCAGGCTTGACAGTGGCGCTTGCAGTTTTGTGGTAGATGGCGCTGAACGGAAGGCCGCTTGGATATCTGTAACTGCCGGGAGGATATACGATATGTAAGGAATCTTCCAGAACGTAAGGGAATCCCTGCGGCGCCGCTGTCAAACCTACCTGACGACTTCCGGTAATAATTTCGAACACCTTCTGTAGTACAAACTTTCCATAAAATATTTTCTGTCCCATTAATGTGTTGCTGTTTCTGTTCTTTATCTCTGCTTTTTTTAACCATAGCTCGCAACTACGGCATTTTCGACACTGCATTGCTATGTGATTTCGATTCGCCCCCCCCCCCCCCACCTACACTTCCTGCAAGTTTATCGGTCTGGTAGTGAAACACCCTGTAGATTGATTACTATATAGTTCATTATTATATATAGAAAATTTATTTTGATTAAAAGACAAAATTTTGTCTGTCATTTTAAAATTAAACCTTGATAAGTAGGTTTTTTCATAAAAAATAAATGACTATGTTATAGAATCATGTATTTTAGAGTGACTGTGGTCTGTATATTTTTGTGACATAATATATATATATGTTTTTGTTTTTTAAATTAAGATATGCTTCGTGAAACAAATGTTATTTTGCGTTGATTGGATAAATTTTGTGATAAAGTCACAGGCATACGTCGAAATAACTATATTACGTTATTAATTTATAATCCAAATAATGAAAGTAAAAATCACAATATGTGAAATAAAAACTTCATAAATATTAGTATTTTCAGTATTTCAGGTTATTCTGTTCTTTTAAAAATACTATTTGTAAAATATTCGGCGATCTGTTGTATATTCCCAAATATATTGTCTATATGCTTTTATACTATTATTTCGTTTTTACTTCAACCGCTTCACCGCACACTGTTAAAAATCTGCAGCAAACATTCCAGTCATTTAACCGTTTTTGTAACTATTTGATCGATTAAAACTATACTTAAAATCTTTATTTATAATAACGGTCGACTTGACGATTTACGGCAATTTTTTAACAGTGCATACGCACCGTAAAAAAAATACAGTAAACTATTCAGTCATTAAATCGTTTATAATAAAAACGGTTATATCACCGCAATTCATCTCTATGCTGAACAATTAGAACGCTTCATAATATAGGCAAGTAACCGTTATATATAAAAACTGTTTAATGCCTGGACAGTTTTCTGCAATTTTTGCAAGGGATGATCGCCTCGGGAACTCAACTTTCGTTTCTGTGTATACGTGCAATCCCGAGGGGGGGGGGACACAAACTCACTGCTTACTTTAACATACAATAACAATAAAATGAATCATACATTACTAGCATATACAGTACAATATAACAGTTAATAATTTATAAAGCATTATTGCAACCAAATGAGCACCTCTAGAAATGAAACATATTTAAAACAGTATTGAATACTAATTTATGTACAATGATTAATTAAGAACATCGATATATTAACATACAATCAAATATTAAATGTAAGTGACACATTTTATAATTTCCACGATTTTCATACTTTACACTATAAATAACAGACATTAACATACACTAAATATATTTACATAACTTCCATAATTTTTCTGCAATGCACTGGGAATCACGGTTATCAATTACAATCATGATTTTAGTTATATACAGATAGTTGTGAAATTATGAAGTTAATTATATTAGTCATTAGAACACTAATTATTTAACTGTTTCTTAAAATGCTTAGAAGAAATGTAAATGGAAAGAAATTAAGACATTAACAATATGTATATGCATAGAGAAAAACAGGGTAAAACCGGGTAGGCGGGTCAAACCAGGTACCCTGTTTCCTCGCTGATGGATTCTGCCCTCTGTACAGCACTAGTCTTAACTACACTGCTCAAAACAATTAAAGGATATTTGAAGTTTTATATAAAATAAAGATATAAACGAAATATTTTTTGCCGAAAATAGAAGAAGAGAATCACAAATGCAAATTTTTCTGGTTTTCAAACTGTGGAGTATGCAAATTTTGAGTTCGACGTCAAAAACGTCGCTTCAGCGGCACCGAATGAAATTTGACTTTCAACTGGATAAAAGAGAATGAGGACAAGGATGATCGGCATTCAGTGATTGCTTTGTTTTGATGAGTACGATGTCTCAGCGAAGTCATTTGACAGATTCAGAAGCTTGGAGAATTGTTGGTAGGTTAGAAGGGGGCCAAACTCAAGCCGAAGTAGCGCAAGCCATTGGAGTGTCACTAAGTGTCATTTCCAGGATCTGGAACCGTTTTTTGGAGAGTGGATGTGCAGGCCGAAGACCAGGGCAAGGTCGTAGACGGGCAACAACGCCCAATGAAGATCGGTATTTAGCGTTAACAGCTCGGAGACACCGAAACATGAACGCTACTCTACTCCAACAACACCTTCGCTCGGCTACAGGCACCACGATTTCAACTCAGACTGTCCGAAACCGGCTCCATGCTGTAGGTCTGTATGCTCGCCGACCGATGGTATGTGTTAGATTAACATCAAGGCATCGTCGCGACCGCAGGGAGTGGGCAACCGAGCATGTCAACTGGAGGAGAAATGAATGGAGCAATATTCTGTTTTCTGACGAGTCCCGTTTTTCTGTGCATCCGGATAATAGGCGTATTTTCATCTGGAGGGACCGTGGCAGTAGGAATAATCCTGCGTTCGTGCACGAAAGTGTCAGATTTGGCGGTGGAGGAGTGTTGGTGTATGGTGGCATCTCCATTGACGGGCGCACTGACCTCTACATCATTCGAGATGGAGCTCTGACTGGTCGCCGATATAGGGATGAGATCCTCAGACCTATTGTAGTCCCTTACGCTGCAGCAATCGGAGATAACTTCATTTTAATGGACGATAACTGCAGGCCACATCGTGCAAACCTGGTGGAGGATTTCCTTTTCGAGGAAGGAATCGTTCAAATGGAATGGCCACCGTGTTCTCCAGACATGAATCCAATTGAGCACGTTTGGGACGCTCTAGGAAGACGAGTTTCTGTCCGCCAACAACCCCCACAAACTCTCCAAGAACAGGAAAGAGCTCTTCTGGAAGAGTGGGGCAGAATACCCCAACTCGTCATTAATAGCCTCATTGAGTCCATGCCTCAAAGGTGTTCAACGTTGCTGGCCGCCCG
The DNA here is from genome assembly GCA_963931845.1 of Maratus michaelseni. NCBI lineage: Eukaryota > Metazoa > Arthropoda > Arachnida > Araneae > Salticidae > Maratus > Maratus michaelseni. The sequence continues at coordinate 43,725,248 of OZ007592.1, read as the reverse complement.
TGGAAACCATACCCCCTACTGAAAATGATTTTCTTTGAAGAAAACACCTTTTCTTATTCTTTTTTTCTCATATGCACAAATTGTGTTTTTTTCCTTTTGTACACAAATGCGCAATAAAATGCATTTTTTTCTGCCAAACATGTGTAATTTATTCTCATATAACCTACTATGTCTGTCGACCATGTATCAATCAGCTAAAAAGTTTCCCAGATACAAAATCCACCTAAAACTGCAATATCCTTTAATTGTTTTGAGCAGTGTACATCCCTTAGCGCTCACTAGTAGTGTACCTTCGGCTTTTGAGGTGAGTTAATCTCTGTGCCTTTAGTGTTATTTGAAAGAAATTGACCTCAATACTTTTAAATTTTCGCCCTCTTAATATATATATATATATATATATGTGTGTGTGTGTATAGTGGGAAAAGGGCAAAACCGGGTGAAACCGGGTACCCTGTTTCCTCGCTGATGGATGCTGCCGTATGTACAGCACTAGTCTTAACTACATCTCTTAGCGCTCACTAGTAGTGTACCATCGGTTTTTGAAGTGAGTTAATCAACGTGCCCGTACAGTGCTATTTGAAAGAAATTGATCTCAATACTTTTCATTTTTCGCAGTCTCAATATATATATGTATAGGGGGGAAAAGGCAAAACCGGGTAGGCGGGTCAAACCGAGTACCCTGTTTCCTCGCTGATGGATGCTGCCCTATGTACAGCGCTAGTCTTAACTACATCCCTTAGCTGATTTTGAAGTGAGTTAATATCTGTGCCCCGACAATGCTATTTGAAAGAAATTCACCTCAGTACTTTTAATTTTACGCCGTCTTTTCCGCTCTTCAAATAAATACCTCACGGATCGTTATAGGTAAGTAAACTACTATTTTCTTTAGCTTTCTCACTATACTTTGATGAAAAGTATAAGTGACTACGTTCAGCTATCCAGGAGAATGACCATGTTGATTTTTGGTCGTCTGTTGAGGCAAAACCGGTTATCCATGTGTTTGCATTGAATTCTGAAAAGAATTGTTTCTTCACTTAACAGGTGGTGAAGGGCGAATACAATGTTCAATCTGCAAAAAGTGGGCACATTAAGAGTGCAGCGGGTACGAATAGTAAAATCTGAGAAAGCCATTATATATACAGTATGCCCACTAAAGTCCCTTGCCACCCTCTTAAACTTCGGAACGGCTGCTGCTATATTCATAAAAGTAGTGTCTAGTAAAATAGCCATGCGCTACTCAATGAAATAGCCTATGGCGCAACCTGGTGGAATGTTGCGGAGTTAGCATTCCTATCTCGAAAACGGAAAGAGATAGAGAAAAAAAGTGATTTACAAAGTTGTAGAAAATCATTTATTTAGTACGAAAAGACACATTGTGGACATTAATGCGAAGAATAGAACGGTTAAAATACGAATTTGTCTTTTCGTGATTTCCTACACTGTGACGTGACAAAACGATCTTAGAAAGAAAAAAAGCAACTAGTTATAATAATATACCTTTATTTTAGATTTTCAAACTTCTCACCGTCAGCTGCAATGCATATTTGGATGTTTGTTTGAATTTCACGTTGCACACGTTTGAGAATAGATGGTGACACGTTGGCACAAGCGTCCGTAATAGCGTCGTTTAATGTCCTGCAATTTTTGTGGAGGCGTCGCACAGGCCTGCTGTTTCATAACTGGTTGTTTCTTTCTTTCTAAGATCGTTTTGTCTTGTCACAGTGTAGGAAATCACAAAAAAAACAAATGCGCGTTTTAACCGTTCTATTCTTCGCATTAATGTTCACAAGGTGTTTTTTCATACTAAATCGATGATACTCTACAACTTTGTAAATCACTTTTTTTCTCTATCACTTTACGTTTTCGAGATAGGAATGCTAACTGAGCAGCATTCCACCAGGTGGCGCTGTAGGCAGTTTCATTGTGTAGCACATGGCTACTTTACTATTCCTAGACACTACTTTTATGAATACAGCAGCAGCCGTTCCAAAGTTAAGAGGGTGACAAGGAACTTTAGTGGGCATTCTGTATATATACATGTATATATATATATATCACATGTGATTTAATTCTATATATATGTTACGGTCCATATGATTAATCCGATCATTATTAATAATAACCGATTATTATTAATAATGACCGTGGTTATTATTAATAATAACCGGCCGTTATTTCCGGTCATTATTAATAATAACCGGTTATTATTAATAATGACCGGATTAATCATACTGACCATAACAAATATATACGGCATGAACATCATAACAAAACAATAAACACTGAGACATGTTAATAGCATATCCATCAACTTAACTCAAAGAGAATTCCAACAATGATTTCTCAATATCCGGTGTTATCTTGATTTATTCTACTATTTTCTCGCGTTAAGAACAATGTTGCAACTTAAACGGGTTCACGATTCCATTCGATTCTAAACTTACAGGCTAATCAATTCTGATTGGAATGTTTCTGTTTTGTCCACTTTAACTAATGAAGCGTTCAAAACATGCGAAATCCAGTGAAAGTCCTTAGTTTCTTGAAACGATTGTTGAAAATGCTTTCCTGAATGCAAATGTGTCTTGCTTGTTGAAAATGAGATTGTGCAGTCCTTTTAAAACTTTCAAGGGATAAACTGTATAGTGTGATGTCTATTTATAAATTATTTAAATTTATTTAGTTTTTAAATTTATATGCCAAGAAAAGAAATGTTGTTAAATAAATAAAAAAGTTAATTAATTGATTTTCTTTTAAATAATAAAATGCGTAAGAAAATGCACTAGTTTTAAGATATAAATTATATATAACCTTTTGCGTACAGCAAATTGTGCGAATATATTTATAGACGAAATGATAAAAGGATTTTAGGAAAATGGAAAGTCTGTCTTTCCTTTGATTATTTCGTTGGTTATGTACTTAGATCGCATAAAAAGTAAATCGTTTCATAAATGTATTCTGTATTTCTCAGAAATTAATGAAATATTAATAAAATAAGAGTTTCATTTGAGAGGAACAATTTTCCGTTCTTCGAATGCATAATAAAGATTTATTGCAAAAACTGTTCTTATAAAGAAAGACTTAAATGAGTAATTACAAATTTTCTTTTACTCCTTAATCATATTTTGTCTTCAGATATACTCACATACATATAGATACCATGTTCACACATATGTGTATACATATTTACAGACTCACACGAACACACACGCACAAACACACACATATTTATATATTTTTCGTGTAATGGGAAAATCGAGATTACAGGGCGAATACCAAGTAGAGACAAAGCAGTGCAGGTAAATTTTGTCGTGATGATGTTCGATGACATGGCCACAGTGATATTGGCAGTCACAATATTAAGATTGTATCTGTGTTATCATGCCGCTCCAGATATGGTGTGGAAACAATCACTGTAGTCACGTTGTGCCATTTGATAATTAGGAAGAAGAAATGGAGTTAGCAAACCATTGGAATTTCTCCTCAGGAAAACAGTCAATTAATTGTCTTCAAAATTTTATTTATATATTCTTTATTAATTTTTAAAGCAAAAACAAACAAGGAAGATCCCTTCTTGCTTATTAATCGTTAAACGTACTTCAGGTACTAACATTGCCATACAATAGCTTATAATTTAAATAAGATAACCTACTAGCATAAACAAACTACTAGCCAAAAAAAAAACTAGCATAAAGTCAACCTAATCTGTTTAAAATACTGTATTAACATTCCACTATAACTGAAACCGCATGTTTTGAGACAAGAGAAACGGCAAAAATAGTGCTCCATTGACCTAGTGCAAGATAGTTTATTAGTTAGAGCGCAGAGATACAAATACTCAATGCGACAAAAGTTCATAGACAACGAGAAAGGGAATTGGAGTGGAATCCACAGATTCGTCAAATGGCTGTAATTCCGTTTTCCAAAAAAGGCGTGAGAAACGTTCCTGATAACTCCTGGAGTAATATAAATGTTCCGAATTCGAAATGCATTGAAAGCGTTGTAAGATAAAAAAAATTACGGGCGGCGAAATATAAAATTTTGATAAGGGAAAAGAAGAAACAAAAAAAAGCATGACGTGTTGGAATGCTTAGAATTCGGAATAAATTGCGATAATGTAATTAATATATATCTATATCTATATCTATATCTATATATATATATATATAGAGAGAGAGAGAGAGAGAGAGAGAATGTGTGTGTGTGTGTGTATGTTAACATTTTAAAAATTCATTTAATTCTTCTACGTTAATTTATTTAATTGTTATCATTACGATTGAACATATAAAGTGAATATAAAGGCAGTTGCGCAACAAATAATTATGAAATTTTTAGCTGATGGTAATGTCAAACCTGTTGAAATTTGGCGCTGATGGAATGCACAGTTTTCTATTAAGGTCAGTTTGAAGTCTCAATTAAACAAAAAAATACATATTTTAACGGCCATAAAGAATTTGACAATTTGGTTGTTGGTCACTCGATAATAAATGTAACAAAAGAGAATATTCAAAAACTGCATAACATTGTTCATGATGATAGAAAAAGTCACTAGCAGACAATTAATACAGTATACTACTGTGAATTTTGGAGAAGGTGAAAACATCATTCCTGTCCAAAAATGTCCATTCTGGTTTGTCATCACCAGGTCAATGCAGGATCCAACACAGTGGGCGTAACACAACCAAAAAGTGATAAACGTCACTGAAGAACAGTCGATTCTCCTCTTTAGCGTTCCATTTTAGCGCTTTATGGTTACTGTTTCTTTTTAGACCTTAAATTAGTTTTATCAAGAGACAAATTTTTACCTGATGTAGAAGTGATTTAATTTGTGTAAATTGCTACACCCTTCTCCTTTCATACACTTATTATGATAAAAGAATAAATAGCTTCTAATGTTTTTCACAAACATGTGTAGATGATAACATTTAAAAGATGATATTGACAAAATATTTTTTTTTATTTGATTCATCCGCATATACAGAGTCCGTCAAAATGAATCATACACGGTTTTTGCGCGCATGCGCGGAAACTAAAGAGATGTGAGAGGCGGCGTCCATTTTAAACTGAAATTCAAAGTATGCATACGTAAATAAAGTAAAAGTTTGAGCAGAAATCGTTGTTGCGTTTCATTTGTGATTTTTTGAAAGTTTCATGCCAAAAATAAGAGTTTTTTAAAATGAATCACCCTACATTGTGTACGTTAGGTTTTTTTTTGTTGTTGTTGTTATTTTGGTGTCAAATTAAAGCTGGCATTTTAAGCTATCAGCAAATGTGATAGTTTTTAGTGTTTAAGATAGGGTTAATTTTATATTTAATTTTTAAACTTCATTCAAACGGACCGAAATTGACCAAAAATGCCTAATCAAGTTTTGATGCTCGAGCAACAAATTTTTATCGTCATGAAATATGATTTTTCTGGTGGATCACCTTTCTCATTATGTATTCTTTATGAAAATACTTATGTAAGATGCTGTGCACTAACAAGGCAAGCGATAAACAATTTAATCGTCAAATTTAAACAGTGTTGCAGATAGAGTTGCAAAAGCTATAAAAAATCCGGTTTAAACCTCAGAATAAACCGGGCTTTTTGGGGAATAAACTTGGTTTTTTGGGAATAAACAGGTGTTTTGCGAATAAACCTGGGAATAAACCGAGTCTATTGGAAATAAACCTAGGAATATACGTGATTTTTGCAACACTAGTTGCAGATCATAAGATAAATTTAACCGGAAGACCACGGTCTGCTAGGACCGCTGAAAATATCCAGCAAATGGATGAACGTTTTAATGAAAATCCATATCTGTTAAGTTTGAGGCTTTCTCAAGAGATCGGCATATCTGAACGAAGTGTTCGCCGCACATCAAGAGGTGAACTGCATCTTTATCCATACAAAATTTCAATTGTGCTCAAATTTACTGCAGATGCCAAGGAGAAGTGGTTGGTTCGTTGAAAAGGTTCTTCGGCTATTGCGAGATAACAAAATCACGCTTCTAAACCTTTGGTTTAGTGAAGAGGGTCACTTTCATATGAACGGGCACATTAAACCCATTAAGCGCCATTGCTCCCATTTTGGGAACATTACTTTAGGATTTTTTTCTAAAGAACGTATTTTATAAATTGTTAAAAGGTTCATGTAATTAGCATTTTGAATATATTAGATGACATCTGAAATTTTTTTTTTTAAGTTTCATTAGAATTTTCTATTTTTTAAAACGCGTTAAAAAACGCGAAAAATAGCTTTTTGGCAGTATTCGAAAAAAATATTTAAAAAAAAAAACTTTATAATAAAAATTATATTTTTTAATTAAAATATGCTTATAACAGTGTATTATATTAAACAACTTCCATCCGGAATTAATATGTACAGGGTGTCTCAAAAGGTCGTTTACAAACTTAACATGCTGGTCTGTCATATCATGATAAACAAGATTTACATAGGAACTTGTGTTCGAAAATGCAAACTGCGACCGCTAGAGGGCGATGAGCACAGATATGGAGGGGAAGAAAGAAAGGATATCGAAGGAGGTACGGAAGTATTAATATGACTTTTACTAAATAACATGGTTTAATTTACAGAAGATGCTCAAATTCCTTCCATTTGCCGCAATGCAAGCTTCACAACGTCGACGCATGGATTCAAGGACCCGTACAAAATGGGCAGGTGTGTCACGGACACGTGCCGCTGCTTCCACGATCCTGGCGACGAGCTCCATATCCGTTGTTACAGGCGTCTCGTACACCATGGACCATGTGTCCCCAAAGGTAGAAATCCAGGGGAGTCAGGTCGGTAGATTGCTGTGGATATGCGACTGGTCAGCCTCTGCCAATCCAGCGATTAGGATATGTCCTATTGCGGTATTCTCGCACAGTGTGCATTTCCATCTGCGGCGCCATATACGTAATGCATATCTTCCAATTCTGCATTACTAAACCAATTCATCTTTCTCCTGCAATGTCCTCGCCTAAAATGATTACGCTTTCCACTCTCCGGTAAGCCTGTGCTCATCGCCCTCTAGCGGTCGCAGTTTGAACTTTCGAACATAAGTTCCTATGTAAATCTTGTTTATCATGATATGACAATGCAGCATGTTAAGTTTGTAAACGACCTTTTGAGACACCCTTTATAACAGATCAATCACAATTACCGAAAGCATAAGTTGTTCCCAAAATGGGAGCAATGGCGCCTAATGGGGGTAATGTATTCGAAAACTTGTACATATGACTCCGTGCATTTGTGGTATTTATTTTTCAATTTATTAGCTATAGAAGGTATAATATCATTCCAAAACAAATATTTTTAGAAAATATCACATAAATTAGTCCAACTTTTACATTTGTAATAAAAAACAAAATGAAATTACCAGTTGCATAAGCATTTTCATTATACATCGCTTTATTTTTCATCATTACATCATTTTTTCTGACTATTTTACATGGAAAATGATTGAACATTTTTTTAGATTTGGATGATTTTTCGAATGTTCCAGAAATCGTTTGTTTGACACCTGATTGCAGTATTGTAACATATGAGAAAGATATCTTTCTCACATGTAAGTCGCATAAATTATTTTCTATTGCATATGTAACAGAAAATAATTTATGCGACGATTTATCCCATGTTATATTTGGTGCAGTAGAACTTTCTGTAAATTCTAAATCAACAGACAATCAAGAAATATCTGATTTAGTGTACACAGGCTTGATATTTTAGATGAAAGTTCAGACGAATCTTCAAATTGGAATATGGAAAAAAAAGTTAAAAAACCAATTTCAGAAAACGAAAAAATGTAATATAATGCTGCATAAAAAAGGTTCAATCATTTTCATGTAAAATAGTAGGACAAAAATTGTGTAATGAAGAAAAATAAAGATGTGGATAATGAAAATTCATATGGAATCGGTAATTTTATTTTTTATTTTTATTATAAATGTAGATGTTGGACTAATTTATATGAATTCTTCGTAAAATGTCAGTTTCTGAATGATATTATCCCTTTTATAGCTAAAGAACTGAGAAGTAACAAACATAAATGCACGGAGGCATGAGTAAAATTTGTGAAAAAATTTACTCCCATTAGGCGCCATTGCTCCCATTTTGGGAACATGCTATTTTTCCTAATTATTCGAATTTTTTTATTTTTTTTTCTTCAGAAATACCTTAAAGACTTTCTATTCATAAAGAAAAAACAACTGTTTCATTAAAAAACAGCTTAATATATATAGCGGCGCTTAATGGGTTAATAAGCGAAATTACCGGTTCTGGCGTAGAGAAAACATGAGTTTCTTGAAAAGCTCCCACATTCGCAAACAAGAACGAAAAATCATGCGCCAAGCGTAGATTATGTAGCACTTTCCAACGCTTCCAAAATAATTTTACAAAACATACCGTTTAATAATCTGAAATATAACATCTAAGTAAACAATTTGGAAAACGCATAACATATTTAAAAACATAATTTCAGGAATTTCGAACAGATACAATATTCGGAAAAGTATCCGAGTACTTTTATTCAACCCTGTATATGATCTATAGATTTGTATATCTACTATATAGGATGATAAATTTTAGTTTAGTTAGGAAGCGCGTAGCACAGTTTAAAATTCTCCTTCTGGAGTTTCTGTCAATAAACGGAAATGTGTTCTCGAACTTTTGTGCTACCCTGTATATGAAATACAGAATTTATACACACCCAGTAATAGACAAAAAGTGAGTTCAATTGAAAATCGCGTTCAGCAACTTAAAACGCCAGGAATTATTGTTAACAGACAGTAGAGAATTCTTTTGTATGTCCCTGTAAATGAACGATGACTGCTATACGCACACTATTCTGTAGTAAGCCTCTTGTAATGCACCTTAGTAATATATATAAGTTTCAATGCGTTTAAAATAGTGAAACATTATTTAAATAAACCGCAGACGATTTTTCTCCATAGACGTAATGTAACGGAATTCTTTTGACTGTCCCTGTATAGTAACTATAAGTGGTATGCACACCCTATTCCATATTAAGCTTCTTCTAATGCACCTTAGTGATATATATATATAAATTTCAATGCGTTTAAAATAGTGAAACATTATTTAAATAAACCGCAAATATTTTTTTCCCCATAGACCGCAATGTAACGGAATTCTTTTGAGTGTCCCTGTAAAAAAAACTATTAGTGCTACACACTTCCATTGAAATAGGGAACATGCTATAGCTAACGACAATAACATATAAAAATTGCAGAGCAATCCGAGAATATTTACGGGAGTTAGAGCACGGACAGACGGCCAGACGGCCATACGGCCAGACAAACCGAAGTCATAAGCACTTTTCAACTAGGTTGGAAAGTGCTAAAAACGACTGCCTGAATAGCCATCTGCTGAAAAGGATCATTAGCAACATAATTTTTCAGAAACACAGTTCATTCAGAAAGGTGCTGTTCGATGCTCCAGGAACATGGAATCCCTTTAAATACTTCCATGACAGGAAAAGGTGATCCATGGTTTATGCAAGATGGATCACCGTTCTCTCAAAAGCCACGACATCATTTAAGAAAACTTTCACAACAGAATTATTGGTCTGAGTTTTGAAACCCAATATGGGCGTGATGTTCAGTGGCCACCGTATTCCCCTGAACTTAATCCATGTGATTATTTCCTCTGGGGATATCTGAAGGATAGTTGCTATCGCAATGTACCATCAAATCTCGATGACTTAGAATAAGCAATTCAAGAGGTGCTAGAAAACATTCCGCAAGCCACTTTTCTTGAGGTTATTAGAGGTTTCAAGAGAAGGCTTGTAATGGTTGTTGAAATGTGAAGTGAACAAACATATCGAACAATTTCTATAATTTTATCCATATTCTACCCTTTATTTTGGCATTAAAATTTAACCGCGTAAAAATAAAGTTATTGATCAAAACCCGTGTATGAATTTTTTTGACGGACCTTGTCATCAGTTACCTTTTTTTATACTTTCTCTGTTTTTCTATAGTATGAACGTAAAATAAAACAGTATTTGTATTTAATTCGCTATTTCTCTTTATATATGTTCATAATAAGAACAACAAAATAAATATAATGATACATGTATTGCAACAATTTATCAGAAATTTCGATGGGTTTCGAGGAAAGAAAATATCATTCCATATTTCTTCTAAATTATATATATTTTGTATTTTTAGATCTTTCTTATAATGTACAAAACTATAAATTATTTCCGAAAATAATTTTTTTTTCCATTAGAAAATGAACTAGAAATATTTTTAGTATTTGTTAATGGATGAGCAAAAAAAGCTAAAACGGGTAAACTTGAAATGCTGGACAAAGATTTATTTCTTTGGTTTTGCGTTGAAAGAGAATATGGCCTACCATTTTCAGGACCAGTCATTCAATGAAAAGCCCTAAATTTAAACAAACAGTTACCTAAAGGCGATCCCAATTTTACTGCAAGCGAAGGATGGTTAAACAGATGAAAAAAAAGGACATGGTGTGCATCAACTAACGGTAGCTGGAGAGAGCTTGTTTAATAAGCTTGGCAACAGACTAGGTAGCTAAGATGGGCAACATCATGAAAGTCTAAAATTTATCAGAATAATGGGTTCTGATACAGGTTCAGTATCTTAAATTTCAGTTTTTAAATATTTATTACATATCTTAATTCAAAGAGGATGATTATTCCAAAACACAGCTATTGTACAATCTATGAAAAATAGCATTATTGCAAAAGATTTTCTGCATTTATGGCTGTTCTCAAAGAAAATATTTTTACCCGCTCAACAATTCGAAGCATTCCGACATATTTGCAGACTTTTTTAGACGTAAAAGTATTTGGTAAGGCATAACTACTGAAGTAATTTGGAAATGAACAGTATTTTTCCTTTTTTGATAAATTTATTTCACCTTGAGTTATAAGTGATTTTTGAATCATAAAAACCTTTCCAGGTCTGTAGCATTCCAAAATTAAGTTAAAAATGTCATCTCTGGTAATATTTTCTAAAATATCCTTTGTTTTTATGGAAAAATGGAAAACTCTATTTGATAAGTTTGTCCTGCTACAAAACTGTTAAACTGAGCTACAGAACTGCAATTTATCCTGCTACAAAAACAGATTTCTGGGGTTTCTTTGTTGTAATAGTATGTAAATATCTTTACAATTTCGACCCCCTTCCATGAGCCCACAAAGTTTGACATCTGTAACACTCAAAATTTAATCTTCACTTTATATTTTTGTAGTAAAGAAAAATTCTGCCTCATTTTTTGCTTTGTAGTAACAATAAATAATTGTATAAATTTCATTCATGAAATTTCTGCATCTCCTTTCCCAGCAGCAAAAGGATATTCATTGTTGAATACACGTATCTCCCTCTATCTCACTTTATGCATTTTTGTTATAACATGATTTAGGTTTTAAAAAAATGCCAAGAATAACTTTCAGTACAAAACGTTGCAAAATTAATTATATTAAAAAATAATTATAAATTCGCCTTATATTTAGAGAGCAATTGCTCTCTTTTTTGGCAAATATCTTTCATTTGTGCTCATTTAATACATTAAAAATTGTGTGGTAAGTATCACAAATGTGTACAAATATGAGTAAGAATTTTTATAATGCAAGATTTATGGTTGGGCTACATCACTGTTCCAAATTCCACCCTAATACTTTCTCTTTCTTTAATGTACTATAATATTTGCACACAGAAATATTTTATTAAAAGAAAATGCCTGCTAAATATATTTTTTATTTAAAAAATATATAATTCAATTTTTTTGTAATGAGATATTTAGAAATATTTCTTATTTTTATTACATTTTAATACAAGTTTGTTGACTTGATACCTCATTTGTTGTTGTGTGTTTTGTAAATTCATAGAAAAAGGGATGTTGACAACAGAAATAATATGTATGATTTTAGAATAATAGAACTTTGCAAAATAGCGCTAATTTACTGAAAAGTATGGTCAAAAGATAAGAGTTTATAATTAAAAAAAAATTAAAGTGAAATCGCACATTGTTAGTCATAGAATATCCATCTATTAAATAGTTATAAATAAAACTTTAAAAAAAAAAACTAAAATGCAGTAAACAATAATGTTTGTTTAGATTTAAATTCATTAGCAATTAATACAGAGATCTAAAGATTTAAAATTTGAATTACATATGAAAAAAAAAAACATAACGTACATCACAGGAATTATTACAATACTAAATACAACTTAATGGGTATTTGAAAAGGAAAAAAATAGTATTAACTGATTAAGATTTTGGTTAATTACTTGCCCTTATGGGCATTTTAAAACTATCATATCTTTATAAGGCATGCAATGAAAGCAAACACAATAGTGATAAGCTTGGAATAAAATATTTTAGTTTATTTCTGTCAGTAATCTAATTTAATTCATTATGTAACTCTAATTGAATTTTTCCTTAAGAGTTCAATTACTGTTACAAACTATGAATTAAATAAATATTGCCAATAAAGTATTTTATTCCAATCTTTACCACGTCTATTTTCATTGCATGCTCTAAAATATGATTCTTTTAAAATGCCCATAAAAGAAACATAAAAAATAATAATTCACTCCATAAAAAGTGAACATTCACTCCTATGAAAGAGTGGCTATTCACTCCTGTCAGGAGTGAGAAATCCACTCCTTTTGCAAGAGTGAATAGTCACTCCTATGAAAGAGTGGATAGCCACTCCTGTGAAAGAGTGACTATTCACTCCTATCAGGGTGAAAAAACCCACTCTTTTTGCAAGTGTGGATAGTCACTCCTCTGAAAGAGTGAGTATCCACCACTGTTTAGAGTGAATATTCACTTCTCCGGAGTGAGTATTCACTCTTTCAGAGAGCGAACAATTTCACTTTTGCCTAGAGTGAATAGTCACTCTAAAGAGGTCGGGCAAATTTTAACTCTGCGATAGAGTGAATATCCACTTCTCCGGAGTGAATAGTCACTCTTTCTTATTTAGAGTGTATCATTCATATAGTACTAAGAATGCGATAAAAGATTATTCTTGAAACTTAATAACTGTAAAAGCATTCTATAGTGCATGATAAAATTATGTAGGGATTTCAAACTTTTGGTTTGTTTTGTAAAAATGTTTTTACTTTTCTTCTGTAACAACAGAAGTTTTCAATAAACGTGATTACATAACGGCAAATACTGATAAATTTCACTGAAATAACTGCAGAATAACTAAGTGATAATGAAATATTAATCCTTATCCACCCGGTAAATATTCATAATGAAGAACAAATATAACATACTAATGTGTATGCTTGTTAATATAATAATACATATATTCGAATATATAAAGGGGTAAACCGATTGTATAGGCTGTCGCCTCTTATAAATGTTCAATAGGTAATTCCCCAAAAAGCTATAGCTAATTCTCACACATAGTTCTAATTGTAAAAATACATCAAATGTTGTTCACCAATATTTTAAAAGACATTTAGGTCATAATACGTCAAAGTTGCATAAGGTCAAAGTTACGAAAGCGAAACTTTTATACGCTCCTTAAAGTTATATATAGTAAACTTTTGTTAGTGTTCTAACATGTAAATCAAAACAGAATGCAAGGAAACATTCGATTTTTGAAAGACAATAACTTACCGAGTGACGATACTATGAATTTTATATATTCTTACCATTTTTTGCAATAAACGCGAAAAGGTACATTTTCAATGCCAGAATCAGCTATATTTTTGAAAAGTTCAAATGAAAAAAAAAAATGAATAAACAATAAATTTTTATTGTTTTACTTGTTAGAGCATGGAGTAAAGTTTAATGTAAATTAAAAATACCCAGAGACCGTATAAAATTTCAAAAATATCAACTTTAAAAAATATATTTTAAGTATGATCAAGAACAACGTTTGAAATATTTTTGAAACTGGAACTATACGCCTAAAATTAATGTTTAAAGAATTAGCAATATATCATCGATTAGCAGGATCGTCCTGTGTATATATATATAGATTGTCCACTAAGTGACCGACCCATTTTGAGGGTAAATAATAAAGAAAGGACTAAAGAAAAAAATGCTCCGTTTGTTGCATCGTTATTAGCAATAAATGTTTAAAAATACAATGTGTTCAAATAGTTCCATATTTTGTCACTAGGTGACGTTGAATGCTAAAAAACTAAATAACAATACTTTCAATATACTTTCATATTTACATTATTTCATATATACTTTCATGATACTTTCAATACTTTCGCCCTTTGCAGCAATAATATGGCGTAGTCTCAAACAAAATTTGGACATACGCATGACAATGTCTCAGTCGAAATGGACTCACATGCAAGAGAGACATAATGTTCAATGTGGGCAAGAGTTTGACGCTTTTGCTAGTAAACCTCCTTTTTCATGTGTCCCCACAAAAAGAAATCACAAGGATTTAAATCAGGAGAATAGGGTGTCCATGCTTGTTGCTGTATGGTTCGTGAAGTGTAGAGAAATGACACGACCATCAAAATGTTCGTGCAGGAAATCGAATATTTCGACCGTTCGATGGAGTTTGGGACCCTCTTGCATAAACCACGGTGAACCATGTTAATCCTCCAAGGCATTTTGTTTGGCCACATGTCATTCAGAACATCAAAATGTCTTGCTGCAGTTATTGTATGGTATAGGACAAATGGCCCAATGATTCCTTTCGAGACTATCGCAGCCGATACCGTGACTTTAGGTGAATGCAATGATGATTGTACAAAAATATGGGGGTCTTCCATACCCCAAAGTCGCCAATTTTGTTTATTCACAAATCCGTTGAGGCAAAAATGGTCTTCGTCGGAAAACAAAATGGATCTCACATCAATCTTTTGAAGCAAATCTCTCTTTTACTGCCTACATTGAGAGGGTCACGAGCCTGAACCTTGTATGGAAACAGTTTTAAACTATTTTTCATGATTTAATGTGTCGAGGATATTCGTAATCCATGCTTCCTCGCAAGTTTCCTGTCGGACGACCGAGATCGCGTTTGGATCGCATGTTGGACTGCGATCGTCCGTGATTGATGCATGCGGTGGCCCTACGTTTCCTACACGATCGTCGTTCACGCTTCCAGCCCGTTCAAATTTTGCAAACAATCTTTTAATTGTGTTCTTCGTCGGTTCTTTAGTCACATTGAATTTCCATTGGCAAATTCACCTGGTTTTCACAACACTATGATTCAGGCGACAAATTTCTAACACTAAAAATATTCGTTGCTGAACAGAATACACCATCATTGCACAGCAAACTTTAACATGAACTCGCTCAACAACGATTAACTGAAAAATAGACGTTTTGTCTGTATTTCTAGAGAAGGTTGCTCCCAGCGTCATCTTTTGTCCTAATTTCGAACTATTTGAACACAATGTATTTTTAAAAGTGTTTGCTTTTCTAATAACAATTCAGCAAACAGCGCATTTATTTCTCAAACCGTTTTTTATTCTTTACGTTCAAAATGGGTCAATCATTTAGTGCACACTATGTATATACATGTTATAATTCGATTCTGTTATAATTCGATGAAATCGTTGAAGATGATTGGCGATAAGCTGTATGGAATTGCAGTTGAAGTCTATAAGTGAAACGAGTTGTTCTTTCGATGAAAAATATGGTCGTAGTCGTCGTAGAGGATCCAGGAAATGAATTGACATCGTGGGTGTTTCTCTAGTATAAAAAAACAACTTATTCAAAATTCCATGTTTTTATTTTAAAAATCGTCATGGAAGCAGTCCTCACATGATTTAAATGTGCAGTGCCATCTCTCACTGAAATAGTTGTCACAAGGTGTTATTAAAATACATCGAATATGATCATAATTCTCGACAAACTATCAGGCTTAATTATTTAGAATACACGATGAGTAAAAGACGCAGCCAGGAGACTGTTAACAGTTGCAAACTCGGCCAGAAACTGAGAGAAGCACGAGTACACTCGCTTTTTGTGAATAAGCGGAAAGATACCAGATCATGACGTAGCGCGCGCTCTAACCAATGAGAGAATAAGGAATACGTGTACAATCTACTTCATGACCAATGAGGATGATGAAGTAAATAGTTCTAACACATTCTAAGCGGATGCATTTTAAAGTGCAAAGAAACGAACGCGCGAAACTCGGAAGAGTAAAGGGGAAAGAAAAAATAAAATGGCTTTCGAAAAAACATTCGAATTCACAGAAATAATCAGAAATTATGATATCATTTAGGAGTAACTTAGAGCTTTATATTTAAGTAAATTAGGCAAAATAATAATGAATTTAAGGGGAATTCAATAGAATTAAATAGAATTAATGATAGATATTATAAAGGAATAAGGAATTAGTGAAACTGGTGATAATTTATTATAAAACAGAGAAACATCGCGAAGGAAGATTTAATAATGTAAAACATATATATATATATATATATATTGCACATAAAGATTTACGGCGTCCGTATATCAGAGCATAAGGAATTTTCCTTTCTTAAGATTGAAGAATTTGTTATAAAGAAAATTGGATTGAACTGAGATAGCTGGATTTCTAAATCGATTTTTCCATTCGTCCCCTTATCTCACTATTTTTATATATATTTTTGGCGCCGGCGGAATAGTTTTCCCCGAGTTCTTTGAAGCTCGTTTTTTCTGAAAATATTCTCATTTAAGAAAGCAACAGGTTTCTATTTATGAAGACAGATATTTATGAGGGAGATATATGCTCAGCTCTGAAATTTACTCTTCAACCTATCATTTTATTATTAATTAAATTCAGTGATATGGGAAATTTTATTAATAATTCTAAATCATACTTCAAAGTACCTATTTAGTTAATTTAATAATTTATACTGACTTTAAATTTGAACATAAATAAAACAAAATATGATTGAAAAAATTATTTAAAACGTATTAATTCAATTTTCTTTCAGAATGTTGGACTAATTTATATGAATTCTTCGTAAAATATCAGTTTCTGAATGATATTATCCCTTTTATAGCTAAAGAACTGAGAAATAACAAACATAAATGCACGGAGGCATGAGTAAAATTTGTGAAAAAAATTACCCCCATTAGGCGCCATTGCTCCCATTTTGGGAACATGCTATTTTTCCTAATTATTCGAATTTTTTTAATTTTTTTCTTCAGAAATACCTTAAAGACTTTCTATTCATAAAGAAAAAACAACTGTTTCATTAAAAAACAGCTTAATATATATAGCGGCGCTTAATGGGTTAATAAGCGAAATAACCGGTACTGGCGTAGAGAAAATATGAGTTTCTTGAAAAGCTCCCACATTCGCAAAAAACGACTGCCTGAATAGCCATCTGCTGAAAAGGATCATTAGCAACATAATTTTTCAGAAACACAGTTCATTCAGAAAGGTACTGTTCGATGCTCCAGGAACATGGAATCCCTTTAAATACTTCCATGACAGGAAAAGGAATCAAGGACAGGAGGGGGGGGGGGACAGGAATCCATGGTACTAACTGACTTTAAATATACTGACTTTAAATTTGAACATAAATAAAACAAAATATGATTGAAAAAATTATTTAAAACGTATTAATTCAATTTTCTTTCAGAATATTTATCGATATATAATTGAGGAAACGCAGCGAAATGGTCGATATTAATAGAATGCATGAAAGTTTTTTTCCTCCACATTTCAAATTTAATTACTAAATATTTAAATTGCATTTGCTTAATGCATAAAACGCAACATGACAATATTGATTTTTTTAAAATTTCTAATTTAAACTATAATTTTTGACGACAATCTTTTCAATTATTTTTAAGTATACTCAAATTTTTTTTATATAACTGTAAAAACAATTATGGTGTAACTGAAAATATAATTACTTAGTTTTAACGAGTGATAACAACTTAAAACTTAACTTTCTTTCATAATTTTAAAAATAGTGATTTCATCATAAGAATATTTTGATCAGAGTTTAATGTACTCTCTGTGCAAGGTGGTGTTAGAGATCATCGTCTGATGTGATGAATTAAAAAAAAAATTTCTCCGCGTGTATGGGGGTGGCGGTAGGGGGACACTGTCAAATGAGGGAGTTAGAATGACAGTGGAGTAAGTCAAAAATTTGAAAAGTCCAGATAACCACATTTTCACTGAACGTATATTAATTTCTGTCCAGTGCGACAGTCAATGAAGTCATAGTTCACTTAGGGAGACGTTAGAGGGAAAACCAAGTTGGACCACTTAATGCAACGGCAATACCACAAGTTTCACAAAACCTTTCATTTTTCAAATTACTAAATATTGACTTACTCCACTGTCATTCTAACACCCTCAAATAAATTTTCAAATGTGCTGAGGGGGATATTTATGTGCTCCGGCGGTAATGCTTCCCTTCGCGCCACTCCCTGAGTTCAACACTAATCGTCGATGTCCTAACAACACTGGGCTAGATGCTCCACAATTAGAATTATAGTCGGAAGCATATACCATGGAAAAAATATATTTTCATTATTATTAAATTTATGAACGGAACTCCTGTTTCGGTTTAGCATAAGATTATCTTTGTTTCCATTGCATAAGTTTAGATTACGATTTTATTTACATAAAAAAGTACATTTTGATTTTTAATGAACGAAGATATACACTCAGAAAAAGAAACTGATTAAAACTACAAAACATATTTTTTGAGTACATTTTGTTGTTTTAGCAAAATTGGAGTTAAATTGGAGAATTTTACTTCAATTAACAAAACCTTTTTTGCTGACGATACAAATTTTTTTTTTTTGGAATTGCAAAAACAATTTTTTTGTTGATTCAAACAAAATTTTTATTGACCCATATTTAAACAAAAATTTTGTTTAAATATAGGTCAATGGAAATTTTGTTTGAATCAACAAAAAAATTTTTTTTGTTGAAAACCACTTTTTTTTGCAATTCCAAAAAAAATTTTTGTATCGTCAGCAAAAATGTTTTGTTAATTGAAGTAAAATGGTTCAATTTTACTCCAATTTTGCTAAAACAACCAAATATACTCAACAAAAATGTTTTGTAGTTTTAATCAATTCCTTTTTCTGAGTGTACATTTCCTCTACTAGCAGGTTCACCTATTTTGTAAATGTAATATGTATATTTATCATTCAATAATTTGTTTTCTCTATAACATAAACAATTGTGTAAACAGTTGTAAAACAATTACGTTTGAACTATAGATACAAACCTTTCATACATCATTCGTTAGAATAAAATTTTGTACTATTATTTCCGAAGTACAGTAGCATATGTTATCTTATAAAAATATTTAGAGGCGAGGGGTTTGCGTTTATAATTTCAGTCATTAGTCTTAAATGGGCACATTATCTTTTGTCATGTTTTTTTAATATTTTCACTAACCTAGACATGAACTTAAGTATCTCCCGATTTATTTTAAAACGTAAGCATAATTTATTTAATTAAAATTAAGTTTTTAATTAATATACATAATCATCTTTTAAAGATATTTGCTTCAAGTTTCATATTTTACCCTAAATAAGCATGACATTATAAAACAATACATTTTAAATTTGTATTCTCCGTAGATTCTCCGTTAGAATATTAATAAGAAAAATAGCCTCTAAATCTTTAGAAAATAAATTAATCACCAAGTAATCAGAAAACTATACAACCACCTACATAAATCTCAAAGGAGGTAAAAGATAAACTATTAATATTAATATAAAAGTGTTTGGTTAAACTTTTACGTCATATATGTATGTATCTCTATATCTATATGTGTATCTATCTATATAATTATCTATAATTATTTATTTATTATCCATGTAATACAATGTGGAATTGTGCACAATTGTCAAACGCACTTTGAAACTTGGTTACTAATTTCTACCCTTAAATCTCTACTAAGTTTTAAATTTATGAATTCGTTGATATAAATTGAAATTCTTCGTCCAACTTACTTAATGTCACGGATATAAAGAACTCGTAACAGATTTTAAATCGCAAGGGATTTTAGAGATCATGAATTTTATTGACACGAATTTTAACTTTAACCGCAATACCACAAAGAGTTTTGAAATGGATAGTAAATTTCAAAATTAGAAATACAAAGATTTCTTATCTCCACAAGAGTTTAATATAATATTTTCTTAGACTAAATGCTTTAAAAATGAACTTGATATTCACACTATATTTAAATTTATCGTTCCCAAAGCATAATTTCTAAATATTTACAATGACTGAGGAACACTGTATTATAATTATAACTTAAGTATTTGGCTTTGTGTTTTTAAAACTAAATGCGTCAATGAGTATTATCTGCATATTTATGGAAACTACGTGAAGATGCATTAAACTGTATGATAATTTCGGAGTTCTGGTAATATCTGGACACCCGACCTTATGTAGAATCTGAATCTTGCCTGACGAAAAAAAACAGCTAATCTAATAATGTCGGGTTGAATACGGCTAAAATCTGGTCAACCGAATCGATGCAGATTTGTCACAAATGTTCGCAAATTAGCGCCGCAGTGACTTGACAAATTGGTCACAGTGTGAGGTAACTGAAGGGCTGACAGCGGCCATAACGACTTCACATCCACATCAGTGGGATTTCACATTCACGGTCCCAGCGTCACAATGCTATAGGCACCTTATACTGCTTCAAAAATTTGCAAACCTTTTGGTTACATTTCCACCAATTTGCCTTCTAATTTTTGTCATAACTACAACCTTTTTCACATAATCGTGGTATTTCACATCGTTTTCTACTTGGCTAGTCAACTCTTTGTGCCATTTCTTTAGTTTACTTATGTTTTCCATTCACTTCCAAAATCAATCACATAAAGCACTAACAAAGACCTCCTCACAGCTCTATAATATGACAAAAACAGTTAAATTCTACTGTTAACAGATTGACTCACTGCCACAACAAGAGGACTCACTCCTGATTGGCTTTTTGCACACATTCTTATTGGCTGTATTCAAATAAATACTTCTTCATATATTATAATACGAGCAAATGTTGTGTGTGTGTTAATTAGGCAAATTTTATCTTAAAATCGGCTATAACGATTTTGACGAAATTTTGTATCCTATCGTTTAGTAGTAACGGAAGTCCATTTGGTTATGTCAGATGTTGGATAAAATTCGATTAATGGGCCAATTTGGGTCACTATCGATCAGGGTCAAGGTAATTATATCTAAAAAAAGGCTCAAACGATTTTGGCTAAATTTTGTATCCTACCATTTTCGGATAGAAGAAGATCATTGTGTTAGGTCGCATGTTCCAGAAAATTCGATAATTGGGTCATTTTTGGGTCACAACGGGTCAAGCTAATTTTATCTAAAAAACGACTCAAACGATTTTGACGAAATTTTGTATCCGACTATTTTCGGGCACGAGAAGACTATTGGGCTGGGTCACATGCTCGAGAACTTTCAATTAGTGGGTCATTTTTGGACACATTAAGACCATTGGGCAAGGTCATATGATCCAGAAAATTCAATTAATGGGTATTTTAGATCACTATGGGTCAGGGTCAAACTAATTGAATGAAACAACTGAAACGTTTTTGACTATATTTTTTTATCCTACCATTTTCGAGCACGAGAAGACTATCGGGTTAGGTCACGTGATCGAGAAAAATTTGTTAAGAGCCTACACTGGTCATGGAAAGAGCCACTCAAGCTAAAGTGTTATGTGTATGGAAGGTTCTTTACAGATTTCTCGCTCGTATTTTAATATTTTTAATTTTTTTTTGCATAGGATAGCTAAGGTTGATTAGTTTTTACTTGTTTGTTTTAGTTACAGTTTTTTTTATAAGCAGACATTTTCAAATTTAGAACCTGTTCTTGAAGTGAAAGTACCCTTATATAAAAAAAACTGGATCCAAAATCTAAAAAGTAAACAACAAAGTTATAAATCGACCTCAGCTATCCTATGCAAAATAAAATCATTTAAACATATTAAAATGCGAGCGAGAAATCTGTAAAGAATCTTCCCATAGATATAACATTAGCTTTCGAGTTTCTTCGGATGACTATCGTAGGGTCTTTTTTGGTCACTACTGGTCAGGGTCAATCTAATTTTATGTAAAGAACGGCTTAAACTATTTTGACTAAATTTTGTATCCTACCATCTTCGGGCAGGAGAAGATTACCATTGGTGTCACATGTTCCAAAAAATTCGATAAGTGAGTTATTTTTGGGTCACCGTGAGGCAAGCTAATTTTATACAAAAAATGGTTTTAATCCTTTTGATGCAATTTTGTGCCCTACTGTCTTCAGGCACAAAGAAAACCATTGGGCTGGGTTACATGTTCAAGAAAATTAGATTAGTGGCTCAATTTTGGGTCACTACGGGTCAAGCTTAATTTATCTAAAAAACTCTAACGATTTTGACTATACTGTTTTTGAAAACGGGGGGCGCGTCGCTTTGCACCAATCACCGTTTAAAAAGGATCCAATCCATGTGACGTTTTAAACCTCATGCACCGGCCGTGTATAACGTAGCTCTTGGTTATACAGGGACACTTCATGACTTTTAAAACGTCACACGGTATGGGTAATCTTTACACGGCGATTGGCACAAAAGGATGGGCGCGACGCTGCGTATTTCCGAACTGCAGAATGTTTCCCCAAATTTTGGCGTTAGCCATTGCGTAGCACGTGTTTAAAACATTGATCGCGGCGGCGGCGCAGAGAATGTTGGAAAGCAATACTGCATGTTCACGTGATTTGGCGATTTTTCTACAGCTTGTAAATTCGCCAAAATTTGGCGAAAAGTTTCGCAGTTCGGAAATAAGCCATGACACTTTGTACCAATCACCGTGTCAAGATTGCCCACTCCGTGTGACGTTTTAAACGTCATAAAGTAGGTCACGTAATAACGTATAAAGTAGGTCACGGCTCTACTCACTCCGTAGACTCTGCTGGGGGATCTTGGTTCGAGATTCCTCTATTATCCCCCTATTATTAATCGTTGTGTACATAAAAGGTAAGCAAAAACAACAACAATAAAATTACTCCATCAAAGAAGCTCTTCCATTAAAAATTATCGGAAAATACCATGTACATTTCCTAACTTTGAAATTGCACCAGAAATATCGTGCACTGTTTGGTTGTGTCCAACTCCACAGGGTTCGCATGATTCCTAATTTATGCGACTGTTAGTACCACAGTTCCCGAGTAATAACCTTCGCTTCACTTAATCATAGAAATTCTGAAATTAAATAAGGAGGAGATTACTATACGAAAATAGTGGTACTCAAAATTAGGAACCATGTAGTCTGACTGCAGTAGTGAGGATTTGTTATTAAGATTGAACAGAAAATCAACGAATCAATTTTGACGGAAATATATAATCATGGTTCGATATAGAAGGTCACTTACTGCATTATCTGATTTTGATTAAGAGGGCGATAACAACTGCAAAACATACGATATTGATATACCGTTTTTATGAGAATTACTGAAGATATTTCTAAGCTCCTTTTTTAATCCTTTCCGACACAGACAACGTATGTTCGTAAAATGAGAAAGTGCTGACTGACACCGGAATTTACAAACGACTTTTTTAGAAAATATGAACTCCTTATTTTAAGCTTCCATTATAGAAACAAAATTTTATTAAAATATTTTTGGTGCCGAAGGCAAGTTTGGAATTAATATTAGGTGTTCCCGGAGTGGGACCACTGTGCCGGAAAGGGTTAATAGTTTAGGCAATGGATACGCAATAAATGGATCCTCTAATAATATCAATAAAAAATGCAAAAGTTATATAATTCCACATACAAAAGTAATCTAAATTATCTAAAACTAACAAAACTATAGCACATGTTTCACTTTTATTTTTTGCCGAGCGAATCATTTATAGTTGAACCAGCCACAACCATTTTTAAAACAGTACCGAACTCGATTCAGTAGCTCTCGAAAAAAAGGCACATCAATGTCTGTTATTTTACACATAATTTAGAAACTGTTGTTTCCCCCCTTAATTAAGATTTTTTCACTTTATTTGTATATATTTTATATCGTATAATTTACGAATAACTATAGATAAAAACTTTTTATATAGCATTAAAATTTACGTACTAATTCTAAATATTAAATTCTATTGGATTTTGGTTTTGGTTTTAAAATGCCTAGAGGGGCTTCCACATCGTTATAGATAGGGTGAGCTGATATGAGAAAGGTGGCATACGGAATGTAAAATTTAATTTGTTGAGACTATTCTGGACAAAATGGAAGCATCAACCATCTTGTTGAGACTGCCATTATTGCCAAGCTAAAGCTTGTTAACTTGTTTCCATAGTATAACCGCTCTCTCCATGTTAATCATGCCAGTTCTGAAACGTAGGTTTTCATAGTTTGGATAAAAACGTTTGTCTATGCACAGCCTTAGTTTGCGCCCTGGGTGTATGTCGCCAGTATAGAGGCACCCTAGTCATTGTTCCAGCGCGACCTACGTTATACACGGCCAGTGCATGGCGTTTAAAACGTCACGTGAAGTGTATCATTTTTATACGGTAATTGGTACAAAGCGTCGAGCCCACCAATTTGGAAATTTTAAAATACTCGTAAAACTGCATATCATGTTTATAATGCATGAATTTTCCTGTAAAAGAGGGGGGGGGGGTAACATGACATGTGTGCCCCGGGTATCCACATAGTTATGATAAGGACATACCTGGTTGAACTTATTCATGTTTATTTAAACTATTTTGATCTCCAGAAATTTTGATAAAAGCTTTTTATTTTAAAAATCAAGAATGTATCTTCGGATATACATGTATATTTAAACTACTTGATATTCTATTTTTATATGCAAATGAACCATGGAAAATGTATATATGTCTTTATTCATCTTTAACGAAACGCATAAAAATTTGCATTTTCATTAAATTGATATTATCATTTTGATTTTTTTTTCTAAACTTTGTCAATTTTTTGAAAAGTATGTTTGATTTTATTAAATATCTGGAAATATTTTTCAGATATTACGAAGAATATAATTCTATTTTTTAATGTTTCTAGTATTTTAATGTTGTGGTTTGAAACAAAATGAAAATCCAACGCATGATTAATATTTTTATTTTCATGTTATTTCCTTAAATAACTTAGAATATTAAAACAGTATATAGTTTTGTGTAATATGATGAAGAATGAAAAACATAAGAAACGAACAGTATGACATTAATATAAATATACCAATATTTTTAATTTCATTTCCTAAAATAAAATATTTGTTTTTAAATTAAAAATGTTAAAACGTTTCAAAATGTATATCGTTTTATTTTGTTATCATTCTTTTAGTTATGTCCGATGAAAAAAAAATGCACTCTAATGTAATATTTGTAAACCCACGAGATAGAAAACTTAAATTATGGAATTGGGAATTAAATATATATGGAATTGTTATGGTTTTATTAAAACTCAATGAAGATTAGCATAAAGCAACGGATTATATAACATTTTAGTAAAAAATGTTATGTAGTGTTGAGTACATTTTATAAGCATGAAGAGCACAACGCGTTGTAAAAAGTTGATACTGGCCATAAAAATAGAAATAGATAAGGACTTCTAAGGAAATAGTGTTAATATCGTGCCGCGACGTTCGAATTTAATGTTTGCTGTGCCCCCGGTTCTGCGCAGCCGGCGAGCATTTCTGCTAAGCTAACGCCACATACAACAACAAACCGAAACTGTATATCGGATACCCACCATACGATTGCGGTCAAGCAGACGATTTGAAAAAACGGACGAACTGGTGACGTGTAGCACAATTGTGCTCCTGGTGCGCCACCTATTTGAAAGATTTTTCGAGGAACGAGTTTTCATCAAGACTATTGATGAAAACAACGAAGACTATTTCATTAGAGGTTCTTATCAATTTCTATGATCATGATACTGGCACTTGAATATATTGAAGTGCAGGAAAATGCAATAGCGTGAGATGCGTTGTTTTTTAAAAGGTAGCGTGTTAAGGCAGCATTGAGGTAATGCAAAGTTGAAAAACAAAAACAAATCACAAAATATTTTGTAAAAAAAATTAAGTGTTGTATGTGTTTATGCAATAAAATGCCTGCATTTTCGCAATGGTTAAAATAAGTAAGCTGGCGCTGTTTATAAACAGCATACTTGTTTAAAAATAATTTGTTTCATATTTTGAAAAGAGTTTTAAGGTCTTTCGGTTAAGCCGATTTTCGGATAACCGGGATTCGGATAATCGGGGCTCTACTGTACTTGTAAGCCAATTTTATAACCTTTATTTGATATCTTATTTTTCATACCTTACATTTTTTTCTAATAATATGCCATACATCTCTTTAACTAGACATTTATCACATTTCCTACACATTTCACATTAAATTAATAGATTTGTTTGAATATCACTATCATTGATAAAAACAGACCTTAAATGTCTGGACACAACTAAGTTTTCATATGTATTTAAAATTGGATTGAAAATGCATTTTAGTTTACTATTTAGTAAACTATATTTTATTTTATAGGATGCATCCGAAAAATTCTAGAGGTCTTTAAACCCCTTGCCTGTGGAATATATTTAAAAAAAAACGTTAAAACGGTAATTGAAACACGTTAACGTATTTCAATTAACGTATTTCAATTAAAGTGTTTCAATTAACATATTTCAATTAATTGAAACACGTTAATTAAACACGTTGAGACACGTTAATTGAAACACGTTAATTGAGACACGTTAATTGAGACACGTTAATTGAGTCACGTTAATTGAAACACGTTAATTGAGACACGTTAATTGAAACACGTTAATTGAGACACGTTAATTGAGACACGTTAATTGAGTCACGTTAATTGAGACACGTTAATTGAGTCACGTTAATTGAAACACGTTAATTGAAACCCGTTAATTAAAACACCGACTTTTCTCTTGCCCGAACTCAGGTCGGGCATTCCAAAATTGGCGCATTTGCGTTGCCCGAAGTCAAATATAGACTGCTTCCTTTCACTTTGCATGTCTTATATTCTGTGCAAAGCCGCTATAGCAATTTCTCTCTAACATAAAAAATCTTACGACTATCACTCTTAAGTTTCTACAACACATGCTATTATACGATCTGAAATATACAAGGTGTCCACTGTTCACTCTTGATAGTCTTGTCCCCTCACGCGAAAACACCCACTCGATAATGTTAATCGTATGGGACAGTTGTTTTACAATATCTCGTTTGCATTTCAAAAATTTTAAAAGATTTTTTTTTTGCATTGAATAGCTGAGATCGATCTCTATAACCGCCAGTTTTTACTTTTTTGCATTTGTTTGCAGTTTTTTTATTGGACTATTTTCACTTTCAGAAACAGTTTTAAAATTAAAAATATATTTATTTTTAAAAAAAACCCTGCAAACAAAATCGGAAAATTAAGCAACGGCGGTTATAGTTTGATCTCAGTACTAGTATTTACTACATATCACTTTTGGACCGTGAGACCGCGTTAAAAATTAAATTTCGTAACTTTTTAAGAAATGTCTTCATTGATCCAAATGACTTTAAAAAATTGTTTTTTTTTTTTTTTTTTAACTTCATTTAAAACATTTTTGTAACTGGTCTATTACTGACTAAATGTCTATGATTGACAGTTTAGGAATTATCCAATAGACACCATTCAGAGTGGACATCCTTTATACAATTGCTTATGATATTATTCGACCAGCTCTTAAGCTCTACAAATAGGGTTATTTTCAAGATTGAACGAAATCAGTTTTATTGTAGCGTCCGAATGTAGGCAACATGCGGAACATTTGGCGAGTAATCGCTTCTAAGTGTTTTTAAAAAGTAGAAACAAAGCACGAGAAATGAGAACAACTAGTTTTAGAATACTCTGATAGGTAGATTTCGAGCTGATAGCTATCGTCAGAGAACAAACAATGATAAGTTCGTCATTGATTAAGTTACAAGAGTTCAACTATCAAACTGTGTTTTCGGCAGTTTTTTTTTAATTGGAAAACATCTTTAATAGGCAATATCTGATATTGCAGATGATAGGATAGTACATGTGATCGTAGCTTCAGTTTTCCTTTAACCGTTTGAGTTCCATGCAATGTGTTCGCGTTGCTCAAATTTCATATCGAAAAGTTACTTTACAATGCATAATGATTTGTATGCATGAGTTAGTATTCCACGGAACTGTTTATTCTGCACATTCTATATGGATAGCCCAAATGAAAGTGGCACTACAGTCGGTTTGAGAAATAGTTTAATGGTATTAATGTAAATTGGTATACAAAAGAAAGAAGTAATACAAACGTAACAGATAGGCTAGACAAAGTCACCTTGTAGGTCCTTGTTGATAATCGCATGCGCTTGACCAGGTCGTCACCTGTTGTCAGTACTGCTTCTTCCACTACGAAAATCCCTACACTATTGAAATACCAATCTGTGTGACATATACTCCGTGCCATACGAATGAATTTTGCATTCGACGATAGATTTCACTATTACTCACATTTTCCGCTGTTAAAAAATGCACTATAGCCCGTTGACACCGCTTGGCGGCATCCATGATGCTAACGATGCTTTTTAATGTTCTCCAACGGTATCACACACGCATCTGGCGGTATCTGATAATATCGCATGCATTTCCAGCACTCTGCACCCTCTATAAAAGCATGCGCAGTCATCTTTCTCTTCAAATGGCGGAGTTATTACCAAGGCTACACTAGATATCGGGTTGCCCATGCATTATCATGACGTCACAAATGGTGGCTGGCCGCGACGAAAGACATACGGCGATTGACACAAAACGATGGGCACGTCGTTTTGTACCAATCGCTGGTCGCGGCCAGCCCCTATTTGTGATGTCATGGTAATGAATGATCAAGCCTGGTATCTAGTGTTGCCTTGTTATTACAGCAATGCCACTTTCATTTGGTCGATCCCTATACTTCACAGATTTGAAGTACGTACTTTAAAAGTTATATACAGATATCAGAACATATTTAACGAACATATGAATAGCAGACTACAATCTTAAATGTTGTACAATATGGATTGTGTATCGATACGATATCTACTTAATTTTTGTGTTTTTAACTCCTTTCAATTCTTTAATTTTGTGTAAATACATATACAACCCCCATATCAAGAACTGAAAAGAATTAAAATTCATTTCCAGCGCTATGCCATTCTTCTTAATACTTGAATAAAAATATAGAAATATACAGAAAATATTTCTAGTAATTAATATTACAAAAAATGTTTTATTTGCTTAGTACATTTTATCCCAAGTTAAAAATTAAAATATCGCAATTTAAATACAAAAGTGTAAATAAACTATTTTCATTCATATATACAGAGTTTTTTTAAATACATTTTATTTTTAAATGTTTTACAACCACAAATATAAATATCTGCTAACACAAATATTTATATCTAATAAATAAATAAATATATGTATATATTACATTTAAATTAAATTTATTTAATTAAGCAAAAAATATTTTCAGCAAAATTAGAATTATCTGTAACGTAATAATATATTTTTATAAATGTAAAAAAAAAAAACAAGTTTTTTAAAAAAATATTATGAATTATTTTTTGCATATTATATTAAAAGTTCTGTTTGTGCATTATATACGACTTATCGCTTTAGTATTCAAGTTTTGTATTTTTTTTAAATAAAAATAATACATATATTTAAATCTAAAACTAGAGCATCGATAATAAGTTACAACAATACAAAATCTGGTGTATTTTATTTATTTATTTTATCTAAATATACAAAAAAAAATTATTCTGGAAAAGGTCATGTACTTGATTTTAAAATATTAAAATCACGTAATTTTAATTAATTTTAAAACCCATAAACTCCCACAAACTCACAATGTTCATATTAATAATAATAATAAAAAAATACATTGAAATTTCAAATTATAAAGATATGTGTAAAAGAAATCTCCGTCTTTTAATCTCAGAATGCATAGAAATTACATGCTCAACTGTAATGTGAAATGAGAGCAATGCATCGAATTATGTTTTTGTTAAACATATACAAAAAAAGAAATACTCCACTGAGAAAACATTATTCTGAATAAGTCTAATGAAATGGAATATTTTACAGGTTTAGTAATTTTTATTTGACCATGACGGAACGAGAGGATAACACAGAGATTCAGAAATAGTTTAATATAAACGTTAATAACTTAGAAAGAAAAATAAATACAAGGTAGTTTCAACATGCGAGACATACGAGGGTCGATCCAGAAATAAGGTTCCCAACAAATTTACAAATAGACAACATTGTTTATTCTCATAGAAATTTACATCGTTGGAAAGAAGAAAGTTTGCTCTATTTCTTTACATAATCGCCATCTTTTTCTACGCATTTTTGTAGACGATGCTCCAATTTCTGTATCCTAATGTCGTAGAACTCCGCCGCCAACCAGTTGAGGAAACGTTTCACATCTTCTTTGACGTCATCGTCGCTCCGGAAGCGTTGGCCACCCAAGTGTTCCTTTAACTTGGGGAACAACTGATAATCACTAGGTGCGAGGTCCGGACTGTGAGGTGGGTGGGGCATGACAGTCCACCCAAATTGTGTCAAAAGTTCCTGTGTTTAACGGGAGACGTGAGGTCGGACGTTGTGTTGAAGGAGCGTTACACCGACTGTCTCTCGTA
Organism: Maratus michaelseni; assembly: GCA_963931845.1. NCBI lineage: Eukaryota > Metazoa > Arthropoda > Arachnida > Araneae > Salticidae > Maratus > Maratus michaelseni. Next base: position 43,694,665 of record OZ007592.1, on the reverse strand, counting down.
CTCCCTGGCGGTTCTGGACGGGCGGAGTCCCAATGCCGTGCAAAAAGCGAATATCGGAGCGAATCTCGCACTTGGCGTTATCAACAATGGGAATCTCCATCTTGGACGGCTGCTGAGCCAAGAATGAGTGGCGCAGCGAGGCGCGGCTGGGGGAATCGCGGGTGCAGGAACTGCCGCACACAGCACCGTTTCCGCATTTCGCCTTGCACTTCCCCGTGCGGCTGGAGCTCTTTGGGAACCTTATTTCTAGATCGATCTACGTATTTAAAAAATTAATATCTTATTTTTTCTCAATTCAAATAATTTAAGTGTATTTTAAACTCATAAACCTACAAGAAGTACAATCTTATCAAAAACCTTAAACAGACGAACTACATTAAAACTTCAGGTTGTAAGACACATTTAAAAGACAGTGATATTTTACACTGACAATGTATATAAATTATTTGCTTCTTTATATTCATATTAGACAATGATGCCTTGATTTATACCTCGTTAAACAGGCAGTAAAACGGAGTATTCCGATTCGAGCTGGTTACTCTGAAACATTCTAATGAATAGAAATATTTACGCCTATAGCAATCTCGCTTTGTGTTAGACTGCCAGAAAGAGTGGATAACATAGTCATCAAGAAATAATTGCCACTCAAAAGAAAATTAGGTCAAAGTTTTCAGCACATAAGATGCTAGTAAAACCTCGACGTCTTTAAAATCTAGAGTGAATAGAATTTACGTGTTTTGCTTCATTGAATTCTACAAATAATGTGATTATATTTACACTAAACCGTCACAATATTTTAATCAGCACTAAATAGTCTGAAAAATTGTAATTAAATAAAATTGTCACACATTTTTAGATTTTATTTACTTTTAGTATGTGAAAATAGTGGATATATTCGAAATTCATACTTATTCTTTGCAACTGCATTGATCAAGTTAAAGGCATTTTTTACATATATGAAATACATTGATGTTTTTGGCGTATTTTATATAAAGTTGCTATATTAATATAATAATAATATATTTTAAATATATATAAATTTTTCTGAAAATCAGTGTAGAAATGCCAAACTATTCCAAAAGCCTGTACTGTTTTAGAACTAGACTAATTATTTGAAATATCACTTATTTGATGTTTTCTATATGATAGTACACGTAAAACATCCTCATCGGAATTTTTCGGAAGGTGCGATAATTCAGAAATGCTCATCAATTTACGACCTAAATTTCTGGGAAGCTTATTACATATGGAAAAATTCGAGCAGCTTGGTTAATGATTTGTCCAGTACACCAAATTTTTCAAATGTCTGGCTACCTTTCATTTAATTCATCCTCATTGCCCCCCCCCCCCTTTCTGGTTTTTTCTCTGCCGTACAAAGCGTTTCAAACGTCTGGCTGCGTTTCGCTCAGTTCATTCTCTTCGCCCCCCCTCCTTTATTCGCCTCCACACTTAAACTTTCCCGGTCGGCGGAGTGTTCCTATTGGTCTCTCTGTCACGTGTGTTTCCTCGTCTCCGCTGTTGTTTTGAAAAATTCAACGCCATTTCATCTGGCCGCGGGGCGAGAGATGGCAGGCAAGCGGTCATGGCCTAGGAGTTTTTAATTCGTTTTTACCTTTTGAGTTGGCACTGAAGATGGAGCTTAAGGGCTCTGAAACAGCTGTTTGCCATTAGAAATGATTTTAATTTGTGCTAATTCAACGTTGAACATTTATTTTTAATATAACGGCACACAGTTTTAATCCACCTTTTAGATTATTTTTAATCCTCATATGTTTTATCTGTCTGTTTGTTAAATTAAAATATGTTATAGAATAATTATCAAGTTGTGTATTAATTCATATATACAAAATAACTTTTTTACTTAAATTACACTATAAAAAATATGAGAGTGTAGACGAATAAGAGAAAATAATTTTACAACATGTTCAAAAAGACAGATTTCGACTTAATCAACAGTTTCTTCGGCTGTGATGTCATACACTCACGCACAGTTTTTTTTTTTTATCGGTTATAAAAAAGGAAAAAAGTCGCCAAAGTTAGGGGATTTTTTCCTTTAATGGTAATCTAGCTATTGTATTAAGTTATTGATTTGGCGCGGGCTTGAAAATCGCGCCAACCAAAAAGTCGCCAAACATCCGTGCATGAGTGTAAAGCATCTGTTCCGTTTCTTTTAAAATCACAATGTTTTCTCAATGACTATTATCCGCTTCTTCTGCATTCTAATTTAACCCCTTAAACTGTTGCGGTTTTTCGACACCATAAACTAAAATCAGGAACGATACGCCACTTTTTTTCGTACTAAAATATTTGTTTTAAATAACCGAAAAATGTCGGCCAATTAATAAATCGAAGATTGCAATTTAAAATTTGTGTCCAAAAGCTTTTAATAACGAAACAAGCAAACTCTTCTTGCCTGAAGCAAGAAATGAATTAAAAATATGAATCTCGCAAGAAACTCTGTTAAAGCCACATCGTCCGCATATTTTTTCCACAAAGGTGAAGGCGGCATAGCATGCATAATAAATAAACACATTTATATCCTCAAAATAAGCCAACATTTATTTGAAAAGTACTAAAGTTCCAAATATCACAGTAAAACGCGTGTAGAAGGAACCTGTCTGTAAAAGAATCTTACCTTTAACAATAAATTCCATGGTTCTGCCGAAAAGAACACAACGGATTATATAAACAAGAACGAAAGAAACATGTGTCAAGCATATATTATGATACACTTTCTAACACATTCAGAATACTTTAACGAAACTTCACAGTTTACTTCGGTGCTACATGATAGCTAATAAAACAATTTGGAAAACGAATAATACTTTTAAAAACCCAATTTCAACAACTACCATCTATAGTCGGAAAGATATATAGATTTGTCTTATAGATTTGTATGTATGCTACACAATATGCTAAAACTTAGTTCAGTTAGGAAACGCATAGCACATTTGAAAATTCTTCAACATTTTCCGTCAAGAAACAAAAATGTCCTCGAAATTTTTTGTACAGTATGATGTACATGTACATCATCAGTGATGTACATGTATATGATAGATAGAATTTATACACAACAAGTAATATAAAAAAACTAGTTACATTTAAAAACGCACACCACAACTGAAAATACATTTCCGACAATTATTGTTCATAGACGTTACTGTAACTAAATTATTGTGTGTAGCCCTGTAAGTGAACGATGGATGCTAGGGATGCGGTATTATATAATACGCATTTTGTAGTGCACCTCAGTGATATATATTAATTTTATTTTTTTGTTTGTAATAGTGTAACATAATCAAAATACACAGCAAAAGATTTTTCGCATAGACCGGAAATCTTTTGAGTGTCCCTGTAAAGGAACTATAAATACTACATCATTTTCCATATCGAACATGGCACAATAAAACTTAATAACATATATCAATGACATGGTAATCGGATTATATTTATACGAGTTAGACCGCAGACCGACAGACAAACGGAATTCATAAACACTTTGGAACTGATTGATGGTTGGTTGATTTATGACGGCCGTTTATCTACACGAGGGACATAGGCCCTAGGGGGAGTAGCCTCCAAAGAAAACAAAGAAAAGAAGCTAAAATTTCAAAAATCGCAGAGGACAAAATTTACTATATTGCCTAAAAGATTAAAACAGGATTTCTTTTACGAATGTTGAAAAATCCCTGCGAAACGCCAAAAATCTCCAACCACTCCATAAAAAAATTCGCGGAAAAATGAAAAAATTGCCGTATGCATTCTGAATAAACTTCATTGAATTGGGAATATATTAGGCTGAAACATTGCAACCAGGTTTCTTTTACTAATGTGGAAATATTAGCTGTGTGGAACCTCCCTAAAAAATCGCTAAACGTTCCAAAACCATAGACGGCAAAATTCACTACAGTAAGCTAAAGCGTTGTAGCAGGAATTCGTTCATGAATAGAAAAAAGACTGCGGGAAACGCGATAAAACGCGAAAAATTGCATTACAAATTATCAAAAGCAAAATTATCAAAAATCTCTGAGTATAAAATTTGCTATATTAGATTAAGAATTTGAGACCGAATTCCTTTCACGAATATCAAAACATTGCCGCGGAACGCGAAAAAAATGAACAAAAAATTGCATTGCAAATCATATTAAAATTCACTAAAAAATCAAAAGTTATGGAAGACAAAATTTCCTGTATTAGGATAAAAATTTGAAACCGAATTCACATTTTACGAAAGTCAAAAAATTGCCGAAGATTCTTAAATGACGCTAAAAACCGTATTAAAATTCGCTAAATATTCAAAAATGACACTGAAACCAAATTCTTTTTATGAATGTCAAATTTCGCCATGAAATGCGAAAAGAAAGCTAAAAATTGCATTAAAAATCGCATAAATGTTGTGTATTACTTTCTGTAGGAAATGAGTTGTAGTCAGCTGTAACAAATTATTTCGATTTCGCTGTGCTGGAAAAAGTTTCAACTTCTTCAAAAGTTACTCGTAACATCCAACACTTATAGAAAATAATGTTTTGTTTTCTTATGTGTGTGCTTTTAGGGTAATTAAACACTGATAAAGAAGAACCTCCCCCTCCCCCCCCCAAAAAAAAATAGCTCTTAGTTTAGCTTATTTCATGTTTATATTCTAGACTGTGGACCATAGGCACATCTGTTAAAAAATATTGCCCCTCCCTAGATGTTATTTCGCTGATGCCCATATTTCTTAGTATTTGTCCCAAACGAAATTAACTCTCAATTCATGGTGACTTGTTTCCTTTCAGGCTGTGTATTTTTAATTATCCTAATATTGTTATAAATTGCTGAGCATCAGTAACAATGTATTTACATTTTATATGCACTAAAAGTAATAAACATGTTGATTAAAATAGCACATCTGCAAATAATTCTAATAATTGTCTCACATTCAGTGTCATTATTTTTAGAAAGAATGTACGCATAAAAAAAAGACTTAAATAAGGTGAATGTATTGAAAAGACGAAATAAGTGGCGGTAAGATTGGGGGTGGGGTAAAAATTGTATAATCGATCTTTAAATCAGTGAAGTTTTTGATAAAATAACACATCAAAAGTCATAATTTAAATCATATATTCTAATACGAGAAAATCTTGTGTGTGGTTATATATATATATATATGCAAATTTTATCTTAAAAACGGCTCTAACGATTTTGACGAAATTTCGTATCCTACCGTTTTGGGACACCAGAAAACCATTGGGATAGGTCACATGTTCGAGAAAATTCGATTAGTGGGTCATTTTTGGGTCATTATGGGTCAAGATCTAAAAAACGGCTCAATTTACAACTAAAATTTGCATCCAATGGTTTTCGAGCACGAGAAGACTATTGGACTGGGTCACATGTTCGAGAACTTTCGATTAGTGGGTCATTTTTGGGTCAACGCGGGTCTAATTAATTTTATCTAAAAGACGGCTCAAACGATTTTGATTACATTTTGTGTCCTACGAGTTTCGAGCACGATAAAATCATTGGGCTAGGTCACATGTCCGAGAAAATTCGATTAGTGAGTCATTTCTGGGTCATTGTGGGTCAAGATCTAAAAAGCGGCTCAATTTACACTAAATTTTGCATCCAATGGTTTTCAGGCACGAGAAGACTGTTGGGCTAGGTCACATTTTCAAGAAAATTCAATTAGTGGGTTATTTTGGGTGGTCAGACTACATGGTCAAGCTAACTGTATCTAAAAAACGGTTCAAACGATTTTGACGAAATTTTGTATCCGACTATTTTCGGGCACGAGAAGACTATTGGGCTGGGTCACATGTTCGAGAACTTTCGATTAGTGGGACATTTTTGGGTCAAAGCGGGTCAAATTAATTTTATCTAAAAAACGGGTCTAACGATTTTGATTAAATTTTGTATCCTACGAGTTTCGCGCACGCGAAAATCATTGGGCTAGGTCACATGTTCGAGAACATTCGATTAGTGCGTCATTTCTGGGTCATTGTGGGTCAAGATCTAAAAAGCAGCTCAATTTACACTAAATTTTGCATCCAATGGTTTTCGAGCACGAGAAGACTGTTGGGCTATGTCACATGTTCGAGAAAATTCAATTAGTGGGTCATTTTGGTCATGGGGCATTATGGGTTAAGCTATTTTATCTTAAAAACGGCTCAGACTATTTACACTAAGTTTTGCATCTGATGGTTTTCGGGAGCGAGAAGACTGTTGGGCTAAGTCACATGTTCGAGAAAATTCAATTAGTGGGTCATTTTGGTCATAGGTCATGATATTTGAACTCAAATTTAATTTTGACCTGCTCGTATATATATATATATATATATATATATATATATATATGCAAACTTTATCTTAAAAACGGCTCTAACGATTTTCACGAAATTTTGTATCCTGCCGTTTTGGGGCACCAGAAAAATATTGGGCTAGGTCACGTGTTCGAGAAAATTCGATTAGTGGGTCATTTTGGGTCATTTTGGGTCATTTTGGGTCATGGTCAAGCTAATTGTATCTAAAAAACGGTTCAAACGATTTTGACGAAATTCTGTATTCCACCATTTTCGAGCACGAGAAGACTATTTGGCTGGGTCACATGTTCGAGAACTTGCGATTAGTGGGTCATTTTTGAGTCAACGCGGGTCAGATGAATTTTATCTGAAAAACGGCTCTAACGATTTTGATTAAATTTTGTATCCTACGTGTTTCGGGCACGAAAAAATCATTGGGCTAGGTCACATGTCCAAGAAAATTCAATTAGTGGGTCATTTCTCGGTCATTGTGGGGCAAGCTAATTTACCTAAAAAGCGGCTCAGACTATTTACGCTAAATTTTGCATCCTATGGTTTTCGGGCACGAGAAGACTCTTGGGCTAGGTCACATGTTCGAGAAAATTCAATTAGTGGGTCATTTTGGTCATGGGTCATTATGGGTCAAGCTATTTTATCTTAAAAACGGCTCAGACTGTTTACACTAAATTTTGCATCCTATGGTTTTCGGGCACGAGCAGACTGTTGGGCTAAGTCACATGTTCGAGAAAATTCAATTAGTGGGTCATTTTGGTCATGGATCATGATATTTGAACTCAAATTTAATATTGACCGAACATAGCTCGGTCTTCCCTGCTCGTATGTAAAATCGAAGCAATAATAAGAATAATAGAATAGTCTTTTTCAATTACTTTTATTCTAAAATAAAGGAGGAAATTATAAAAGGATAGATAATATGACTGCGTCAAAACGCAATTTTTAAGATGGATATTTAAATTATTGATACGTTATCTAGTATTTGTCACGAAAATAAGAATCCCAAAAATTGTTGATATATTTAAAAACTTATCTTAAAGAGAGAACCCTTAAATTATATCTTTGTTTACTAATCAGAAATTCTTTTTACACAATATTTTTACTAATAAACAGTTGTTTCCGATGTAATATTAATTCTCGAATTCAATAAATATGTTCTCTTCACCAGTTTAATCTTTTCGGAATAGAAATATATGCCAAAAATATTAATAAACAGAAAACATTATTAACGTATTTAAATTAAAAATCTCCGAATGTTGTTCTTTTATTCCACGGTAATAATAAATAATCTGGCAAGCTTTTTTGAATGGAAAGTCGGCGAATGGTCGGGTCTTTATTATCACATCTTGGTGCAGAATTTTACAATTATACTTTTAAAATATCAGCTTGGCGTAAATGGCCGGCTTTGTATTATATACAAATATGGTTTTATTCAAGGTCCTCCTTATCAAACTTTATTATCAATATGTCACTATCCAATTATGAAATTACTCTAAAGATTGTGAAATTGATAAAATGTTTTGTTACCGATTTAAAAAATAAAGTAACAGTTGATGTATAAGAAGTTAAAACTTGTGTTTATTAGATTCTTTGTAATTTATAACTTTTGAAACATAATATTTTAAAAGTAAATTCAACAAAAACGCAGTAATTTGAGATTTTTAGATTTTACCTTAATATACATTCGAGTTCTTAAGAAAAATATTTTACTATAAATATTTTTTAAAAAAGTTTCCAACAATAAAAATAAATTTATAAATGTGTATGTTCTGAAACATTTTATTTAACTAATCAAATTGGAAAAAAAAACATTACTATGTTAAAACTGCTTTTTTATAATAATCTCCAATGATTTTTATGAGAAGTCTGTATTATTAAAATGAATAATTTGAAAAGCACTGTTGGGTACAGAAAAATCTATAATATAAATAAATCATAAAAAAACACGTCATCCCTGTATAGACTTTCCACTGTCTTAACGTCTTTATGTTTAGTATTTTTTTCTGGGATATTTTTCTTTTTACCTGACACCTGCCATAAATAAGTTAAAAAAATGCCACGGTAAATCAACATTCCTACAATCTCATTTCTGTTTCAGCAAAAACGTTGAAGTTTGGGATTTTTAGATTTTGACATTAAAATACATTTTAGTTCTTAAAAATTTATTTTACTCTAAACGTTTATCTAAAATTTTCCAACAATAAAAATAAATATCTAAATGAGTGTGTTATGAAATATTTTCTTTAAATAGTTACATTTCAACAAAAGCGTTACAATGTTAAAACTGTTTTTTATAATAATCTCCTGTCATTTTTATGAGAAATAAATCTTATTGACATGAATAATTCGAAAAGCACTGTTGGGTACAGAAAATTCTATAAGATCAATACATCATAAGGAAACACGTCATCACCATATAGACATTCCTTTTTTCTGGGAGATATTTCTTTTTACCTGACACCTGCCATAAATAATTTTAAAAAATGCCACGGTAAATAAACATTCCTACAATCTCATTTCTGTTTCAGCAAAAACGTTGAAGTTTGGGATTTTTAGATTTTTACCTTAAAATACATTTTAGTTCTTAAAAATTTATTTTACTCTAAACGTTTATCTAAAATTTTCCAACAATAAAAATAAATATCTACGTGAGTGTGTTATGAAATATTTTTTTTAAATAGTTACATTTCAACAAAAGCGTTACAATGTTAAAACTGTTTTTTATAATAATCTCCTGTCATTTTTATGGGAAATAAATCTTATTGACATGAATAATTCGAAAAGCACTGTTGGGTACAGAAAATTCTATAAGATAAATACATCATAAAGAAACACGTCATCACCATATAGACATTCCTTTTTTCTGGGAGATATTTCTTTTTACCTGACACCTGACATAAATAAGTTAAAAAAATGCCACGGTAAATCAACATTCCTACAATCTCATTTCTGTTTCAGCAAAAACGTTGAAGTTTGGGATTTTTAGATTTTTACCTTAAAATACATTTTAGTTCTTAAAAATTTATTTTGCTGTAAACGTTTATCAAAATTTTCCAACAATAAAAATAAATATCTAAATGAGTTTGTTATGAAATATTTTCTTTAAATAGTTACATTTCAACAAAAGCGTTACAATGTTAAAACTGTTTTTTATAATAATCTCCTGTCATTTTTATGGGAAATAAATCTTATTGAGATGAATAATTCGAAAAGCACTGTTCGGTACAGAAAAATCTATAAGATCAATACATCATAAAGAAACACGTCATCACCATATAGACATTATTCTACTGTCTTAACTTCTTTATGTTTAGTATTTTTTTCATGAAAGATTTTTCTTTCTACCTGACATCTGACATAAATAAGTCCACAAAATGCCACGGGAAATCGACGTTTTTACAAGCACATTTTATTCTACTCCTTACTTTAAAATGAATTTCAGAACATGGCGAAATATAAAACATGCTTTCTATATACAAATACAGTTTGAATTTTAAGACATATCTATGAAATAATTCATTATAAAAGATTTCGTATAACGTGCTCTTATTGCAATTTTTTTTAAAGTTTATTTATTTCGCCAACACTTAGAGAAAAAAAAAAGAACAAACAATTAAAGTTGCAAAAAAAATATGCGAATAATGTGTTGCTAAATATATCTTTTTTGTCTTTATCTTTTTTTTAAGTATTACAAATATTTGTATAAACAATATCTCACCTGTGTTTTAAAATTGGAGTATACCATATCGAAAATCATCTAATTGATTTGGGGTCAAATCATATAATTCCAATCGTATAGAAAATTGTTTTCTTTTAAAAATGCAGTTTGATTTTTATTTTTACTGCTATATGAAATATTTAAAATATCATCAAGCATTAAACTTTTCTAAGATAAGAAAAAAACTGCGAAATGTTATGCTTCAATGGAAATTTACGAACTTTAATATAGTTTTTAGAGATTTCAAATATAGCTTCTCGACATTTTTTTCATTTAAATATACAGTAAAACCCGGGTTATCCGAAAAGCATGGGACGAAAGGTTTTTCGATTGACCGAGGTTTCATAGGAATTTTCGGATAACCGTGAAGCTTTGTAATTTTAATCTACCAAATGACACTAGTCACATTTCTCACTCCTCCACAGTCAGGTAAAGCATTTGTGCTTGCAGGTGCAGTAAGTGTCCCTATTCTGTTCTATTACCCATTCCTGTTTACACATATTTTAATTTATTCCAAACTTTATTTACAATGAGCAATACTTTAAAGCCCACACGTGTTTTTATAAACATGAAGAGCTTAACGAGTTGAAAAAGTTGATACTGGCACCTCATTATATTGAAGTGCAAGAAGATGCAACAGCATCAGATGCATTGTTGTTTAATAGGTGGCGTGATAAGGCAGCATTGAAGCAATGTAAAGTAGAAAAACAAAAAAAACATCACAACATATTTTGTAAAGAAATGAAGTGTTGAATATATCTATGCAATAAAATGCCTGCATTTACGCAATGGTCCAAATAAGTAAGTTGACGCTGTTTATTTATTTCATAAACAGCATGCTTCTTGTTTAAAAATAAAATTCTTCATATATAAAAAAAAATGTTTTAACGTTTTTCGGTTAAGCCGATTTTCGGATAACCGGGATTCGGATAATCGGGGCTCTACTGTATTAAGAAATGTGAGTTTTGACGAGAAATCCTTTCAGGTGATTTGTAATATGAAAATGAGCATCATATGTTACCTTTGAACTTTAAAATGAACATCAATAGCCCTCGGGCATTACAAACGTATCACGTTTTTACTTTTGTTTGATTATTTCAAGAATTATTTTTGTATTCACTAAATGGTGCATAAAGCCTTTAATAAATATGCGTTACTTGATGAAAATACACTGTTTAGTATTTGTTTTCGTCTCTTTCGTAATTGAAAAAAAGAAATGAGAAAGCACTTCTTTAGTATTTATGTTTAAAACAAACCTATCTTCAGTGTTTCGTGCGCACCTATCGTTCTATCTTTCCTTTCTTTACTCTTACTCTTATCTTTCTGTTATTTGTTTTCGTCTCTTTCGTAATTGAAAAAAAGAAATGAGAAAGCACTTCTTTAGTATTTATGTTTAAAACAAACGTATCTTCAGTGTTTCGTGCGCACCTATCGTTCTATCTTTCCTTTCTTTACTCTTACTCTTATCTTTCTGTTATTTGTTTTCGTCTCTTTCGTAATTGAAAAAAAGAAATGAGAAAGCACTTCTTTAGTATTTATGTTTAAAACAAACGTATATTCAGTGTTTCGTGCGCACTTATCGTTAAATCTTTCATTTCTTTACTCTTACTCTTATCTTTCTACATCACATCTGAGATAAATAAGTTAAGATCAGCACGGGGAATAACACGGGAGATTCCAACAATCACATTTCTGTCTGCTCTTTACTTTAAGGTGAATTTCAGAACATATTAAAATACACTGCTCAGAACAATTAGGGGAGCACATAGTTTTAACAAAATTACACAAATACTTACACTAATAAGTAACTTAAATTAAAACATCCATAATTTAAAGCATATCAGAAGACAGAAAAATAGAACTTCATATGCCAATCAAAGTTCATGGCGTCAAAAACCAGAAAAGGGGGATTAGTGAAGTAATGAGGATTTCCCAGAAATGACTGTTTCACTGTCTCAGTTGCGAAATTCAATTGCTCAGCTTTTGTTTTAAGAAAGGGTGATTTGAAAATGTCACATCAACGTGATTTACCGGAATCCATGTCTTGGCGTATTACAGATAGACATGAATTCGGGCAAACACAACGAAGTGTAGCGGACGCTGTTGGAGTTGCAAGAAATGTCCTTGCAAGCCGGTGGAATCGATTTAAAGAAACAGGAAATGTTAGATGTCGACCACATGCACCACAGCAACCGATGACCGATATATATTGTTAACAGCTCGTCTAGACAGAAAAGTGGATGATACTCAGTTGCAAAAACGGTAGCTCTTGTCAACACGACAAAGGGTGCCCAGCCAAACAGTGCGAAAAATGCTTCGTCAGGGTGGTCTCTATGCACGTAGGCCAATGATCTGTATTCCGTTGACCACAAGCCACTGTGCGGCCCGAAGAAGTTGGGCTGCTGAACATCAAGATTGAAGGCAACGGATTGGAGTATAATGCTGCTTCCCTATTCAGTCTGGAGTGTGACACTCGACGTGTTTTTGTATGGAGGGAAAGGGGCTCTCAAAATAACCCCACATTTGTTCGTGAAAGATCACATTACAGAAAATGTGGGTTGATGGTATGAGCTGGAATCAGCATAGGTGGACGTACGGACCTGCATATCATTTGGAATGACACTTTAACGTCCCAAAAGTATATAGACTAGATACTAAGATCTCATGTCATACCTTACGCTTCACCTATGGTGATTCCTTTTTTCTTCATGCATGATAATGCCTGACCGGATACAGCTCGTCTGTTGGAGAACTTGAAACTGAAACAATACAACGTATGGCATTACCAGCATGCTTTCCTGACCTGAATCAGATCGAGCATGTTTGGGACACACTCGGACGCATTGCAGCAATACGAAGGCTTTCTTTTATTGTCTGGGACAAGGAGATTCTTGAATCTCCTAGTAGGAAATCTGTAGGGAATTCTTGAGCAATTCTTGAAGAGTGGAACAGTATTCCTCAAAGTCTTATCGATAACCTCATCACATCCATGGAAAAATAATGTGCAGCAGTCTCAGCTGTTAGAGGAGACCACACGCCATATTAAACAACTTGCATCATTACTAAACAATTTTTTTTTGTAATTTACATTTAACCAAATTGTTGCCCTAAACCATCTTTTCATGCTCTTTCCATCATTTGAAAGAATTAAAGCTCCCTTACATTTTTTGCGTCTTATTTTCTGTATTGCGCATTGATACACGTGTACTCTCCATTTTATACCCATGCATGGCTGTCTCGCACGGTTCTCTTCTTTTATTTGCTTGCTCCCCTAATTTTTTGAGCAGTGTATAAAACGTATTTTCGATCTAAAACTACTGTTTGAATTTTGTCACAGCTATATAAAATAATTCGTTACAAAAGACACATATAAAGTTTTCTCATTGAAAGCAATTTGTATTTTTTTTTACACATAAAAAAGAAGAAGAACAGACAAACTCACAAAAAAATATGTGTGAGTTCATGCGTTTAAACATGTTTTTTTTTATTATTATTATTGCAAAACTTTCGATAAACAATATCTCATAGGTTTTAAGATTGGGGTATAACTTTACCCGAAATCCTTTAATTGATTTAGGATCAAATCATTTAATTCCATACGTATGGAAAATTGTTTCCTTTAATAATAAAGTATGATTTTTTTTTTTTTTTTACTGCTTCATCAAATATTTAAATGTAATACATTTGATTAAAGGAAGATTTAGAATTTAATCAAACAACAACTTTTCTAAGAAAAAAAATTGCTAAATGTTATGTTTCAGGGGCGATTTACAAATTTTAATCTAGTATTTGGAGATCTCAAATATAGTACCGAATTTTGTTCATATATATATATATATATATATATATATATATATCAAGAAATGTGAGTTTTAGCGAGAAAACTTTTCAGGAGATTTATCATCCGAAAATGAGCAGTATATTTTACCTTTGAACTTTAAAAACAACATAAATAGTCCTCGGGCACTGCAAACGTGCCACGTTTTTACTTTTGTTTGATTATTCCAAAAATTATATTTGTATTCGCTGAATGGTGCAAGTGTTTGAGGAAATTTCATTTTCTATGTCTTAGATAAATAAATAATTTTATTTTTTATTTGAATGATTTTCTTGTATATTTATACCGAAAATATTTTATTTAAAGCCTTTAATAAATATTCTCGATTTGATGAAAATACATTGTTTAGTATTAGGTTTCGTATGTTTTGTAGCTGAAAAAAAGAAATGACAAATCATTTTTTAACTATTTATATTTTTAAATGAAAACGTATCTTCCGTGTACCGTGGATATTTATCTTTCTTTCTTTACTTTATTCTTACTTTTATCTTTCTACATGACACCTGTGATAAATAAGTTAACAAACTCCCAAGGAAGATCAATATTTCAACAATCTCATTTTGGCAAACTCTTCACTTTAAGATGAATTTCAGAATATATGAAAATATAAAACATAATTATTCAAATTTTAATTGCTTAATAGGCGTATAGCCAACATAGTGAAAAAGTACCCAAGCCGGGAATCGAACCCGGGTCATCAGATTAGCGCACTGACGTTCTACCAACTGAACCACTTGGGAACGATACCCAGACTGGAACTTTTTCACCATAACATATTGGCAAGGCTACAAATGCAGCACAAGATGGAATATTTTTCCGTGAGCCACCAATCCTGGGGCAAACACGAAATCAAAGAGAATCCAGCATCGACAATTGAAATAAATTCATATTTTTAATACTTGGAAATTTTTCCAGAGTACTTTTTCACTATGTTGGCTATACGCCTATTAAGCAATTAAAATTTGAATAATTATGAATACAAGGCGTGAGAAATTTTCTCTGGAAAAATTTCCAAGTATTAAAAATATGAAATATAAAACATGTTTTCCATATAAAAATACTGTTTGAATTTTATCACAGCACTCTGAAATAACTCCGTACAAAAAACGCATGCAAAGTTTTCCCATTGAAAACAATTTCGAAAGTCTATTTGTTTTGCACATAGCGAAGAAGAAGAAATGACAAACTCGCAAACAATTATGTGATTAAATGCGTTGCTAACCATGATTTTTTAGGTGCATTCGTAATTATATAAATACGTAGTACCTGTAGTCGTTGTCTGGTCCGTCCGTCTGTCCGCATATAACAGCGCAAAAACTACCCATTGAATGGTTTGAAATTGCAGAATTTAGACGAGTCATTTCAAATATTATGAAAATCGAATCAAATATTGAAAATATATTGATAAAAGTTTTCTTCATTCTATTAAATCCTATCATACGTTATTAATTCAATGATATCCCATGATAGGTAATGATTTTAGGCTGCCATGGTGATTCCGTCCTATTTACGATGGAGTCATATTATTTCCGTATTGCTGAATTTAAAACCCGAATTTGTATATTAAAATTGCATAATTATAGCAATCATACAATCTACCGACAGTTTTTTGTATAGATATTTTTGCAGAAATAGACATTAAATGGAAATAGAGTCTAAATATGGATTTCAAGTTCTGAAATTTTCAAAGCTATGCGTATGTTTCCCATTGGAGTTTTCAGTAAATGTCAACAAAAGATAAAATGTTGCCAAGTTAAAATGTACTTTATTTTAATACGGAAATTAATCGTATGATAATAACAGACGATATAATTCTTTTTTTCAGTCAAATAATAGCGATGTTTTTTTTTACATTGTATTGTATTGGATATTTGGGTGTAGTATAATTTTATTGCAACAGAATTGTAATTAATTGTTTGTAAAAGTGTATTGAAACTTAATGTCATAAAATTAAATTAATATCTATAACATAAAAATCAGCACATAAAATAAATTTTGTAGTCATGCATTTTTGCATAAGAGTGCAACAGCTATTGCACCAAGATCTGAATATTTATAAAACTAGTTATAGTACGACGCAGATCATTTGTCACGTTTGACGTACAATATCTAACGTGTTTAATATATCACCGTGCCCCCCCCCCCCAAAAAAAAAAAAAAAAAAAAAAAAAAAAAAAAACATTGCTCAACTTTATGCTTAACAATATTTATACCTACAATTTTTCCGCTGCCCTTTTATTTTATTTTTTGTTGTTTATTGTAAAAATAACATATTTAAATGTTGCATACAAAATTCGAAATCCCATTTCTTTTTTTTATAAGCGTCATCTGTATTTGCTTAGGTAATTTTAATTTTGCTTTAACACAGATTAAAATGTAAAATATCATCATATATTCAGATGGACAAAATAATTATGAATATCTGCAATATGTGTTTATCATTAACTTAACCTTCCTACCCTGTTGAAATTTTACTGAACATTGATAAAAACATTTCACACTAGAATTCGTATTTAAAACTATTTAACATACTTATTTAACTTAATTATGTCAATCTTTTATTTAACTAACTTTATGAAATTTTTTCTGGTTCGAATCGACAGAAATCAATTATTCAAACGGGTGGAAATTAATGTTATCATAATAACAGACGGTATAATACATTTCACTGAAAAAATAGCTTTGATTTTTTTACATTGTCTTGTTTTAGATATTTGCGCATTGCATAATTTTAAGGTAACAGAATTGTAATTGTTTGTAAAAGTATATTGAAATTTAATTACATAAAATAAATTTAATGTCCATAGTATGAAATTCTGCAGATAAAATAAATTTTGCATTCAAGCATTTTTGCAGTAAAGTGCAACAGCTATTGTACCGAGATCTGAATTTTTATAAAACTAGTTGCAGTAAGAACGTACTTCATTTGTCACGTTTAACGTACAATTTCAAACTTGTTATCTTTTGTACGGTAATACTTTTGGTAAACACTACTTCATCGGTTTTAAAATTGTGGTATACCATACCCAAAATCATTTAATTGATTTGGGATCAAATCGTTAATTCCATGCGTATAGAAATTGTTTTATGTAAAATGTGGTTTAAATTTTCTGTTACTGCTGCATCAAATATTTAAATATAACACATGTAATTAAAAGAAGATTTATAATTTAATCAAGCATTAAACTTTTCGAAGAAAAAAAAATCTGAATGTTATGCTTCAATGGCGTTTTACCAATTTTAATATAGTTTTTGGAGATTTCAAATATAGTTCCTAGACTTTTTTTCACTTAAATATGTAAGAAATGCGAGTTTTGGCGAGAAATCTTTTCAGGGGATTTATAATATGAAAACAATCAGTATGTGTCACCTTTGAACTTTAAAAACAATATAAATAGACCTCGGGCATTACAAATGTATCACATTTTACTTACCCATCATACGTAGTATAGGGTAAGTTTTGTAATCGTTTTGAAAATCGAAAAAAATGACGGATTTACACGTTTCAGACACTGGAGATTCCGAAAAACATATTTTGAGAAAAAAAAATTGCCGTCCGTCTGTGTGTCTGTGTGTCTGTAAACGCTCTATCTCCCAAAAAAATTGAGATAGAGACTTGAAATTAGGTATGTACTTAGTATGTAATAATGGGAAGAAGCCTATTTAATTTCAGTAACCTCGATTAACCGGAACTATTTTTTTTTTGACTCTCGAAATAATCGTTCTGATAAAAGGTATATCAAAATTTTCTAAATTGTTTATTTTAAGGAGTGAATATAAAAGACAAAAAAAAACATAAATTTTGCATAAAGCATGAAGTCGATCAGATAATGAGTTGCCGAGATATTTGTAATCCTATTTTCCACACGCTTTGAATTTTCATGACCCTGTATTTCATCCAAATTTTTAATTCAAAGATATATTTTAATTGGAAATGAGACGGTTAATCAGATGCAATGAACTGCTAGTTAATAGGATTATTATTTTTGGAGTTATAAGGATGTTTCTTTTAAGCAATTCAGTAATCGAGCCTTTAAAATTTATGACGTCATCAAGCCACGATTTTATTCGAATTGCAATGCATTTTATGAGTAGTTTACACATTTTTTATTTTCATATTTTACATTATGCATATCCATGATGGGTAAGTATTACGGTGGCCCCCAACGACTAATTTACTTTTGTTTGATTATTCCAAGAATTATTTTTGTATTCACTGATTGGTATAGGTGCAGATTGTTTAACACAGCAAACTATTAATATATTCGAATAGCAATGTTATTCGTAACAGTTTGAATCTGATAATTTTACATAGACTGTGATTTAAATATATATACAGTGGTGGCCAAAAGTTTGGACATTTTTTGAAAGTTTCATGTTTTTCAACTTTGTGTTCTTGTAGAATATATTAATTTTCCCTTAAATACAAACGTTTATATATCAAATTGAAGGGAATTTAATGTAAAATTTAATAATAAAAACAGTATTAGAATATCTGTATTACAAAAACAGTTATGCTCATTTTAGTAGAACAAACAAACACAAATCGTTGTGAATAAGGACGTGTTTTGTAATAAAAGCGTACTAGCCAATCACAAACACTGTTCTGAGGACCAATCAAATGTCTGTAACTATAGTTTAGGTTATTTGGATGGTAAAAGAGTTATTGTTGTGGAAATATATTTTGCGGAATGATGCATACTAGTACAATTAAATAGAGTATTGCTGTTTTTGAATATTTAAAGTCCTTTTTTCAATTAAACTAATTGTAAATAATGTCATCAAAAAGAAGAACTAATTGCACATCTACAAAAAGGAGCCGAATCGTCATATTGAGAGAAAAGGGCCTCTCTTATGCTGAAATTGCAAGACAAGTTGTTTGTTGATTGACTTGTTCTGGTGTACGAAAGTTCTGTTTACGTTACGAAAAAACAAAATCAGTGGAAAATAAGGCCAAATCAGGCCAAAAAAAATGCACAAGTGCTACTGCCGATAGAAAAATTAAACGGCTATGCCTTCAAGATTGAAAAATTTCATCAGATGCCATTAGATGTGAAATGAATGCAGCGGGTATTGCAGTAAGTTCAAGAACAATATGAAGAAGTTTATCAGGATTTGGACTACAAGCTAGAATTCCAAGTAAAAAACCATATTTAAATCAAAAGCAACGCGAAAAATGAGTTAAGTGGGCAAAATAACACATTAAATGGTTAGAAAATCAATGGAAGCAAGTAATCTGGAGCGATGAGAGTAAAATATCGCTCTTTGGTAGTGATGGTAGAAAATACGTGAGACGTAGAGTAGGAGAAGCACTTCATCCTGCTTGCATCGAAGTAACTACAAAAAACCCAACAAATGTCATGATTTGGGCATGTATGTCTGCAGATGGTGTGGGCTGAATTCAAGTGATTGATGGCATCCTGAATGCCAAAAAAATACATCGAAACTGTCCTGGAACCAAAATTGATAGTTGTTTGTTCTACTAAAATGGGCATAACTTTTTTTGTAATACAGATATTGTAATACTGTTTTTATTATTAAATTCTACATTAAATTACCTTCAATTTGATATATAAACGTTTGTATTTAAGTGAAAATTAATATATTCCACAAGCACACAAATTTGAAAAACATGAAACTTTCAAAAAATGTCCACACTTTTGGCCACCACTGTATATAAACAAATGTTTGAAGTGTGTTTTGATTTTTATAGTGCAAAATAATCTCACAAATTCAGATTTTCTTTCATATGTACTTTTGTCTGGCAAAATAAAAATAAGAAATATTGTTTTTGTGATATTCCCCGCTATCATAATTGCTTAGCTTATACCTGCATATTTTTTTAAACCGTATCTTGCCCAACTTTATCTTCTGACTGTATATGATTTAAGATTTAATTAATATTCAAATTTTGTTGTACATGTGTTTATATTAAATAAATTACTTTATACTTTGAATTCCTGTCTTTTTTTTATATATATTGTTTTTTTTTTAGTTTTTTACCCCATATAAACACTATTGTTTTTATGCGTTTGTTTTACAATTGTGGCTACAGGATTTTTTGGGTTTAGGAGCCAGTGACTCCTTCCAAATTTTGAGAATATGCACCTATACTGATTGGTGGAAGTATTTGAGGAAATTTTATTATCTAAGGCTCATACAAAGATATAATTTTATTTTTTATTTGAATGATTTTGTTGTATAGTTATACCGAAAATATTTTATTTAAATCCTTTAATAAATATGCGTGACTTGATGAAAATACATTGTTTAGTATTCGGTTTCGTCTTTTCGTAAGTGAAAATGAAATGACAAAACACTTCTTTAGTATTTATCTTCAAAACAAATGTATCTTCAGTGTTTCGTGAATACTTATCGTTCTTTCTTTCTTTTCTTTATTTTTACTTTTATCTTTCTACATGACATCTCAGATAAATAAGTTAAGATCAACTTTCTTACAATCACATTTTTGTATGCTCTTTATTTTAAGGTGAATATCAGCACATATTAAAATATAAAACATATTTTCTATATAAAAATACTATTTGAATTTTATCACAGCTATATGAAAAATTTCATTACAAAAGACCCACATAAAGTTTTGTTATTGAAAACAATTTGTATTTTTTTTTTTTTTTTACACATAAAGTAGAAAAAGAACAGACAATTAAACTCACAAAAAATTTGTGTGTGTTAATGCGTTTCTAATATTTTTTTTTTTTTTTGAAAAACTTGAGTTAAACAATATTTAATCGGTTTTAAAGTTGGGGTATAACCTTACCCAAAATCATTTACTTGATTTGGGATCAAATAATTTAATTCCATAGAACATTGTTTTCTTTAAAAATGAAGTTTGATTGTTTCTTTTTTTACTGCTGCATCAAATATTTAAATGTAAGACATGTTATTAAAAGAAGATTTAGAATTTAATCAAGCCTTAAACTTTCCTAAGAAAATAAAATTGCTAAATGTTATGTTTCAGTGGTGATTTACGATTTTTAATCTAGTATTTGGAGATCTCAAATATAGCTT
Organism: Maratus michaelseni; assembly: GCA_963931845.1. Lineage (NCBI taxonomy): Eukaryota > Metazoa > Arthropoda > Arachnida > Araneae > Salticidae > Maratus > Maratus michaelseni. Next base: position 43,673,784 of record OZ007592.1, on the reverse strand, counting down.
CGGGACTTTTTTCATTTAAGTACATTATGAAATGTGAGTTTTAGCAAGAAAAACTTTCAGGAAATTTATCATACGAAAATGAGCAGTATATGTTACCTTTCAACTTTATAAACACCATAAATGGTCCTGAAGCACTACAAACGGTATCATGTTTTTACTTTTGTTTGATTATTTCAAGAATATTACTATTTACTGAATGGTGAAAGAAATTTGGGGAGATTTTATTTTCAAATTCTTTGACAAATAAATTATTTTCTTTTTTTTTTATTTAAGTGATTTTCCTGTATATTTATACAAAAATATTTTATTTAAAGAATTTAATAAATATGCATGACTCGATGAAAACAGATTGTTTAGTATTTGTTTTCGTCTGTTTTGTAATTGAAAAAAAAAAAAGAAATGACAAAGCACTTCTTTAGTATTTATATTACAAAAAAAAAGTATTTTGAGTGTTTCGTTAATACTTATATTTCTTTCTGTTCTTTACTCTTACTTTTATCTTTCTACATGATACCTGAGATAAATAAGTTAACAAACTGCCACGGGAGATCAACATTCCTACAATTACATTTTAATCTACACTTTACTTTAAGATGAATTTAAGAACATATGAAAATATAAAACATGTTTTCTATATAGAAATAATGTTTGAATTTTATCACAGCTCTATGAAATAACTTCTTACAAAAGACACATGCAAAGTTTTCCATTAAAACGATTTGTAAAGTGTATTTGTTTTGAACATAGCGAAGAAGAAGAACAGACAAATAAACTTACAAAATATTATGTGAGTTAAACGTTGCTAACCATAAATGCGTAGCACCTATAGACGTTGTCTGGTTCGTTCGTCTGTCCGCATATAACAGCATAAAAATTACCCAAACGCATGGTTTGAAATTTAATATATATAATCGTTGCAGAATTTTGTCGAGTCATTTCAAATTTTATGAAAATCGAATCAAAAATTACACAGATATTATTAAAATTTTTCTTCATTCTATTAAATCCTATCATACGGAATTAATTCAATGATATCCCATGATAGGTAATAATTCTAGTATGCCATGCTGATTACATAATATTTAAGATGGAATCATATTATTTCCGTATTACTGAATTTAAATACCGAATTTGTATACTAAAATTGTTTAATTTTAGCAATCATATAACGTACCGACAGTGTTTTGGATAGATATTTCCGGAGAAATAGACATTAAAAAGAAAAAGAGTTTAAATATGGATTTCAAGTTCTAAAATTTTCAAAGCTAGGCTTAAGTTTCCCATTGGAATTTTCTGTAAATGTCAACAAAAGATAAAATGTTGCCAAAATAAAATGTACTTATTTTATTACGGAAATTAATCATATCATAATAACAGACGATATAATTCATTTCACTGAAATAATAACGATGATTTTTTTACATTGTATTGTATTGGATATTTGGGTGTAGTATAATTTTATTGCAACAGAATTGTAATTAATTGTTTGTAAAAGTGTATTGAAACTTAATTGCATAAAATAAAATTAATATCTATAATATGGAAAATCTGCACATAAAATAAATGTTTTATTCATGCATTTTGGCATAAGGGTGCAACAGCTATTGCACCGAGATCTGAATTATTATAAAACTAGTTATAATACGAACGCACCTCGTTTGTCACGTTTGACGTACAATTTGTTACTTGTTATTATTATTATATTACAATATTTGATCTACCGTGTTGGTCCGATAGAAATATGTCTAAAATTACTTATTTTCTTTTGAATTGGAAACCTTTTGGTAAACAACACCTCATAGGTTTTAAAATTGGAGTATACTATACCCAAAATCATTTAATTGATTTGGTATTAAATCGTTTATTTCCATGCATATAGAAAACTGTTTGCTTTAAAAATGCCGTTTATTTATTTATTTTTTATTATTTTTTATTTTTTTTTACATCTTTAGCATATATTTAAATATAAGACATGTTATTAAAAAAAGATTTAGAATCTAACGAAGTATTAAACTTTCATATCTGTATTACAAAAAAAGTTATGCTCATTTTAGTAGAACAAACAAACACAAATCGTTGTGAATAAGGACGTGTTTTGTAATAAAAGCGTACTAGCCAATCACAAACACTGTTCTGAGGACCAATCAAATGTCTGTAACTATAGTTTAGGTTATTTGGATGGTAAAAGAGTTATTGTTGTGGAAATATATTTTGCGGAATGATGCATACTAGTACAATTAAATAGAGTATTGCTGTTTTTGAATATTTAAAGTCCTTTTTTCAATTAAACTAATTGTAAATAATGTCATCAAAAAGAAGAACTAATTGCACATCTACAAAAAGGAGCCGAATCGTCATATTGAGAGAAAAGGGCCTCTCTTATGCTGAAATTGCAAGACAAGTTGTTTGTTGATTGACTTGTTCTGGTGTACGAAAGTTCTGTTTACGTTACGAAAAAACAAAATCAGTGGAAAATAAGGCCAAATCAGGCCAAAAAAAAATGCACAAGTGCTACTGCCGATAGAAAAATTAAACGGCTATGCCTTCAAGATTGAAAAATTTCATCAGATGCCATTAGATGTGAAATGAATGCAGCGGGTATTGCAGTAAGTTCAAGAACAATATGAAGAAGTTTATCAGGATTTGGACTACAAGCTAGAATTCCAAGTAAAAAACCATATTTAAATCAAAAGCAACGCGAAAAATGAGTTAAGTGGGCAAAATAACACATTAAATGGTTAGAAAATCAATGGAAGCAAGTAATCTGGAGCGATGAGAGTAAAATATCGCTCTTTGGTAGTGATGGTAGAAAATACGTGAGACGTAGAGTAGGAGAAGCACTTCATCCTGCTTGCATCGAAGCAACTACAAAAAACCCAACAAATGTCATGATTTGGGTATGTATGTCTGCAGATGGTGTGGGCTGAATTCAAGTGATTGATGGCATCCTGAATGCCAAAAAAATACATCGAAACTGTCCTGGAACCAAAATTGATAGTTGTTTGTTCTACTAAAATGGACATAACTTTTTTTGTAATACAGATATTGTAATACTGTTTTTATTATTAAATTCTATATTAAATTACCTTCAATTTGATATATAAACGTTTGTATTTAAGTGAAAATTAATATATTCCACAAGCACACAAATTTGAAAAACATGAAACTTTCAAAAAATGTCCACACTTTTGGCCACCACTGTATATAAACAAATGTTTGAAGTGTGTTTTGATTTTTATAGTGCAAAATAATCTCACAAATTCAGATTTTCTTTCATATGTACTTTTGTCTGGCAAAATAAAAATAAGAAATATTGTTTTTGTAAATAAAATTGCTAAATGTTATGTTTCAGTGGTGATTTACGATTTTTAATCTAGTATTTGGAGATCTCAAATATAGCTTCGGGACTTTTTTCATTTAAGTACATTATGAAATGTGAGTTTTAGCAAGAAAAACTTTCAGGAAATTTATCATACGAAAATGAGCAGTATATGTTACCTTTCAACTTTATAAACACCATAAATGGTCCTGAAGCACTACAAACGGTATCATGTTTTTACTTTTGTTTGATTATTTCAAGAATATTACTATTTACTGAATGGTGAAAGAAATTTGGGGAGATTTTATTTTCAAATTCTTTGACAAATAAATTATTTTCTTTTTTTTTTATTTAAGTGATTTTCCTGTATATTTATACAAAAATATTTTATTTAAAGAATTTAATAAATATGCATGACTCGATGAAAACAGATTGTTTAGTATTTGTTTTCGTCTGTTTTGTAATTGAAAAAAAAAAGAAATGACAAAGCACTTCTTTAGTATTTATATTACAAAAAGAAAGTATTTTGAGTGTTTCGTTAATACTTATATTTCTTTCTGTTCTTTACTCTTACTTTTATCTTTCTACATGATACCTGAGATAAATAAGTTAACAAACTGCCACGGGAGATCAGCATTCCTACAATTACATTTTAATCTACACTTTACTTTAAGATGAATTTAAGAACATATGAAAATATAAAACATGTTTTCTATATAGAAATAATGTTTGAATTTTATCACAGCTCTATGAAATAACTTCTTACAAAAGACACATGCAAAGTTTTCCATTAAAACGATTTGTAAAGTGTATTTGTTTTGAACATAGCGAAGAAGAAGAACAGACAAATAAACTTACAAAATATTATGTGAGTTAAACGTTGCTAACCATAAATGCGTAGCACCTATAGACGTTGTCTGGTTCGTTCGTCTGTCCGCATATAACAGCATAAAAATTACCCAAACGCATGGTTTGAAATTTAATATATATAATCGTTGCAGAATTTTGTCGAGTCATTTCAAATTTTATGAAAATCGAATCAAAAATTACACAGATATTATTAAAATTTTTCTTCATTCTATTAAATCCTATCATACGGAATTAATTCAATGATATCCCATGATAGGTAATAATTCTAGTATGCCATGCTGATTACATAATATTTAAGATGGAATCATATTATTTCCGTATTACTGAATTTAAATACCGAATTTGTATACTAAAATTGTTTAATTTTAGCAATCATATAACGTACCGACAGTGTTTTGGATAGATATTTCCGGAGAAATAGACATTAAAAAGAAAAAGAGTTTAAATATGGATTTCAAGTTCTAAAATTTTCAAAGCTAGGCTTAAGTTTCCCATTGGAATTTTCTGTAAATGTCAACAAAAGATAAAATGTTGCCAAAATAAAATGTACTTATTTTATTACGGAAATTAATCATATCATAATAACAGACGATATAATTCATTTCACTGAAATAATAACGATGATTTTTTTACATTGTATTGTATTGGATATTTGGGTGTAGTATAATTTTATTGCAACAGAATTGTAATTAATTGTTTGTAAAAGTGTATTGAAACTTAATTGCATAAAATAAAATTAATATCTATAATATGGAAAATCTGCACATAAAATAAATGTTTTATTCATGCATTTTGGCATAAGGGTGCAACAGCTATTGCACCGAGATCTGAATTATTATAAAACTAGTTATAATACGAACGCACCTCGTTTGTCACGTTTGACGTACAATTTGTTACTTGTTATTATTATTATATTACAATATTTGATCTACCGTGTTGGTCCGATAGAAATATGTCTAAAATTACTTATTTTCTTTTGAATTGGAAACCTTTTGGTAAACAACACCTCATAGGTTTTAAAATTGGAGTATACTATACCCAAAATCATTTAATTGATTTGGTATTAAATCGTTTATTTCCATGCATATAGAAAACTGTTTGCTTTAAAAATGCCGTTTATTTATTTATTTTTTATTTTTTTTTATTTTTTTTTACATCTTTAGCATATATTTAAATATAAGACATGTTATTAAAAAAAGATTTAGAATCTAACGAAGTATTAAACTTTCATAGTTGCCAACCTCCCGATTTTTTTCATACCAATATTTTTATGTAAAAATATTTGTTTTGTATAATCTTACAATTTCTGCAATTTAATAAAGCGAAAATTTTTGTAAGATTTTACTGATATACAAAAAATCGGGAGCTTGGCAACTATGAACTTTTATAAGATTTAAGAAAAAATGCTAAATGTTATACTTTAGTGGCGATTTACGAATTTTAATCTAGTAGTTGGATATCTCAAATATAGCTCCCACTTTTTTTACATTTAAATATATTAAGAAATGTGAGATTTAACGAGAAAAAGCGAGCTTCAGGAGACTTATCGTCCGAAAATGAGCAGTATATGTTGCCTCTGAACTTTGAAAATGACATAAATAGTCTTTCGGGCACTACAAACGTAGCACGTTTTTACTTTTGTTTGATTATTCCAAGAATAATTTTTTTATTCGCTGAATGTGAATGTGTTTTGAGGGTGATTTTGTTTTCTTTCAAACGCTTAGATGAAGAATGTTTTTATTTATTTTTTATTTGAATGGATTTTGAAATATATTTATGCAGAAAATATTTTATATAAATTGTGTAAGGCATTTGTCTGACTTAAAGGCATTGTTTCATATTTCTTTGTTTTTGTCTGTTTTATAAAAAAAAAAAATGCGAAGTACATTTTTTGCTATTTATATATAAAAAAAACTATATTAAGTGTTTCGTGAATACTCCAAATATTCGTTCGCTACCTCTTATTAATATTGCATTGCAGTTATTTTCATTTTTTCACGGTTTTATAAACTGTAGAACATTTATTTCTTTATTTAAGCATACGCAGAATATGCCAGAGATAAAAATAAACATAAATATTCCTTTTGGAAGCTGTTATTTTAAAAGAATGCTTATTCTAACGGACGTAGAACAATTCACAACAAAAGTGCATGTTTTTTATTTGTTTGATTTTGCACATGGTGGTAGTTCATTATAAAAATCCTCGCCAGATTTTTTAGTGAATAGTCATTCCATGCTTAAGTTAAATGTTTGTTTGAATCTAACTAAGTAAAAGTTTCCGCTTAGTGGTAATCAGCCATGTGAAAATATCAGTAGAAAACTTTTGTTGCATGCATTTTTGTTTCTGTTAATGCATTCTATAACTTACACTTATATTTATTTTGTTTTAATTGATGTGACGCGCTAATTTTACAATGGATCAGTTAAAAATGAGACCATTTCATTTCTATATCATTTATATTTAAGTTTATTGACAAGAAACATAAGTTTACAATTATATTTTAACTGTCTGAATTTTATGCATAATTAGGAAATTTTCTTAAATTGAATGTGCTTTAAGTTACACTTTAAAGTAATTTTAAGCATAATTACCAAGCATTGAACCAATTTTTATTAGAACGTTTACTTATCATTTATGATGTTTGTTATAAAACGTCATGCCAGAGAGTGTCTTTAAATTATTTGCGAATGTTTAAATTCGTGATTACCATTTTATAAATGGTTATGAGATATTACACTTTTTGCTTTTTTTTGTCTTGAAGGTCTTCTGAAATTGTAATATTGACTCGAAAAGAAATGCTTATCAGTACTTATGAAATCCTTTGAACCCAATTTTAGTAACAAAATTGAATTTATAGAAAACCTTTCAATAAAGAAATATGATGACTCAGTTGGTAGAGCATGGCAGCTTCAACCAAGATATCCCAGGTTCGAATCCTGGCTCGGACATTTTTCGTCCAGTTGGAAAATTACAACTCATATGATTTCTTTACCAATTTGAATAATTATGTCAAAATTAAGGTAGTGTAATCCTGTATCTAGCGTTTACTAGAGTTCCAAATTACCTGTGATTTATTCCGTTGAGCTGATTCAGATATCAGACAAGATGCTATGATCAATAATGTTAACTGGATGAATTAGGTCCTCCAGATTCGACCGGGATGGCTCAGTTGGTAGAGCATGACAGCTTCAGCCAAGAGATCCCAGGTTCGAATCCTGGCCCGGACATTTTTCATCCAGTTGGAAAATTACAACTCATATGATTTCTTTACCAATTTGAATAATTGTGTCAAAATTAATCTGGTGTAATCACGTTTCCAGTGTTTACTGCAGTTCCAAATTACCCGCGATTTATTCTGTTGAGCTGTTTCAGATATCAGACCAGATACTATGATGAATAAGGTTAACTGGATGAATTTGGTCCTCCAGATTCGACCGGTAATTTTTCGTCCAGTTGGAAAATTACAACTCATGTGATTCTCGGTCAAAATTAATCTAGTGACATCCTGTGTCGTTAAATATTTAACAAAGAGTTGTTCTAGAGCAGAGAAATATAGAAGGAACGAGGTCAATTTTAACACAATTATTCAAATTGGTAAAGAAATCATATTAGTTGTAATTTTTTTAATTTCCCAACTGGATGAAAAATTTACGGGTCAGGATTCGCACCAAGGATCTCATTGGCAGCTTCAGCCGAGAGTTCCCTTGTTCGAATCCTGGATCGGACATTTTTTGATTAGTTGGGAAATTACAACTCGTATAAAATACAGAAGTGTTTAAAAAACTGCGACATATTCGAGAAAATGCAGCGAATATCATCATTAGTGGGTTTGTACATTCAAGCAAGAAAGTCACGACAATATTCTGAAGTCGTTAGATATTTCAGAAAACACATGTATCCGTGTTATAGCATTTTAGAAAGATTATAAAAAGCATGCTTTCCACCAAAATAAGTGTATATTTGTAACGATATTTATGTCGAAATTAAATACCAGAATTTACTGAACCTTATGAATAAACCTTAAAATATGAATGAACTTTATAAAGAACCTTAAAATATTAATTATCTATGGAAAGAGTGTGCTCGGTGTGCTCGGTCGCTGTCAACTGATGAAAAAGATAATTTAGAGATCATATACAAATAGAGTTACGATGGTTTACATCAATGGAAACAACATTTGGAAAACGAATACGTGAATGACCAATTCAATTTTTCGCAGTGGCCTTATGTTTTTACAAGTAATTTATATGAAACTAGCTAACCCGCCCGGCGTTGCCCGGGCTCCAGATAATTACAATCTCAGAGAAAGGCGTTAAGCCCCTCCCTCTGCATACCCGCAAATATAATGAATAATTTGTTCAAGAGAACCACCGTCACCTACATTAACGCGATCATTAAAAAAGAATTACATTTTTCTGATAATTAGAACATAACGAAGACGTTACGCTAAAATAGCTGGCAAACGACACCCCTCTTCCCGACCTCAATTTCAAATCTATATCTTAATTAGTTACCTAAAGTTTTATTCATTAGTAAATATTGGCAATTATTTTCTTTCATTTTCGCAAACTAAATGGAGGGATCGGCTAGAGAAACAGATCTCTTTGTAGTTGAGTTTTTAATGAAAGCAGATCCCTGTCTGAAACTTTCTCGAATTGTTTTTACTGGCGCCGGCCGATTTTTGGCAGTTTTTTGCATAAATTAAAAAAAAATACCAACCGAATTTTTCAATAATCACATAGTCAGATGCAGAATACTTTCTTACATATGCTCAGAAATTTTCAAATTGAGATCCCCATTAGTTTTCTTAAAATTTGCTAATTATTAAAATAATTTCGAATTCGTTCATTTATGCTTGCAAATCCAATGCGCCGGTTCGTTTCTTTCGCCATTTTGATTTAAAAGATGTCATTTTAGAAGCGATGGTTAGTGAGAATCTAACTGATATCTAGGCTAATTATCAAAATATTAAAATTCTGAGGGTCAGGTGCACCAAGAGAGGGTTTGGACTACCTAAATCTAAATTTACAGACTTCTAGGTGCGCTAAATTTTCCTAGCCATCGCCAACAAACACACACACACAGAGAGCGAAACTTTATTTTATTAGTATAGACAAGAAAAGAAAGTGGCACAATCGTACGCTATCTTCCCTGCGACACTGATGGCCAATAAAAATTAGGCATATAAAAACAAATCAGTGAAGAAATCGGAAATAAACTTGCAAAAATAAATCAATTTTAAAATAAAGTAATATAAGACAAAAACAATATAATAAAACACAATCTGTTACTTATAATGTTTGATGGCAAAATATGTAACGATGCAACTATTATTGCATTTCCCATGATATGTTGTTATATCAGAAATGTATGTTTTCTGTAATTTCAATAGAGTTTAATAACCTATCAAAAGAGGAGTTTTTGACAGCTGAAATATTAAAGTTCGTTTTATGTATTCTCCATCCAATTATCTGGATGTTTGAGAGGTACATCTTTCCAATGAACTGTCAACTGAGAAATGGCAATTTTGTAAAAAAGACAGAGATGCTGTTTGCGAAAGGGGAAAAAAAGAATTCAAGATAAATATGCATGTATTTACATGGTTGTATATTATTAGACTTTCACATTTTACTTCAACTTTTGAAATGTAAAATATATATTTTATTTCAGGTTCTGGAAGGAGATGGTATTACAGGTCGATATATCTAGAGCTGGTTACCAGAACTGCACTGACAGAAACACATCCTGACGCATTCATCTTTTGACGAAATTACTGGACGAATTGCAGAATTTACTGGAATATAGCAAATTAAAATGATATTGGAGGTAATATCTAGAGGATATGCCATAAACGTAGATAGGTTTTCGAAGTACAGGGGAGAAACATAGAAGCTATACGTACAACTTTCGCATACTTTTAACACATGATATGAAAAAATGTGTTATATCCTTTAGTTATACATTTGCGGTGGCTGCTGAAGTTATATGTTCGTGGACATAGAGGTAATTATGCTAAAAGAGTATCACGTACAGAACATAATATTTATGCCATAAACAAATAAAACCTAATCAATAGGTCAAATCATTAATGGTATGAGGCTTCCAGTTAGAAAAAAACTGGTGATTTTAATAAAGAACTTTTGAATATATTATTACTTTATGAAGAAAATTTATTTAAAAGTGGGGAAACTGACAGTAGCAACAGTGAATATGAAACTGTGAAATGAAATAAGCTTAGAAATTTGATAGTAAAGAAAACGTTGTTTCGTTTTCATTATTATTTTTTAACTTATCTATGATGATTAGTAAGAATACATTATTTTTGTTATACACAGCAAATCTCTATGCATTTTTCAGAACACTTTTTAGAACACTTATTTTGTCATATTTTTTAGAACATTTTGAAGCGCACTTTTTGTAACAGTTTTTAGAATAATTCTGAGAACACTTCTTTTGTTCAGCACACTGTCTAGCGCACTTTTTGAAAGCGATGATTTCACAAGTGGGCACAAATGTGCTCCCAATCCGTTCTCAAATGTGTTCCCAAATTTAGATTTAATAGATATCCTGAGCAGAACACTTTTGGTACACTTTCATAACACTTTCTTTATAGCGGATCATATTCGAAATACATTAAGGGAACACATTCAGTACACATTAAAGTAACTGGAACACTTTTTTTGAATCAAAGTGTTCCAAATGTATTTCCAATGTGTGTTGGGAATTTTCAATGTATATTGGGTCACCCGGAAAGTTCTGCTGTTTTTCAAAGCGAAGCGCGGTTTCTTCTAGTTATTCTGCGACTACTGATAAGGAGTGACATTGAATGACCCAGATATGTACAGTCAATCTTTTCTGCTTGCATTGCATAATTATTGCTTGAGCTTTGAAATAATTTTCGTTTAATTTTTTTTCCCTGCAGAGTGGGATCATCTTCGAGGCTGAAGTTTCCTCACTTAAACTTCTCAAACTACCTTCGAACTGTGTCATCTGAAATAGCACTTTGTTTATATACAGCACATATTTTACAAGCAGTCTGACTAGTATTTTTACCTTTCTTGAAATAAAAGAGCATAAGTCACGAAAATGAATTTTTCGGTTCCCCATTATTCTTACTTATACTTACACCATTGAAACAAAAATTATCTGCCACAACCCAAACAAGAATTTTGCAACGCAAGCAGAAAAGACCAAATTTACATATCTGGGTCGATCAAAGTTACTCGCTGTAAGTAGTAACAAAACAACTAGACGAAACCGCGCTTAATTTTTTTTTAAACCGCGGAATTTTCCGGATGACCCAATATTATATATTTATGAGGAGCTTTTATGCAAAAAACCTTTTTATAATAATACTTATACCTCGAATAAAAAACGCCCTTTAATAAATTTTTCTGCGATTAAATAATTCGATTGGATTTTTTAACAAATACCTATACTTGCCATCTTCCTGTAAATTTCTGCACAAAGTAGGTTAATTTAACCGAGGTTAAGCACTTTAAAACCAGAATTTTGTTTTAGAAATACAATTAAGTAGGTTTTACTTGAAACAGTGAAACAGTTGAGTGTTTCAATGGGTTTCCCAGTTAAAAATAACTCCACTCCCTGTATATGAGTAATTGTATAACACATCTTAAGAGAGCAATGTGAACAAAGTTTAAAATACTTTAAAGTAACAAAATATGTAAAAGAAAGCATAAAATGCGATAAATTACAGTCTGTCGCATGAGAGAAAGTGTATAATAATTTAAAGTAACAAAAGAACATGAAACTAAATATATATTATTTTTAAAGATATATTTTCCGGTTAGTAACGTCTTTAAACTGGATCAAATTAACTCACATTGTATGGAAGTTTAGTTCAAAGTTGGCAGGTATGAATACCCCTTAATAAGGTTTAAAATAAAAAAATTCCTATCATATGATCTACGATATCAGGGTTCATACGCTTTTGCAATAATTTTTCTGCCCTCCTCGCTACGCTCACCAACTCCCGTTCTGATTTCACAGCCTCTTAAAACCTGGTAATGTACCCTGTTTTAAAAAGATGATGATGATGATATCACGAACGGCGACTTTCTTCTGTAATCAGGTTATAATGCTTTTTCATTTAATTCATCTTTTTTTATTTTTAATATTCATGTGTAAACACAATTTTTATGACGTAATTTTCTTTATTTCCTGCTTTCAACACGTGATCATTTAATTATTATTTTAAACTTTCATTATAGTGTTTAATAGTCTCGTGCAAATGCATTTTTTATTTGATATAAACCATAATCCTTTGCGCTTATTTAGAAATTGGCAACAATATAAAAAAAATGACTTTTTCAATAAAAAAAAATTTTCTCGATTTTTAAGGATTTTTTGAGTTTTTATTGCCCGACCGTGATAATTTTTTTAATTTCTGAAAGCTTGTTATAGTTCGCGTTTGGTGGTATGATTTTCCGATCCGTAGGAAGGCTAGAAAAAAAGTAATAGCTCCTCAAAAAAGTCCCTAGTAAAAAAGCTATGAGAATAACCCGGAATATCTACGCAGAATTTGATTGGTCCATTTCTATATCGTTTTTGGCTCAGTTCCATATTACTTTTTTTTAATATAGAAGGAGAAGGATTTTTCGCTTTATTTAAATGCAAAAAAGTATTACAAATCTTGCAATTGAACGAAGACGTTTATAATCTCGACTATTTAAATATTAAATAGAATTTTTCTGTTAAAAAATTGTGATAAAAGCGTACGAACCATGGATATGTTAAATTATTGTTAGATTCTATAATAAATGGTTGTTAGTTTTAATAATATAAACTTCAGTGTATATTTTGTTGAGTCTTACAACACGTTTGAACATAATAACATTCATGTAGATCTGAAGATAATTAATAAAACTTTTATGCAACAAATTTTGTTTGGAAGAATTTTAATCTGATATTAAAAGAAAACTCATTAAAATACTTTTTGCATGATTAAGTAGATTTGAAAAGATTCTTTCATCAATACGCCTATGTTCACGGCGGAATACTTCAGCCGAACGGCTTTGAATCTGGTATTTTTAGAAAATTTCGTATTTGAGATTGCAACAGGTTGCACTTACAAATGACAGAAAAATGCATATATGTGACATTCACACTCGTGTCAATAAATTTAAATAGGTTGTGATGCTTTCAAATGCGAACATAAAATTTTACTTTTGAACTATCAAACGAGGTAAAAAATGTTTATTTCGTTAATTTAAATTTTTATTTGACTCAATGATTTTCTACAATAAAATAAAAAGAGGAATTATTTATAAACTTAATTTTTTACAAAGATATTGTGTATTTATAATAGGATAAAAAGAAAATATAGAATTTTCGTTGCTATTAATTAAATTTTAGACATTCAAGGTTGGACATTTAAAGTACATCATTTCTTGCGTTATCCGAATGTATGATGTAGTAATCAGGGCTTAAGTTCTAAGAAAAAAAGTACCGGAGCCTTAATATTCTGCAGTACAAACATCCGTAACGCACCCCTCCTCCCTCCACCTTCACTCCAATCTGCATATATATATTTCATACATTATTATAAAAATTTAAAGCATTGTTTTTTTTTTGTTTTTTTTAGCAAAATAAAAATTGTAAATACATCTATCTGTGTATATACTTAGCTATCAACTAACCACTTTTAGTTATTACTACTTCCAAATATAAACCTTTGCCTAATCTTAATGTTAATTAATCGCAGAATTCTGCGATTAATTCAGCTATGCAGAACAGAGAAATACTATTTCTGATTGCTCTTTATTAAAATACCATTAAAATGATTTGAAATGGAAATAAATAAAATTTTGAATTTAAGACAGATTGAGCTCGATCCTGCCCAAACCCGAAGACTGATATTAATAATCGAGCCAGTTTCATCTCCCTCTCTTACGTGAGCGACATATTACGTCACTTATAAGTGTTTTGATACAAAAGAAAGCAAAAGTTGGAGATGGGAGGGAAAGAAAAGGGTAATTTAGGATTCGTTTTTCGGAAGCGTTATTACACTGGTCTCCGGAGCGCAGTGTTTATGAGCTCCGGTGAATTCTGGGCAATATTTAAATGTTTACTAAAAACAGAGAAGTACCGGAGCTGAGCTCCGTTGGGCTACGGCGCAAATTAAGCCCTGATAGTAATCACAAAACTTTCTTCTGCAGCATAAATTTATTTAAATAGCGAAATTACACCCATTAATTACAGTGTGTAGCGCATGTTATTTAACACGAAGTTACAGTGATCTGTAACAGAAAAAAAAACGCCAAAACTTATTTAAATCTAAAATTACACCAACAAAACTATTTAAAATACTTCATAATCTCAAATTTCTACAAATTTGAAACTGTGTTACATCTATAAGGTGCATCTAAAGTTTATATTCTGAACAATTCTGTGCAGCTACGCAATAGAATTTGGGAAACATATATAAGGTTCACCGTAAAACACACAGCATAGCAGCTGAGAACCAGCTGAGTGATGAAAGTAAAAATAGAATAAAGATATTTTTAAAAAGTATCTTACATAATAAATTTAGTAAAATGTATGTCGTTGTCTATGTACGTAGAGATACAACTATCACGGAAATTATTTTATCACAGCAATTAGCGCCTGTTGAGTGATATACACCAAAATGGATCAACGCCAATTTATGTCAAAGCCTAATTAAGTATGAAGTTTGGTGAAGTTCCGTCCAACAGATGCTGAGTTTCAGTTATCGTTGAAATCATGAAAAGAAAATCACAAAAACATCACCTTTTGGGTGATATTCACCAAAACCTAATCAGCTCCACTTTATGTCAGAGTTAACCGAATGAAAAATTTCATGCAATTCCATCACTTAACTGCAGGCATGTGACTATCACGTAAGACATAAAAAACACAGCACAGCAGCCCTACCTTTTGGGCGATATATAACAAAACCTAATCAGCAGCAATCCAAATTCCAAAGCATGTTAACATTAACATTTTGCAAATAACAACTGTAATTTTCGAGAATATTAATCAATCATATCAAATATGAACACGTACATGTATGATTAACGAAGGAGAAAAGATTAACGCGAAAAAAGATTAAAATTGGAATCTTTGGCGATCATAAGTGGTTTTTTTAAAACAAGGGCACGAATATCTGCATCTTCATGATTTATATATGTGAAAAGCATTGGCTTTAATTTATTTACAACTATCTGATCCGTCCAGCGTTGACCGGGCCCTTTATAAAAACGTAAAACAAACCTCAAATTTGTATGATTTTCTATCTTTAACCAGATTTTGTATGAATTTATATTTTAAATGAAAAATTATGCTAAAATATTGATAAAAGTCGTAAAATTGCTCGTAAACAAACTTTTTTTTCCGCGTAAAAATTTCTTGAAAAATTGTTGTTATCTAGCTGTAAAAAGAAATATGTTTTCTTCTCGCTTTTTTGTTTGTTTCTTTTCGCGTTGGTTCCTTTAACATAAGAATAAGAAAATAGTTCTCATCTTCCGAACTCTCTGAAATTGCAATAGGTTATAAATATAACAGAATGCAATCCCTCTGTAAAGTTTCGTGAAAAAAAAGTGCATATTTAGTAGTAAATACATGAGACAAAGTTGAGCGAAGACGCATATTGAATACACGTATACATATATAGAAAGCATTAAAAGAGATTTAAATTCATTTATTTTTCTTTGTCAAAGGTCTATAGCTTTTTCCTTTTTCTAGTAAAGTGGTATTTTTGTATTTTGTCTAATGTTCATGCATTTTCACGATTAACCATCCAGCAAGAAACAGTAAATCATGTATTACACTGAAGCTGGTACAAAAGGTACAGAGACATGTGTATTGTGTATTCCCATTATGTTAAAAATAGTTTTAAGACTTCGTTTGGTATAGTCAATAAAGAGATTACATTACTGGGCATTGTACTTAACGTCAAACTTGCGGATCAGTCTAGTAATGTCCTTGGATTCACTGTTCATTAGAAAGTAAGAAATAATCCACTATTTCCTTCCTCTGTATACATTAGTAGATGTTTTATAAGCTAACAAGGTTTTTGTCCGTTAGAAAGGAAGCTAATATTTTATCATATCCCTTAGAGAATCATCAAATCCCTGTTTAAATTGAAATGTTAATGTTTAGATGATTGAATAGTTGAATAATACCAATGTCTAAATTACACTGAAAATCATCATAAGCAGTATTTACTGCATCCAAATGAAGTGAGTCTTCAAAAATATCTTGTAAAGTAGTGTCAAGAATTTTGAAGATCTTGTGGAACAAAGGACGAATCCCAGGAAGATTTCGGTATATCAACGATTTCTTGTTTGAAGACATGTAGACATTACTATCACAAGATCAAACAAATTGGAAATTGTATGTCAAACGTGACAATGAGGTGCGTTCGTACTATAAGAAGTTTTATATAGATTCAGATCTTGGTGCAATAACTATTGTACTCTTATGCAAAAATGCATGAATACAAAATTTATTTTATGTGCAGATTTTCATATTATAGATATTAATTTATTTTATGAAATTATATTTCAATACAATTTTACAAACAATTAATTACAATGCTGTTACATTAAAATTATACAATGCGCAAATATCCAATACAAGACAATGTAAAAAAAAAAATCATGGTTATTATTTCATTGAAAAAATGAATTATATCGTTTGTTATTATGATATTATTCATTTCCGTAATAAAATAAGTACATTTTAAGTTTGTAACATTTTATCTTTTGTTGACATTTACTGAAAATTCTAATGGGAAACTTAAGCCTAGCTTTGATAATTTCAGAACATGAAATCCATATTTAAACTTTTTTTCCATTTAATATTTATTTCTGAGGAAACATCTATCCCAAAAACTAGCTGTAGGTAGAAGATATGATAGCTATAATTAAACAATTTTAGTATACAAAATCGGTTTTAAATTCAGTAATACGGAAATAACATGACCCCATCTTAAATAAGACGTAATCACCATGGCAGCCTAGAATCATTACCTATTATGGGATATCATTCAAATAATTACGTATTGTAGGATTTAATAGAGTGAAGAAAACTTTTATTGATTTCTTTTAAAGTTTTGATTCGATTTTCATAAAATTTGAAATGTCTCGAGAAAATTCTGCAACGATTATATATTTTTTTCAAACCATTCGGTAGGATCAGGGTGGCTAGTGGTCAGGGAAAAATACAGTAAAAAAAAAGTAATAAATACCAGTATATTCTTATAAAATAATTCATATTGATTATTCGATCAAATAATCAACATGAATTTTTCCATAAGAATATACTGGTGTTTATCACTTTTTTTACTGTATTTTTCCCTGACCACTAGCCACCCTGAGGATAGTTTTTTCCGTGTTACATGCGAAAAGACGGACCGACCAGTCGGCGAATATAGGTGCTACGTATTTATATAATTACGAACGCACATAAAAATACAACCATTAGTGCGGTATTTAGGCCATCATCCGTAATAATATGATACCACATTTAAGTGTTTGTTTTTAAATTTAGACAATATTATTCAATCATGTATACGAATACAACAAACTTTGTGCGAAGTCACTTCAATTTTTATGTCAAAATAGGTGAATTTTTTTAATGGTTTGTGTAACACTGCACACAACTAATTTTGTGGAATAGCAATCTTTATGTTAAAACGAAATAATTCCATTTAATTAAAATTAGAAGGCGTAATTGAAATGAGCAGATTGTAACATTACTTACAAATAATACTAAACAAATTTGCGCAATTATGGTACGTGACACATTATTTTTATTGAGGTTTCTTTTTAGTTCTGCACTAAAAACTACTTTATCAGCTAAAGTTATCACAATTCTTTTTGTTGTAGACCTGTGTTATTAACAATTCCAGTTATTTAAAATAATATACTATTAATGAAAGTATGTCAAAAGAGAGACTGAAAAATCACGCATCGTGCATTGATTATGTAACATTTTCCAACATTAACAGAATATTATTAAAAAAATTATTTATTTTTAATATAATGTAATGAAATATCTAAATAAGCAATTTAAAACACATGACTCAATAAAAATCAATTTTCAGCAATTTCTGTCCACATCTGGTAGTGGGTGCGAATTCTTTCATGCAGCCTTGTAGGCGACCTATAGAATATATACACACCACCTAATACACTCAAAATTAGATAAAATTAAAAATACATACTGGTAGAAATTATACTCCTGAAGCCAAGAGAAAGTTTGGTCGCATTATTGCAAGAGAGGGCAAGTTGCATTATAGGATTCAAGTTGGTTCAAATATTTGGAAAAGACATGTTGATCAGATAACTAATGCCGGTTCGAAGGTACATGTTACTAACGATTCAAATTCTGAAGAGAGTAATACATAAAGTCACAGAAGTGATAATACAGTTGGTAATCAAGGTGATAATCAGCTAACGCCTCCTAGTGTCTCAGATCTGCGACGTTGTCCTCCCATCTACTCCAAATCCTAAACCAGCTGAATTTGTCCTCCGAAATACTTCAAGTCATGCACCAGTTGACTCTGATTTGATACCTCCAGTTCCAAAACCCATGGTTCCAAATAGTACTATAGATGACACTGCAGATCCTGTAAAAAATAATTCTTCTTCTTCCCTACAGATACCTAGACGTTCTAAAAGAATCCGAAGAGCTGCTACTCGATAAAAATTTTAGTGGGGGAGAGATGTGGTGTTTTATTTCTAAAAGTAAGTACTAGATGGCAGCACCACAGGAAATATACTCTCTAGTCGTTAGTGACATCTATGTTTTTAAGTTATGTTTCTACGGCGATTAGCCACTGTAGATGTAGTTCGGTGTTGTCTCATGTGTAAGTACTTGTATTGTGATGTTAATTAAACATGTAAAAGTAATTCATGTCGTTCACCTCATTTAATATGTATATTTACTTAATTAATTTTTCTTCAATATATTATACATACCAAAGAGGAACAAACTCCTCCAGATGTTATCTATCTTAGTCAATCCCGTAAGAGAACTCTTTTGTGTGTCTCTGTAAATGAACGACAAATGCTATACACTTCACAAACATTAGAAATCATGCTGTAGTTCACATTAATGATCCTTTTAAATTACACCATGTTTGAAATAATATAACTAACATCATTAAAATACACTTCAAACGATTCACTCCTATAAATCACAATGCATTGGAATTTTTTGTGAGTCCTGTAAACCAACTATAAATGCTACTTATTCCTCACACCTGAGTAAGCTTTGTTAGTCCACCTCAGTGATGCGTATCAATCTTATTATGTTCGATGTATGAAATATCGGAACATCAATTAAGTTCACCGCAATACATTTTCCCCATTGACCATAAAGTAACTGATTTCATTTGTGAGTCCCTGTAAACGAACTATAAATGCTACATACTTCATTTTTAAAATCGAAAATTCTATAGTAAACTTCAATAACATATAAAAGTTTCATGACAATCCGAGTATATTTAAAACAGCTAGAGCACGGACAGAAATACGGCAGACAAACAGACAAACCGAATTCATAAATACTTAAACTGTTAAAAAAAAAAAAAACCTGAGACATTCATTATTGAAATTATATTCATGATGGTAAAATAAAGGAAAGTAGAGTAGAATAAATAACTTAGTTTTTCTTCTATTCAGTCATACGCAGCAGCACTTGCTCTAGCACCTTTGATAGAGGTTCATGTAACTCACAAGGAGGTTTGATGATTTTAGAGTATGTTGTAGCGGTCACACCCTTAACTATTCAGGTCAAAGGTTTCCTTCAAATGGGCCTTAGTTTTTGAGAAATTTTGAGTTGCAGTTCAGCATGACTTTTAAATACCCATTAGTTTGACGTTTCGAACAAGATCGCCGTGGCGCAAAGCTAGCGTTCGCGCTTCCAGTTCCGGAGGCTAGAGTTCTGTCCTAGCATGTATATTTTACCTTTTTTAATTAATTTTATATATTTGACGCGTTCTAAGTTTTATGCAGAATTATGAATTCTGCATCTTTGAACTTTTTGATATTTTCCTAATTAATTCCATTTATTTTCGAATTTTTCGTGAAATTATACATTATTTTTTATTATTTTATTTTATTTTTATTTTTATTTTTATTTTATTTTTTGCGCAATTTGAAATTAATATATATGTAGGATTTCAGTTTAAACACTTCATTTCCTTTATGACACGGACGCTCTAGTACTACTATTATCCATGATTTAAATGCACGAGTTATAAAAAGTTTAGATCGCGAGATCAGAATATCTTCAAAATTGAAAAAGGACCAGTCTTCTAATTTTTGTTGTGAAGCAAGCATCGAAATGAATAATAGCCAGTAAAGGCGCTATTAGGCCTAGTTGGACTATTGGAAAATAAATATATTGTATAGATTGGACCAGAAGTGCATTAGCTGTGAAGAAGTTATTAGTAAAGTATTGTAGAGTTATTTGTGACTGCATTAAAGTTTATATTTTGTTACTCGACGTAGTTGTTCATATAATTCCAGTTAATCAACTATTTACATATCATCTTCTTACATATACGAGGGGCAGTCGGAAAATAAGTTTCCCCTGGCGGCTGTGGACAGGGGTGTGTATGAAAGACAAAAAATATAATGAGATATTAAAGATAAAACATAACTTTATTTTTCCACATAAGTACCAAGTACATTGAGACATTTGTCATACCACTTTATAAGCTTCAAAAAGCACTGCATGAAAAAATCAGGGCTTTGCAAACGGACGAAGCTTTGAACGACTATGGGCGAAAGTCGACACAGCAGGTGAACGTGCAAGACACCGATACCATTGGGTAGAGGTCGACCACGGTCAAGCAAATGGCGCTGTTGCAATGCCTGCGCAGATGGCGCTGTTGACTGCAATTGATATATGTTTTTTATATTAAAAAATAAATGTTTTTTTTAATATTTTGTTACGCATTTCTCAGATTGTGGTAGCCAGTTGGAATTAAAAAAAATATTTCATAATACACATTTTTTGGAATAATGCAGATTTTTCATAGCACTTAGGAGTCAAACAACATTGTTATCATCTGGGTGGAGAAATTATTTCAGTCATGGTTTAAAAATATTATGGCTCAATTCTAGTCTCAGCTTTTGGGTAAAGTTGAGACCAAGCCATTCAAGTGCATGAACAATTTGTAGGACAGTGTGCAATTTTAAAAGGAATTCTCTATAAAACTGTCAATGTTTTTTTTATTTATCACGTTATCGTCCTTTTAAACAGACAAAAAAGTTAGCTGTTAATGCCTGGACGTTTAAAGTTTTTTTATCGCTGTATATTATTGTGATTATGTATTAATCCTGTATATTTCTTTTTTTTCCTTCTTTAGAAAAATTCAATCTACGCGTGAGAAGGAGAAAGGTTTACATTAACGAAATAATAAAACAAATGATGATAAAATATATATATATATTTGTAAAAAAAAAAAAGGTTACAGATTTGAAAAAAATATCTGTAATGTTAAGGAAAAAGAAGGCTTTCCTGATGTAAAACTCGAATAACGATTGATATGTGTTATAAATATACATAATAGTATTTTCATATTAATTTTTACCTTACGTCTGGAAAGTCTTACAAGTGTTCACTTTTTCGATGTTATATGTACATTTTTCAAAATCGCATTTCTTTAAAAAAATATCTCATCGCCTTTATAGTATTTACCTTTTTTTTTTATTTTTAATGACTTTGAACAGCTGTCTTATCTTTGGTCATTACTTGGTAATAAAGTGACACGAAGCCAGAATATTCATGTCTTTTGATGATTACCACAATTGTTTGAAAGAACTAACTTTTATGGTACGGCGTACGTCGTCCATGAGGTCTTATTAAAACAAATGAATGCTTGGCGATGTATTGGCCAATTCAGTAAATGAACTGGATTACAATAGAAAATTTAACCTGATTTAAACAAAACAGATTCTATCAGATACACTTAAAATAAATAAGTGTAAATAACAAGTCTTTAAGTAATATCGATTTAGTATAATATCGTGATTAGTCATATCGACACAATTTAAAAGTACACACATTTTTATTTTATAATTTCGTAAACACATTTTAAATTTTGAGTTTCATATGAAAAGTGCTTAATTTTCCATTATTTCTCAAATAAAACCAAACCCCAAATGGATAAAACTATGCAGAGTAAAAAATGCATGTTTGTTTTACTTTATAATTTTTATTTATTAAAAATAGAAAGATAAACATATATATCTAAGACGCATAATAATTAAAAACTATCACTTAAACACAATTCAGAAAATAACAATACAGAAAATAATAATACAGACTTTTTTATAAAAATAAATGTTTATATTTATTAATCATATTTAAACCTTATGTAGCTGATAAAGGAAAAAGAAAATTACGCAGTAGAATTTAAACGAGAGGGAGCTCTTATGAACTAATTAAAATAAAACTATTAATTACCTGAAGCACAATATTTTAATGACTTTTAATAAGTTCTCATGTTTGAAGATATTAATTTTTTTTTATTTAGTTTAGTTATGTACCAGGCGAAATAATTTGTGCATTTTTAAGTCACATATATAAAAGAAGAAATAAATAATTTTTGTTTTACAAATGAAGTATATTAATTGTATTATTTTATTATAAACAAAAACACTTATAATGTGACACTTTTTACTTACCCATCATACTCAGTATAGGGTAAATCTTGTAATCATTTTGAAAATCGAAATTTATTTTTTAAAGATTTACACGTTTCAGACACTGGAAATTCCGAAAAACGCATTTTTAGAAAAAAAAAAATTTGCTGTCCGTCTGTCTGTGTGTCTCTGTGTGTGTCTTTACACGCTCTATCTCCAGAACAAATTCAGATAGAGACTTGAAATTCGGTATGGAAATTGGCATGGAAATTTGGTAATAATGGGAAGAAGCTTATTGAATTTAAGTAACCTCGATTATGCGGAACTATTTTTTTCGGGCTCTCGAAATATTTGTTCTGATAAAAGATATATAATTTTTTTTGAAATTGTTTATTTTAAGGAGTGAATATAAAACACTATAAAAAACATAAATTTTGCATAAAGAATGAAGTCGATCGGATAATGAGTTGCCGAGATATTTGTAATCTTATTTTCAACGCTCTTCGATTTTTCACGACCCTACATTTTATCCAAATTTCAATTGAAAGATATATTTTAATTGACGCAATAAACCGTTAGTTAATATGATTAACATTTTTGGAGTTATAAGGATGTTTCTTTTACGCAATTCAGTAATAGAACATCTAAAGTTTATGACGTCATCAAGTCACGATTTTATTCGAATTGCCATGCATTTTATAAGTAGTTTACACATGTTTTATTTTCATATTTTATATTATGCATATCCATGATGGGTAAGTATTACGGTGGCCCCCAACGATTAGTTTTTATTTACGGAATATCCCACTTTCTTGTTTAATATCCATAGTTAAATAACTTCAGTAATTCTTAGTTAACGCTTTCGCGTCGCTTGATATTCAAGTTATTTGAAATAATTATTAATCATATATCACCCTTCAAAGATTGAAAATTACAATCATTTCAATTGCCCTATGTATAGCAAAACATTTCAGTTTCAGGGATTAAATATGTTTGATTTCGTTCGAATCTTTTTCTTTTTCCTTTTTAATACTTCCTAACATAGTTGAAAAGTGTTTATGAATCCGGTTGGTCTGTCTGTCTTTCTGTCTCTCCGTGCTCTAACTCTCGTAAATATACTCGGATTGTCATGAAATTTTTACACATTATTGAATTTTACTATAGAATGTTCGGTATTGAAAATGAAGTGAGCAGCATTAATAGTTAATTTACAGGTAAACACAAAAGAATTCCATTACATTATGGTATAGGGTAAAAATGTTTGCGGCGCATTTTCTGGATATTACGATATTTCAAGCATAATAAAATTAATATGCGTTACTAAAGTGGATTACAGCTTGCTTTTACCGGAGTATACAATTCTTAGCATGTATAGTTCAATTACAGAGACGTACAAAACAATTTCTTTACACTATGATCTATGGGGTGGAAAAACGCTTGCGGTGCATTTTGAAGATATTATGATAGTTGAAACATAATGAAATTTAAAAGGATCCCTAAGTTTCAATACAATTTGTTTTCTATATATTATGGAATTGCGTAGGATTTGTCGTTCATGTACAAAGACGCACAAGAGAGTTGAGTTAAAGGACTGACTATGATCGTTAATTGCTAGAAGTGCTCTTTCCACTCTGATATATAATTTTTAGTGCATTACGTGTTCTTTACAAATTCTGTAGATCATATACAGGGATGCACGTATTTTGAATATGCAAGTATTTTTAATATGATCAGCAATTGCTGAAAGTGAATTTTTACTGATTTATGTATTTTTTAAAAACTTATTTATATATCTCATTTCATCGTATGAAAAAAATTAAAGGATCAGGCTCCATAAGCCATGTTTTTGGCCCATGAAATAAGACTAAAATTCGATTTTGTTATACTAACTTATATAGGGTTAACTTATATAACTTATATATATACTAACTTAATTATTTCAATTTTTAATATTAGAAGGTTTATCCTGTACGATTTCAACAATATTTTTTGCATTTTGTTCGGATTTATATAACTTACACAAGCGCAAAGTTCGTATTATTCGTAGTTTTTGATGAAAAATACGCAATTTCTCCTAATTTTACCTGAATTTTTAATATATTTTTTAATATTTTACTATGAGCGCAGCTTTGCAACATTTTTTATTTTTACATATATTGTACATTAGTATGTATTTTATAATATATGTAAAGAAGAAAGTGTTGCACGATTGCGCTCATATAAATAATTGAGGTAAAATTAGGAGAATACAAAAATTAGTCGATTTGTATGGAGAAGATGTATTGACAAAACGCTAGTGCCAAAACTAGTTTGCAAAATATTGGTCCATAAATTTTTATATTGAAGATGCACATCTTTCTGGAATGCCAGTTGAAGCTGATGAAGACAACATAAAGGCATTGATTGATGCAGACCTCCGAAAAACAACTCGTGAGATTGCTGAGAAATTAAAGTTATCGAATTCGACTGTTCATGATCACATAAAACACCTTGGTTAATTTCAAAACTCGCCATATGAGTTCCACATGTTCTTAATACAGAAGGAAATTTGCTCAGTCGAATAGGTCTGTGATTTGCTTCTCAAACGTCAAGAAAATTATTCATTTTTGAAGCGAATCATTACTCAAGACGAGAAATGTGTTGTCCACTACAATGTTAAACTTAAGAGATCTCGGAATAAAACAGATGTACCGGTTCAAAGCACTTCGAAACCCAATATTCATAAAAAATATTATGTTGTCTGTTTGGTAGGATTTCAGGGGAATGGTATTTTAGCTTCTACCGGACAATACCACGATCAATTCTGAAGTGTACTGTTATCAATATGACAAATTGAATGATTCACTCAAACAGAAAAAAATCAACAGAAAGTTTGTAGTGTTCCATCAAGGTAATGCGAGACCTCATACCGTGGCGGTTTGACTACTCTCGTCACGTGAGTAGGCGATGTTTTGAATGCGATCGTAATTTTTGTCCACTAACCGTCCATGTGCGTAAAAGTTGATCAATGCTCTATTTTCTGTAACCTTCGATGTATGTGTGAATCTCGGAAATTGTGAGTTGCCGTTATTTTCCGACATTTATGCAAATTTTTGTTCCTGGTCAATCGATACTGTGGATATTTAAGCTGTGAATTTTCATTTAGAGTTGTACTTAGAAGCAGTACTTAGAAGGAGTGCTTACTTGTGCTTGGACTCAGTGCTTACAGAGCTTGCGGCACTTAATATCAGGGGATTAATGCCAGTATCTGACGGGTGGAGTTCTCAAGAGTTAAGGAGCTTAGTAGCGTGTATTGAAGCCTCCCTTGCTATGAATAACGTCGGATTAAGTAGTTCATTCTGCAGACTACAATTCGGTATATTTTTAAGAGCCTTGGAGCCAGGTGGAAATCCTGCATCAGAATCCACCTTGGCTTACAACGAGGATATATCGCATCTTTAAACTTCCACTCTGGCCCTCGGTTGTCGACGAACTGTGAGTTGTATTTTTCCTTATATATTTTCTATTTACTTTATTTGAGAGTTTTTATTATTTTGACGCTTCAAGTCAAAGTCTAGATTGTTTATTTTGAGTTAGGTAAAACGAGTAGTTTTAGCTTAGTAGTTTTTCCCTGCCCGATTAAATTCAATAAACTAGTTTAAAGCTTAAACTCTGGTGTTTTCCCTGTATTACTGAACTGCCTGGCACTCATACTGGCATAATGGCTGTTACAATACATGTTTGGTAATGGGATGTACTGCCACACCCACCATATTCTCCAGATCTGGCATATTCGGACTATTACTTGTTCCGGTACCTACAAAATCTTTTAAATGGCAAAACCTTTCCCAACTGCCGGAAAGATTGCAAAAGGTATTGGACCAAAATGGATAATCCATAATTCAATAAAATATTTACACACTATAATAAAATCGTCTTTCATTTTCACCAAAAAATCGAAATTACTTTCCGAACAACCCAATAATTATTAATGCCTGTAATAAAAAAACATAAACATTACATATTACTTGAAGAAATGAAAGATCCTTGTAAAAAATATCTAAGATATAAAGATAATCTTTTAAATTAAGTGAATTTCAAAATGAAAAAAATAAAACTAATGAACTAACTAACTAATTTTACCTTTTGATATGTGTTTAAGCATGTACTTATTTTAAACAATTTTATTTACAATCCTAGTATGCAGCGTCTCTTTTTAAGAATTCAACATTTTAAATAAGCAAAAATGCCTATTTCAAACTTTTGTCATTTATATTTTATGCATTCAAAAAGTAATTAATATTACATTTTTAATTTTGTTGTGTTTTAATTACATACGCAGTTTTAAATCAGAAAGTTGCATGCTAAAAATAGTTTAATTAAACATTGAAATAAATTCTCAAAAACTATATTTTTTATAATTACTTGTTTTATTTACAAATAATTATATTACACAAATTGAAAATGCATTTTCCTTATAGACTGCCGGATTCATGTGTCTTAAAAAGTAATCTCTTACATAAATTATGTCTGCGTTTTATATTTATTTTATTTTAAATAATATTGATTTTATAAATATAAAGTTGAACAAAAATTCTTTGAATTACAGTTAACCATTTTTATCATAATATAAATGCAAAAGCTCAAATCTTGCTTTTTATAGGAAACAAAAAATGCAACACATACGCGTATACAATAAACTACTCAGATGGATATTATTATTGAGGGATGAGATTTCTCCGACTTTTTCATACCAGTATAATCTTAGAGAAAACGTATTTTTATTTATTCGGAGCTTATTGCGATTTAAAATAGTAACAAAAATTTCTCTAAGATTATACTGGTGTGCAAAAAGTTGGAGAAATCTCATCCCTTTATATTTTATCGAAACGACAGAAATTAGTAAACATTTTGGAATTTGATATTATTGTAGTGTTTTGTCGTATAAAAATATTTCAAACAAGAATGAATTATTTTGAAATATTCCACAGAAAAGAAGTCTTACAACTAAAAATATGTCGGAAAGACATCGTTTCAACAGCATCAAATATAAAACATATGATATCTATTCATTCTCCTGACATACTTGCATGATATGTATTCCACAAAAATCTTTAATAATGGAATTTTATGTGGAGAAGACACATGTTCTCAATTGACATGATGCAAAATATACATTGTAAGCTCCTTATTGATATTCAGCTAGAAAAAATTTAGGCTGACATATTTGTCGAATTTTTAGTGAACTGGTGGGAAGGAGGAACATTCGACTTGAAAAATAACATTCTGAAAGATAAGGGTGTCATAAAAAATGGAAATATATTAAATATAGATATCGATATATTAATGCAACAAAATATAACTTGTCATTTTATTGTATGCCAGAAAGCATTTCTAAATAAACAAGAAAGAAATGTGATATGATCCAGCATAGATTATGAAACAATTTTCAACTCTCCCAGAATGCTAAAATGAATTTTCCTTCTTTAATAAGATGAAAGAACATATATAAGTAAACAAGTTAAAAAAAATTATAACACATAAAAAAACAATTCCAGCAATTACTGTCTATTGCTGGATAGGTACTCGATTTTTTTGTGTAACCATGTATATGATCTATAGACCTGTGTCTATATACTATATAGTATGCTAAAATGAAGTTTAGTTAGAAAATACATAATAAATTAAAAATTTTGACTTCAGCAATTTCCATTAATAGACGAAAATATACTATAATCATTTCTGCAGACTTGTATACAGATTTTTATACAGACCAAACTAAAAGTTAATTCAGGTAAAAACGCGTAAAACAACTAACAAAGCACGTCTATCAATTATCATCCATACACGGCAATGTTTCCAGTTGTTTGCGTAACTTTTGCATATGGATTTGTTTATATTTTACAAGCATCTTTTAGTATACTAAATATAGTTTAGCTGGAAAAGGCATAGAACAATAATAAAGCTGCCTTTAAGTATTTCACGTCCATAGATAATAATTCTTATGAATTATTTCGGAAAGCCCTGTATACGATTTATAAATGTATACACAACATATTATATGAAAGTAATGACTTACAGGAAGTTAAAAAGAATGAGTTAAAAGCTAAAAGGAATATCACATCTGAAAATCCACTTCTACCCACGCAATTTTCTCTCATAGACAGTAATATAACCAAATTCTACACTAAACCTAGACAGTATGTTTAAAAGTTTTTAAACATATTGACTACATTTAGAGTAGCTTGGAAATGTTTTTTGCAGTTTTAGAAATGTGCAGAGCTCTTTGATGTGTTTTTTTAAGTAAATTAATATGTGTTGTAAAATAGGTCAAATTATTATATTTGAAAATTACTTAAAAGAGTTTAAAAAAAAGTCACTAAATTGTACTACAGTTTTCAAACAAATTTTATTCGAAAGAACATTTTTTGTCGTATTCGACTATGTAAACAAAGTTTTGTTTAGAAGTTGTGTGGGAGCATAAAAAGCAAAAGAAAAAGGGCAATAAGAACTCAAAGATCTTCTTAAAACACCATCAAGAACTTTTAAATGCGCTAGGCCTTTTGAAAGATCTGAGTCTTTCTACGTCAGGCGCAAAAAAGACGTGCTTCTACTATGAAAGCAGCAGCAAGACTGAAGTGAGAGATAAGGGAAAGGAAATAAGCTGAAGTAACAGCCAATGGGAAAACAAAAGACAACAGCCAATCACAGAAGAGTATAATCAAAACAATAGAACACAAAGTAGAAGGGGAATAAGGAAGAAAATTGAAAAAATTATAATAAAATAAAATAAAAAACAAAAATAAATAAATAAATAATAAAAAATAAATAAAATAAAATAAAATAAAATAAAATAAAAAATAAAATAAACTTTTTTTTTTTTTTTTTTTTCAAGGGCAAGTCGTTCCCCACATTGATATATATTTCTAAAACTAACAAGAGTGTTTGGCAGCTAGCCAAAACGAACTGTTAATTTATGGAAACGACGGAAAAGCTTAGTAGTAAAATAAATAGGACTTTATCCGCTAAAAAAATTATCTACTTGAATTTAAGGTTGTTTCATATTATATTGAGTATATGAGTGGAGTTGACTTTTTAAATAAATTTTTCAAACATATACGGGTGCCGTATGAAAGCATGAATTACAATAATGTATTTTTTCCAAATAATTTGAGTATTCTTTAAAGGTTTCAAAAAAAAGATGACCCAATTTCCATTTAATATATGTTGCAACTGCTTAATTTAAACCGAAAATTAAAAATATAAGTTGGGACAATAATCTATAAATCACAGTATACGTTTCGGAAGAATAAACCACTATAATATGAGTAATAAGAAAATGTATACCAGATCGAAAATACATATGAGTATACACGAATGAATTTTATCTGAAGTGTACTGTTTTATATTGTTACATCAGATCTGTTCCATGTAATTTATAAATAATGTGTGGATAAATATTCAGATAAGTAAGCCTGTAATTACATTTTAAACATTCTCTACCAGTATCTCTTTCAGAGGTAAAAATTCGAATGTAAAAGTTTTCAAAGTTTAACATGAACACATTAATTTGTTTAGTAGTTATACAAAAGTTATTGTTTTATTCAGTAAATTAAAATATTGTATTTTCAAATTTCCTTTCAATGTGTAAAAAATTAAGTTTGTATAACTGTATTTTTCTACAATTGTATTTATACAGGAGAAAAGAATGAGCTCTTGTTTTGAATCCTGAGAATATTTTGCCCCTATTAGACGACAAAGTTCTTCTTAAGGAATCATCTTATATTTTGTGAACATTTGCATTTAATGCAAAACATTTAAATGTTCATAATAGCGCCATCTAATACACTTAAAGAATATATAAAAACTATATTTATTTAACGAGGTTAATATTGCAGCGTTTAATAGGTTAACTCTTCATCCAATAACCACACCATCCATTTTACAGGAAACTTAAAAAATTACGTTTAGCAGATAATGTCACTATAAATAGATTTGCGTGGATTTCGATGATCCCTTATTCGAAGTAAAAAGATCCATTTCTTACATAATATGCGAGAACTCACAGCCGATGAATCTATCAAACTGATAATCAGAAATTGCACTTAAAGTCAACGCATGGCTAAATTGCACGGCAGAACTAACTAACCTGACAGCGAGATAATTCCCAAACCCACTGATATCATCTACTATACCTCTATATGTACCTACTACACAATTACATGATTAACAAATCATTGCGAAATTAACTTTGACAACCAGATTCCCGAAGATATATATGTACAGTCGGGGAAAAAAACTGGACACCCCCACTAACTCTGCAACAAATTGTAGTAGAAGGAAGTGACTGCTACCAAACGATTGGAAATAAAGTCTACTTTTAAATAATGTATATAAAATTTGCTTAGGGGGCCATCTACATATAAAAACACACCCAAACTTTGTTTTTTTCAATAGCAAGACCCAAATTTGACAACATATTTGAAATCTGCAGTTCAAACTATGCCTAGATACCAAATTTCATTAAATTCCTACGATTAGTTTCTGAGAAATTAATTACTTTATAATGAGCATATTTAAGGGGCTGTATCCAAATTGAAGTTAGGTACTCGATTGTTGAAATACTGCAGAATGTCACTTCTTTTAATGTATTATGTTTTATGTATTATGTTAATGTATTATGTATGACCATTTTACTCACTTAATAAGTTTCGGTTATTGTTATATGCGGTAAAATAATGTTTACAAGTGTTGAATTATCCGATTTTAACCCCTTGGGGACGAGCGACACGTATACGTGACGCATAAGATGCTCAGAATCCTCGGTTTTTCCCACCAGTTATTTTTTATTGTAAGCTTTGCCTTATTATATCTTAGCATTTCCACGATTCAATTAGACGAAAATTTCTGTTTTGAAAAACCGGTGGTAAATTATTAAAAATTCTGTAATAGACGCTCGTCACGAAGGGGTTAAAAAACCATAAGATTATTTGTAATTAAAACAGTTTTAGAATATGTAAATGTTATTGGAATTTTACAGGTGCTTTTATAATGCTTTTTCTCAGATTTTGCATCTATTTAACTCGACTTTTTTTAGTTTATTGGCAGAAACGTGAATAATATTGACAAATACAAAATTTAGAATTAAAAAAATAGTATAAAGCAGCGTCAGGAAAAAAAAAATAAAATAAAGCGCAGATAAATTGTTTTTTAGTCTGAAAATACATCCAGACATTGCTTTTTTTTAGTAGCGAGGGGGGGGGGGGCGGTCTTGTTTTGAGATATATTCGCAGGATTTATATTCCGATTTATTTGAAGACCTAAAACTAAATCTATGTTATAAAGACATCTGAATAACTTTACATCCGCTATTCTCCTTCGGAATAGGGTTGATAATTCTATGATTAAACCTATTCTGGTAGTTCATTTGAAATTTTACAATTAACTCATTAATGCCTCTTGGCAAGAAAACTTGTCATTTGACATTT
Organism: Maratus michaelseni; assembly: GCA_963931845.1. NCBI lineage: Eukaryota > Metazoa > Arthropoda > Arachnida > Araneae > Salticidae > Maratus > Maratus michaelseni. The sequence continues at coordinate 43,641,483 of OZ007592.1, read as the reverse complement.
ATTATTATTATTATTATTATTAGATTTTTTTGCACACTGCTAGCAATTGGGAAATAATTTTGCCTATCAGAAAACCATAAAAATAACTTGTAATTTTTTTTTCAATTAGCCTGTTTAATCGAATAGATCTAAATACGAAAGTTATAGAAGAAAAAGTTTAATTATTTTAAGTTCGTTATTAATGGAATAAAAACTGAACATCCATACATATTTTTAAAGATTACAATTTTTGATTGATATACAATAGTTAATAAAAGTTTAAATTAGCATTTTTAAGTAACAAACTAATACATTCGCGGTAATATTTCTTCTGACAACCATATAGTGTAATATTGCAAACAATGAAACAAGATTTGAGTAAATTGAATTAATAAGTATAAATATATCAGTAATTATAATGTTTATATATTAAAGGTTTAAATGATGTAAATTGTTTTTGACCAAAATTTTGAAGATACCTAATGCAAGAATTATATAAATTTTTTCTCATAAATTCATCATCGGAATCTATTTAAAAAGAACAGAAAAACATTTGACGAGTCCTACTGTTTTGTGGAATACATTGAAATGAATAATTACGTGTATACACCACGAAATTAGCTTTGCTCTCAGAAATGTTATGTTAATTTGATCTTCACAGTTTTTTGAATATTTATATGAGCAAGTATATAATTTTATGGATTTGATATGTTCTAAATCCGTGTTTCAAAATTAAAGATATAAAGCAAATAGAAAGATTTGTAATCATATTGTATTTTTCACCTAACATTATTAAATTACTATGTTTTCTGCCTTTCTTTCCAAATGCAAACATACAAGGACAATCTGGCCCACATAATAAAACCTAAAATCAACAGTGGAAGCAACTGGCAACCAAAATTTTAAAGTACTGATATTTATCTAAATAACACAAATATATGATTACTTCAAATAAGAAACTCATAGAACTTTAACAAAAGAGTAGAATAACATCGTGGGCTGGTTAGTACACAAAAAATTAAAAGGCAAAATCCTCAGCCCTACTAATAAGCCACATTTTGTAATTAAATAACAAAAAGGGGAGGGAGGAATTTCCTAATATAATGTATAGCAATTCGTTTTATCAAGAACTTCTTCCAATCTGCGTGGCATTGATTAAATGAGGCTGTTAACAATATCAGTATCTCTTTAACCCTTTCGCGACGAGCGTCCTTTACAGAATTTTTAATCTTTTACCACTGTTTTTTTAAACAGATATTTAACAACAGCCCGAACATTTTCCATTGGGTTCAATTTGGCTGCATCCCTTCGCCATTCTAACTTCATTATGCAGTTCTCTTCGCACCAAGTTTTAACTACACCACATCTGTGGATAGCACTATTATCCTGAAAATTCCAAACAAAATTATGAATTATGAACTACACTTAATAAATAATGATTTCTATAACATTAAAATTTATATTTACAACAAAAAATGTTAATGAAATAAATATCTAAATATATTCGCAAATATTTTAGCGTAAATTTTGCGAAAAGTTTTTTATAAATCAAAACGTGAACAAATTGTAAATGGTTTATTTTTATTTTTAGTAAAAAATATTATAATTCTATGAAAGATTACAACCTGATAATAGCAAAAGTTCTGAAAACATACAAAACTAGGAATATGTTGTTTTAAAATTTCTTATTAATATAGATATAAATATATATATAGATAGATAGATAGACAGATATATAGATGGATAGATAGATAGATAGATAGATGGATAGATAGATAGATATATAGATTTTGTCTTAATTATTTTAAAAAAACAGCGGTTATTATTATTTTTTAATAAATTTACATGCATTTTTTTTATACTGAGTCATCTGCTAAAATCGTTAAACATGAAACAAAAGAAAATTAATTTCACTACTGAATTTGTATTGAAAATTTTCACTCAGTTCTGTAAAGATGGGCCAAAGGCGTGTTTTATTACTGTCGATATGATATGTGTGCCAAAGCTGACAAGTTAAAGGATTTATATCTGCACACTTGTTATAAAAATAATTTTTTTTTGCAATTAAAAATAACTAGTTATTCTATAAAACTGAAATTAATTCTAATGCTATGGCATAGCATATAGAGAAAGTTGCTTTTTAAAATATTTTCCTAATTCATTTAATGAACGAATCAATAAATATTCTAGAGCAAGCAGTGATAATTCGGATTTGAATATTGAAGCGCGAAGGGGGGGGTGTGTTTTGGGAAAATAAACCAGTAAGAAATTATGATCTAAAACGCGCAAAACTATAAAATAAATATTTTTTAATATATTTCTATTATTAATATTAATAAATAATAGTATATATCCAGCTAAAAATGAACTGCAGGGAAACTACAAAAAAAATGCAGTTGGAAAACTGCGGCGATTTGGCACAAATCCCTGCAGTTTTTTTTGAAGTCGATATAACTACAAATTTACTGCAGTAAATGTGTAGTTATGTTGACTTAAAAAAAACTGTAGGGATTTGTGCCAAATCACCGCAGTCTTCCAACTGCATTTTAACTACACACTTACTGCAGTAAATTTGTAGTTATGTCGACTTCAAAAAAACTGTAGGGATTTGTGCCAAATCACCGCAGACTTCCAAATGCATTTTAACTACACACTTACTGCAGTAAATGTGTAGTTATGTCGACTTAAAAAACTGCAATGATTTGTGCCAAATCACTGCAGTCTTTTAACTGCATTTTTTTGCAGTTTCACTGCAGCCTTTTAGAAATTTATTACAAAATATGTATATATATAAAATTTTTCTGTATGAAAAAATCAGCACTAAAATCTAATTAAATATTTTTTTCATATCTCAATTTATATGCAATCTGTGCATAAAATATATCATGCATGCAACGATTAATCATCACTAAAAAATATTTTTTGATCATGGCTGACTTATTCAATTATTATTGTTACATTTTGAAAAATGAAAGAATTCAAGAAATTGTATGAACGACTTTACTCAAAATAATAATATTGAAAGATGAGTGAAGTATTCATAATAATCATAGTACTTCAATCTTCAAGCTATGATTTTTTATGGTATTGAATCGTTTTTATTTTTTCAATAGTTTCATTACTGGGCAATTTCTTTGAAATCAAGGACACATGGTTATTGGCAAAAAATTAAAATCTTACTTTTAAAATTTTGTAATAAAAAGTGCAATTTTATAAATAAATTCAATGTGAAGAAGAAAATTGGTAATTTAAATGTGTGTATTTTGTAATTCCGTTGCAACAATAAAAATTGCAATTAAAAATAATTGTACATGAATTTTAAAAAATTAAATTATAATTCTTTATATAATGGCATATCTTTTCAATCCTCTACAGAAATTTTAAATTGATAAAGCAAATAGATGCACAAGAATTTAAATCAGAGTGGACATAACTTTTTCTTTGTCCATTGTAATTTTGTTACCCAAGCATTTAAACATTTTTATAAAATATCCTTGTTTTTTTAATTGCTGTAACTGTTTTGATTATTCAATATGACTTACTGCCTCCCCCCCCCAAAAAAAAATGATTTTCTTTGTAGCTTGTGAGAATATATATACTGTACGAAAGGGATTAAATTTTTAATCTCATAAGCAATTCATAATGAAGTCTATTGTAGCAGATTTAGATGATAATTTTAAATATTAAATGTAGGGGAGACTGGTACACAGCGGACCACTTTTTCAGTTAAAATTTTTTTTCTCTTTAATGGACAAACCGATCTGCATAAAAATATTTTTGAATATTCCTTAAACCTTTATACATCTATCATAATTTTCTCATAACATAGTTTTCAATATATTTTTCAATTTTTTTTATATGCAATACGTAAAGTGGACTACAGTGCCCCACTTCTGGGCTGGGGCACAGTGGACCGCTATTAGGTATTATCTGAAATACAATATCTCATCAAAAACGTCACCTGTAAAAAATGCAGCCAAGTCTCGTGACTCTTTTTCCGTAAAAAGTTCTGAGATCGTGTAAAGCCAAGTTTAGCTATCTTATTAACTCTGAAATTGTCATTCACAAATCACTCCTAGTCTCTACATCTTTAGTTAAATATTATTTTGTGACTTGGCAATTACGCAGCACAGGGAAGTTATTACACCTTACTATGTTATGTGGGAAGGGATGATATAATATGATTAAGGCTAATTATATTCGCACAGGGAAGTTATTATACCTTAATATGTTATGGGATGGCACGGTATTATTTGATTAAGACTAATTATATACATCACATTCTCGTGCTACGTAATTGCCAAGTCACAAAATAATATTTAACTAAAGATGTAGAGACTAGGAGTGATTTGTGAATGAACATTTCAGAGTTAATAAGATAGTTAAACTTGGCTTTACACGATCTCATAACTTTTTACGGAAAAAGAGTCACGAGACTTGGCTGCATTTTTTACAGGTGACGTTTTTGATGAGATTTCACTTCTTTTTGTAAGTAACCCTCCTTTTCTTGATTTTGGTTTCTTTTTGGAGATCATCCACTGAGTTTCGCTAAGCCCACACTCTGTCCCTATTATTTACAGGTATCAAAGATTTGAAGCTTTAGTTTCGTTTGCAAAGTACTGTAGATAAAAAGAGATTTCAGGTTCCTAGGCCAACACAAAGTTATGGGAGAGGGAGTGTCAAAAGTACTCACGATTGCTTCCAAGATAGGTGCTATCCATCTGAGATATTACTCGCAGTCCTAGATACTTGATATTTAGCATAAAAGAACTTTTTAGTATAAAAAGAAAGCCAAAATTAAAATTTCCGGAAATTTTTAATAAATCAAACTATATTAAATTTTTCGATGTTTTTTTTTTTCGTTTTTTTTTTCGTTTTTTTTTTTTTTTTTTTTTTTTTTTTTTGGCTTTTTTTTTTACATTTACGGATTTTTTAATTTTTTCTTACTTTGTATACTAAACCCTACCTTTCTGCCAAATGTCAAGCTTCTAGGACTACAAAATCGGATTATTTTCAAATTTTTGACTTCTTATAAATTTATTGATTTTTCGATTTTACTTCTAAGTTACCTGATTGTCATGCCAATATAATAATTTTTTATCCGTCTTCTTAGGATCATTTAGGTTCAATTTAGAGGTAAATCAAGTGAATGTTAGAGTCACCATGATTTTATTTAGAAAGAACTATCAAACCATAACCAGCCAGTAATGTCGGGAGGGTAAGGGAAGCTGTGAAAATTTTTGTGGGGCTAACATCATTTAATAATCCATATTTCATATGCGAAGTAAATAGAGTATAACCTGTGAAAGAAAACAAACCTGTCTATAAAGAAATCGCCTATAACGTAGCCAGCCTATAGTGGAACTTTCCTATAACGAAATTCGTAAACGAAAGAAAAGAAAACCATAATCCGGGGGAAATAACATAAAACAATTAGGGGCGTTGCACTAGCTAATAGGACAATTATCTTAAAACTAATGTTTGTAGCAGTACAAAATCAAATTGTTTTCGAATTTTCGATTTTTTAAAGATATTTCGATTTTATTTTCGAATTTAACGAATTTTTTAATTGTTCCTTTTATTAAATAGTAAATACTACCTTTACACCAAGTTTTAAATTTCTAAGAATAGAAGATAAAGTTATTTTCAATTTTTGATTTTTTCGATTTTTTTTTTTTTTTTTTTTTTTTTTTTTTTTTTTTCTTTATAATTTTCTGGATTTTTTAATTTTTTCTTATTTTGTATCCTTTATTACAAATTTCAAGTTTCTAGCGCTACAAAATCGAATTATTTTGAAATTTCCGATCTTTTTCGATTTTTTTAATTCTATTTTCGAATTTGTTGTGTTTTAATTTTTCCTTTTTCTGTATCCTAAACAATAAGTTTTTTCGAATTTTACAGATTTTTTTTATTTTTTATTTTTTTTGTATCCTAAATACTGCCTTTATTCCAAATTTTAAGTTTCTAGCTCTACAAAATCGAATTATTTTCAAATTTTCGTTTTTTTTTTTCGATTGTTTAATTTTATTTTTGATATTTGTTGTGTTTTTATATTTTTATTTTTCTGAATCCTAAACACTACCTTTACACCAACTTTTCAGTTTCTAAGACTACGAGATCATATTATTTTCAATTTCTCACTTTTTTTTTTTTTTTGAAAATTTCGATTTTTTTTTGAATTATCCATATTTTTTAATGTTCCCTTATTTAGTATCTTAAATATTACCTTTATTCCAAATTACAAGTTTCTAGCGCTATAAAATCGAATTATTTTCAAATTTTCTTTATTTTTCGATTTTTTTATTTTATTTTCGAATTTTATTGCGTTTTTATTTTAACTTATTCTGAATCCTAAACACTATCTTTACCGCGAATTTTAGGTTTCTAAGGCTAAAAAGATCAAATTATTTTAATTTTTTCCTTTTTTTCGTATTTTTCGAATTTTCGAATTTTTTTTTTCGAATTTTCCGGATTTTTTCGTTTTTCCTTATTTTGCATCCTAAATACTACCTTTATTCCGAATTCCAAGTTTCTAGCGCAACAAAATCGGATTATTTTGTTTTTTTCGATTGTTCCGATTTTTCGATTTTATTTTCGATTTTTTTGTGTGTGTTTTTGATGTTTTCTTTTTCTGAATTCTAAACACTACCCTCACCTCAAATTTTAAGTTTTTAAGACTACAAGATCGTGTTATTTTCAATTTTCAATTTTGTTCGCATTTGTTGAATTTTCGAATGTTTTTTTTTTCTGGAATTTTCCGGATTTCATAATTTTTTCTTTCTTTGTATCCGAAACACTAGCTTTATTCCAAATTTTAAGTTTCTATGGCTGCGGGATCTACCCAATCTCTTTGATGACGCGAGAGTGAGTGAGTGAGTGAGTGACAAAAAATCGAAACTTTGAGTTCATAACAGTCTGCACTAATTTATGGGTATTTTTTGAATTATCCATATTTTTGAATTTTTCCTTATTTACTATCTTAAATATTACCTTTATTCCAAATTTCAAGTTTCTAGCGCTATAAAATCGAATTATTTTCAAATTTTCCTTATTTTTCGATTTTTCCGATTTTTTTCGGTTTTTCGATTTTATTTTCGAATTGTATTGCGTTTTTTATTTTAACATTTTCGGAATCCTAAACACTATCTTTACCGCGAATTTTAGGTTTCTAAGACTAAAAGATCAAATTATTTAATTTTTTTTTTTGAATTTTTTTTTGAATTTTTTTCGAATTTTTCGAATTTTTGAATTTTTTTTTCGAATTTTCCGGATTTTTTAATTTTTCTTATTTTGCATCCTAAATACTACCTTTATTCCGAATTCCAAGTTTCTAGCACAACAAAATCGGATTATTTGAAAATTTTTGATTTTTTCCGATTTTTTAATTTTTTCAATTTTGCTTCCGATTTTTTAATTTTTTCAATTTTGCTTCCGATTTTTTTGGTGTTTTTGATGTTTTCTTTTTCTGGATGCTAAACACTACCTTCACACCAAATCTTAAGTTTCTAAGACTAGAAGATCGTCTTATTTTCAATTCTCAATTTTGATGGAATTTGTTGAATTTTCGAATGTTTTTTTTTCGAATTTTCCGGATTTTATAATTTTTCCTGTCTTTGTATCCTAAACACTACTTTTTTTCCAAATGTCAAGTTTCTAGGGCTACAGGATCTACCTAATCTTTTTGATGACGCGGAACGAGTGAGTGAGTGAGTGACAAAAAATCGAATGTTTGAGTTCATATATCGTCTGAACTAGAAAAGACAGAAAGTTGTAATTTTAAATTTTGGTCCTGTGTGCCAAATACTCTAGAAAAACGAAGTTTTGAATTTTTGGGATACTCCAGCGCGGAGATATGGAGGGGTCAAAAGTGCCCTGAGTTACTTCCAGAAAAGTACCCGTAAGGCATGGTGACGTCACGGCGACGTCACTGTGAAGTCACTTTGTGACTTTGTGACCGTCGTCGTGACGTCAAGTGACGTCGATGTGAAGTCACTGTGACCTAAATGTGAAGTCGTTATGGCCGTTTTCAAGGCTTTCTGTGACCTCACAATGTGACTACTTTGTGAAGTCACCGTGCGACTTCAATGTGACAAATGTGACGAATCTGCATCGGATGGGGTGACCAGATTTTACTCGAATCCTATCCGGATTGTTCGGATCAACATTTTTTTATGCTACAAGTTTGTGACGTTTGTGACGACACTGCACCGGGTCGGTTGACCAGATTTTACCCGAATCCAATCCAGAAAGTTCGGATCGATCTTTTTGGATTTGTTTGGCTACAGAATAGATTTGGATTAGTGGTCGAGTGACCTGATTTTCGTGAACCCGATCTGACCCGAGTCGGGTATAATGTTTTTACTGTAAGTCTTGTTCGGAATATAATCTTGTATACGACCGAGTAACCAGATTTTATCAGAAATTGTAATACGACACAATTTCTGATGTCGGATGGGATCTAGAGTCATTCACGAATCCGGTTATATACTTCTTGAAAATGACTGAACATGAATGATGGTTGACTGAAATTATATTTCGATTCAACCAGTATTCTTACCCTAACCCAACAACAACAACAACAAAAAATCTATTGACCCTCAACCCGACCGAACCTGATAAATGATTTCGCTTAGATTCGGATAACAAGATTTTACCAAATCACGATAAAATCGACGATAAGGATTGGATCGGCAATAATATTTTTTGTGCAACTCGTATTCTAATTAAAACTTTGCATCTGATTGGGAAACCGGCTAATGTAGCCGTTAAGCAAGAAAATTATAAATGTTAAAAACGTATACTAATATAAAAATAATATGTGAATCCATTAAAAATTATAATAAAAGTTAATATTTCAATAATATGAACTTCTATTGTGCAAATAAAAACTTTTTAAATTAACTTCTACTTCCATTTGTTTCATGTAACCACCAAAAATATTGACAATAATTAAAACAATGCTATTTTGCTGTTAAGTATTGAAGTCTTTAAATGTGTATACTTTGCCATATTTCCCCTCGCTCAGTATCACGAAACTTTCTAACACATTTATGAACAAATATTTAAACGCTGGTCACTTGCATGCCTGATCATTAAAGCGATTTGGAATGAATAGCGTTTTCCATTTTTAGATAAATGAAATACTTAAGATCAATTTCGGTCACGGTTTTTTTATCCATTTCTGACGCTGCGCGTCGGTAATTCGGTTCAAAACACCGACTTTGCTAGTGTTTTCTGAAACATCTTCTGCCGTTACCAAAAGATGGAAAACGCCATTCTATTAAATATATTCTGATTAAGAACACCTGCCAATTTCATGTGTTTCCGAATAAAAATGAATTCAGAAATATGTCAGAAATTAGTTACTTTGGATTTGAGAACAATGAAATATTTTGATAACTAGGGAAAAAAAAGAAACATCCTTTAAGAAGAGTACACGGAAAACAGAAGTTAAAAATATTAATTTTCTGAGGAGATATTTTAAATATACGAAAGCATCCTTCGCCCATAGGTTTAAAATTAGCGAGGGCAGTAGGAAAGTTCACTGAAGAACAGCCTTAAGCATTGTCAGAGGAAACACAATTCCATGTATTCTGATACTCTGATTACTCCGAAAAATGTTCTCATTATATATATATATATATATATATATATATATGTTACGGTCAATATGATTAATCCGGCCGGACATAATGGCCGGTTATTATTAATAATACCGGTTATTATTATTAATGACCAGATTAATCATATTGACCGTAACATATATATATTAAACTCCATACAAAATCATTGTCTCAGTAATCTAATAAATGTAATTCTCTAAAATTCAGTATTTTAAATATGCTATCGAAATACATAAAGTATTCATCTTGTGATAATAACAACAATTAGCTTGAACAATTAATTTTTAGCATAAATATTTGATTAATTATTGATATCCCAATTGGTAAATGTATTTCAAAACGAATATTGTGATTATTTAGTATAATTTCATTAAGTTCAGATTCGAAACGCAATTATAAAACAATTACCTATTACTTTTTTATATGAAGTCCATTACTGGCACAGTGGATGTCCAGTACTGGAATGGTGGATGCCCGTTGCTGGAATTTTAAGTATTTTCATTTATTTCTATTGATACAATTAAATTTACATTCACAAGTGGAAATGTGACAATGAGATTGGTTTCATATTGTAGATGCATTCATATATTGAATTTAAAAAGTGGAATATAATAACGATAACTAGTAATTAAAAACATATTTTTTAAAGAAATTACTTAAAAGTACCCGTTACTGGAAAGAGTGCCCTATTACAATAATATAATTATAATTATTTTACATTTATCCCTCAGACGTAAATTTCTCTATTAAATATTTAAAATTTCCAAGTACTTCCTTACGTATTAGCCATCGTGTTATTTTCGTAATGCTGCAAAGTTCTATATTAGATATTAATTCCTAATGTTTAATAATAAAACTCATATTTTATGCAAGACCTTTCATATATTATTAATAATAATTTTAATCAAGTCTCTTTAAAATGAAATACATTACGAATAAGAAATAGTACCTGTAAACAAATCTATGGAAATTCACAAAATCTTATATTTATGTTTAAAAATCTATTAAGTCCTAAAACATAATAAAATAAGAATATATCGTATTACATTATGAATTAAAAATATTACAAATAATTAATTTAAAACAATGTAAATATGTAACTCTTAAGTATAGACAAATTGAAATTAATTTTAGCATATTTTGTACTTACCAAATCTTAATGCATATCCATCTAAAAAATCTTCGCGTGTTCCTTTATCCATTTTTAGCAAATTATTAATGATGTCATATTAGAGGGAATCTTTTCCAGCAAGAAATTTCGGATAACTGACACTTATATGTAACACAGCTACCACGAAATTCCCCAGCTAGAATTCTTCAAAATTTGAAAATAAATGAAACAAAACTTGAATTCATCTTATGCTTACAAGTTACAACAGTTTGAATAAATAATCCTTCGGAATGAAACAACCACTTTTCAAATTTATCTTGACCGCAGACGATAGACGAGTCCATATTATAAATAATGAGCAGCTGCTCAATTTCCTTACCAAAGAATAAATGTTTTCTTCTTCCCTCCCCCCCTCCGCCGTTCAATATGTATATGTTGTTTTTCAGGCTTCAAAATAACGCTTTGCAGATGATACAATGAAAGACTTCCGTTTATTTTATTTTATTTTATTTTATGTCAAGTTTGATAAATGCAATTTTTAAATTAAAAAATGTCGAGATTTTTTCCCTTCCAAATATGGGCTAGAATAGCTATAACAATTATATTGAAAATTCTGGAGATAAAATGAAATAGTATTTTCCTTCTAACAGAAGCAAATTACTTATTTTATACGTTTATGATATTCATAACCTACTTCATCCATAAAGAAACGAAAACAATTTAAATAAAGCCCTAGCATACAAAAAAGAAACTTTGCTTTTCTGAAAATATCGGATTATCTCTATTCGCATTTTGTCTACATTTTAATAGCACTTCACAGTGAACAACACTTCCCTCCACTGTATTATTTTTCTGCCAGTTCCGATGATTACAAGTAATTTATAAGTAAGTTATTTTAACACTAATTATTAATTTTTCCTAGAAAATAAAACTTTTATATTTTTTTAATTAAAATATAAGTTAAAAAAAAATAAAAATAAATTACATTTTCTAGTTTTCATAAATAAGTATGTTTCTATGATAATTTACAATTGCATAATTAAAAAGATATATATATATATATATATTATGCTGATAATTTTATTTTAGTTAGATAAATGAATAACTGAATATAAATTACTTTCCAAGAGGCATAATAAATTACTAAGGCTCTCAAATGCGTAAAGATGACACTATGAAACTTTGCTTTTCTTCTCATTTTCAAAGATTTTTTAAATTCACATTTTTGTCACAGTGTGAATTCCCAACATGTTAGTATTTTGGTCGCAGATGTGACGTGACATGCGTGATTTACAAAGACGTCAAAGTAACGTCACAAAAATTAAAAAAAATTGACTAGAAAAGTATTTTTACGATGAATAACATGTTTAAAATAGCTTTGTATGGTTTGTTTTATAATTTTTAAAGAAGTCCACATTTTAGTCACAATGTGACCTCACTGAATGGTGGCATTTTGGTCACAGATGTGTCGTGACAACTGTGACTCGCATTGACGTCACTGTGACCATGCATGCTATGAGGGTATGCTTACGGCCGTGCTTTCTCGACTTGGCGGAGGCACTGCCGTGCCTCCAGATAAGTCTATTTTTCATTAATCTAAGTCTTTTTTGTTTTCCCTTTACCAGCAAAATAACATAGTAATATAAATTTACGAGTAACATTTTGAAACAAATACAAAATGAATTATATTTTGAAAATAATAACAGATTAATAGAGGAACAATTGCAATTTAGTTGAAGTTATTACTTAAGTACAAAGCAATCGGCACACATTAAAATTTGCAAATGAAATTCCAAAATACTTATGAGTAAGATTGAGCCTGGAACTTTCCTGAAATAATTTTGGGTCTGGGAGCAATATTATGAAATCATTGACATCAACAATAGGTTCATCTACAGTTTCAGGAAAAATAAACTGATTTCCATTCAATTTGCATCTCATCAATCTTACTTGAATAGAATAATCACCAATGTAGACTACATTTATATTTATCAAAGGCAGTAAATACAAAACAAAATATTTCTTACTATATTAAATAAATTGTCATTTTTCTTTGTTTACTTTATTTTACAGTTAAATAACTACTTTTAAACAATATTTCTTTATAGTAAATAAGCAATTATTAAATATTTTGAACATTCTGCATTACAGGAGCAGAGTGGATTGTGGACCACTGTGCCCCTGGAGTGGGTGGTCCACAATGACCCATGTTGAAGTTCAATAAATAATCGTATTAATATTGTTTATAGCTGCCTTTTAAACATATCAACTTTAAAGTTAAATAAAAACAAGTATCTTAGCTTTACAAAAAAGTTGTTTTATCTTATTTATCTACAACCTTTAATTACTAAAAAAATTGAAATATGATGATGAAAAATTTTACTTTTTTAGAAGCTCAAAACAACCAATCAGGATAAAATAGTTCAATCTGAGCTAAACATGTTTTCTGAAGGCTATAAATAATCAGTGCAGTGCTATTGTCTATTAGGATAAAAGAGAAACTTTAAAAAAGTTTAAATAAATAAAATATTAAGGTGTGGTCCACTGTGCCCATAGGTCCAGTGTGTACCGGTATCCCCTACACGAAATTTAAATGCAAAAATTAATTTTAATTGCAACTAATTTTTCCACAATGTGAATTTCAAATTTGAATATTTTTTCATCTCTTAAAGAAAGTATCTATATGTGCCTTGAATATTTATATAATTTTGAATATATAAAATAAATTATATGAAAGGATATATATATATGTAAATTTCTCAATTATATACCATTTACTATGAAATAAAATGTATTACATATGTTACAGCTAATAAAAAATAACTGCATAAAATTCATATTAAAAGCAAAACAAATATATGCTTTTCTGTTTTCCTAAAAAAAAATGCTAAAATTTACAAAAATTACTCTTACCTGCATCCTGATTTGTCCTTCCAATTTTATCTTGTATACAATTATGGAGCAAATAATGTTTAAATTTAAAAAAAACCATTTTATTAACATTTGATGTTTATGCTTTACAATTTACATCGTATTTAAATACCAAATGTATTTACAAATCCTTCTCACATTTCACAGCCTTTGCTGCAGAATTTAGCTTGTTTCGAACGGTGGCACGTACAAATGATACATTTACACCAAACTTGCAGGCAACATGGCCCTGAATATCCATTATCCTGGATCCCATTATCAGAGGAGACCGCGAAAACACTTATATAAGCGGGGTATGCAATTATCCGTTACTGGATTAAGCAGGTAAATTAACCGAACATTAACTGAAAAAAAAAAACCCTGGATGCATGAAACTCACCATGCAGCAATCTCTAGAATGCATAAAATTCATTCAAACAGCAGTTAGTAACATATATATGTACGCTTCGCATACATAAACTGAAAAAAAAAAGTGGATGTATGAAACTCACCATGCAGCAATCTTGAGAATGCATGAAATTCATTCAAACAGCAGTTAGTAACATATATATATATATGTACGCTTTGCCTACATTACCCCCCCCCCAAAAAAAAACACTCCTGGATGTACGAAATTCACAATGCAGCAATCTCTAGAATGCATAAAATTCATTCAAACAGCGGTTAGTAACATATATATATATGTACACTTCACGCACATTAACCGAAAAAAAAACCCACAAATTGAATTTCGGAAGAAAAATTGCAAATTTCACCATTCAAGAGTGTAAAAACGCTGAATTTCGTCGATAGTGCGTGTAAAATCATGAATTTTCTCAATCGTGCGCGTAAAAATAATGAATTTTGTCGATCGTGCGCAGAAGAATAATGAATTTTGTCGATCGACTACGTAAAAAAACTTCGCCATTCGGGAGTGTAAAAATCCAGAATTTCATCGATCAAATGCATAAAAATCTTGAATCTCGTCGATCGGCATGTAAAAATCACGATTTTTACCCAGCTAGAAAAAGTTTGCAAAAAAAGTGCAAAAAAAAAAGTGCACAAAATCCGAGCGTATTTGGCACCTCTGCTTGTGTATAAAAAGTGCAAACTGAATTGTGCAAAAAAAGTGCAAACTGAATTGTGCACAAAAAGTGCATAATCAGAGGTGCCAAATGCGCTCGGATTTTGTGCACTTTTTTTTTTGCACTTTTTCTGCATACGAAATAATCTCTAAATTTTGAAGTTTTTATGCACAATCAGAGGTGCCAAATACGCTCAGATTTTGTGCACTTTTTATTTTACACATTTTTTGCATACCAAATAATTCCTAAATTGTGCATTTTTTATGCATAATCAGAGGCTCCAATTATGCATAAAAAATGCACAATTTAGGAATTTTTTGGCATGCAAAAAATGAGTAAAATAAAAAGTGCACAAAATCTGAGTGTATTTGGCACCTCAGATTTTGTGCATTTTTTTAAGTAGATTTTAAGCATATATTTAAATTCAGCTTACTATGAGATTTACAGTGGTAAATACTGTGGTAATAAACCCACTTTTGGAAAGATGCATAATTATAAATAGGATTATGAACAATAATTTTATCAGACATGGTACAAGTTCACCAACATGCGGAAAAAGAGAATAAGCTTAAATTTAATTATGTAAATTTTATAATTAAAAATAACACTGCATACAGTAAAAAACATGTACAATATTATGAAAACCCAATAAGAAAAATTATTACACTTACTTGAAAAGAGCTGCATTAAATTCTAGTTATTGGTTGAAAATATTTTAACTAATGTATTTGAACTTAGAAAAAGGTATTAAAAAAAAAATCAACTTTACTTATTTTTGTTTATTTACACAAGTGTAATCAGCTTTTTCTCATCATTTCTTTTCCAATGCAGTCACTGAAAATTTTGGTTGTTGCAACTGGATGCAATCATTTTTCTGACTGCAGAGAGCTTTGATAGAGGACCGCTAAAATCTAGCTGCTGTGGGGAAAAAGTGAAAGAAACCACAGCACACACACAAAAAATGACCATTACAGTACAGCTGCTTCGTTTATTTGAAATCACAACATAAATAATAAACTAATGGTACTCTGTTCCGGTAATGTAATGTAACCAGTAAATGTTCCGGACTTGTAATATGTTATAAAATAAATATATTTGAAATTTTCTGTAATAAATATATAGCATTTTCATAGTTGAGTTGAATATGACTACCGTCAACTTGTACAGTTCAATTCAACATTAAAATTCTTTCACCCAAATAATTATGAAAGAAAAATGGGGAAATTTTCTTGCTTTTAGATTTAAACAAAATAAATTCTGAAAGTCACATTGTGGAGGTGTATCTTTGGTTGATTTTCTTTTATCACATCAATTTCAAGCTGTATCCCGTTTGTTTCCTGTGTAAAAAATAAAAAATAAAAATAAATCATGCAGAAATATGCAAACTGAACTACTTTACAGACATTACATAAATATAAGAATTCAATATTAGATTTTATTAAGAATTTTGTTTTTCTACAGGAAAAAATAATAGTTAAAATTTACTTATTTTCATGTGTAATATATGGACAAACTGGAAAATGTTGTTCATATAAACAATTTCCCAAATCTCAAACTTGAAATTTACTATCTATACTATTAAAAATGCATGTGTGTAACTATGTATCCTACATTAACCTCAAAGGCTCAGAGACTGTTGGGTGTGGAGCTGAGAAATTTTTAATAAAGTTGTATAATAGGAAGGCCCATAAAAAAAAAAAATCAAAAATTTTACAGGCTTGGTCAATAAAAATTAATGACTTTTACATGCTCGGTCGATAAAATTCATGATTTTTTCAAGCTCAGTCGATAAAATTCATGATTTTTATAGGCATGATCGACGAAATTCATGATTTTTATGTGTTCGATCGACAAAATTCGTTATGTTTATGCGGCGATCGATAAAATACATGATTTTTACACGTTCGATCGACGAAATTCATCATTTTTACGCGCCAATCTATAAAATTCATGATGTTTACACGTTCGATCGACGAAATTCATGATTTTTACACGTTCGGTCGATAAAATACATGATTTTTACATGCTCGGTCGATAAAATTAATTATTTTTACATGCCCGGTCAACGAATTTCATTATTTTTACATGCTCAGTCGATAAAATACATGATTTTTACACGCTCGGTCGATAAATTAATTATTTTTACATGCCTGGTCAACGAATTTCATTATTTTTACGTGTTCGATCAATGAAATTCATGATTTTTACACGTTCGATTTACGAAATTCAGGATTTTTACAAGTTCGATCTACGAAATTCAGAATTTTTACGCTCCCGAATGATGAAATTTGATTTTTACATAGCCGATCAACAAAATTCATTATTTTTCTGCGTCTGATCGACGACATTCATTATTTTTACGCTGAGATCGATAAAATTCATGATTTTTACATGTTCGATCGATAAAATTATTTTTACGTGCCCGGTCGACGAAACTCCTTATTTTTACACGTTCGATCGATGAAATTCATGATTTTTACGTGTTCAATCAACGCAAATGGAGATTTTTACACTCCCGAATGACAAAATTTTATTTTAAGTAGCCGATCGACAAAATTCATTATTTTTCTGTGTCCGATCGACGAAATTCATTATTTTTATGCGGCGATCAATAAAATACATGATTTTTACACGTTCGATCGACGAAATTCATCATTTTTATGCGCCAATCGATAAAATTCATGATGTTTACACGTTCGATCGACGAAATTCATGATTTTTACACGTTTGGTCGATAAAATACATGATTTTTACACGCTCGGTCGATAAAATACATGATTTTTACACGTTTGGTCGATAAAATACATGATTTTTACACGCTCGGTCGATAAAATACATGATTTTTACACGCTCGGTCGATAAAATTAATTATTTTTAAATGCCTGGTCAACGAATTTCATTATTTTTACACGCTCTGTCGATAAAATACATGATTTTTACACGCTCGGTCGATAAAATTAATTATTTTTACATGCCCGGTCAACGAATTTCATTATTTTTTACGTGTTTGATCAATGAAATTCAGGATTTTCACTCGTTCGATCTACGAAATTCAGGATTTTTACACGTTCGATATACGAAATTCATAATTTTTACATGTTCGATCTACGAAATTCAGAATTTTTACATGTTCGATCTACGAAATTCAGAATTTTTACGCTCCCGAATGATGAAATTTGATTTTTACGTAGCCGATCAACAAAATTCATTATTTTTCTGCGTCTGATCGACGAAATTCATTATTTTTACGCTGAGATCGATAAAATTCATGATTTTTACATGTTCGATCGATAAAATTATTTTTACGTGCCCGGTCAACGAAACTCCTTATTTTTACACGTTCGATCGATGAAATTTATGATTTATACATGTTCAATCGACGCAACTGGGGATTTTTACACTCTCGAATGACAAAATTTTATTTTTACGTAGCTGATCGACAAAATCCATTATTTTTCTGTGCCCGATCGACAAAATTCATTATTTTTCTGTGCCCGATCGACGAAATTCGCTATTTTTATGCGGCGATCGATAAAATTCATGATGTTTACATGTTTGATCAATGAAATTCATGATTTTTTTACGTTCTATCTACGAAATTCAGGATTTTTACACGTTCGATCTACGAAATTCAGGATTTTTACACGTTCGATCTACGAAATTCAGGATTTTTACACGTTTGATATACGAAATTCAGAATTTTTACGCTCCCGAATGATGAAATTTGATTTTTACGTAGCCGATCAACAAAATTCATTATTTTTCTGCGTCTGATCGACGAAATACATTATTTTTATGCTGAGATCGATAAAATTCATGATTTTTACATGTTTGATCGATAAAATTATTTTTACGTGCCCGGTCGACGAAACTCCTTATTTTACACGTTCGATCGATGAAATTCATGATTTTTACGTGTTCAATCGACGCAACTGGGGATTTTTACACTCTCGAATGACAAAATTTTATTTTTACGTAGCCAATTGACAAAATTCATTATTTTTCTGTGCCCGATCTACAAAATTCATTATTTTTCGGTGCCCGATCGACGAAATTCGTTATTTTTATGCGGCGATCAATAAAATACATGATTTTTACACGTTCGATCGACGAAATTCATCATTTTTATGCGCCAATCGATAAAATTCATGATGTTTACACATTCGATCGACGAAATTCATGATTTTTACACGTTTGGTCGATAAAATACATGATTTTTACATGTTCAATCTACAAAATTCGATTTTTATATAGAGATCAATATATAGAGAGTGTGAGCTAATAGTAGGAACTGAAAAATGAAGTTGTACGCCTGGTAGCAGAAAGTTCAAGATGGGCATTGCAGATTTTTTTTCCATGGAACTTTCTTCGGCTCATAGATTTTTCCCCTCCTTCTGCAGATTTTTTTTACTTCGTCAGCGGGTATGATGCCCGCAAGCCATACTTTTACTCTCTCATCACTCATTGCAAGCTAAATATCAATCACAGACACTGAAAATTTTCTGATGCTGGGGTTGTGTGAAAATCAGGGTTGGCAAGTTTTTGACGCATGACGGTTTTTACCGTCATGTCAAAAACCTCCTTGTCAAAAATGTCAAAAACTGTCAAAAACCCTTTTTTAGTAGTTTGTTTTTACAATTTTTTTTCATTCTATCTTTAATATTAAGTTGTTTTACATGAAATATTCAGTATCATAAACACTCTAAAGTATATTTATCCATCCAAGAATAACAAAAAAGAATTGCATTAGAATAATACGTGTACACCTCTATTAGAAGATCTCTACAATACTCAAACTATTTGACATAGTCTAAAAAAATTACGATATTTTGAAGAAATCCTGTAACCTATAAGTATTAGATTAAACAATGTGTATAATTTCGGTACAATTTATTACATGGTTGAAAACAAAACTTTAAGATTCTACTTATTGAAGTGCAAATAAAAATCACCATAATTGCATTTATGAAAGGCATAAGATATGCATTTTAAAATGTTATATTTAAGATTAAGAATATTCAAATTTATTCACTGCCAGTCTATGTTTAACATCTATTGTCATACAATGTAACAGCATTTTTGCATCTCTAAAATAAATTTTAATGTACTTTGTTAAAAATGTATATTGAATGTTATTTAATAATTATAATAACCTTTTATTATCATTTAATATTAATGTTAGTAGAATCCATATTAGTGAAGATTATGACAAATATTGTTCTTTTGGCTATGATGTGGAATCCGTGGTCACGGATTTTTTTATTTTTAATCGGTTAAAAAAAAGAGAAAAAAGTTGCCAAATTTCGGGGACTATGATTTCTGATATGGTAATCCGGCAGTAGTTAAATTGCTGGATTTAGTTCTTTTCCGTAAATCGTTGGCGCGATTCTGAGAGCCGCGACACAAGAAAAGTTGCCAAAAATCTGTGACCATGGATTCCACATCTGTTCCGTTCTTTTCTTTTATTCTTGTATTTTTAAATATTTCCCATATTAGGAAATGATCTTTTAAATAAATTTAACAAATGTAATTGTAAATAATAATAACAAGAACAACAAGGTAAAATCAATCTAGAAATGTATTGTATGCTACACTTACACCATAAATTGGAGAACAATCGAAAATGATAGGTTTTTGACGGAATAAACCGGTAAAAACCGATTAAAACACGGTTTTTACCACTGTCATGTCAAAAACCAGTTTTTGACGTCAAAAACCCAACCCTGGTAAAAATCTAATTAAATAATTGGCATGAATACCCCTATTTATTGAAAAAAGTGCTTCATACATTCTATTATGTAAAATTAAAATTTGATTAATTAGCTTTTCAGTTAAAAAGATTTTAACACTACTGAAATTACACTTTTAGTAGCCACATGGGGTGTCTATTACTTGAAAGAGACTAATTAGGCATTCCGTAATGGACACACGTCCTAAAATCTTAACAATAAATGAAATTTTGCAAATGGCCATTAGTATATGAAATTCCAAGTTTTATAATACTATTCAAACAAAAACACAAAATTTTTGCAAGAAAAAAAAGGAAGATATAAATTAAGTGAAGCCAGCTCTTAGCATGTTCATTATTTTTTTACAAAAAAACAATGAAACTGTGAAACATTTTCTTGCTTCCTGGTTGGTTTGATTAAGAGTGTCAACAATACCCCAGATTATAAAACATGCAATAGGGAGTTATAGAATGGGAAAAAAAAGAAAAAGAAAAATATTAATTGGTTATTTTTTTAAACCA
The DNA here is from genome assembly GCA_963931845.1 of Maratus michaelseni. Classification (NCBI taxonomy): domain Eukaryota; kingdom Metazoa; phylum Arthropoda; class Arachnida; order Araneae; family Salticidae; genus Maratus; species Maratus michaelseni. The sequence goes on along the minus strand of OZ007592.1, from coordinate 43,620,525 downwards.
AAAACATTGGGAAGGAGGTGTCCATAATGGCATATCTACATAGCTGCAACCTTAGCATAATCTTAATTGTGAGGGGCGCTATAACAAGAAAATAACAAAATTCCTAAACAGTGTAATTAAACTGGACACTGTAATAAAATATTTATAATGTAATAAGATTTACTAAATTATAAAATAATATTTACATGAGATGTATCAACAAGTCTCTGTTCAACCACATTTTACTAGCAGCTAAGCTTTCACTCTGGAAGAGAAGAAAATCAATATCAACCCAATACAAAATGGCTTATGCCTGAATATAAGAACATTTTATAAATTTATTTTAATTCATAGAAGAAGCTACAAAGTTTAATAAATCAAAGTTTAACTAAATTAATTAAAAAAGTTTTAAGACTATCCTCTTTTTAAGTTATAACTCAAAGCAAAAGCACATTTTTTTTTGTGTCTGTTAAGGCTTCTTGTAAAAAGGTCTAGTTCATAAAATGGTAGTATCTGTGTTAAATATTATGTAAAATTATTTTATAATTTAACTTTTAATTCTTTAGTCTGAAATATAAAAATATTAGGCCAGCCGAATATTCGGTATACTTGTGGGCTGAATATTCAGTTTTCAGCCAAAATCACTATTCAGTGCATCTTTAGTTAATAGTAATTTAAATTTACTTTAAAAGCTTTTAAAATTTTCTTAATTACATTTTAAAAGTTACAGATTACTAACTAATATGCTAAAACATATGTATCAACAATTATACATCCCAAGAACGAAATCCATTGCGATATTTTTTAATATTCCTTTAGATTCCGGTTTCAGAGGTTTTATCGAATAAATACTTGACAAAGTTGATTACATAGTTCAGTATTATGTACTTTATGATTAAAATAAGTTGGCTATTATTTACTTTGTGGAGGAGGAAGAGGGGAGGGTGGGAAGGGCATCAAAAAGTATGTTTACCTCATGTGAACAAAAACAGCATTTTGGCCTTGAACGAGGGTTCCTGCAGCAGAGCCCCCTCCCCCGACAAATTTTGAAAAAATCAAAGCATATTTTTATATATTTTAAATAATTTTTTAGTTTATTTTCAAATAATAATTCCAAAATAATATTCATCTAGATTTACTCATTATAAACACATTATTTAATTTTATTGAATAATTTATTTATATTTAATAATAGAAGTTAAAATGTTTTGATTTAACTTGGTTATGTCAGAAACTAAACAAATGTTTTGATTTATCGCTCAAGGTCAGAAATCTCACTTTTTAAATCAAAATATTTTAACTTTCATTATTAAATATAAATAAATTAGTCAATTAAGGGGGGGGGGGCAGAGTTCTATAATATAGACGCACGCGCGTACGTCGTGCGTGGAAAATTTTCTAAAAAATTCGGAACTTTGCAGATTTTTTTTTTTTTTTTTTAAATACCAAAAAATAAAAAATATTTGAAATTTTATGTATGATTTAGTCACTGTTTGTGCACAATTCAAAATTTAAGGATGCAAAACATTGTTGTGATATTACAGACGCTTGCGAAGAGGTCAAAATATTAAGGACTGTGTTGTTTCTAAATGCATTGACAAAATAATTGATAAGAATTCAGCTCTTCCTATCATGAATTTTTAGCTTTATTAATATTTTTAACCAAAATAATTATTCTTTAATTAATATTAATTAATTTCAAATGGTAATTATTTTAAACTACTGTTTTTATTTTATATCATCAAAATAATACAACACGTAATTTTATTAAACATTAAATTATTTTGCAGAAAGTTTTTGACTCAATATTTATATGCGCAGAAAGTTTTTGGTTTTATACATGTCTGGGGGGGGGGGGCTTCAAAAAGTATGTTTACCTCCTGTGAACAAAAACAGCATTTTGGCCTTGAACGAGGGTTCCTGCAGATGAGCCTCCCCCCCCCCCCCCCCCCCCGACCGACAAATTTTGACAAACGAAACAAAATCAAAGCATATTTTTATATATTTTAAATAATTTTTTAGTTTATTTTCAATTAATAATTCCAAAATAATATTCATCTAGATTTACTTATTATAAACACATTATTTAATTTTATTGAATAATTTATTTATATTTAATAATAGAAGTTAAAATGTTTTGATTTAACTTGGTTATGTCAGAAACTTAACAAATGTTTTGATTTATCGCTCAAGGTCAGAAATCTCACTTTTTAAATCAAAATATTTTAACTTTCATTATTAAATATAAATAAATTAGTCAATTAAGGGGGGGGGGGGCAGACTTGTATAATATAGACGCACGCGTGCACGTCGTGAGTGGAAAATTTTCTAAAAAATTCGGAACTTTGCAGATTTTTTTTTTTTTTAAATACCAAAAAATAAAAAATATTTGAAATTTTATGTATGATTTAGTCACTGTTTGCGCACAATTCAAAATTTAAGGATGCAAAACATTGTTCTGATATTACAGACGCTTGCGAAGAGGTCAAAATATTAAGGACTGTGTTGTTTCTAAATGCATTGACAAAATAATTGATAAGAATTCAGCTCTTCCTATCATGAATATTTAGCTTTATTAATATTTTTAACCAAAATAATTATTCTTTAATTAATTTCAAATGGTAATTATTTTAAACTACTGTTTTTATTTTATATCATCAAAATAATACAACACGTAATTTTATTAAACATTAAATTATTTTGCAGAAAGTTTTTGACTCAATATTTATGTGCGCAGAAAGTTTTTGGTTTTATACATGTCTGGGGGGGGGGCTTCAAAAAGTATGTTTACCTCCTGTGAACAAAAACAGCATTTTGGCCTTGAACGAGGGTTCCTGCAGCAGAGACCCCCCCCCCCCCCCCCCGACAAATTTTGACAAACAAAATCAAAGCATATTTTTATATATTTTAAATCATTTTTTAGTTTATTTTCAATTAATAATTCCAAAATAATATTCATCCACATTTACTTATTATAAACACATTATTTAATTTTATTGAATAATTTATTTATATTTAATAATAGAAGTTAAAATGTTTTGATTTAACTTGGTTATGTCAGAAACAAAACAAATGTTTTGATTTATCGCTCAAGGTCAGAAATCTCATTTTTTAAATCAAAATATTTTAACTTTCATTATTAAATATAAACAAATTAGTCAATAAAATTAAGGGGGGGGGGGGCTTCAAAAAGTATGTTTACCTCCTGTGAAAAAAAACAGCATTTTGGCCTTGAACAAGGGTTCCTGCAACAATATTTTTTTTTTTTTTTTTTTTTTTTTTTTGCTAAATTTAAGTAATTATTAACAATGGATAAAATTTTGTTAGGTTTAATTTTGTTTAACATGGTTAAGTGCATTTTTCTATTAACCCCTTAACTGCCACGTGAGTATATATACACCTTTAGAAAACATTCTTCTTTTACAGGTTTGGCAAACCCGCGTGCCAATAAGGCATTTTTCATTACCAGTTCCGCATTTTACACACCGTAACATCTGTATTTTGTTATCACTATGCCAGAAAAGTTATCTTCACCTTATTTATTCGCAGAATTCTCTGATAAAATAAGGTATTGGGGATCTTGTCAGATTTCGTTGGCAGTTAAGGGGTTAAATTTCAAAATGTAGTATTAACTAAAAAAGCTTTATCAGTTTTATAGTTTCTTCAATAATTATAATATTGTAGATTATGAACTTCAATAATTTAAATAAAAACAAAATATTCACAATTTTCTGTAAAATAGCATATAACAATACAGTTACGTGAATTTTAGAAATTGCAACTAGAAATTTTTATTTGATGCCTACAGTAGGCATCATTAGGATTAGTTACAGTAGGCATCACTTCACACCTACCTTTCCTAATTTCTATCACTGGTCAGAAACAAAACAAACGTTTTGATATATCGCCTGCGGTCAGCCATCTCATTTTTTAAATCAAAACATTTTAACTTATATCTACCCTATATATATAAAATCCTAATGAAACGAATTTGCGAAACGATTTTATGAAACGAATTTATGAAACGATTTTATGAAACGACTGATTAAACGACTGATTATGTTTCAGGGCTATTTTTAATAAAATATTAAACGCTTGATAGTGAAATTAATACCAACTGTCCATAAAAATCCGCGGATGTCAAAACTGGTGATAGAATTTTGAAATTGGAATTAGTTTTCGAGATATTAATTTTTTTTCTAATTTTAATGACATTTCTGTAATGATGGCAACTAATTACTCAGTTTTTTTTGACAAAAAAGGGAAAAAAATTGAAAAGGATCCCGATAGGGATTATTGATTTCTTTTTATTCGCCATTTTCAAATTGAAATTGAATTTATCCTTTATTTCAATCGATAATGAAGACAAGATTGTGATTAAATTATGTTTTTCAGGAAAATTTGAAAAAAAAAAAAAATCACATTTCTATCGACAGGATTCAATCGTCTGTCAGCATTTAATCTAATTCATAAACTGAAAATATTTTGAATAAATTCGTCCAAATGACGTCATTTATGTAAACGCAAAAGAAAGGAGCAAAAAAATATTTATACAATTTGTTTAGCGTAAAATGTCATTTATCCTATTTTATATATAATCAGAAGTAATTTGTATAGAAAAAACAATAATAATATACGTATAATTAAAATACGCATATAAACAAAAAAATCGTCGAATTTGTTTCCATGGCTGTTTATGTCATTTGGCACCAAATCTCACTTTCTGATGCCCGAATTGCGCCAAGCTTTTTAAAAAAGCGTCAAGACCCCTATAATAGAAAAGCACCAAAAGTTCATTGGGTTTGTTTTCATAACTTTTGGCAACAAATCTATGTATATTATCAAATCTATCCCTTTTCGAAACTCGAATTACGCCAAACCTAAATGCAAAGGATCCTATACTGGAAAAGTACCCGATTTTCTTATGGACAATATTCAAGTGACATAACATGGTGTAAAATTATCGCGGATAGCAAATTTGTTTAAATATCTCATCAATTGATGCCATATAAATGCAGACATGCATGCACAAAATATTTAATTAATTTTGTGTGATAAATAATTATTAGAAAATTCGTATATACACATTAATTAAAATAAATAATTTACATATTTAAAATAACATGAAAATATGCATGATGGTTCACTAAAATAGAAAGAAAATTAAAACCTGTTACTGAAAATGTCTATAACATAGTACTTTTCAATACCGTGTTTTTTAATGTTATTCACAAGAAGATGGAATTTTTCTCAACCTTAAACGCAAAAGAAAGAATAGAATACAGATCGTTGTTATAAAAGTCCGAGAGGTAGCCACAATTTAAACCTAACCATTTTATAGAAGTTGGTTTTCAAGTTGTAATTGATTTTACTTATCAATCCCAAAAACAGTCGTCAGTTGTCGCAGCAGCGGTGTATGAGGCCATGATAATCAAAAAATGCCCCATTAAAACGTTAAATCAAAGCACGCTGTCATGTTTCTAGAGGCCTCGAAGTCTGAGCGGGGGTTGGCGAGCGTAGCTCGCAGGGGTTAGGTCCCCTAGTTATTAAATATAAATAAATTAGCCAATAAAATTAAATAATGTGTTTATAATAAGTAAATATGGATGAAAGGAAATGAGAAACAAAACAAATATGTCTTGATTTAAAAAACAAGATGGCACACAGCAGGTTAATCACAAAGCTGTTCCTTTATTACTTTATGCAGTTTAACCCTTAATTGCTGTCACAAAAACTGTTGCATACATACTGTGAGTGGTTTTGGTTTCCAAGACCGCTTGATTGAAAGATTAATAAAAAGCTCGAATAACTAATAAGATACTGCTTCTGTACTAAACTTTATGTAGGGGAGACCGGTACACAGTGGACCACTTTTTCAGTTAACATTTTTTTTCTCTTTAACAGACTGACCGATCTGTATGAAAATATTTTTGAATATTCCTTAAACCTTCTTACATCCATCATAATTTTCTCACAACATAGTTTTCAATACATTTTTCAAAAAAAAAAAAAAAATTATATACGCTTGTGAAGTGGACCAGTGTACCCCGGAAGCGGGGTACAGTGGTCCACCCACCGGGGTACAGTGGACCACTATTAGGTATTATCTAAAATACAATATAAATCTATTTTTCATTAATCTAATTATTTTTTGTTGCCCCTTCACCCACAAAATAAAATAGTAATATAAATTTTGAAGCAAAAACAAAAAAATTATATTTTGAAAATAATAACAGATTAATACAGGAACAATTGCAATTTAGTTGAAGTTATTACTTAAGTACAAAAAAATCAGCTCACATTAAAATTTGCAAATTAAATTCTTAAGTACTTATGAGTAAGATTGAGCCTGGAATTTTCAAGAAATAATTTTGGGTCTGAGAGCAACATTATGAAATCATTGACATTATGAAATCATCAACAATTAGACTACAATTATATTTATCAAAGGCAGTAAATACAAAACAAAATATTTCCTACTATGTTAAATAAATTGTTATTTTTATTTGTTTACTTTATTTTATAGTTAAATCTACTTTAAAACAATCTTTCTTTATAGAAAATAAGCAATTATTAAATATTTTGAACATTCTGCATTACAGGAGCAGAGTGGATTGTGGACCACTGTGCCCCAGGAGTGGGTGGTCCACTGTACCCCATGTTGAAGTTCAATAAATAATCATATTATTATTGTTCATAGCTTTCTTTTAAATATATTAACTTTAAAGTAAAATAAAAACAAGTATCTTAGCTTTGGTCATATATTACAGATACAGAGGACAGTCAATTCTCAAATACTCATCATACATCACATGCAGATAGATTTTAAAAACCAAATTTTGAAGGGAAAACTTACGGGTATGTACAAACAAAACAAAAACACAATTTGATTATTTTTTTTTCTTAGAAGGACAGTAATTACTTGAACTTCATTTTTATAAACATGGGAAGACTTATTTTACTTTCTTTAATCATTGTTGAACGCTAAATTATACTTTGTGATAATTTAAGAAGTTTAAGAAGTATTTTGTTTTGTTTATTTAAGGAGTTTAAGTATCTCCTTGGAAACTTTTTAATTTCTATGGAGTTTCTAAGTAGTGTAAGGCGTCTGTATGAATCCTGCTATAGTTAAACTGAAAATCACAAGTTACTGTGAAAATTGATAAAAGCACTACCGCGAAAAGCAGCTAAAAGATTTTTTTCCCCCCAAAAGCCGTAGCATTTAAGCCTAACATTTATAACTAGGATTAGGGTGGTTTTATTCCAAACAAACGTTCATTTACAATGTTTTTTAGAGAACATTACAACATAAAATTGAATAATTTACCTTTTTTTCTGTAAAATAGACAACATCAGGCGAAAAAAATTGGGTTAGAATCTTGTATATACAATTCTTGTTTACGCTTGCCTCATGTATCTCGACAACAGAAGGAAAGGCACCGCGCACGCGCAGATGGAAACTAATATATCCTCCACTCCTGTCGGCCTGTCACACTGTTCAAAAAATTAGCAGTTGGAATTTTATTTAATTAGTTTTAGAATATATGCTTTATGTAATTTAGATCATTTTCACTGTCTCTGGGAGATGTAGAATACCCCAACTGTGCATTTGAGAGGAGTAAAATTATAAAATTTCAAATCTTAAAAATTTAAATAAAAAAAAAATAAATAAAATTTTTGAAAATTTATCGAGAAGAAAATTTTGAGATATTCCTCATTTAAGTTTGTAATTTTTAAAAACTTAAAATTTTAACAAAAGTTTTTTTTTTTGAAAAAAAATTATTAAAAAAAAAATAATAATGTACAGTAAAATATGTGTTTTAAAGCTGTATTTTTCTTTATAATATCTATATAATATATACATATGTACATACGTCCAATTCAATGAGGGGGTTACCCCCCCCCCCATTGAATTATTATTAAAAAATGTTGAAAAAGAATTTAATCTTATATTATTAGTCAAATTGCAGGTCATAGAAGAACAGAAAGTGTGAAATATGTTTTATCCCCCCCCAGCCCCACCTTCACATCCCTCGAGGGGGTGAGGGAGGAAAATATTGCTGGAAGGGGGGCACGAATCTGTGACGTTCAAATGTTTCTTTTTAGGTAATATTGTATTCTCATACGAAATACATGCACTTTTGAAAAAATTTCCAGATTTGAATTGGCACCATTATGCATAGAAATAATCAAAACTTGGAATATAGAAATTTTTACATCTATAAAAAGTAAAGACTTTTGTGCATAAAAAATTCACACTTTTTGCGAACACGGAACAGGCAGTTATTTTATGCAAAAAATTTGCACAGTTTTTGAAAACAAAAAATATGCACTTTTTTGTATGCATAAAAAATGCATATAATGTGCACACAAAGTGTACACTTTTTGAAATATTCAAAAATATTCACTTTTTTTGCACAAATTGTACACAATTGAAACTTTTTTGCAAAAAAAGTGCAAACATTTTCTAGCTGGGAGTGCATAAAAATCATGAATTTTATCGATCGGCGTGTAAAAATCACGTATTTTATCGATAGGCGCGTAAAAATCATGAATTTTATCGATAGGCGCGTAAAAATTACAAATTTCGTCGATCGTGTGCGTAAAAATAATTAATTTTGTCGATCGGGCGCAGAAAAATAATGAATTTTGTCGATCAGCTACGTAAAAATCAAATTTCGTCATTTGAGAGAGTAAAAATCTTGAATTTCGTCGAACGTGTGCGTAAAAATAATGAATTTCGTCGATCGGCAGGAGAGAAATAATGAATTTTGTCGATTGGCTACGTAAAAATAAATTTCGTCATTCGGCAGTGTAAAAATCCTTAATTTCGTCGATCAAACGCATAAAAAACAAGAATTTTATGGATCGCCGCGTAAAAATCATGAATTTCATCGATTATGCAATGAAAATCGTAAATTTCTTCAAACGGGCGCGTAAAAGACATGAATTTCTTAGAACGGGCGCATAAAAATTATGAATTTCGTCGAATGAACGCTGAAAAATCTTTAAATTTATGGGGAAATGGTAATTGGGAAATCCTGCATTTGGCCAGTGCTTTCCACATTTTTAATCGTCAGTTTTTAAAGTTTAATCGACAACTGGCGACTTATTTTCACCTTTGAGGGGGATCATGAAATTCTTCACATGTTTGCGGGGGGGAAAATCGCAAAATTAGTCGCTCAAGGATTGCTATCTGAAAGCAGAGGTGGTAAACAATGACAATTTTTTAATTGCCGTTTTATAACTTTAATCGCTATGTGGTGAATAGCCACTGCTAATTTTCACCTATAGCTGAACACTGACCCTGTTTACGTTTTACATGCGACTCTCGGCATTGAGCAATAAGTGACAGCGTTCATCCATTATTTTCCGTAATTCGCTAACTTTGTTAATATAATAATTAACACCTTAATTCATTTTTTAAATGTTTATACATAGCAATAAGATAGCTAAAAATATGTACCGACAGACACTTCTTCAAAACGGTTTCTCTTAAAAAAATTAGATAGATTCAACGTATTTATAAAAGCCTTACTAGAAAAAATATTTCATAGGATATTTGTATTTTCAAAGTTTTGTTCATATTATCTTATTTTAAACTTTTCTTTAATACTGATGGAGTTAATTTAGAGTTTGTTATTGTGAATTCAAATAACTCATATTTATTACAAAATTTAATTAAATATTTGAGCCTTTTATCGTTACAATGAAATTTATAATATTGTTTGGGTTGATCTTGACTGTACTTAGCCTTTGTGTCAATATTAGTGTCAATCCAATTAATGATTTCTCAAGGTTTTTACACATATTTTCAATTGCTTTTAATCAAAGTTTATAAATAATATACCAGGAGGAAAATAACTTTATAAAAATTATGATTTAAAGTAATGCTATTTTAAATATTGTCCTCTTGAATGATGATATGTTTCATGAAATGAGATTAAAAGCTTTTTCTTCTTTTTCCAAGATAGTTTGCCAAATTGGTATGTTACAGGTGTCAGTAACATTTTTCAATTAATAACAAAATATTTGTTGCTATATTTTTATACTTGATAGCAGGGGTGTAAAAATCCAGTCGCCAATGGGTAGATTACTACCACTAAATTTTTAGTATTCTTCGACTAATAAGAATGCTGATAAAATTTAGATGACGTATAATAATAAAATTTAGCCGAAGAATACTAATAAAATTTAGTGGTGAGAATCGGTCCATTGACTCCTAGATTTTTACACCCCAGCTTGATAGCTTATTTTAAAATTTTGGATGCTGTTACTTGTTTGTAATAATAAAAACTTTGGATTTAAAGAAAATAATTTTTTTAGATTATTTAGCCATTGAACACCATAAAAAACATTTCAGGATTCATTTTCTACATTTTTTATTACAAAATAATGTAAAATTAACATAAGAAAAAACATCTAGTGACCAAAATTTATCAAATTATAAAGCATATATGACATTATAATAATACTATATGTGTTCAACATTTCGTGATTTATGTGGCCGAAAGTTATAGTCATATATGATGCAAATAATATATATATAATGACGTATATAGTATTAATATGACTGTTTGGTGTGTGTATATATATATATTCATATATACGATGCATATGTAAGCTTGGCGATGATTTTGATAAAATCATAGCTGCAACCTTGGCATAACCGTAATTGTAGGGCAACAAACTTTAAATTAACTTCATCGCTATTACAGTATTATAAAAAAAAAGTCTAAAATAAGATAATATGAACGACACATTGACAATACAAATATCCTCCGAAATAATTTTTTTTGGCAATACCTCGTGGTACTTTATAAATACGTTGAATATATCTAATTTTTTAATCTATCTAGATTTGTAGAAGTGTCTGTCGGGTCGGTACATATTTTTAGCCATCTTATGGCTATATATAAACATTTAAAAAATTACGGCATTAATTATTATATTAACAAAGCTAGCGATCTACGGAAAATAATATAGGAACGCTTGCACTTACCGCTTCCCGCCGTCGCCGTCAAAATGTAAACAGAACAGTAGTTCAGAATCCGAGTTGAGTTGAGAGGTAGTGTTTCTTCACATAATTACGGAGTCAGAAATGCCGGGTCAGTTGCGAAAAAAAAATCAAATGTTCAAAAGGAGATTTACATTCTTCATTTGTTTTTTGAAGTAATTTTCTTAAAAACTGGAAGCCATGCCTGTAGTTAATAAGTGGAAAGGCCATTTCCCCTCCCTCGATTTTGAAATTTAAATAACTAAATAATTAAAATAACTAAAATAAATAATAAAATAAAAATAAAAAATAACTTAAAATAAAAGAACTAAGAATTTTTCGTTGTGTGTAGGGTGTGTGTGTATGGGGGGGGATCAATTACTACTTTCCTCCTGAATTTTAAAGTTTAAGTAACTAAAATTACGTTTTCTCCGATTTTGAACAGCATAATAAAATTGGTTCTTTTCGAGTAACTTAAAAGAGGAACTAAGAATTTTCCGTTGGGGGGGGGCGTCATTAACCCTCCCTGGATTTTGAAATTTTATTTAATTTTTTATTTTGACCGATTTTGTAAAACAGTAAATTTATTCTTTTTTCGAGTAATTTAAAGTAATGAAACACTAAGAGAAAGTACAAATTTCCCGTTGGGGGGAAGGGCGGACTTTCCCCCTTAAATTACCCATGAAAGTTATTTATGTTTTTTTTTTATATTTATGTGTTAAAAATTTATGTCAAAAGGAGTGGTTCAAAGCAGTGTTCGCCCCCCCCACACCCCGCCCGACGATTTTGAAATTTAATAAACAATATTTTCTTTTTCTTTGAAAAACATTGTAAAATCTATTCTTTTTGAGTAACTTAAAATAATTAAACACTAAGAGAAAGAGGAACTAAAAAAATTTATCTAAGAGGGGGGGGGCATGTAAATCTCCCATGGAAGTCAATTTTTATCTCTGTTTTCGTTTATATGTTTGTCTTTAAATGTTGTCTTAAGCGGAGGTTCAGGGGAGTTTGAATTCAGTGCCAGATGGGCAGGGGAAACTTCCCCCCCCCCCGGATTTTCAAATTTAATTAACGTAAGTTTCTCTTTCGTTGATTTTGAAAGAGATAGTAAAATTCACTCTTTTCGAGTATGTGTTTAAAAAGTACCTTAAACGGAGATTCAGGGAAGTGACGAAGTCAGAAAAGAGAGGGGGGGGGGACACCCAGGTTTTGTTATTTTATTGACATAATTTTCTTTTTCTCCAATTTTTAAAGGCAGTAAAATTTATTTTTGTGAGTAACTTAAAATAATTAAACATTAAAAGAAAGATAAATTATGAAATCTCGTAGTGTGTGTGTGTGTAGGGTGGGGGGGTGCTCCCCTTAATCATTCATCGCAGTTAATTTTTGTCCGGTTTTTCTTTTAACTATTATGTGCTAAAAAATTACCTTAAAATTGGGTATTTCAGGGCAGTTTTGATTTTAGGGAGGGGGGGAGGGCACCCATCGAATTTTGAACAATTAATTAAAATTTTAACTAATTTTCTTTTTTAAATTTATTCTTTTTGAATAACATAAAATAATTAAACACTGAGCGAAAGAGGATATAAACAACATAATTTTTTTTAATTATCTTCTCCCGCTGATTTTTTTACTTGGGTAGGTTCAAGATTTTAATGATAAACATTCATTTATTTATATATATATATACATTTGTTTTGGATTTTAAAGTTTAATTTCTTTGAATATTTGTTTTGTTTCATTTAAAAAAAAGGAGGGAGGGGGGACTTTCCCAGGTGTTCAATTTAGTCCCATTAAACTAAAAGTCTTGAAAACAGTGTTAATTATTAATAACAAAGTAAATGCGCAATATTGTCAAAAACTGAAAAACTTTAATATTGCTTAGCTTTTAAAACTGCAGAAAATATCTCACAAACTTACTAAAATTAAGTTCTGAAAAATTACCTTAGAGTAACTGCACTTATACTGCAGATACTTCAGAAAATATAATACTGAATTAATGACTGTAAAATTACTTCAAATTTACTACAGTTTTACTACAGATGTAAAGTCTCATTATTTTTTTAATTTATGATTATAACATAACTTCACGTAAACTACAGTATTTTTGCAGATAAAAGCTCACAGTATTTTTGAAATAAATTACTGCAAAATTACTGCAAAATTACTTCACATTAACTGCAAAATAACTGAAGTATTTTTACAGTCGAGATTGCACTACAGAAAATCTACAGTTGACTGAAAAAAAACTTAAAAAATACTTCACTTCTGTAGAAAAACTGCAGTTCATTTTTAGCTGGGTAGTATGCTCTGAAAACCATATTGTTTAATAATACCATTTACCAAATAACAATATATACCTGTTGGAAGAGAAAATATCTTTCCAGAGAGTGATTTTCTAAAACAACAGGTACCATTGCGTGTTCTACTATGTCACAATAAGATATTCCGTCTAGATGATCTCAATGCATAGCAGAGATGCAATGCCCTGCGCCGACATGCAGTCCCACATTGACATTGCAATTCTGCCGCTGCGTTTAATATTATTTGTATACCGTGGCTGAAACCTAAATCCCAATCGACGGTACACTCGAAACGAAGAACTGGAGACTGACTAAAGGCAGCTTTCGTCTTTAAATAAAAATGAGCTCCATTCATTTATGCCTCAGTTAATATATGTTTGGGCAAAGTGAAGGCGTTGAAGTCGCTGGTTTTTAGTTAATGCTGCCTTTTTAGCCGCCATCCGAATTCGAAAACTTGCTTCTTTGAGCATGTTGTGAATGGTACGAGATGAAACATAATAAAAAGAGAGCATGCCATAAATATATATATATATATATATATATATATATATATATATATATATATTAAAAGTATTAATTTAATGTAACTAATTTTCGGAAATTGAAAATGTATGAAGCAAATGTAAAGCAAATTAGAAAATAAAATATTTGAATTTACTGAATAAAACAATAATTTTGTGTAACTACTAAACAAATTAATAAGTTCATGCTAAAATTTGAAAAACTTTTACATTCGAATTTTAATTTCTGAAAGAGGAACTGGTAGAAAATGTAAAGACAGGCTTACATATCTGAATATTTTCCGGCAGTATCTTAAATTACAGGGAACAATTCTGATGTAACGATATAAAACTGTACATTTCAGATAATTCATTCGTGTATACTCGTGTGTTTATACATTTTCTTATTACTCATATTATAGTGGGCTATTCTTCTGAAATCTATGCTCTGGAGGCTTTTTCCCTCCCTTATCCTCATATGCTTGGCAAACCAATTCCAATGCAACGGATTTTGAAAGAAAAATCCACTTTATTTGCTTCCATCTATGCATTAAGACAATCCGATTGATCCCTTCCAAATGAAGGTAAACGAAGTCAGTACGAACTTCGTCGGCACTTCTCAACATTTGCATTGGTACATTGGTACAAATTAGGAAACAAATTAGTTTTTGAAAAACCTGTGACAAAAGATTAAATATTTTATAGGCGACGCTCGTTGCTTATCACAACAAAGTTGCGGATATATATATGCAATTTTGCAAATAATTGACACAAGTATTTTCCAGATGAATGAAATGGGATTAAAAATACTAAGATGAAATAATAATAAAAATATTTATTCAATATCTTTTTTAATTAATAATATGCATTATTGGTTCATCTTCAAATATTAAATGTTATCATAAATGCGATTTAATGAGAAAAACAAAAAAAAATATATATATTATGCCATTTAACATTTTATGAAATGCAACTATGACAATATGCAGAAATCATATAAAAATGTTTTTTGTACTTTTATATCCAGTCACATCTAACACGAAATTAAATGAATTGTAAAAATTAAAACGTTAGATAAATTTAATAATTATAGTTTCATCAATTTTTAAAAAATACATAGCATTCCTTTTTTTACATATCCGTTATTTTAGCGGTAAGATATTTACATTATGCATGGTTATACACAAATAGTACCATTGTTACTTTTATGGATGTAGATATTCGCCTGTATAGCGAAAATAGTGTAAAATTATTAAACTTAGCAAACAGAAAATACGAGTTTAAAGAAAAATCTTAAATTTTATACAATTTATTCGTTAAAAACGTAATCATTACTCATGTTAAAATTTCATTAATATTTTGTTCTACATCAATCAATAATACATATAGGAATAAAAAGAAAAGTGCCCAGTTAAACTGGTGGTATTGAGCTCACAGGCGATTCACACTAATTGTATATAATATTTTTATTTCAAAGAATAATGCCCCTCAAAAAATACAGCGACAATAAATTAAGGGCGGGGTTAGCCCCTTTATACTTAACCAATGAACCCCCCAAAACTGATCAGGGAAGCGCCTTATCACAATGAATCTATATACAAAATTTGAAGCAAATCGGATAATCCCTTGCATGCAAAACCCATTTATGTAAATTAAGGGGGATTAGCCCCCGTTACCCCTTTTATACTTAACCAATGAACCCCCAAAAGTAATCAGGGCAGAGCCTTATCATAATGAACCTCTCAGGCTAAATGAGCTCTCAGGCTTTGATAGCCTGTGAGCTAAAAACGAGAGATGATGTGTTAATATATATATATATATATATATATATATATATATATATATATATATATATATTTACATAGCTCAAAAATTGCTGTTGCGTGTAAAATTAAAAATACAAAATCTATGGGGAAAGAAGTTACTTAAATTTTTTTCATATTGTCAATATTATTGGATTGCTAAAAGGAAAGATTTCTTAATGTCAGCATATAGTTATTTGTATGCTTCTTAAGAATTGTAGAGTCAATTTCGAAATTTCAATCCTAATCCTAAAAGTACATCATGCTTCAGAATTTCTGTTGAATATTTTGAAATTTTTTTTCCAAATAATGAGAAAATATTACCGTATATTTCCGTGAATAAGCCGATCAGTGTATCAGCCAAGTATACGTTTTTTCAATGAAAAATTGTCCAAAATCAGAAACTCGTATATAAGCCGATGTTTTAAAAAAGGTGATGAAAAGATACTTGCTTTTGGTGCATGTAAAGCGCACCGCACAGAAAAAGCAAAACAACTTTCCTGTGAGATGCGATCTTTAGTAATCATAATCCCAGGCAGGCTTACTTATTTTCTACAACCACTGTTTTTGTCTAAATAAGCCATTTAAAGCCACTTCAGTTTTTGTCTGGACTTCAAGATAGCTAGTCGTTGCAGAAAACGCAGTTTGCGATTTCTTCTTGTGCGTGTTTATAAAAGATTACTTTTATGTGTCTTCGCTTCTAGCTACATTAGCCGAACTGGAGATACTCATTACAGCAGTTTGCGATTACATTACAGGGAGAATTGATTACTGATCGATTACTGACCCCACAAGAAGTTTGCAATTTCTTCTTTTGGGGGTTTATAAAAGATTATTTCTATGTGCTTTCCCTTCTAGCTACATTAGCCAAAATGAAGATTCGCATAAAAGCAGCCGTGGAAGCAGTGGATGTGGACATGCTCGCAAAAGTTTGGGACGAATTTGACCACAGTATAGACTTGTCCTGTATCCAAAGGTGGGCATATTGAGCAATTTTAATATGGTTTTTATAAAGCTTTATGATTAAACTGTAATGTGAAATTAATCTTCAGTGTTTATGTTCAATATTTTTCATAATATACGCATTTCAAATCGGATGATTATTTATTAAATACCTGTACTACAGCGCCTAGAATACATAATGTGGAAACCAGCTATCCCAGTAATGCTTTAAAAAGGGCTAAAATATTGTAGCCGATAAATATGCAACGATGCTGTACGATAATAGGACGATCGCAGCGACATCTGCTAGCTCTTTTCAACGTAAACATTGTATTGCAAAAATTTAGTAAATATCATATGTATTTTGAACAGTTATAAGTTGATAATCAAGCAATGACGTAAAATAAGTTGCAGAATATATTTTAAGAGGATAACTATATATCATCATTGCTAAATCGCTTCACTAATAAACGAAAAAAAAGGATTTGTTTTTGCTAAAATTCGAAAATGAAAATCAGGAATAAATTAACGTTTTAAAGTGAATCATCCATTTTAACCTATCCTTATGTCTAGCTGGGTGCGTTATTAAGGTCTGCGTGATATTTGATATCTCAGATCTATGAACACACCTAAGCTGGACACTTTGAAAATTAAAGCAGTGGATTTGAGTCTCATTTTTCAATGAAAAGGAAGCAGTCAACGACCATTAAAACTTAATCCCTAGAACTGGTGGTTTTACTTATAGATTAGCAGGTAACTTTTAATGTCTTCGCAGTTTTGTTAATAGTGCATATTTAGTAATGGTACATTAATAGTGCATTATTTAAATGTTAAGATGTTTAAATCTTTTTTTTTTTTTTATCACTTGTATAAAATTTTATCTTTAATGTTTTAAATAGAGAGTTTGGAAAAAAGCTTAAAGTATTTACTAACAATATATATTCTAAATGTAAAGTGTTATTTATAACGAGGAATGTATTTATATTTTGCGTTTCTCAGTTCAATTTTCATAGTTATTCATTGTAATTAAAAACATTGCAATTTTTAAAACTATTAATATTTGATTTACAATTTGAAAATTTCTTAGCTAGTGGAGGTTTTGAGAAATAATTTTCTGGTATATTTGAAATAATTGAGACAATTTAACTCATTACAAATTTAGTTGTCAAGATATGTGAATATTAGGTGCACAAAAATAATGAATATTGATGAAACAATAAAACAGCTATTCAGTTAAGGTAATTTTTCCAGTTATGTTATCGAATTTTTTCTATAGTAAAAATTGATATTTAAGCTCTGCATTTAATATTCTATCAAAAACTATAAATAAAATAATTTGTAAAAAAAAAAAATTTTTTTTCTTTGCGTTTATGATCCGAAGTTTTAAATTTCATTTGCTTCGAAAAATGTTTTATTGCTTGATACAATGTTTATTATTTAATAATATCGCACAATAGGTAGATCTATTATTTAAATGGATTCCTAATATAAATTTTTCACAATGCTTATTTAAAAATCTATACTTTTATTTTCATTAAATTTGTAATCAAATCCAAAATAACTAATTTCTGAATTCATTTTTATTCGGAAACACATGAAATTGGCAGGTGTTCTTATTCAGAATATATGTAATAGAATGGCATTTTCCATTTTTGACAAAAGATGTTTCAGAAAACACTATCAAAGTCGGTGTTTTGAACCGAATTTCTGACGCGCAGCGTCAGAAACGGATAAAACTTGACCAAAATTTATCTTAAGCATTTCATTTATCTAAAAATGGAAAACGCCATTCATTCCAAATCGCTTTAATAATCAGGCATGTAAGTACCAAGCGTTTAAAAATTTGTTCATAAATGTGTCAGAAAGTTTCGTGATACTGAACGAGGGGAAATATGGCAAAGTATACACATTTAAAAACTTCAATACTTAAAAGCAAAATAGCATAGTTTTAATTATTGTCAACATTTCTGGTGGTTACATAAAACAAATGGAAGTCGAAGTTATTTTTAAAAGTGGTTATTTGCACAATAGAATTTCATATTATTAAAATATTTAATTTTATTATAATTTTTAATGGATTCATCTATTATTTTTATATTAGTATGCGTTTTTTACATTTATAATTTTCTTGTTTAACGGCTACATTAGCCGGTTTCCCAATCAGATGCAAAGTTTTAATTTGACTACGAGTTGCATAAAAAAAATGATTGCCGATCCAATCCTTATCGTCGATCTTATCCGTATTTGGTAAAATCTTGTTATCCGAATCTATGCGAAATCATTTATCAGGTTCGGTCGGGTTGTAGGCCTACAGAATTTTTGTTGTTGTTGTTGTTGGGTTAGGGTAAGATTACAGGTTGAGTGTAAATATAGTTTCAGTCAACCATCATTCATGTTCAAGTAGACATTCAATCATGTTCAAGAAGTATATAACCGGATTCGTGCATGACTCTAGATCCGAGCCGACATCAGAAATTGTATCGTATTACAATTTCTGATAAAATCTGGTTACTCGGTCGTATACAAGATTATATTCCGAACAAGACTTACAGTAAAAACATTATACCCGACTCGGGTCAGATCGGGTTCACGAAAATCAGGTCACACGACAACTAATCCAAATCTATTCTGTAGCCAAACAAATCCAAAAAGATCGATCCGAAGTTTCTGGATTGTATTCGGGTAAAATCTGGTCACCCGACCCGGTGCAGTGTCGTCACAAACGTCACAAACTTGAACCATAAAAAAATTTTGATCCGAACAATCCGTATAGGATTCGGGTAAAATCTGGTCACCCTATCCGATGCAGATTCGTCACATTTTTCACATTGAAGTCGCACGGTGACTTCACAAAGTAGTCACATTGTGAGGTCACAGAAAGCCTTGAAAACGGCCATAACGACCTCGCATTTACGTCACAGTGACTTCACATCGACGTCACGTGACGTCACGACGACTGTCACAAAGTCACAGTGTGACTTCACAGTGACGTCGCCGTGAAGTCACCATGCCTTACGGGTAACAATAGCAAACTAAATACCAATTTTTTAAAATTTTGTTTCTCATTGTAATTCATGATGTTTTATTTTAAATTCTGATAAAAAGAGATTTTTTTTCGAATATAAAAACACAAAACTATAAATGAAAAAATAATTTACATCGCGTAAAAAAAAAAAAAAAAAAAAAAAAAATGTTTTTAAGTAAAAATGCCACTCAACATTAACGACAGCAAACTAAATATGAATATTTTTTAACTAAATCCTTTCTTGCTTATACTATAAAGTGTACACCAGCACGCAAATTTCAAATTAATGAAAAGAAATTTAGAATCACATTTTTTATATATTTTTTAAGGATATTTTCTACTATCACAAAATTTTACAACATTTAATACATTAGCATAATTTTTTAAAAGACTTCTTTAATTTCGTGATATGTTTTGTCTTTTGTTACTTGTTTCATTTTTTGTTTCGTTAAGATTTGTAAATGCAAAAAAAAAAACGAATAAATGTATGTATTAAAAGTAACTTGTGTGCCATTTTCCAATTAAAATAAAACATGAAATGCTATATAATTTTTAAAATCAAAATAAAAGTTTTTGACTCAAATTATTTATTTTGTTTTTTATTAACTGTTTCGTTTTTGTTTTGTCAATTTTGTAGATGAAACAGAAAATGTAAATCAATTCATTGTATGTATTCAATGTAACTAGTGTGCCATTTTCTATTTTAAATAAATAGGGAAAGTACATATCAGGTTTTTAAATCAAAATAAAAGATTTTGACATATGATTTATTATTATTATTATTGTTATTATTATTATTATTATTATTATTATTTGTACCATCCACATTTGTAGATACAACACAAAATACCTAATGTAAATTAAGTTAATGAATGTATTAAATGTAACTAGTAAAACATTTGAAATTTAAAGTAAAACGTGATATCTTACGTGTTATATTGTTTTAATCAAAATAAAAGTTTTAACACGGAATCACGGATGAGATTTCTCCGCCTTTTTGCATACCAGTATAATCTTAGAGAAAACGTTGCTCTGTTAAATCGCAGAATGTTCCGATTAAATAAAAAAAACATTTTCGGTAAGATTATACTGGTATGCAAAAAAGCGGAGCAATCTCATCCTTCCACAGAATATTTGTTGAAGTTTTTATAGATAATGTTCTTTTCAATTCTTTTATTACTTACCTATAATAGTATAGGGGAAATGTAGTAATCGTTTTGAAAATCGAAAAAAAAAATTCACGGATTTACACGTTTATGACACTGGAGATTCCGAAAAACCTATTTTTAGAAAAACAAATTTGCCGTCCGTCTGTCTGTGTGCCTGTGTGTGTGTCTGTGTGTGTGCCTGTAAACGCTCTGTCTCCCGAAAAAAATGAGATAGAGACTTGAAATTTGGTATGTACTTAGTATGTAATAATGGGAAGAAGCATATTGAATTTCAGTAACCTCGATTATCCGGAACTATTTTTTTCGGACTCTCGAAATATTCGTTCTGATAAAAGGATATAATTTTTTTCGAAATTGTTTATTTTAAGGAGTGAATATAAAAGACAATAAGAAACATAAACTTTACATAAAGAATGAAGTCAATCAGATTATTAGTTGCCGAGATATTTGTAATCCTATTTTCTACACTCTTCGATTTTTCATGACCCTGTATTTCGTTCAAATTTCAATTCAAAGATATATTTTAATTGAAATGAGACGCTTAATCCGACGCAGTAAACCGTTAGTTAATATGATTATCAATTTTGGAGTTCTAAGGATGTTTCTTTTACGCAATTCAGTAATAGAGCATTTAAAGTTTATGACGCCGTCAAGCCACGATTTTATTCGAATTGCAATGCATTTTATAAATAGTTTACACATGTTTTATTGTCATATTTTATATTATGCATATCCATGATGGGTAAGTATTGCGATGGCCCCCAACGACTAGTTGACAACGTTTAGTGGTATTTCGGAACGTGATAATTACTTATGAGGCAGCGTGGAAAGAAGGTGACGGGAGCGTTTTGTTGTATGGTTCCCCCAAACATTCTCAACGCCACGTGCACCACGTTCGTAACGGAAAGACTGAAAATCAGCAATCAAGAATCGTCGACGTAGCATGCTGTCCAGAGAGGTTTTTTTCATGATAACGCCCACCTTCGTGTGGCTACTGTGTGGAAAGGTTTGTAGCAGCTATTTGCACGGAAAGTTCTGTAACATCCCCCTTATATCCCTGACCTCCTCTCAACGTGAGGTTACCATGTCTTTGGCCATTGAAGAAAGGACTTGCTCAGTCAGATCTCAAATTATGTTAACCCCTTCGCGACGAGCGTCATTTACGGAATTTTTAATCTTTTACCACCGGTTTTTCAAAACAGAAATTTTCGTCTAATTGAATCGCAGAAATGCTAAGATTTAATAATGCAAATTTTACAATAAAACATAACTGGTGGGAATAATCGAGAATTCTGAGCATCTTATACGTCACGCATACGTGTCGCTCGTCCCCAAGGGGTTAAAGATATGGGAGTGGACTGCATTCATATATTTAAAATATCTAATAAGGAAATTAATATTTTTGACTTCTTTTTACTGTGTACGTTTTTTAAAGAAAGTCTTCCTTTTTTTTTTCAAAATTTGTGTCATATCATTTCTTAATTTTACATCTATCCTTTTTATTGTAATTTTCCCTTTATCTTGTAGTAAATACTACATCTTAACTTTTCCTAACGGCTCAAGATACTCTACTCACAATAGACTGGGCGTTAAGTTGATTGCAACTCGGAAGCCCCTTAACCGACATCATCTTTTCAGTATAGCTGTGCAAAAGTTACGCTAACTAGAAAAATACGAGATCAATCAAAGAAAATCGAGTTTCCAAACAAAAAACTAAAATTCAAGCTAAACCAACTATAGAGGTCCACAAATTCTCCATAAATATTCCCTCTATTGTTGCGATACTTAATAAAATCAAATCAGAACTACAAGTCGAAACTTTCGACGAAATTCCCACTCAATTCAACAGTGTTCTAGCACAAATAATCTAACATAATGATCCATTGTCCAAATTACTTACCTTTTGCGAAATGGTGGCAAATTCTAAATTGAATTAAAAAACAATTAAGCTGACTAGCTTCTCTATGTAATTTGTAAAACGCTATTCTTATATTTCATATGTTATTCAATGTATGGCAATGAAAATAGTCCTTTTTTTTAGGTGTTTATTACGTTTAACTACTGCTTATTCTTGCTTTTCGGCGATATGTTTGCTTTTTTAAACAGTTTAAACAATTTTTCTTATTATTTCCTACATTTACATCAATTTCAATTATTTTTCTAGCTTAATTTTTAATATATATATATATATATATTTACTCAATTTCATATTCTTTCAGACTTTCTGACAATAGTCGCCGAAGTGCTGCCTTCCTAGCCCTTCTTTTTTTATTTGACTGGTTGTTCGTTTACACCAGTCGCTTAAAAAGATTTTCGCTATATTTTTGTTCATTGTAGTACTTGTGCTATGGTTAGGCTTTTTAATCAAGGCTCTCTGAGTTATGTTATTTTGATTATATAATGCAAATATTTTAGTACTGAAAAATTGGTGTTCTGTCCCTATTTTTACTTCATTGCGTCAAGAAAAACGAAACTACTAATAGTCCAAGTGCTACACGACAAAAATATGGTGAAAACTGCACATCGTGATACAGTTATACCGATTGGTCAGTATCTACTCTGTATTGATACAAAGCATATAAGAAGGGGAGGCATCGCAGAAAGTGCGGGGAATTCAAGATGGCGGCCGTTATTCAAAATGGCGTCATTTTCGGGAATTAGTGTAATTTCATTTCTATTCATCGTATAAAAGCATGTTTGATGGAAATGTAGATGTTTTTAGATAAAAAAAATATTATTAGTAACACTTTACAGCACAGTCGAAAAGTATTTATGAATTCAGTTTGCCTGTTTGTCTGTCTGTCTGGTCGTCTGTCTAGTCGCGCATTAACTCAAAAAAAAAAACCCGGATATCCAGATAATTAAAATATAGTATTGTAGTATACCGTAACAAGTTCGGTATTCATTTTCAAGTGTGCATCATTCATAGTTCATTTACAGGGGCAATCAAAAGTATTCGGTTATATTATGTTCTTTAGACGAAAATCGCTTGCATAATATTTACACAATCATTAATATGGGTACACGTAAAAATTTTTTCAACTTTATTTTGGTGAGATTCGCTTGAAAATAAAATAAGTAAAAATCTCAATTAAAATTCAGAGTCTCTTACTAATTTTAATATGTGATGTATGTTTAATGACACATACCGAATGCAAATAAAATAATATAATATTCATAATGTGTATATTTACTGTAGAAATTAAAAAGTAAAATTTGCAGACATTTTGTTGAAAATAATTACGACCAGAATTTTACAAATACCCCACCTCCCACGTCATTGATTTTTCAAAAAATAAAAAAAGCTTTTTTATGTATTATTTAATTTAAAAAAAGAAATAATAACAAGCATTGTTTAGAATTACTAGTTACATAATTTAATTACATACATAATTTAGAAAGATGATATCTAAGTTTTCTTATGAAATTTGCCAAAATAAGACATCTCGGGGAAAAAAAAGAAAGAAATACTGTAAAGGCCGAATCGGAAAATGCTGATTGCTCAATGCTTCAAATGTTCGGATAGTTGAGTAATACAAAATATATATCTGATTAAGGACATTAATAAAATAACGAAGCAGGAAAAACAATATTTTGCCTATTTTTCTTTTGAAGTTACTCAAATTCATTTCTGATTTTATTATTCTAAAATTTGCAGTTGATGAACTTATTTTTGCCAAATTAAAAATCTACCCTTTTTAAATCCGTGTGCGTATCTATCTATGTAACCTCAAAAACTCGGAAACCACAGGACGCAGGGCTATGAAATTTGGCACACGGGTTGCTGGTAGGGGGTCCATAAACGATTGGGGCAAAAAAATTGAAAAAAAAAAAAGTTTTGGGCAAATTTTTGCCCTTTTTTTATGTTTAACCCGTAATTGCGCGAGTTCTAACCAGTTCTAAATGTTTATTGCAATGTGAGATATACATATTACGTACACCGCGCTGCAATACTAAGAAGCTGTAGCATACAACTTTAAAAAAAATTACTGCTGAGTATTACGAAATTCAGATTTTAGAAAGACAAATGTTTGGATAAGACAACTATTATTACCAACAAGACATGGGGGAGGGAGGAATATCGCGTAGAATCGGCCAATTTTGGCTACATTGCTATAAGAGCCTTTTGAGGAGGGACATTGGAAAAGAAAAACTGTACAAGGAAAACTCTGAAAACCTTACTCAATCACCTCGCTCACAACGCGCTGGTTTTGAATTCGCTAGCATTATCCAAAACATGGCATTTTATAAAGCAGCATGCTGACAACTGAGCTCAGTTGTCTTCAAAAACACGGGACACCATCTCAAAAGGCTAACGTCCAAAAGTGCTGTAGTGACAATCTAGCCGATGTTTAAACACAAAAACAATGCCTTACTCAGTCGCCTGATTTAACACGTTCATTGCTGGGTTAAAATTACCGGAATTTTATTTCATTTAGAAAGTTCAAATTCATGCCAGAAAATACTAACAGCAATATTTACTTTAATTAATCACACACATTTCGTGATTACATAAAATAAAATTCTTCTTTCGAAATTTCCAGTACGAATTCGTAATTTTAGATTGAAAAACCACGAGTATACTCGTGGTTGGAAGCGAATGGGTTAAATTCCCTAGCAGTTTTTTTTCTGAGATAAATGTTAATCTAAACCAAACAGAGTTACTAAACAGACCCATTCAATAAGTATCTTTAGGAAAATATGGATTACATTAACCATAGATGTAGTGCGGTGCACTTGTATGTATTTTAAACATAATTGTTCGTAGGTTAAAGAAGTTACAATATATCCCGGTTTTGTATGAAAGGCTTAAAAATTATTTGATTAAATTTGATATTCATTTTATTATGGTGCTCCCCCCCCCCCCCCCGAATTGGTCGGAAAGACTTGAAGTCCATTTAGATCTAACACATTCTGGTCATCGTACAGGGATTTATGAAATTCCTATATACAGGGTGTCCCAAAAGTCTCCGTACAACTTCAAAAATGTATTACAAAAAAAATAATAGGCCTACAGCAAAAATGATTACAACAGTACATAGAGTAACTTAATTTTTTTTTCTACTACCTTTGTATGCTTATACATTACATCCTTTCGTTGCACGAAGAATATCAAGTCGATATTCAAATTCCATCCACGTGCGTTTCAGCATGCTAACATCAACAGTAGTTACAACTGTATAATGAAATCTGAACAAAAGTTAATAGTCTCATGGAATTGAAACAAAAGTTAACAGTCTCATGGAATTGAAACAAAAGTTCCAAACAGCAGTAGCTACTGTTGATGTTAGCATGAAAAACGTTCGTGGATTGAATTGGAATATCGTCTTGATATTCTTCGTGCTGCGAAAGGATCTCATGTTGAAGTTTACTAAGGTAGTAGAAAGAAACATTTTAAGTTACTCTATGCACTGTTGTAATTATTTTTGCTGTAGGCCTATTATTTTTTTTGTAATAAATTTTTGAAGTTTTACGGAGGCTTTTGGGACACCCTGTATTTGGTTAGTGGTAATATGAAGTGCTACATTGGATGACTTAGAGTAAACTCGAGAAATGTCTAAATGAACATAGAAATGACATAAAAAAATCATAAGCATTCTACCTCTCTTTCAAGGTTTTATCTAAATATCGAAGGGTGCAGTGTAGTTTTTGAAAGCGCTAAAATTATTGTTTCGTGGAATGTTGCGCAAAAAAGTTTAATTAACCCTTTGAAAGGAACCGGTATATAATATATTCCACTTAATTTTAATCCCAAAATGCCACAATGACACCAGAATTTTATAACCAAATTTTAAATTTATGAGGTACATGAGGAAAAGCTTTTAATTATTAAAAAAGAAAATTCGTTCGTGAATCCTGGTGTCAATCAACCATTTCAAAATTTTAGCTACAAGAGTACTTTGCCCCTGAAGGGGTTAAGGAATTCATTGAAATTTTAAAGAGATTGAGGGGTGTGTGCAATGATAATTTATCATACATTATTTCAGGGATTTTGTTGGATTTGTTGGAGATTTGAGTAACGGGTTGTTTTCTTCAGTTTAAGCGTGAGGAGTGGTTAGTTGGTTTTTCAATAGTTTGGTTCTCTTCGGTTTTTATGGTTAATTGTTTTTTCTCGGTTTAATTTATCAGTAGTTCATTTAATTCTGGTTTAAAATAATAGATGGAGTTGGCTGTTCAGTATACTGTTTAATTAAGTTGAATGTGACTGGTCTGGCGTTCGATACTTGTACCCCTCAACGACAGTTCATTCTGTGAGACATTAGTATTGACTATTATACTGAAGGTGACCTCAGAAGTAGGTTGTAACGTGTACGTATGTTTTAATGAATTTTTATATCTTTTTTAAATATTACATCAGTTTAGAAGTGTATTTATTTCACAATTATTTCATATTAAAGTTTCATATGGTTTAAATGTCCAAGACTTTTCGATAGTCAGCATTCTTGTTTTGATTTATACCGTTTTTAATAAAGTAATCTCGAGAGTTTTCCCAATAAAATCCCAAAAATAGTCTTTAATAATTACCTTAGAAATTACCAAATTTCACCGATTTATAGAACGTAAGTTTTTACATCCTTCAAAATTTTCATCCTTTGCATTATCGTTACTGCACTGTTAAAAATTTGCAGCAAACTATCCAAGCACCAGTAATAGCAAGAACTGAAGTAATCTATAGTTTCCTAACTGAAAAACATTGCAGTTAAGATGGAAACTGAACTTCTTCTAAGTACTTCTGTTTCTAAAATGCTGAAATGTTTGAATGGCACCAGGATTTACCAACAAATTTATTTGGAAATTTGGAAATCCAAAATTCTGGTGCCACTGTGGATTTTAGGGATTAAAATTAAGTTGGATATATTACATTCCACAACCCTTCAAGGGGTTAAATGCAAAATAAATTTATCCAGATGCTTTTTAAAAATGTTAATGGCAGTAAGCTTATCAACTTTCCTGTTTATTCTAAACTTAGCCCTGAATCCTTTAAGAAAGTGTGAATTTTTGTTACGTATAATACTCAAATTTCCTGTAATTACATGCTCACTAAAATCACCATCAGCATCAATATTACGATTGTTACATTGTCAAGAATTGGAGTGCCATTTGAAAAAGCCAGAGATCTGTAAATAAACAACTTTTTACTTTACAGGATTGTATATATATACTCTATAGCTATATCAATAATCTTTATAGGAAATATACAATTAAAATATTTGTTTAACATTAAATTCATCAAATGAATTTTGTTGAAAATTGAGGTGGTCGGGGCAAGAGATTTCCAAGCCACATTTTTGGAATTCTGATATATTTCAATTTGAAAATTTGATCAAATACTCAAATCAAGATATATAACCTAAAGTTTTTGTCGCCAATGTCTTAGTAACAATTGAGATATTCTGAGTAACAATATGGCATTACTAATGATATTACAATTACGTTTTTTTGTAAATTAGCTATCTTCATTGTGGGCATAAACATCTAGGGCAAAAACGAAACCTGTCACATATGCTGCCACCAAGTGACATTAGAAACAAATTATATGTTGGATATTATAGTTTACAATATTAAGCAGCATATTAGAGTGTTATATTTATTTCACCAAAAATGTGGCTTGGCACTTTCTTGCCCCGCCCCCCGCAATTCATAGTAAAGAAAGTATTGTTCCTGCTTTGATCCATAAAATATTTCAATCGAAAATTGATTAAATCATGAAAAACGTTCTTAAAATGCAAATTTGAAATCTGTAATAATTTATCTAGAAAAAATATTTTATCGCAAACATTTGTTTTTCATCTCGCAATATTTAAAGCAAGATTTCTTTGAACTACAAATCAAGAGATTTAGGAAGAAATGAATATTGATAATATTAGTTTTGATATTAGAATCCAGACTCTAAATCATAAGTGCGTTATGCAAATCTTGTTTATTACCCTTCGACAAATGAGCGATAAATGAGATCTTGAACGGTATATTTTCAGAATTATTGATATACTTTCCCATTTTCTTCAATTTAAACTATAGAAAAAATAATGATATTGGAAATTTCTAAAGATATATCGCTTTCTGAAAATACTTTTCTTGAAAATTTATTTTTAATGAATCTCATTTTCTTCAAGGACAAAAAAGACAATTTTAAAATTGCTGGTATCAAGTTATGCATATTTTCTTCTAAATATGTTATTCATACTATGTAAAGGATAAAAATAACTGTAACTATATTAAGCTGATCATTAAGCATTAATAACTATATTAACATGTTGTTAAGGCATGAGTAACTATATTAAACAGGCTGGCAAATATAAATTTGTAGCGGTATTAAAAAATATTTATTAGTTTCATTTATTTATGAAATTTGGATTCAATTATAAAAGTTGGATTATGAGAATAAAACTTATAAAACAAATTTGGGTTGTTTTATTTAACATTAGAAATAAATCTAATGTAATTGAAAGAATTTTGTTTTCATTACAAATAAATATAACATATCACTTTTACTTTAAAAAGTTTTAATATTTAATTAAATATAAATTTGTTGTTTTCTAAATATGCCACTAATAAAGGCATTTGTCAAAAGCGATTCAAATGCTGTGTCAATATTTTATCTATTTTAAGAAAGTACCATCAAAAAGTATTATTAATATGCATTCAGAATATATGAGGCTTCGATGTAGACTCGTTCTACTACATTTATATTTCTATCATCAGCATTTTAATAGATAATTACCATCACATCGCATTTGAATCATTCGATATAAATTTATTATTAAGATCAAAAATTTCGGAGAACGTGCTGATATCTTCAATCTAAAATTGGAGGAGAGGAGAAAACTTTAACGTGGGATAGAGGAACATGAAATGTGAGATTAAATGAGGAAATTATTAGATTATGAGAATAACATTTATAAAACAAATTTGGATTGCTTTCTTTAATATTAGAAATAAATCTAATGTGTTTGAAGGGGTTTTGATTTCATTTCAAATAATTATAAAATATCACTTTTATTTTACAAAAAATTAATGTTTAATTAAATATAATTTTTTTATATTCTATATATACCTTCAATAAAGACATTTATAAAAAGTGATTAATTGAGGAAAATGTTGTTTGGAGATAACTCGTATTGGTGAACGGTAGTCTTTCGCGTTCGTCCAAAGCAAAAATAACCTTTTGCGAGCAATATGTAAATATCAAATGTTGACAGCGTTTGGATAAATAGCTACCAACAGAAACATTGCACATGTTGCAGAAAGAGTAAAGTTAAAGAGCAATGTGTTTTTAAAGGACGCCATTTCAAGAGTGCATATAAATATGATGAAATTGGTCGCAAGAAAGACTAAAGGCTTCCAGTAATATTTACAGCAATTGTAATTGCTAAAATGGGAGGACTGAACTCTGTGCCGTTTTATTAAAAAATAATCGCACATGGCCGCGAGCTGCGACGATTGCATACTTCCATGTTTTAAACACTTACCTCTGGTAATTTCAACTTTTGCCCAGATGATGAAACTTTAAAAGCTCCGAAACAGCTGTCTGCCCTTTTCTACACACATGTTTACATTTGTGCTGTTTCCACGTTGCCCACTTATTTCTTAATTGTAATTGCGTTGTCAGAAGTGAACAACTGCTGAAAGAGAGTACTTTGAAGGCAATCGTCTGCAACAATTGACCGAAAAATGTTTGAGAAGTCAGTCTATTTAAGTTATTTTAGGTAGCTTTCATTACAAAAAACTACCTATTGCAGACGTTCGGATAAAAGCAATTTCAAAAAATTTTTGGTATATTTTCACCGATCATGACCCCCCCCCCAGACCCCCAAGTCACCCTCCGTTCAAATGTATATCTATACATCCATGTGACATTTCTCACGCTGTAACTCTCTTATTTATGAACTGATTTGGATGTGACTGAATATGTGTATAGGACATACCAAAGTCTCGACCGAGTTTTTTGGCCACCTTCATCCGTCATCTTGTTTTAAAATTTCGGCTAGTTAATTTTTTTTTAATTTTTAAAAATTCAAAAAGATGTACAAAAAAATTATAAATTGAAAAAATCGTTTCTGTTAAGTGTTAG
Organism: Maratus michaelseni; assembly: GCA_963931845.1. NCBI lineage: Eukaryota > Metazoa > Arthropoda > Arachnida > Araneae > Salticidae > Maratus > Maratus michaelseni. Next base: position 43,589,737 of record OZ007592.1, on the reverse strand, counting down.
AATGTAATACTGTAACGCTTGAACTATACGCACTCCATCATATTTTCTCTCCTTTCCTTTTTTTTCTTTCAAAAGAACTGACAAGCTGAGTAAATTAGACTTTACCAGAAGAGAAGAATGTTTACAGAGTTTGTTGCCGACAAGGCATCTGAGCTAAGCCGTAATGTTAAATTAACTGAGTTATTTTGTAAATAGTAACATGTAAATACGTTGTAAATATTAAATTTATTAGTCAATGAAGAAGTTATCAAGTTTTAATTTGTAACTAAAATAGTTTCCACCCCGGATTCTAAATAATATGTCACAATACAAGGATTCTGTAACATATTTGTATTGGCTATATCTTAAAAAATGGCTGAGATATGGCAGTTTGAAATTCTAGGGTGGCTAACATTTTAAAATAATCTGATTTTATTATGCTGTAACTCTCATGCTGAAATTCGCATTCAAATTCAGTATTAACGAAATCCGGCTTTTAATCTTCTATAATCGGGTTCCAAGAATTTTAGCTCCGCGTGTTTGAGTAAAATGAGGTGAAGCCTTAAAAACATGGGCTGTGAAAGCTATGTTTTCCTCCCGGTACAGGCCGGAAGGACTGTTTTCAATTCTAATGATTAATGCTCGATTTCTATCCTAAGAAAAGTTGCAATATTGCTGTCTTTCTAATTTTGAGATCATATGAAGTAATTTCCGTATTTATACACTTTATACAGCGATTTTTCTGGGAAATGTATTACTTAATTAAAAATATGCGTTCTTTCCCCTTTAATCAGAAACACACACACACACACAAAAAAATGGCGTTTTTAAAGACAATGCAGACAATGCAGCGAGAACAAAACTCACTGTATGTTACAGGTACAAGTATAGTAATCGAGTGTTAATGAAGCTGTTAAGAACTGATAACACATAAAGTTTAACCTCTTAACAGTTTTGCCCCGAACGCCGCTCGGGCTTTCGGATCTCACTAATTTTTAATCATTAACAGTAATCGTCGGTTTATTAACTAGCAGACATTTTCGGATTATATAAGGCAAATATTTTAGTACGGACAAAGCGGTGTTTCGTCCCAAATTTTAGTTTATTGTGTCAACAAAAAAAACGAAACTGTTAAGGGGATAATAAAAACTACATACGTTTCAGATTAAAACAAATAACTTATTTACCGTTAAGGCAAAGAGAAAAATACACTCGCGGCTAAAAAATATTGTGTCAATGCAAAACATTTTTATTTTTGGACATTTTTTCACTCTGTTGCTTATACGCAACTGTGTAGTATATACTGTGTAGTAAATACTGTGTAGTAAAGTGATAATTCATACCCTTTACATTCATTAATTTCATAAATTTAATTAGATATATTAACTAAATATATAATATATAAAAATGTATAAATAATATAAATAAAATATAAAAACTATATAATATAATTAAAATAAAAATTAGATAAGATGCTAAAATGACATTTTGGCTCCATTTTGATTTTTTTTTTCGAAAACCGTGCCAAACGGCACAGTATATGGAACGCTTCCCAAAGTATTAATGGCAGGACTATTACATCCACGTAATCATAATCCTTACATTATTTTGAACGCTGTTGAATCTATTATTTTTATCCATTATATATCTTTATAATGTGTGAGGTAAGGGACTGCTTCAGGTTCGACACAGGTTTTCGCATATCACGTAATCACTTGTTAGCGTATGGAAAATTTTAATTATGTGATTTATATTACCTACGTATCTCCACCTAGTAAAAAATTAAGCGCATTTCAATATTTTGGGGACAACTTGTATACTAATCTCACCATACAAAATAAATATCGATATATTTGAAAAATATAGTTTCTGACGCATTTGTTTAAAAGAAAAGACGTAATTTAAGACATTGATTTTCTATAAACTTTTAAATTTCTGAATTAATTAAAGCATTAGTAAATTAACCTAAAAATTCGTTAAAAATTTTATAGAATTTTGGATTATATCGATAATTTATTTAAATGAATTAATATAAATTCTATTGATTCTAATGAGACGTCACATCGCAAGCGTCATTACTCAGTGCCTCACAAGAGTGGGTAAATTAAATTTCACTTTCGAAAAATTTAATTTATTTCCAGTCCGTAGATAAAAATTTGTGGATATTTTAAGCATAGAGCTTTATTTTTAGCAGTTAATTAAAAAGGAATGGGATGAGTCTAAATACTTTATAACTGTTGCATTTTAAATATATTATATTGTGTTATTGTGACTGAAAGCATATTCAAACGTTGTTGGAAAATGGTGAATATTTTTAATAATTTCCAGCATAGTTTAAAAGTTTTATGAATTTGTTTTGTCTTCCTGTTAGGCCGTTTGTCCTTATTCTAACTCTCGTAAATATACTCGGACTGCCATGTTTATTTGTTTGTTTATTGGACATATACATCAGACTTATTCTTGATACAAATATCCATTTAGAAATTTTCGTCAAGATGAAGACTGGATAGACACAAGGAAATACCAACACTGAAGAATTGTAGTCGTTGGAAAATTGTGAATATCTTAAATAATTTCCAGCATAGTTTAAAAGTTTTTATGAATTTGATTTGTCTTTCTGTCAGGCCGTTTGTCCGTATTCTAACTCTAGTAAATATTTTCGGATTGCCTTGTTTGTTTGTTTGTTTATTGAACATATACATCAGACTTGTATGCTTGATGCAAATATCTACTTCCAAATCTTCGTCAAGATGAGGACTGGATAGACACAAGGAAATAACAACACTGTAGAATTGTAGCCGTTGGAAACTGTTGAATATTTTAAATAATTTCCATCATAGTTTAAACGTTTTATGAATTCGGTTTGTGTCTCTCTGTCTGTTGTTTCTCCGTATTCTAACTCTCGTAAATATACTCGAATTGCCTTGTTTGTTTGTTGAACATATACATCAGACTTGTGTGCTTGATACAAATATCCGCTTATACACCTTCGTCAAGATGAGGACTGGATAGACACAAGGTTATAACAACGCTGAAGAATTACAGCCTGGAACTACACAAAGAGTGTGCAACGTAGTTGACAGGAGTCGAACCCGCCGCCTTGTCCTATGCTCTCAAGCGATTAGCAGAGTGGTGCCTTAACCACTCTTCAAGTTCATATATGTCCTATTTTTTCGACTTTCTGTTTAAGTAAAGAATAATAATGAAATATTTAAAATTTTTAATACATATTTTCTGAAATTATTCTTGATGTATAAAAAACTAGTCGGATGTGCCAATCCCATAACTTTCTTCGATCTCATACAGGTTTCGCATACACTAAGTAGAATCAGCACCAATTTATATCAAGGTCTAACTGAATCTAAAGTTTTATTAAATTCCGTGCATAAGTTCTTGAGACAGGACTTTCTTCTTGAGACATGACTAATGCTAAAATCGTGTAAATTCTTCAAAATGTAGCATAGCAGCGCCACCTGTAGGGAGATTTAGACCAAAACCTAATCAACAACAACGTATGTGAACGTCTAACTGAATATGAAGTTTGAAGAAAATCCATGTACTAGTTCTTGCGATATAGTTACCGTGATAATAATGATAAAAGTAGCATAGCAGCACCACCTTTTGGGCTATTTACACCAAAACGTAAGCAGCATCTATCTATGTCATGATCTAACAGAATCTGAAGTTTGACGAAATTCCGTACATTGGTTCTTGAGATATAGCTATCGTAAACATCATGAAAAAAGCGGTATAGCAGCGTCACCTGTTAGGGTATTTACACCAAAACGTAATCAGCGTCTATTTATGTCAAGGTCTAACTGAATCTGAAGTTTGGTGAAAATAGATGCATTAGTTCTGCGATAGAGTTATTGCAAAATGCAGCATAGCAGCGCCACCTTATGGGAGATTTTCACCAAAAACTAATCAGCACCAATTTATGTCAGGGACTAACTAAATATAATGTTTTATTAAATTTCGTGCATTACTTCTTGAGATAGAGCGCCCACAAACTTTTTGTCTGATACAGACAGACAGACAGACATTTTCTAAAAACAGTCAAATCGTGTTTAGGACCTTCTAAAACGTATAAATCCGTCGAAAACCGGAAGTCGAAAATTTTCATGAATCCAATACTTTCTTCATGTAAAGATAGAAAAAAGTAAAAAGGTCACATTTTTTATTAACATATTTTTACTACAATTATCCTTAAGCTTATTACTTAATCTTAATTAAAATTATCCTAAATTAACATTATCCTTACTTTAAAAAATTACAGGGTGAACCAAAAGTCTTGCCCTGATTATAATAATTCATTACAAAATAGCCGTTTGTATAATAATGTAACTTGTTGTATTATGGGATAGGTCAGTTTTAGTAGTTTTTTGTTCAATAGATGGCGGGAATTGGATTGGAAGAGATGGGCTAAATAAGATAAATTAAAGGAAGTTTGAAAAAAAAATGTGTTACTTAGTGTGAGATACTTGTATTGAATTCCTAGTTATTACTACAGTAAAACCTCCAAAGTTGACCACCTCTCTACGTTGACCACCTCTCTATGTTGACCGAAATTTATTAGTTTGAATGGTCACAACACATTTTCAATGGGGATTTATCTCCCTATGTTGACCACCTCCGTAAGTTGTGTGTTGACCACTCTTTAGTCCTCCATTTGGTTTCCAGGAATTTCTTTATCAGTCATTCGGCTTATCTGAGCAACACTCGTCCCCCTTGTGGTGCTCCATTCATTGTTCACTTCCAGCATAATACAATGGGAGGGAAATGCCAGAATTCCTGGAATCTGTCGAAAAATGTCAGGGGAGTGGGGGGGATGTGCGTAGCAGTACAGCTATACGCAGAATTGGAAAACAACGGGTATCGCTCACACGTGAAACAGATTCCGTTCTTTTTCTGAATGTCGCGTCGTGACAGGACCGGTCGTTTATTTGCGAATTTTCATTAAAAATGGCGCAATGAAAAGCTCTAAAAGAACTTAAATTAAAGTAGAAAGTGGATCATCGTAATTTTCTGGAAAGCAGCAGCCAAAGAAAGACAGCAGAAAAATTTGGAGTGAGCAAGACAACTGTGAGAAACATTTCAAAACGCAAGGAAGAAAATCTGGAATGATATTCTTCCGAAAACGAGGCCCTCCAAAGAATACGCAGAAAAACGTGTCTCGATGCTGTGAACGAAGCCACGTTTCGTTGGTTTAAAGAGATGAGATCAATCAATGCAAGAATATCGGGACCTATGCTTCAGGAAGTAGCAAAAAAATTTGCAAAAGAATTCGAAATAGAGGACTTCCAAGCGTAAGCAGGTTGGCTTGAAAAATTCAAACTATGATACGAGATTTCTCAAAAGGTTTTGTGTGGGGAATCGAATGAGGTTTCAGCTGAAGTAGTGGAGAAGTTTATTGAAAAATTCCCAGAGTTTGCTAAAGGTTTTAAAGATGAGTACATCTTTAATGCTGATGAGTGCGGTCTCTTCTTTAAAGCAATGCCTGATAGAAGTCTAGTAATGAAGGGTGACACTTGCAAAAGAGGAAAACATTCAAAACAGCATTTTACTGTTCTTCTATATGCTAATATGACTGGCAAAAAATTGAAGCCTATAATGATTGGGAAATCCGCAAAACCTCGTACATTTAAAACCTGAAGACATTCCTGTTTTTTGGAGAGCGAATAGATCCGCTTGGATGACCAGTGCTTTGTTCGAAGAGTGAGTTAGAGGAATTAACGCAGGAATGAGGAAAAAGAAGCGTTCCATTCTACTTACCGTGGACAACTGCCCCAGCCACCCAAAAGTGAATAATCTTACAAATATGAAACTAAAATTTTTACCTCCAAACACAACTTCGAAAACCCAACCTTTAGATCAAGGCATTATTCAGTCCTTCAAAGTGCACTACAGAGCTCAACTTCTGGAATGAGTGATCATGAAAGCACAAACCTGTGGTCCTCCTGCATTGGTATCGTCAACAGCTGCGTCAGTAAATGCTTTGAATTCTGTTCATTGGATTAATTCTGCTTGGAATAAAGTTACGCAAACCACGATTAAGAACTGCTTCAAGAAAGCTGGATTTGTTACAGCTACAACATCGGTGCAAGAGGATGAGCTTCCTTTATCTCCCTTGCCAGTTTTTGATGGAGTTGATTTTGAAAGATTATGTTACCATAGACGATGAGTTAGTAACATGTGTTGAACCAGACCCAGAAGCAATCTTCAATGAGATACTCTCTGCAACTAAGCACAGCGAGGACTCTACGGTACAAGAAATGGACGGCGAAGAGGATGATGATCCAAGTGACGACGAAACGGAAAAGTACCCAACTCTGAAGGAAGACAATGTAAAGTGCATGATGGAGTAACTTAAAGATTTCGCTGCAGAAAAATGCCCAAACACGCTTAATGGACTTGTAAACTCTGAAAGTACTTTTTGCAGTTACAAAGAGGACTTAAACAAAAATTGAATTATTCTTTCAAAAATTGTAAAAATGTGCTGTACCTTCAGTAAAAATAAAAATGAGTAAGTGCTAATTTTTTTTCAAAATTTTTTCTTAAAAAATACTAAAAAAGTATACTAATTTTTTTCTAATATTGTACTAAATATTCACAAAAATTCCGTAAGTTGACCACCTTCGTACGATGACCACTTAGTTACAGTGTCTTGGGTGGTCAACTTATGGAGGTTCTACTGTATTATAATTTTCAATAATTGTAAATATATATATATATATATATATATATATATATATATATATATTTACAAAATTTAAACTTTTCAAGCAGTACCTATATATGTAAAGAAAAAAAAACTTTGTTTATTGTATAGCAATGTCTCGCAAGAAATTAAATTTAATTAAGCTACAAACTGAAAGAACATATATTTCTCAAAAAGCGTCGTCTTTTTAAGATATTTTTAAGTAAATCAGTAGAATTTAATTTTACCTATGGAAAAATAATATTGCTAATCAAACAATAATATAGAAAGTATGTAATTTCTCCTATTTTACAGAGATGATATTTTTGTTTTCCTTAAAGACTGAGAAACATAAATGAAAAAATAATAAGATATCAACAATTCCCGAATCTTATCGATTATATTAAATAAAAAAAATTATCTATTTATTTTCCTTATCTTATAAATTAGAATATTGTTTCACACACCACTTAAAGAGAACTGAAAAAATACTTTGTTTCATCGTAGAAAAAGCTGAAGAAAAGTACAAAACTAAAATAAATAAATAAATAAATAAATAAATAAATAAAGTAATTGTTGGGGACCACCATAATACTTACCCATCATGGATATGCATGATATAAAATATGAAAATAAATCATGTGTAAACTATTTATAAAATGCATTGCAATTCGAATAAAATCGTGGCTTGATGACGTCGTAAACTTTGAATGTTCTATTACTGAATTATGTAAAAGAACCATCATTATAACTCCAAAATTGATAATAATATTAACTAACGGTTTACTGCGTCGGATTAAGCTTCACATTTCCAATTAAAATATATCTTTGAATTGACATTTGAATGAAAAATCGAAGAGTGTGAAAAATAGGATTACAAATATCTCGGCGACTATTTATCTGACAGACTTCATTCTTTAAGCAAAGTTTATATATTTTTATTGTCTTTTATACTGACTCCTTAAAATAAACAATTTCGAAAATTTTTATATACCTTTCATCAGAACGAATATTTCGAGAGTCCAAAAAAAAAAATAGTTCCGGATAATCGAGGATATTAAAATTCAATAAGCTTTCTCCCATTATTACATACTAAGTACATACCAAATTTCAAGTCTCTACCTCAATTTGTTCGGAAGACAGAGTGTTTACACAAACATGGACGGCAATTTTTTTTTCTAAAAATATGTTAATCCGTCAAATATAAAACCCGTCATTAATTTTCCTATTTTCGAAACTATTACAAGACTTACTTTATACTACATATGGTGGGTAAGTAAAAGTATCAGAGTACAGCTGTTTGGGGCGAGTGTTTTTTCTTGAAATTTGATGATGCAAGTTATTTATTTATTATTTGTAATAAACTAAGTTTTTTTTCAAATCTGTATCTAGCTTACTGTGACTCAATATCTAAGCTTCTTCAGTTTCAAAAACATCATTTTAATAATGAGATACAAACATGTCTAAGACGGGATTTACCAAACTCATCAGCATTTGATCAACATAAGATTCAATACAAAGGTTCTAAACAACTGAGCAGGTTAGCAAAACGCTTAAAAAATCACACTGACTATTCTCAACTACTAACATTAAATAGTTTTCTTTTGTTTAATGACTGCCACTAAAAGTTTATTTCCATATATGCATGTCTTCCGTACTATTTTTTACCGGCACATTTATTTGACATGTTTTACTTATTAAGCTTATTGTTATCTTGCACTGACAAATTAACGTTCTCACTTGGAAAGATGGGAACAAATTACAGCGCTGAATTTTTTTCTTATTCCCTATGTTCTTTCTAGATTGTGAAGTATTTTAAATACTAATACCGTATTTAAATTTCATACTAAACTACAAATTTTGCATTGTGAAAACGGGTAGATTTAAAAAAAAATGTTTTTTCATACGGTTTCTCGTTTGTGCCCGAAATATAATTTCGTTAAAGAAAAAGATATATACCAGTTATAATTGCTATCTTTCTTAAAAATAAATTTGAAAACAAAATTTCTATGTAATTTAAAAAAGGTGAATTGACTTTCACGAAATCTTCAGCGGTGTCCGTCGCCAATTTTAATTTTAATATGTATTCTCCAATCGTCTAACATAGACAATTAGGAACCTTGACTACAGCTAAAAATAATGTATTTTCTACTACAAAATAAACTTTTAAAATTTTATATAATATTTTCTTTTAATATTTTCCGGTAACAATTTTACTGCTTAATTTTCAGAGCTAAAAATAGGTGAAAGTACAGTCACCTCTCACTTATATGCGTTTGAAAGGATTGATTTAAATTCGCGCATAAGTGAGACGATGTTGTATGTTGTAATCCTTTATACACATTATACACATTATGGGAAAGAAAAACGTTTTGAAATATAAGAATTAAAATTAATAATTTTTTTAAAAATTAAAGGGGCGTAATATTAGTATAGTGAACTTTAAAAAATCCTTACACTTTCACTATAAAATTTAGTTTAAAAAAAATACAATAAACTTAAAATTTCATTTTACATATAACAAGATATACTTGCATAAACATAAAAATGCCAATTAATCTTTTTTTAAGAAGTCATCAATGTATAGTTTGTTTTTGCTTTAGCCGCGTTTGTACAACGAACTTTTTTAATGCATTAAAATGCGTAATTGATCATCATTTTGAAGGTGTTCAGGGCTTCTAAAGCAGTGCACAAGATGGGACAATTACAGCATCAGTTTCATCATTACTATAATCTTCTCCTTCTTTTTCAGCTGTCACGTCATCAAAAACAGTTTCAATATCTCTTATTGCCGTTGATGTTAAGTTTTCATCAACAATGAAATCTTAAAATGAAAGTTAATTTTGGCTTGTGCTGTTCCATTCTTCTTCGTCTATGTTAAAATCATAGCTGTTGTTTTCATTTTCCTGTAATAGAATAATTTCAGCATAATTTGAATGAAAAAAAGCCGTATTTCTAAAGCAGTTAGAAATTGTTGTGCCTGTTACGTTATTCCAAGAGGAAACCAACATATGAATTTCATCCAGAATCCAAATTATCTTGAATTATTTTTCCTGCTCTAGTGATATAAACATTCTTCGCACCAAATCGTTCCTATTCTGCGATTTAAGTGAGTTTATTATACCGCGATCTAATGGTCTAACTGAGTCTGCTAGTACAATTTGCAAGGTAAAATATAACTCATGTATGTTTAAGCAATGAGGGTACTGAAGGATTGGTGGGATACTGATTCATAAATAGCAGTACTTTACTTTTGACTTTACTAACTGATCTAACCGAGTCTGCTAATAAAATTTGCAAGGTAAAATATAACTCATGTATGTGTAAGCAATGGGAGAACTGAAGGATTGTTGGGATACTGATCCATAATTAGCAGAACTTTGCTTTTTTTAGCCATCTTCTATCAAATTCTTTCAAAATGTGAAGAAATTTTTTTCGATATCATCCAGGCTTTGGTGCAACTTGCATAAGAACATGGCAATTTTTTCACATTTTTTAAACACTGTAGTTTCTTAGATTTAACATTGGCGTAAACATTTCTGATTCATCCGCAATGCAACATAAAAGTACAGTCACTTTTTATTTGCTGTGTTTGCTACCATGACATGTTTCTCCCTTAAAATCCAGTGTTTTGTTTGGCAAAAGACGATAAAATAAACCTGCTTCATCACAGTTAAAAATGTTTTTAACATCAAAGTTTTGATTTAAATTTGGAAGGTCTGCGATCCATTCATTAGCTCTTGAATCTGAAAGGGTTCACCACTCAGAGAATGATTTGTTAAACCGCTTCTTTTCTTAATTTTTTCTAGCCATTCCCAAGAAGCCAAAAAAATTTGATTCCCATTTTTGATGACAAAGTGAGTACCTTTTCTTGGAATAATTCACCACTAATGGGTAAATTAGAATCTCTCATTTCTCTGGTTTCTAAAATCTCAAATTTTAGATCTGCGCCTGGCTTGATAAAAATAAAAGAGAATGAAAAGAAGGAACCATTAGAACTGAGGAGAGAGGGTGCAAAGTCGAATTGTAACACTCTCTTCCCCCTCTCAGGAGCTTAATGGAACTGTCTTTTGACCTTGACACGTGCAAAAAATTCTGTATAGATTAAAAAAATCGCGCTTAACAAACAGTTTGTGAATTGCGCTGTTATTTCCGCGTATAACTGAGAGAGGCAATTCAAAGTGGCGTTTATAAGTGAGAGATCTATAGCATTATTTTCCTATTCCTCATGGCGGGACCTTACGAAATTCGCGTGTAACTGAGAGGCGCATAAGTGAGATGTGACCGTACGACAACTTTTACTTTTATTGTCATACCTTGTCCAGTTTCTCAGTTAAGATACTTATTTTCGCTTCCGATAGTACGCAGAAAATATCTTTACCATTTTCAATGAAAACTGTATATCAGGGAAGAATCTCCACTGCTTCATTTGGTATAGATCTATGTACTAAATTTCTATGATGACTCCAACGAGAAGATAATAATTTAAAATGTGTTTTTAGCTTCCTATATAAAATCCTGCAGTTAGGAAAACAGTTAAACGAAAAAATTTTAAATAGATAGTTCGAATTTGAATCGAATTTTCTTTTAACGTTGAATTAAGAAAATTAAGTAACTCCATATGTGCGTAAGAAAAATAATACGCTAGTATACTAAAAATATTCGTTTAACTGTTTCAGAAACTATTTTACAGTAATAAAACTATTTGTTTTCAAAGAATGCTATACATGTTTTAAACGCTATATAGCAAAATAAGATAGGTGACCCAAAGGTGGCCATAGTTACGCTTTGAGGATTTTCTTATAATTTTCTGGCTGGGAGTGTGTGTGGCTGAATTTTTCTTTGTAAAATTTTACACTTATCTCTAACACATATTATGTATATTTTTTTGTAAAATAAAATTTAATAACTTTTATAATACAATTTCAAAATTGTAGCTTGTGGGCCACCTTTGGCGCATAGTGTTCTAAAGATGGACCATGTATTGAAATCACTTTGAAAATCTGAAAAACATACTCGGCAAACTATTTTGCTTACTATTATGCTCTGATGATCCTTTCTTTCTTTTGATATTTTTCATCAGAAAAGTTTCTTGTACGCTGCTACTTTATATACAGGGTGTATTTGATTAAAATTTTCCTGCTCAGAGCTGCCTGTAGTCAAAACTATTCATCAGAAAAGTATGAAATTTGGAATTCGTCTAAATGAAGGGATGTGATAAACATTTAGCAAAAAATATATATATTAATTTCAAAAAAGGCCACCAGAGGGCGTATTTTGACTTTTTTTCAATAAATTAACAAAACGCAAGCTTATACGGCGTAGAATTGTTTTATCAAGGCAAATACTGTTCAATAGGTTGACCATTATTGTCAAGTACAGTTTGAAATCGCGAAATAGTATGTTCAAAAGTCACGCGAAGCAAATTCTTCGAAATCTTTTGAGGGCATATCGGGTAATACTGAACTTCTGAACTGTTCTAACAATATTCCGTTTGCAGTCAATGCACCTCCCCGAATGTTTTCCAAAGCTGAAAATCTCCGCAAAGCTTCTGGTGCGGAATCACACCATTTTCTTTCAAAAGTTCCACCAGTAAAACACGATCTTGTAAACTGCAGGACATTTTACGTGGAAAAGGCATATCAGACTGAGAAAAGATTAATTGAGTCTTTTTATTTGATATTTTTATTGTACGCGAGCATATGCATAATGTGGTTGCTAAAATTTGTTTCTATGACGAAATTTTATCAGAAAACGCCTTCTGGTGTTCGTTTTTCAAATGTTTTTTATTTTTTTATTTTTTTTATTTTTATTTTTTTTTTAAATAAACGTCTTTATTCCTTCATTTAGACACATTCCAAATTTCATACTTTTCTGATTAGTAATTTCGACAACAGACAGCTCTGAGTAAGTGAACTTTAATTATGTGCACCCTGTATAATACTGTTGTATTTCATATCAAAGTTCTTGAATTACAATGTAACAAATCAAATGAAGTCATGTCAAAAATATACAATATTTTATATTTTAATTCTAACTCTTGCAAACTTTCTAATATTGCACAGTACAAATAACTGTTTAACCCGTTCTACTTACGGGAGTTCATGAATTTAATTCTAAAACCAAAATTAAAACTAATAATCTGTACAACCAAATGTACCTATTTAATATGTAAAACAATATATTTTTCTATTACTGTGCATTTTTTTAAAACAAAATTTAATTTATCACATTGCTATGGCAGCACACGATAAAAAGATATATTTGGAATAAGGGAATAAATAGAATAAATAGTTTTGTTGATGTTTGTGATAAAATGTTTTTCTTTATTTAAAAAAAAAAAAGTAATAACTAAGCGCAATTAAATAATCTCTAATTATTTGCATGCGAGGTAAAAGAATTTTTGGCATACCTGCTACAGCTTCTTAGTATTGCAGCGTGGCCTACGTAATATGTATATCTCACATTGTTCTTTATCATTGTTTCATTATATTTGTTCTTTAGAATAAGCTGATTCATAAAACTTGACTAGGTGGAAATATATTTTATTCCTCCGGACACTTATGGAAATTGAAGTCCAATCAAGATATTTTCTGACAGTCTGTTCTAATTAAAATAGGTTATTTTTTAAAGGAAAAAATTACATTCAGAATTTAAATTTCGAATTTTCGAGACTTTTGACATCCTTCCATTTTACAAATAACTGATGTTCATTTCAACACGTGATTCATCCTAATGTGGAAAGGGTAGATGTTAAACGCATACACACACTCAGACAATTGCGTATTTATTTTTAATCACATATGCCAACCTACGACATGTTATTAAATAAAAGAAACATACTTGGAACCAAAAAAGTATTTAATGAATCAAACGCAGTAGATTTAAATGAACAGAAGCACCCCATTTAATTAAGCAAATTTTCTGTTTCAAAGCATGTTTTTTTATGTTTAGATATTAAAATATTAATAATATTAATAATATTAACTACAATTATGTATGTATTTTTTAAATATATTACCGCAAACACATAAACTAATGTGACTTTAAATTTATTTTTACATTCTATCAAGTGTACATCTATACGACAGATGTATTGGCACAAAATAGCTGGGAACTTAGTTAGAATCTTTATTATGAATTAAAGTTTATTATAAAAGTCAAGTATAACAAAATTTTATTTTAATAGTTATGAATCTGAATTGCTTTTTTTCAGACATTGTTAAAAATTTCAGATTTTTAAAACCTTACAAAGTAAAATTTAATTAGTTCGAGTGAAATTAAGGAGACAAATTGAATATCTAAAATTTGTTAATTTTCATATTCACTGTGATTTAAAATTTATAGCTCTTTCAAGCATTCATTATTAGTTTATGCTTCGGTAAAATAGTGAAACTAGAAATTGAAATTGTATTTTCCTTTCATAAACAGAAAAGATGATTGATCTCGTTTTAAGTCGAAATATAATTTAATAGGAAAGACAATATATTTATGTAATATATAATGTATAATATAAATTTAATATAAGAAACAGATATTTCGATATTTTTAAAAATAATGATAAAGAATAGTCGTAATGCTTTATTCTTATCAAAATTTATTATTCTCAATAGCGTGAATGATTTCTTATCAAATTAATTTTTCAGTCTAGAATATAGAGTCAATCCTAAATGCTGTCTTCCTTTATGATTCAGAAAAAATGTTTTATGCAAAGTATTACTTGTTCAATATTGACGCATTATAGCATTCACTGAATCAGATTTCCACTTCTATTTTTGCAGTAGAGATCTAATAAAGCATAAATATTCCCTATACATTGGAAAAATTTAGAATAGAATAGCAATAATAAAATATAAATATTGCTTATAAGAATCATCTGCAATATTTTATTCCAGGTATTCCAATTTCAAACTTTTATCGGAATGTGAAGGTATATTTCGTGTTTTTGTATCCTAACGTAATCTTCAGAAAGAACTAACTAATGCTATCATGACAAAAATTTACCATAATTAATAGATGTAGTAAGTTCTTTATCATAAAAATATTTCCTTAAATGTAACACTATAGCGTACAGTTATAAAAAAATGGTACTATTGAATTATATTTTAACATTATAACATCTGCAATATTTTATTTCAGGTATTCCAATTTCAAACTTTTATCGGAATGTGACTGTAGATTTTGTATTTTTGTATCCTAGCGTAATCTTCAGAAAGAACTAACTAATGCTATCAAGACAAAAATTTACGATAATCAATTGATGAAGTTCTTTATCATAAAAATATTGCATTAAATGTAACACTATAGCGTACAGTTATAAAAAAAAATGGTACTATTGAATTATATTTTAACATTTACATTAATGATATAGTTATTATTTTGTTTCGTTTCAGTTCATTAAGTGTTACCTAATATATTTCTGCATTTTGCACTCATGGTATATTGTTGATATCTCGTAAGGGAATTCAGATTCGGGAGTAATTTGTAATTTCTGCTTCCGGGATTGTTTTGATTTCATACCGGAAATGACAATGTCCCTAACATTGTAGTGGATGGGCCATTCGTCATAAAGGCAGTCGTTTGTTTTGATTGAGATAGCATTGTGAAAATAACATCTGTGTACGTGCTGCGACATCTATAGTCTATTTTACTTTAACTTTCGATGAATACATATGTCCTTCGGAACTTGTGGGTTTTTTGTGTTTTGCAGAAGTTTTATGCAAATTTTGGCTTTTCTGGCTAGTTAGCAATGTATTTAAGGAAGTGAAAATGTGTGTTTCGTTGAATTTGGTCGCATCTCGCCCCAAGGGAAGTCAAGACTGTTTTTGAGTACAAGCAGGAAGTTGCGTTCCGGTTTTGAAGGTGGCCTAGAGCCATAGCTACCAACTTTTACGCTTTTTTCCTACCTGTAAAATTTGATAGTAAATTTTATCGTATTAAATCGGCAAAATCGTGTGATAACATAAGGAAAAAATTTCTATTAAATTTTAATGGTAACAAACAAGCGTATAAGTTCGCAGCTATGCTAAAGCTGAATCTTGATTTGGTACGTGAATTTAGTTTGTTGAATTCAATAATAGACCGGGAGGCGACAGCACAGGCAATCACCTCATAGAGTTCACGGCTGAAATTCCAGACTTAGTTAAAACTCGATTCGCATATTAAAACGCAATCGGTCTGCCATGTCATATCTTGGTGGAAAACACCTTAAAACCCGATTTTAGCGGTTGGCTCGTAGGTTTACCATTGTGTGTTCCTGCTCCGAGTCCTCCATGTTTTCATACCTTTGGGTGCAGGAAAACACAATGGTAAACCTACGAGTCAATCGCTAAAATCGGGTTTTAAGGTGTTTCCCACCAAGATATCACTTGGTAGACCGATTGCGTTTTAATATGCGAATCGAGTTTTAACTAAGTCTGGAATTTCAGCCGTGAACTCGATGAGGTGATTGTCTGTGCTGCCGCCTCCCGGTCTAAAATATTGCTTTGGCGGCTACGGGCTGCTTTAATTAAAAAGCTCGCCATCTTGTACTGAAGCTGTGAAAGGCGGTGCATAGCTGCAAAAAGAGTTCTGAATTTGTAAAGTCAGGTATCATCTGCGTGTACGTTAAAGTTTCATGTACTCGTCTAATTCAAGTGTTTTATATTATAGTGGAGTGGAGTAGAACTCCAATTATCCGAATCAATTGGGACCGGACCCTATTTGGATAAGCAAAAATTAAGATAATTGGATTTTTTTCGAAAAAATGGGGTATATTTTAATTAATTACTGTATGTATGTTGAAAATGGGAGAAAAAAAAATTTAAAAAAAAAAGAGCTTTTAATTAATTAAATGAAGAGGCAACACTACTACATGTTAAGCGTATTTACAAGTGCTGTACCGTACTGTAAATGAAAGTCATTACTTGCTGAAAATCTCGGTCAAAGTAAGCTGTTTGACAGTCTTCACCCGTTTTCGGGAAGCGAAGTCGCGCATCCGCTTGACAGTCAAAAATTACATGTGGTCACACTCGGGCTGACGCTCCATCCGATTCAACGCAGTTTCAAGGCCAGCAAATTATTCACTAGCTGATGGTCCCGTATATGCTTCAACTGCGACATTAAGGTCATCTTCTTCCTCGACAGTTTCTTCTTTCACACTTTCAATGAGTTCATCATCATTTAGAATTTGAAACCCATGATTTTCGCGGCGGGAAAGACAGTAACGCGCGTAGACATAATCGTTATTTTGGGAATCGCAGTACATGTCCGTCATTATTTGTTTTTTTTTCTGAAATTCTGAAAGCGATTCGGATAGTTTGAGTTCTACTGTACGTACATTGCTCGAATAGGATTATTTAGTTAACAGTGATCAATCAGAATTCAAATTTTATTGAATGAGACTCACCCATCATCCTACACTTAATATTTTAAATAAAAGTTGATTTTAAACTTTCCTTTTGACTTTGTCAATGAGCTAGATAGGGTTCACCATGCACCGGCGCGCCTCACAAGATTTGGTGTTAAGAAACAAATGTTATAATGTAATTGTAGATTTATAGTACATTTTAATATTCGAATGAAAATATTGTTAATTTTAAACTGTTGCACAAATCAAAGAAAGTAATGAAGTAAGAAATGTATATGAAAAATTACAACTGTTTAAAATTAATCAAATATGATCAAATAAGATACGTCTAAAAGAACATAGAAATGACATAAAATTTTGTAAGTATTCCCCCGCTCTTGCAAGGATTTATCCAATAAAGAAAGGTGCAAGGAGATTTTGAAACCACTAAAATTCTTATTACGTGTAATGGTGCGCAAAAAAATTTAATTAAGGAATCCAATGAAATTTTAAAGATAGGGAGGGTGTGCGCAATGATAATTTACCGTACAGTATTTCAGGTGTTTGGTTGGATTCGTTGGAGATTTTAATAATGGATTGTTTTCTTTGGTTTAGAAGTGGGGGGGGGGGGGGTTAGTTGCTTTTTCAATATTTTGGTTCTTTTCGATTTTTATGATTAATTGTTTTTTCACGAATTAATTTCTCATTAGTTCATTTAATTCTGTTTTAAATTAATAGATGGTGAATTTTGATTCAAATGAGTGTTGTTTTTCATGACTCAAGTTTATTTTGTATATTTTCAGTACACCGTTTTCAGTTTTAGCAATTTCGACGATTTAAAAGAATTCGCAGTGGCGGTTCCAAACCAGTTAGAAAAAACTAAAAATACCAGACAATATCTACATTCTTTCTCGTTTTGAAATCTGTGATCGTTTTTGAAAAATACAATTATTAACTCAAAAAAATGCGCGCGTAGGACTCACTTTTGAAAATTCCGATTCCCTGCGATTTTTAAAATCGCGCATCGGCTCTCTAAAAGAACAAACAAACACAACCAAGTACATTTACGTTTTCTATGATCACGAGGAAACCTTTAGTTTTAAAAAATGTTACCGTTAACCCTTTCGAAAACGTTTTTTTCCGTAAGTCTTTTTTGCTTTTTCAGCGATTTCTGCAACCTTTAAAAATTCTATTCTGGGTTTCTAAACAAGATACGAAAAACTAAAAATACCGAACATGATCTACGTTCCTTTACTTTTTAAATCTTGTATCAGTTTCAAAAAATACGTTTTTTAACCTTTCGAAAAAAATTGTTGCCGAAACTCACTCACGTGAATATTTCGTTTTTCGGCCCATGTTTAAAAATACGCATCGACTTGGGAAATGCGAATAAGGACAAACAGAAGGCACCAGATCATAGCCACGTTTTTCTTCTTTGAAACGTATCTTTTGGTTTTAAAAAATATGTACATCAACCCTTTAGAAACTGGTCGTTTCCGTACTTCACTTTCGCGTTTCCTCTAATTTGCCAATGTATACCCCCCCGTCGCAGGAATGTTTTATCGATTTACACAAATTCCGAGAGAAGAGGATAAAAGTGCATACATTCAGCTCCAGAAAGACGCCTTTGTCTTTAAAAAATTCGATTATTATCCGCTTCAAAAAAAATCTTTTGTGAAACCCGTTACTGCAGATTTCTGTTTTTTCGGCGCAATCACAGATTAATCTAAGTGAAATAAGTGACTTTGCTTTGGCCGTACTTATTTTATTTATTAACGATTTTAAATCAAAAATCGTTGTTCATTTTGCGTACATAATTCAATGGCTTTCCGAACATATGATTTATTTTGAGAAATAATTAAATTTTCGTGGTTAAAATTCTATTCTACTAGGATATTTGTATTCTCTCTGAAGCGACCTACTGCATTGCTTTGATTACTTTTTTTCAAAGTCTTCAAAAGATATCAAAATAATTTTTTTAATTCTATTTTTTATGCATCGGATTCTGTATAGTTTGTTTAACTCCCGGTTTATGATTTTGTGTTTGTGTGGAGGTGCGATATATTTAAATTTGTCATTTTAAAATGCGCTTCTTTTTCATTTTGTGTGAAATAAACGCCATATGAGAAATACAAATTTTCAATTCGAGTATCACTTCCCAGAAAAAGTTTAGTTGTTCACTGCGCAGATTATGGTGCCTTTATTAAGGAGTAGCATCATGCGGTTCGATCAACTGTGGGGAATTATGGGATATATTGTTTTTTTTCAGATTTAATGAATGTTTACCTATTATCGATTTTAAAATGCATTCTTTTTTCATTTCGTCGGAAAGAAACGTTGCCATTTGAGATATACAAAATTGCTATTCGATGGATCAGAGATTATATGATATGTAAACAATCAACTTCATGTTCGATCGCAGTCAAATAAACCAGAGAGTCAACACAGGAACATTTGGTTTTAAAAGTTTTAATATTTTTTTAATAATTGTCATTTTTGTATAGGAAAAGAAAAAAAAAAGCTAAGGAATTTGCTATTTCTTTTTAAAATTTCTCCCGTCGTATGGGTCCCATCGCGGCGCGGTTTGCTCATTCGACTCAACATCGATAGAGCTTAACGATTTTATTCCGAGTTTCACCACCAGGGGACGCTTTCCTATCTATGTCTCTATGGGCCTGATCAGGACGGTGTACGGCTCATTCGATTCGACATCGAATTTTAGTTCGTTTTTTCACCACCAGGGAGCACTTACTATCTCTGGTTCTATGAGCTGAAGACATCCACCTGGGACTCCCACCGCAAAGTATAAGGAGTTAATGTCCCGGGGGAAAAACCCCCACTGGCACCCAGAAAAAACACCGCCGCAAAGACAAAACTGGCACACTCGCGCATCCGCTTGACAGTCAAAAATTACATGTGGTCACACTCGGGCTGACGCTCCATCCGATTCAACGCAGTTTCAAGGCCAGCAAATTATTCACTAGCTGATGGTCCCGTATATGCTTCAACTGCGACATTAAGGTCATCTTCTTCCTCGACAGTTTCTTCTTTCACACTTTCAATGAGTTCATCATCATTTAGAATTTGAAACCCATGATCTTCGCGGCGGGAAAGACAGTAACGCGCGTAGACATAATCGTTATTTTGGGAATCGCAGTACATGTCCGTCATTATTTGTTTTTTTTTCTGAAATTCTGAAAGCGATTCGGATAGTTTGAGTTCTACTGTACGTACATTGCTCGAATAGGATTATTTAGTTAACAGTGATCAATCAGAATTCAAATTTTATTGAATGAGACTCACCCATCATCCTACACTTAATATTTTAAATAAAAGTTGATTTTAAACTTTCCTTTTGACTTTGTCAATGAGCTAGATAGGGTTCACCATGCACCGGCGCGCCTCACAAGATTTGGTGTTAAGAAACAAATGTTATAATGTAATTGTAGATTTATAGTACATTTTAATATTCGAATGAAAATATTGTTAATTTTAAACTGTTGCACAAATCAAAGAAAGTAATGAAGTAAGAAATGTATATGAAAAATTACAACTGTTTAAAATTAATCAAATATGATCAAATAAGATACGTCTAAAAGAACATAGAAATGACATAAAATTTTGTAAGTATTCCCCCGCTCTTGCAAGGATTTATCCAATAAAGAAAGGTGCAAGGAGATTTTGAAACCACTAAAATTCTTATTACGTGTAATGGTGCGCAAAAAAATTTAATTAAGGAATCCAATGAAATTTTAAAGATAGGGAGGGTGTGCGCAATGATAATTTACCGTACAGTATTTCAGGTGTTTGGTTGGATTCGTTGGAGATTTTAATAATGGATTGTTTTCTTTGGTTTAGAAGTGGGGGGGGGGGGGGGTTAGTTGCTTTTTCAATATTTTGGTTCTTTTCGATTTTTATGATTAATTGTTTTTTCACGAATTAATTTCTCATTAGTTCATTTAATTCTGTTTTAAATTAATAGATGGTGAATTTTGATTCAAATGAGTGTTGTTTTTCATGACTCAAGTTTATTTTGTATATTTTCAGTACACCGTTTTCAGTTTTAGCAATTTCGACGATTTAAAAGAATTCGCAGTGGCGGTTCCAAACCAGTTAGAAAAAACTAAAAATACCAGACAATATCTACATTCTTTCTCGTTTTGAAATCTGTGATCGTTTTTGAAAAATACAATTATTAACTCAAAAAAATGCGCGCGTAGGACTCACTTTTGAAAATTCCGATTCCCTGCGATTTTTAAAATCGCGCATCGGCTCTCTAAAAGAACAAACAAACACAACCAAGTACATTTACGTTTTCTATGATCACGAGGAAACCTTTAGTTTTAAAAAATGTTACCGTTAACCCTTTCGAAAACGTTTTTTTCCGTAAGTCTTTTTTGCTTTTTCAGCGATTTCTGCAACCTTTAAAAATTCTATTCTGGGTTTCTAAACAAGATACGAAAAACTAAAAATACCGAACATGATCTACGTTCCTTTACTTTTTAAATCTTGTATCAGTTTCAAAAAATACGTTTTTTAACCTTTCGAAAAAAATTGTTGCCGAAACTCACTCACGTGAATATTTCGTTTTTCGGCCCATGTTTAAAAATACGCATCGACTTGGGAAATGCGAATAAGGACAAACAGAAGGCACCAGATCATAGCCACGTTTTTCTTCTTTGAAACGTATCTTTTGGTTTTAAAAAATATGTACATCAACCCTTTAGAAACTGGTCGTTTCCGTACTTCACTTTCGCGTTTCCTCTAATTTGCCAATGTATACCCCCCCGTCGCAGGAATGTTTTATCGATTTACACAAATTCCGAGAGAAGAGGATAAAAGTGCATACATTCAGCTCCAGAAAGACGCCTTTGTCTTTAAAAAATTCGATTATTATCCGCTTCAAAAAAAATCTTTTGTGAAACCCGTTACTGCAGATTTCTGTTTTTTCGGCGCAATCACAGATTAATCTAAGTGAAATAAGTGACTTTGCTTTGGCCGTACTTATTTTATTTATTAACGATTTTAAATCAAAAATCGTTGTTCATTTTGCGTACATAATTCAATGGCTTTCCGAACATATGATTTATTTTGAGAAATAATTAAATTTTCGTGGTTAAAATTCTATTCTACTAGGATATTTGTATTCTCTCTGAAGCGACCTACTGCATTGCTTTGATTACTTTTTTTCAAAGTCTTCAAAAGATATCAAAATAATTTTTTTAATTCTATTTTTTATGCATCGGATTCTGTATAGTTTGTTTAACTCCCGGTTTATGATTTTGTGTTTGTGTGGAGGTGCGATATATTTAAATTTGTCATTTTAAAATGCGCTTCTTTTTCATTTTGTGTGAAATAAACGCCATATGAGAAATACAAATTTTCAATTCGAGTATCACTTCCCAGAAAAAGTTTAGTTGTTCACTGCGCAGATTATGGTGCCTTTATTAAGGAGTAGCATCATGCGGTTCGATCAACTGTGGGGAATTATGGGATATATTGTTTTTTTTCAGATTTAATGAATGTTTACCTATTATCGATTTTAAAATGCATTCTTTTTTCATTTCGTCGGAAAGAAACGTTGCCATTTGAGATATACAAAATTGCTATTCGATGGATCAGAGATTATATGATATGTAAACAATCAACTTCATGTTCGATCGCAGTCAAATAAACCAGAGAGTCAACACAGGAACATTTGGTTTTAAAAGTTTTAATATTTTTTTAATAATTGTCATTTTTGTATAGGAAAAGAAAAAAAAAAGCTAAGGAATTTGCTATTTCTTTTTAAAATTTCTCCCGTCGTATGGGTCCCATCGCGGCGCGGTTTGCTCATTCGACTCAACATCGATAGAGCTTAACGATTTTATTCCGAGTTTCACCACCAGGGGACGCTTTCCTATCTATGTCTCTATGGGCCTGATCAGGACGGTGTACGGCTCATTCGATTCGACATCGAATTTTAGTTCGTTTTTTCACCACCAGGGAGCACTTACTATCTCTGGTTCTATGAGCTGAAGACATCCACCTGGGACTCCCACCGCAAAGTATAAGGAGTTAATGTCCCGGGGGAAAAACCCCCACTGGCACCCAGAAAAAACACCGCCGCAAAGACAAAACTGGCACACATGCCAATAAAAAAAAAAAAAAAAAAAAACTAAGACTATAATAATAATAATTTAAAAAAATTACCTTAACTAAAGAATAACATTAAAAATTCAAAAAAGTAAACAACTTTATAGTCAATTCTGGTTACAAATGACTGTTTAACGTACATTAAAACCTACATTATAACCCATATAACCCACATTATTATTATTTTTGTTTTTGTTTTCCTTCTTTTTTCCTTCACTCTCTCTTTTCCCTTTCTTTTTTCTTTATTTATTACCTTTTCCCTTCTACTTTATAACTAAACATAGACTAAAATGTAATACACATAACTGAAGTGCTGCCAGAAAAAGTCCAGCCGCCTAAATTACTGTATTTCGAAAGTTCTTCTAAAATCTTTAAATCATAACGTGACAGTCACTGTTTCAAAGTTCCAAGCTGCAACATATAAGTAAACTGTTCAGATGCACATCCATAAAAGCCATTCCAAAACCGCTGGCTTATGTTATTACAAGCAGATTCAACACAACTGTAGACAGAAAGTTCTTATACATCCACTCTGAAAGGATCCGCAAGGAAATATAGCACTGTTAAGTTATGTTATAAAACTTATATCTTATAAACGAAAACCTGTCATTTAATTCATTGTAGATATCACATAAGTCTCTGTAATTACTGGTTGATAACAGAACATATTTCATATTCTTTCTTAATGTCCTGTTGGAATCAAATCCAAATGATTTTGGCATCAGTGGGTTCTATGGGCAGGATCACGACGGGGGGCTCATTGGACTCGACATCTATAGCCTCAACGATTTCAATGCTCGAGGTTCGTATAGAACAGATTGCGCCACATGGTGTGGAAGGTGGAACTTGCAGCGCGTGCGCAGCACAACTGCTATACGCTGCCTCAGGCATCGGGGACCCGCGCCGGAGGTTCATTCAGTTAGAGGTTTATACTATTCTATGTGCAAATTAAGGGATTATCCGGTGCCGAATGTAGCGGGGACACGGGTCGGATGATCGTTCGGTTAGACGTTTATACTATTCAATGTGCAAATTGGGGGATTATCCGGTGCGTGCGTAGCACGACCGTTATACGGGGCCTAAGACACCGGGTACCCGGTTTGGAGGTTCATTCGATTCGAGGGTGACACGAGCCGGAAGTTCGTTCGTTTCGAGGTTTTATACAAATGAAAAATTCAGCTAGATTCGAGGCCCCGATTCAAATTAGGAGCCAGCTAGCGGGCGAAGCCCGCTAGTAATTGTAATGATGTTTAATAATAAATCTCAATTATAATTAAAATAATGTAATGATAAACATTGAACTTATGATTACGATTTCACTGGTAATATATTTTCAAATTCGTTATTATCGTTACATGTAATCTAAATTTTAATCCATTATATGTCCCTAAACTGTAATAATATTACAGATTCATCACATTGCGAATTTGTCCAACTCCGATTCCCGCTAATGCTTTTATTTTTAATTTGTCAAACAGGAATCGAAATATATTTTTTCGAATCCTTATAATTACAGTATTAATTCGCTAATGGTTTCTTAAACAGAATTCAGTTTTATTCATTTAAGAAATATATTAAAACAAATATCAATAAAAATATTCATTAAATAAGAGGCATAGGATATATATGTGAAATGATTGCAGAAATTTGTACGAATTGAGATTATTTTACTTTATCTCGCTCAAAATTGAAGCTTCATTTCTTCTGATATAAGTTGTCTGGCCTCCTTATTTTAAAGTCCAAATACTTTTAATGTATGAGTGAATTAGTATGAGTTGAATAACCTTTCAACGCAAATGGTAAGGGAATATTTACTTAACTTAATTGAATATATATGTTTGCGTTCCCTTTTGTTGCATTCAAACAAGAAACATTTTTATAAGTAGCTTACATGTAATAAAAATTTCTCTTTAATGAAATACATGAAGATTTTGGCATCCAGTTTTCAAAATGGTAACCTGAAATTCTCAGTAACCATATAAGAGTACTTTGTTTAGCATTTCGGTACGTTTTAAAATGAAAATTTTAAACATGTATAGAAGTATGGAATGCCAAGAAATGTAAATTTTACTAAACTTTAGAGAGTATTTTAATGTTAGAGAGTTGAAATTTTGTGTAATACAAATATTCTAAAATTTCAAAAGGCGGTGTTTACTAAAGTTATTGCTTAACATTTTATCAATATCAGATTCCAGAAAGCAGAATTTCACAAAATGTAAATTTTATAAAATTTAACCAACTGTAAGATAAATTTACACTATTTTATATATGCGCATTTCGAAATGTTGGTCTTACAAATAGGCATACACTATCTCGCTTTCAACTTGTGTTTTATTTAGTAAATTAATTAAAGTATATATTGACTATTTTTAAGGCTGTTAGTCAGTAAATTCTCCAATTTCCTTTGCGAATGTTCTAACCTATGCGCATAGAAAGCATTTGTATATATAAAATATCTCCTCAGAAAATGAATATTTTAAACTCATTTTTATCTATGTACACTTCTTAAGGAATGTCTCTTTTTAACACTTTCCAACATAGTTGAGAAGTGTTTATGAATTCGGTTGGTCTGTCTGTTTGTCCGTGCTGTAACTCACGTAAATACACTGGCGAGAAAAATTAAAGGAACAACTATAAAAATTCATCGAACTTTGCAGCTTTGAATAATTTTGCAGACAAGAACATGAAACTTGCACAAGATCTTTATTTTGTCATGCTTGAGATATATTCAAAATGTAGAATTGCCTATTTCTTCAAAAAATAAATTTACATAAAAACATAGAAATGTGTGATATAAGAGGGGAAATTGTACTGTTACAACATTTTATAGACACACAGGAAAAATCAATAAGGTATGCGGCCACCCTTGATCGATATGCAAGTTTTACGGTGATTTTCCATATTGTGGATTAGATTATAGAGAGGTGCTTGTGGGAACAAAATGTATTCAAGATGAATAGCGCTTTGAAGCTTGGGGAGAGTGCTGGTTGGGTGTTTCCGAGATACAAGTCGGCGTCCTAGTGCATTCCACACATGTTATATTGGAATTAAATCCGGAGAATGTACAGACCACTCCATTCGCTGGATCCACCCTTAAGATAATCAGTCATTAGTGCAGAACGATGTGGACGCGCAGTATCATCCATTAAGAGGACATTATTACCAATTGCACCCCTGAACAACTTGACATGAGGATAAAGAACCTCATCTCTGTATATTTCAGCATTCACAGTTGCACTGGTAAAAATGTATAGGTCAGTGCGGCCATTTAAAATGATGCCCGACCATGCCATCATTCCAGGATCTTTGTATCGATGCCTTTCATCGATGTTTCAAGCCTTATTGCGTGTGTTTTTCTCTATCCGTATGGCAACACGTCTGGAATCACTCTCCAAACAATATCGGGACTCGGATCCGGTCCGTGGTACTCCAATGAGGATGATCTCTGCATTACTTTAACAGGGTGCATTTGACTACCAGAGTTAGTGGAATACAAATATGTGTTTCCTTGCATACAGCCCTCTTTTATCAAGCTAGTTAATCACAGCAAATCTGGATAGTCGAGTTCCTGTTGCCGAAACGAACGCCCTTGCAATCTGAACTGACGTCAGTTGCCTGCTTCTTGTAGCAATCGTTGCCAAATAACGGTCCCGAGAGTTTGTTCTGGCACGTTTTTGACCTTGACTTGGTTGTCTCTCCACATTACCAGCGTCTTTAAACCGTTTCCATATTCTTGACATGGCGCTTTTGGCTATTTTTAAGTCTTTACAGACACCTGTCAGTGTCTGTTCTGCTTCCATTTTCTTGACCTCAAGCTATTTCTCACCATCAGTCAAATTTCTACTAGAAGACATATTCCAACTACTACAAGCGAAACATCTATGTAACTATACGTACATTCCTTACAATTAGACTTCAAGTCATCCATGTGCACTCCTTTTCACACGTGCTGAAAGAATGAGCTCAAAATTTTGCATATTTTTCTGTAGAAAAGGTTAATCCCATTGAACTACGTGATAACATTGACACTGAGTTACCAAACAATCACCGTAATATAATTAATATAAAGCACATTTTTATGGTTGTTCCTTTAATTTTTCTCGCCAGTGTATATACGTATTGTCATGCAATTCATATATGTTATTGAGGTTTACTATGGCATGTTTGGTATTAAAATGAAGTGGGTAGTTCTTAGAGTTTTTTTTTTTTTTTACAGGGGCACTCAAAAGAAATCCTTTACATTACGGTCTACAGGGAAAAATTATTTGTGGCTTATTTTAATGATGTTACAGAATTTTAAAGATATTGAAATTGATATATATCACTGAGGTGCACTACAAGAAACTTACTATAAAATATGCTGTGCATAGTACTTACAGTTCCTTTACAGGGTCACTCAAAACAATTCTGTTACATCACGGTCTATGGAGGAAACCGTTTGCGCTTTATTTTAATAATGTTTCACTATTTGAAGAATATTGAAATTGATATACATCACTAAGATATATTACAAGAGCTTTCTGTAGAATATTGTGTGTATAGCATTCATAGTTCATGTACTGGGATAAACAAAATAATTCGGTATTGTCAGTTAACAATAACTGTTGAAAGTACCTTATTAGTTGCTAAACGCGTTTCGAAATTTAACTCTTTTTTTTTTGTCTGTTACTTGGTGTGTAGAAATGCTATAGATCATATACAGGGCAGCACAATAGTTGTCGAGTACATTTCCGTTTATTGACAGAAATAATTCGGATATTCTTCCGAATATTGTAGGTAATTCCTGAAATTGTGTTTTTAAATATGTTATGCCATTCACCTTATTAAGCACTACGATTTGTAAACTTATTTTGGAAGTGTTGGAAATTGTTACATAATCTATGCTTGACGCATGATTTTTCGTTCTTTTTTTCTTAGTTGTCAATTTTTTCGTAACATATACTATACTTAATTTTGTGAGAATTGTTAAAATCTTCCTCAAGTTTTCAAAGATTTTAACACATAAAATTATAAATTATTGGATGTATTTTAGAAATATTTTAACAGCCATAAGAAAATAATTTACATCTCTATCTCTATAAAACAGTAGGTGTCTGTCTGCCTGCCCGCGGTTTTCACCGTAAATATAACACCTAGGACTCAGAAATTTTTGTCATGTGTAGATGTTGTCACCGGACAGTATACCTCGCGGCCGGATTTTTAAATTTTAATTTAGATTTAAAAAAAAAATTAAAACGTGTATATGGAATTTTGGGTTCGAGGCTATTTCAAGCTCCTCCCATGAAATAGCCTCGGCAACGCCATCCGTGGCAACGAAGCAGCCAGCCAATGAGAGCAGGTGCACGATCCAGGATTTTGCGTTCGAGGCTTTTTACAGCTCTCCGCCAAGTTCAGGGTGACGAAGCAGCCAGCCAATGAGAGCAGCGGTTATTACGGGATACAGCGAGCGATAGCATTTCCTACCTTTACGGAAGCGGCTAGCCACAGATTTCATTGTTTTGTTTATGTTTGAGTTTTATTTTAAAGAAAATGAATATATTTTTGACTGATTGAGATTAAAGTAGGTTAGTTTTGATTGTATTCATTCTTTGTATGTTTAGTTGCCTCCATATATTATGTTTTAGGTAAGAATATAACTTGCATTTTACTGATTGCATTTTTCATGTTCTGAATTGAAACAAACTGTTTTCAATGACAAATCTTAATGAATTAAATTAATCTTACATCTTACACTTTACTATAAAATGTGCAGTTCTATAATTTATCGCATGTTATAACGTTCTCGGGAACTAAAAATGTAGTAAAAAACTCTTAACAGAAAGATTGTAAATTAACAAACTCATATATATAAGATATAACTTTAAACTGATATGCCTCTTCAACTGTTGTGTAATCAATGTAATGTAAATATTTCTTAAATATTATGATTTTGTTTAAGAATTGGAAACATTCAGTGAAGTGTAGATTGTATTTTTTCATCAAAACAATTTGATTTGTAAGTATGAGGTAAAAAAAAATCACCATTTTCTCACATGATGAGTTTCATCAGAAAGTAAAACAATAAATAAATATGAATGATTTGCGGAGCTGTTTCAAAATAATTATAAAGAATAAGTCTTTAAAAATGTAAAATCAATGTTATTTCTGGCCGATTTTTTAAAAAATAATTATAAACCATTTTAATTTGTAAGCATGTTGTAACAAAATCACCATTTAGTGACAAATTTTGTGTTTTATAAGAATTGCCCAAGAACGGACATGCAATGTGGTATAAAATTTATGTTGTCATCACACTCTATAATTATTTTTGTTGAGGGTTTTCGGGCGATGTGATTGAATTTTTGATAGAAACAGCTCCGCAAATCATTCATATTAACTTAATGTTTTAACTTGCTGATAAAACTCATAATATGTGAGAAAACGGTGATTTTTTTTTTTTTTTACTTCATATTTACAAATTAAATTGTTTTGAGGAAAAAATACATCCTACACTGACTGCACTGAATGTTTTAATTTCTTAGCAAACTCATAATGTTTAAGAATTATTTACATTATATTGATTTCGACAACAGTTGATGAGGCATATCAGTTTAAAGTTGTATCTTATATATGAGTTTGTTAAGTCAATGATGTGAAATTTATGATTATTTATTTATTGTTAATTACAATTTTTCTTTCTGTTACTGTTATTGGACTACATTTTTAGTTCCCAAGAACGTTGTAATATGCGATAAAGTGTAGAACTGTACATTTTATAGTAAAGTGTAAGATTAATTTGATTCATTAAGATTTGTTATTGAAAACAGTTTGTTTCATTTAAGAACATGAGCTGATATGTCTAGTGCTATGAAAACATTCAGTAAAGTGCAAAATATATTCTTACCAAACACATAATATATGGGAGCAACTACGCATACAAAGAATGAATACACTTGAAACTAACTTATATGAACCTCAATTAGCCAAAAATATATACATTTTCTTTAAAATAAAACTCAAACATAAACAAAACAATGAAATCTGTGGCTAGCCGCTTTCAGCTGTGAACATGAACTGCCGTTGCTGGATCCTGGATCATCCCATATTCACACCTTGATAGGGAAAAGCGGATTAGGATAGGTAGATAGGGAAACTCCGTTATCGGATCGGGACATTAGATGTAATTAAGAAACATTTGTGTATTTGTAATAATTAGCGGAAATGGGATGTTTGTGTGTGTGCTGTTTTTAATAAAGACAGTTGCATTTTTTTCTGCAACCCTTTCACGAAAGTTTTTTCTTCGAACCTTTCACAAAATCAGTATTTTTTCTACAATCCTTTGACGAATTTCGTACTTTTTCTGCGATCCTTTGACTAAATTCAAGTTTTTCCTGCAATCATTTGACGAAATTTTTTTTTTGTGATCCTTTAACGAAATTCGTATTTTTTCCACATATTTTTGTCGAGATTCATGTTTTTTCAGTGATCCTACGACGTAATTCGTGTTTTTTTCAGCGATCCTTTGATGAAATTCAAATTTTTCCTGTGATCCTTTGGCGAAATTTGCTTTTTTAATGATCCTTTGACAAAATTCGTATTTTTTCAGCGATTGTTTGATGAAATTCGTGTTTTTCTTGCGAACCTTTGACAAAATTCACGTTTGCCAGCGATTATTTGATAAAATATGATTTTTTTCTACTATGACAGGGAAAAGCGGATTAGGATAGGTAGATGGGGAAACCCCATTATCGGATCGGGACATTAGATGTAATTAAGAAACATTTGTATGTTTGTAATAATTAGCGAAAATGGCGAGATAAAGGGGGTGGGGGGGAACGACTTTTTATTAAATATCGCATTTGTTGTACATCAACTTCCTCTCACCACCAGGGGGTGCTTTGCTATCTCTGTTTCTATGGGCTGGATCACGACGGGATATGGCGCTTTCCACTCGACATCAATAGAGCTTACTTATTTTAGTTCGGATTTTCACCACAGGGGGCGCTTTCGTATTTCTGGTTCTATTAGCTGGATCATGACGGGGTATGCCTCATTCGACTCGACATCGATAACCTTAATGATTTCAGTTATGTTCGTATATAACATATCGTGCCCCCTGGCGGTGGAAGGTGTAACTAAAGGATTTTGCAGCTAACTCGGGTTCTATGGGTCACATCACGACACGCTTTTGCTCATTCGACTCGACATCAATAGAGCTTACCGATTTTAGTTCCGAGTTTCATTACCAAGGGGCGCTTTCGTATCTCTGGTTCTATGTGCTGGATCATGACGGGGTATGCCTCATTCGACTCGACATCGATAACCTTAATGATTTCAGTTATGTTCGTATAGAGCATGTTGTGCCCCCTTGTGGTGGAAGGTGTAACTAAAGGATTTTGCAGCTAACTCGGGTTCTATGGGTCACATCACGACACAGTTTGGCTCATTCGACACAACATCAATAGAGCTTACCTATTTTAGTTCTGAATTTCACCACCAAGAGGTGCTTTCCTATCTCTGTTTCTATGGGCTGGATCACAATGGGGTATGGCTCTTTCCACTTGACATCGTTAGAGCTGACTGATTTTAGTTCGGATTTTCACCACCAGGGGTGATTTCCTATATCTCGTTCTATGGGTTGGATCACGACGGGTATGGCTCATTCGACTCTACATAGATAGAGCTTATCGATTTTCACCACCAGGGGCGCTTTTCTATCTCTGGTTCTATGGGCTGGATCATGAAGGGGTATGGCTCTTTCGACTCGACTTACGGTAATATATGGGAGTCTGTATGGCACGCCCAGTGTTTGCTGTCTAAGGTAGTGGGACCCGAACATTAGATTTGTTTAAAAATAAAAAAATGTTCAACACTGATTTCAGGTACATTTAAGGTTGTTGGCACGGGCAACGCCGGGAGGGTAAGCTAGTAAATAATATAATTTGAAAGATTTTCTTCAAAAATAATCGAAAGTCAAAACTTACAAATTTTAACATATGACTTTTAAGTATTTAAAACTTATATATTGTGATAAAAAATTGTAACTAATTACAAAATTCACAAAAGCAGGAACGTAACGTCTCAATAGAAATTTGCATTAGCATTTTACTTAACGGTGCAAAGTGGATGCATTTCATTCGGGAATCGAATCTTAATTTTAATTTGTTTAATTTAAAACTTATTTTCTCACGGGCAAATTTTCCGTCAAAATATTTCAATTAATGTAGTTATTTCGTTACGAAATAAGCAGTATATTTTAAAAGCAGATTATAGGTCTAATACTCAGTCAGCGAAAATTGTACTGTTTCACTTAATGAGAAAACGGCTTATCTCAGAATTGCAAACTATCTCAATAAATTCGCAGACTGTTTGAACATTAAATAAATTTGAAAGATAAATATTATAACACTTTTACAGTTCTAAGAGTTAAATAATTTTAAAATAATAGATTTTTAATCACTTTTTTAAAAATGTAGATCCAACATGATTTAATTCTGAAAAAAAATTGTATCGTGTGTGTAAATTATAAGTTATTATAGTAAAGCTATAATTTTTAGCTACACGAATGTCTGCAATATGTGAAAATTAGTTTTATATAATTTTTTGCATTTTTATTCAAAATGGTTCTCAATAAAATTGCTGACTATCTCAATATATTCGTAGACTGTTTGAATATTAAATAAATTTGAAAGATAAATGTTATAACTCTTTGTGCAATTTAAATAAATTTAAAAGAAATGAATTTTTTTTTATCACATTTTAAAATGGGAACGTCCAACTTGTTTTAATTCTGAAAAATAGGTATGTTGTATGTAAATTATAAGTTACTATAGCCTCTTCCGACCGAAGGCACACAAATGTCGTAATCTCTATTCTTTAACTCTTAAAAACTGAACTGTATATTAGTTCGTTAATAAGGCTGAACGCTATTTTGCTTTGGAAACAAAACCTATAAATGACAGCCCTAATGCTTATCTAATACACTAAGCAACATTGAAAATGCAACACCAATAAGGAGTGGCCAATAATGTATGCAAATTTCAGGGTAATCCCCCCACACCGAATTATTAAAACGAGGTGAAACGCGCAGCTCTCCAGCGCACGTTGAATAAGTTGGAAGGAATCTGCAGAATGGGCAATATTCGTGGCTTGAAATCATCGTAGAAATTTTGTTCCTTTCTCAAAGGAAGCGTGTAATAGAAAAGAATGCCAGGCCACCGTCAACGGAAGCAGTTCCAGCAGACAGATGATTTTTCTTGGGACCTGGTGATTGGACTTAGAAGGGCAGGTTGGACCATATGGCAAATCGCAGCTGAGGCACACTTGGACGCGTCCACAGTGCACTGGCTGTGGAAAAGATGGTTGAAATGAAGGAAATGTCGCAAGTTTGAGGGGTGCCGGTGCAGCCAGAGTGACGTCATCATGCGTGGATGGACGCATCCACCGATAACCTGTGGTGAACCCGCAAGCCACTTCTACCTCCATTCTGCAGCATGTTCAAGATACCCTGGATGTTCCCATAACGGCCAGGACAATTTCCTGTCAATTGAATGCAAGTGGCCTGCATTCATGGCGTCCGTTAAGAAGACTGCCTTTGACCCCACAACATAGACGCCAACGTCTGCTAGGTCGATATGTACGGCGGAATAGCACAGGGTCGTGTTCTCCGATGAGTTGCGATTCTGTTTCTCCAGTGATAATCGCCACGTACGAGTGTGGCGCGACGTGGTCACAAATGCAAACCGGCAAAAATTGTGGAACGCCCTACCGCGCGACAACGCTGCATCATGAATTGGGACGCAATTGCCAGGTCACCTCTAGTTCGTATTAAGGACACTATGACGGCCCAACGATGAGTGGACGATGTGCTGCGGCCGGTGACACTCCCTTACATTCAGCCAGCGGTGCCCAATACCCTTTATCAGTAGGATAATGCCCGACAGCATACTGCTCACATCAGCCAACATGCGCTGCAAGGTGTACAGATGCTTCCCTGGCCAGCGTACTCTCCTGATATCTCAACAATCGAACACATTTGTAATGTGATTGGACGCCATTTGCAGACCCTGAATCTGCCGCTTTCAGAAGACGAACTGTGGCAAATGGTTGACAGGGAATGGAGAGTAATTTCTCAGGACGCCATCCGTACTCTCATTGACTCTGTACCTAGACATGTTGCTTTGTGTATCGCCGTCCACAGTCGTCCTACATCATACTGAGCCGACACTGTTCTCGCTCTGTATTATGAATGTAATTTCAAAATAAACACCACTTATTGTTCGTGTCTGACTCTTTCTGTTTGTCGAGATTCATCACTTTCTGGCCACTCTTTCTAGGTGTTGCATTTTCAATGTCACGTAGTGTATATTAAATCGAGAAGCAAAAGTCTTAACTTTTCAGTGCGAATTACACCTTACTATGCATGCTTAAACTTTTGTTGAATGGTGAATAACGTAGGAAATAGAATTTAGAAAAATCAAGAGGGAACTCAAGAACAGCTCGCCTATTGGCCATCACTGCTCACAACGTTACCCCTAGGAAATACTCCTTCTAAATTCTTCTTCATTCTATTTTAATTCCCGCTTCCTGGAAGGAGCACACATTCTTCCACCTGCTTTGTTTAAGAGAGTGTGAACAAAAGGGAAAGGGAGGAATGCGCTTTCACTTTTTTGAAGGCTGGAAAGGGAAATGGGAGGGGCGTAGTTCTCCCTTTCTATATAATTTGTAAAAGGGTCTTTTTCTGAAGGAAAACATATTCATTTTGCAACCAGATAACAATACTTCTGACGTATTTTCACACGGGCTGTAAAACTTTTATATTTATAACAATTAAAAATTTCAAAGGGTTTGGACAACAAAAGCTTTTTTTAAGGTTTTCTTACGAGCAATTTCATCACTAATTATCAGTATTTTTTATTTGGGGTTCATTTAAGATTTTTTCACGGGCCCGGGCAATGCCGGACAAATCATCTAGTATCTTCATAAAATAAATGTTATTTTCATCTGTGATTGCAAAATGCCTTCAAGACAGTATAGCCAAGAAAGCAAGACATTTTTATAATTATTCAATTTAAACCTTTTACAAAAAAAAAAAAAAAATAAAAAAAATAAAAAAAATTAAGGATTTGTAGATAATTCACTTGTTTCAATCCTTTAAATTTGTTACTGTGTGTATTTATGTTATTGATAATTAAATTGATATTTAAAGGGAGCTAGTAATGTCAAATCCATATTTGTGAACACAAATTACCACTCCCTAAAGTATCAATTTCAGAATAAAAAGAAAGTGCCCAGTTAAACCGATGGCATTGAGCTAGCAAGTTATTCACACTAATTGTATATTATACTCTTATTTCAAAGAATAATGCCCATCTACAAATAAAGAAATCGACAACAAATTAAAGGGGGGATTATCGCCCCGTCCCCCCCCTTTATACTTAATCAAAGAACACACAAAACTAATCAGGGAAGCGCGTTATCAAAATGAACCTGTATACAAAATTTGAAACAAAGCGGGTGCATGAAAATGAAGATTATGCATGAAAAACTCATTTATCTAAATTAAGGGCGAGGATTAGCTCCCGTTTCCCCTTTATACTTAACCAGTGAACTCCCACAACTAATCAGGGATATATATATATATATATATATATATATATTGTATTTATATTACAAATCCTTCAAAATGGTTATATCAAATAGGGTTTTAAGCTACATTTCAGGACATGGCGACGTACAAAGGTTGGAATTATTTATTATTAAGTTTTTGTTGCTTTCTTGTTTCTTTCATACCATGGTAGCCAACTATATATATGCCAACATTTGGCGTTATCATGTGCTGCATCTTAGCAATTTGTTTAAAAAGTGCAAGTGTATAAGATTTTTTTTTAATTTTCGATTAGTGTAAAATATGTTATTGTAATTAATAAAACATAATTTAATGCAATGCATGCGATTAAATTACCTAATATATAAGTGTATATACGCATTTAGTATCTTTTTTACTTTTATATATCCAGTCTGTCCTGTGATTTGTGATGAAAAATGACAATTAAAAAAATCTAATTGTCGACGGTCTTTTGTCTGTATAATTTTGCTTTAATCATTTATGTGCACCTCTAATCGCTAATAAGATTATTTTTTTTTTAATTCGCAAAGATATGCATATTTTTCAATTAAACATGTGAAAATATATGAATAAACCGAAAAGAAGAAAACTCAAAAATTGCGCTCGCGATAGAAAAATGTAAATAACTAGCTTTACATTTAAATATTTCTTATCTTGTTACATAATATTAATAACCATTACTTTTTACAATGGTAACAGATAAACAAAAGCGATTTCGCTATTTTTGTATTAATTCAAACTGTAACGTTAATAAAACTTAATTTATATATATAATAGTCTGGATTTCTAATCATACGACAGCATATAAAGTGCTAATATAATTTACAGATAATTAAATGCATAAATCAGCGTATTAGTAGATTACATTTTATGTTTCCTGCTAGTAAAATTTTAAAATTTTATCAGATATTCAGAAATAAATTTTAGTAATTCAATGTATTACGAAAATTTCGCATTTACCATTTATAAAATATGTATAACAATGTAAGAGAATGTACTAAATTTTAATCTTTATTAAATTATCATTTATATTATTATCATGTTTTATATTTTGTTTAAACAAGTTCTTACTAGTTACAAAGCAATAATTCGTTTTTCAAAAACAATGTCTGTAAGAAGTTATAGGGAGAGAGGAGACCAGAAACATTTGAAATAACGGAGAAAAGTATTTTATTATTATTATTATTACTTACCCATCATACGTAGTATAGAGTAAATCTTGTAATCTATTTGAAAATCGAAAAAAAAATTTTGACGGATTTACACGTTTAAGACACTGAAGATTCCGAAAAACATATTTTTAGAAAAAATAATTTGCCGTCTGTCTGTGTGTCTGTAAACGCTCTATCTCCCGAAAAATTGAGATAGAGACTTGAAATTTGGTATGTACCTAGTATGTAATAATGGGAAGAAGCTTATTGAATTTCAATAACCTCGATTATACGGAACTATATTTTTCGGACTCTCGAAATATTCGTTCTGATGAAAGGTACATACAAATTTTTGAAATTGTTTATTTTAAGGAGTGAATATAAAAGACAATAAGAAAACATAAATTTTGCATAATGCATGAAGTCGATCGGATAATCAGTTGCCGAGATATTTGTAATCCTATTTGCCACACTCTTCGATTTGTCATGACCCTGTATTTCAACCAAATTTCAATTCAAAGATATATTTTAATCGGAAATGAGACGCTTAACCAAATGCAATCAACCGATAGTTAATAGGATTATTATTATTTTTTTTTTTTTGGAGTTATAAGGATGTTTCTTTGGAATTATAAGGATGTTTCTTTGAATGACGTCATCAAGCCACGATTTTATTCGAATTGCAATGCATTTTATAAGTAGTTTACACATGTTTTATTTTAATATTTTATATTATGCATATCCATGATGGGTAAGTATTACGGTGGCCCCCAACGATTACTATTTTCGTCCTATCGTTGGTCCGATAGAAATAATCCTAAAATTACAGTTGAGCAAGCCGAAAAAGGGAAGTGGCGTTCAACGTTTCTTCCATAACATGGTTACTAACTATATGGGCCAAATATTTGGCGTTACCGTGAACTGCATATATGCAATTTTTCTGAAGGTAGTAAGTGGATAATTTTAAAAATTCGGTTTGTGTAAAATATGCTAATGTATTTAATGAAATGTAATTTAATGTAATGTATGTGATTAATTTATATAATTTATAAGTATATATACGCATTTCATATCTTTTTTACTTTTATATATTCCCATTTTGTCCTGTAATATATGATGAACAATTACAATTAAAAGAAATATAATTGTCAAGGGCTTTTTTCCTATATAGTTTTGTTTGTGTGTGTATGCTACCGAATCGTTAATAAGATTACATTTTGTAATTCACAAATATATACAGTTTTTTCAATAAAATAAAAAAAATCGTCAAGTGTGACGAGTATAAGTCGCGCTCAAAGGGTTTCGTACATTACATTTATTAATTACTATTTATTAATTTATAAACTCCTACTACCAGGGCTTTACAAATTTGATAAAATCAGGTAGCCAGCAAAAAAACTCTAGTCGCCAGGAAAAACAGGAATCCCCTTCTCCCCGCCGGCATTTATTTTGAAAATGCACAAAAGTTTTTTTATGAGGAATTAATTGAAAAAAAATAATGGAAAGCATAGTTTAGTATAGTTACATAATTTAGAAAGATAATATAAACTAAGTTTTCTAATGAAACGTATAAAAATTACATAAGCTCTAAAAAATATATATATAAAAAAAAAAGGACTGAACTAACCCCGGCATGTTTGGGAAATACCAATTTCCGAATGCGACAAATGTCAAGATAGTTAGTTGACTTCTAGAAACCTGATATATACCTGATGAGGGAGGCATTGATGAAATAGTGAAGCAGGAAAATAATTTTTTGTTTGTTTACCCGTCGAAGTCAGTGAAACATTTCTGATTTTATTATTATAAAATTTGCATTTGATGAACTTATTTTTTTCTAAATTAAAAATAAAAGTCAATTTTTTTTTTCTTTAGAGATTAAAAAAACTTGGTCGCCAGATAGAAAAAACTGGTCGTCAGTGGCGACTTGGCTACCGCATTTGTTAAGCCGTGCCTGCTACCCCTAACTTTTTTCATAATTTTGGTATCATTGGATTCGGAAATAGGAGGAGAGGGACATATTTTTGCAGTACACATTCGACGATATCTCTGAAAATTAACGAATTTTTTCTCAAAGATCATTATGAAATATTGTTGGTTGATTTTGCGTCGATAGATACCTCGAGCGCCCATCAACTCTCCCGCTGACTGCCCGAAAAATGAAGTTTGTGTGTTTTTCTCAAAACTTATGTTACCCTGGAAAATTCGTTATACTTTTCCTGCAATGTTTAAATAAACTCCTATTACCCCTAATTTTTTCATAATTTTGTTTTCAGTATATTATAAAATAGAGGGTAGATGTATGGATTTTTGACGATATCTCTGAAAATATTCCTAAAATTAAAACAAATATATTTTTTAGTTAGGAGATCCTTTACACGATACCCCACACGATATACAATTTTTTTTCAAGTAACTTAATTATCTCCCCGAAATTTTTACATATTTCTGAATAGCTAATAATCTGAAAATATGTGGGTCAATAAGCTGACCACCTGATAAGCTGGTCAATAAGCTATGTTAAAACTATATAGGAAAAAAGCCCTTGACAATTATATTTCTTTTAATTGTAATTGTTGCTTATATTACTTTCTCGAGTTTGAACTTTCCACGTCCAATAGTTTACGAGAAAAAGGTCTCTGACAGACGGACATACAGACAAACACATGAGTGGTCTTATAATTGTCCCCTTTTTACTTTTATGTAAGTTTGGTAAACGTGCAAAAATATTAATAAACCTAGAAAAAGGAAACTCAATAATAGCACTCGCGATTGAACAAGGTAAATAACTAACTTTAAAAAAATATATTTCGTATCTCGTTATATTCGTATAGATCAGTGATTCCCGACGGGGGGCGTACGCCCCACAGGGGGGCAATTTGACTTTTCAGGGGGGCAATTTAACTTTTCAAGGGGACAATTCGGAATTTCCTTGAACCCATACCTTCTGAATTGTTTTTCTAATAGTAATGTTGTAGACTGTAAATAAAAGTTACACATTCAAATTAAAAAAAAAAAAAAAAAAAAAAAAAAAAAGTTTTTATATCAATTAAAAAAAAATATCCATTCAAAAGTTTTAAATACAATTCTACCAGAACAATTATAGAAAAAACTTTTTAACATATCTAGATACCTTTTATATATTTAAAAATTCTTTATAATTTTTCTAATTTATAAGTATTTTAGAATTTTAAATAACTTTTTCGATTATTTATTGAATGAGTCGCACTGCAATATGTCACATGAAAATCAATTTTAGTCATGAAACTATTCAAGTGTATATTTAACAATTACTTGACGACCTTCCTTTATCACGTTTTATTCTGATTAGAAATTGTTGCGTAATTTAATCGTAGAAATTCTGTGATTAAATAAGACAAAAATGTTTTATTCAAAACTAATTGCTTTTTCTAATCAAGGATTCTGAGCACTCTATACATCACGCATACGTGGCGACCATGTGCCAGTAAACTACGAAGAGTATCAGATGATTATAAAAAATATTTGATTCATCCATTACCTTCGGCACGTTTCAGGATCAATGTTAAATGCTTTTTATTCTATCAGGAGTAAATTCTTTTAAAATTTTATAAGAATTATATGTTATAGGGGGAGGGGGGCATCATCATTTTAGAGAAGTTTTGGTGGGGCGCGGCTAAAAACAGGTTGGGAACCACTGGTATAGATGTATGAAATATTCGTTAGATGCGTTCGTATTATTAACAATTATTACTTTTTCAATGATAACAGATAAACAAAAGGGATTTTGCTATTTTGTATATTA
Organism: Maratus michaelseni; assembly: GCA_963931845.1. NCBI lineage: Eukaryota > Metazoa > Arthropoda > Arachnida > Araneae > Salticidae > Maratus > Maratus michaelseni. The sequence goes on along the minus strand of OZ007592.1, from coordinate 43,549,057 downwards.
ATTAAAACTCTAACATTATTAATACTTAGCACATGTACATAACAGTCGTCTGGCTTTCGAATCCTAAAACACTACATAAAGTACTAATATAATTTAAGAATAATTTACTGCATAAATAAGTGTATTATTAGATTACATTTTAGATTACATCCTGCGAGTAACATTTTAATATTTTATCTGATATTCTGAAATAAATAATATTTCAATGTATTATGAAAAACTCACATTTACCATTTTTAAAAATAAACATAAAAATGTAAGGGAATGTATTACATTTTAATCTTGAGTAAATGATTACTTATATAATTGACATTGTTTTATATTTAGTTTAACAAGATCTTACTAGTTACAAAGGAATAATTTGTTTTACAGAAACAATGTCTGTAATAAAGGAAATGCTTAAGGAGACCAGAAAGATTTGAAGCAACGAAGTAATGTATTTTGTTAGATGCGTTCGTAATTATATAAATACGTAGCCCATATAGTTGTCGTCTGGTGCGATCATAGATTATAAGAGAACTGCTACAAAACTTTTGATCAAGTTACCATTTTTTTCTTTTTTTTTAAGTTGTGGGTGCAAGAAGTCCATTAAAACAAAGACTGAAAACTTTTATGAGTATTTTGTATAACCAAATGGAAGTAGGCTAGAAGGTTTTTATTTATATTAAATTATGGGTAAAAATTGATCTTTTACAAAAAATTGTAAATACAATTACAATAAATTGTGATTAAGAAAGTGATTAAAAGTTTCTGCTTGTAAAATTGCTATTATTGAAATATATAAAGTATAATATACTGTCAAGAAAAAAATTATCCAAGACTGAAACTATTCCTGAAACTGGAGATCTTGTACCCATGTTTTAAGTAAAGAAAATGTAATTGTCTTTAAGCTATACGTGATTATTTTCCAAGTTTTAATAAAAAAGTGATACTTATGTATGGAATTTGAATTTATTTTATAACTAGCCAATCCATCCAGAGTTGTCCGGAGATTAGTAACTTTCTTTTGTGGTTTCGATAAAAATAGTCATTTTTGGTGCGCATTCTGTACTAAGCAAACCTCTTTCCGAAAGAAACTCAGGAATTCATCCATTGTATAGCAGGCGCTGCAATGTTGTTTATTTCCAATTTCCACTTTTGAGGAGGGCGAAACCATCTTACTTAGTTATCGATGTCTTAATAAGTTGATGGTTAATTAGTTGATTAGTTCATGGTAAGTTGAATGAACCAATTCCCGTTGAAAAAGATTCTAAACATTTTTAGAACACTTTGGTCGAAACATTAAAATGCCTTAAGTCGATCACTTTCAACGACCTATCTCACACGCCCCCACAGCTAGAGACATGCAACCACCATAGCGCACGATGGGAGACTTGTGACTACTACCACACACAAACACAAGTGTTCTGCGCTGGGTAGTTGTGGCTGCAAAGTGAAATATAATGACACACACGTATCTCTCTCTCTCTCTATATATATATATATTTACATATATTTTTTTCAAATTTTATTGTTTTTCTGTTGGTATAATAGAGAGACAACGGAATAAGCAGTTAAAGAAGAAATGACGACTCAAAAATGTAGAAAATTAGAAACAATAAGAGTGAAGTATGCCATTCCAGGATATCGTCGGGATAGCTCAGTATGGAGAGCGTTGGTACGGCAAACCCAGGTTCGAGTACTGGTCCCGGCATATTTTCGCTCTGTTGGAAAATTCTCAACTATGATACTCCAACCATTGGAAATAGAAATTTATATTGAAACAATAGAAAAACTGAATTCAAAAGCCTGTCAAAACTGGTGTTACAAGATTATTTTTGTTGTACAACATTGAAAGCTTTGTTATTGTTTTTACAATTTAACAAATATATTTTTTTTTCAACAAAATATACCGGGTATCCTAAAATGGACTGAGTGATTTTTAAATTTAATAACTTCCAAACGGTGAGAGATATTAAAAAATTCTTGCAGGAGAGTAATGTATGATGTCAGGATTTTTTTTAAACTGCGATTCCTGATTTTAGTTCGAATTATCAGCAATAGATGACGCTACAAACAATAGACATCCGATCAATACAAAAAAAAATCAACCAGCATTGATGTGAAAGAAATAAGTTCAATACATGGATCATCATCATCAATAAAATCTGATTCAGAATCAGGACCTAAGAACAAGATTGTATTTGTGAATGAGACTCACTCAATGTATTGAAGGTCCTTCGCAGCAACGATGGGTGATTTTTGTTTTGACCTGGATTGCACTCCTATCGCTCAGTGCGCCATCTTTTGCTGGTAATTCGAACTAAACTCAGGAATCACAGTAAAAAATCTCTTGACATCTTACATAACCCTTCATTAAGAATTGTTTTAATATTTGTCACCGTTTGGAAGTTATTGAATTTTAAAATCAGTCAGTGCATTTTAGAACATCCGGTATATAAATAAATGCAAAAAAAAAGTTAGTCTAAATTAAATTCAAGCTTCTTATCCACGATCAAACTTCATTGAATTTTCTTCATTTCAAACCTATAAAAATTAAAAAAATAATAATTAATACAAATAACTATCGAAGATCAGATAAGAATTTTTATATAAACAAAATTATTATTTCAAGCACTGCACTCATCAATATAAGAATTCTATGTAATAAATAAATTATTTTATTTGTTTATTATTGCGTGAAAATTTTAAAAATATTGTAAACAAAGATTTTCAAATACAGAGAATGTTTCGTGTTTCAATTACTTAAGAATATGTACAGTTGGATTTTATACGATCAATAAAAAATACGCATTCATACAGAGAAAAACACAGGACGTTCTTCATCATTGAATATTCATTATAGAGGTATTTGTTTCGCATTTTACAGAATACATATACCATTAAATAAACATTTATTGCTAATAATCAAATTTTAATTGCTTAATAGGCGTATAGCCAACATAGTGAAAAAGTACCCAAGCCGGGACTCGAACAGTATAGCGCATTGATGTTCAACCAACTGAACCACTTGGGAACAATACTCAGCCTGGAACTTTCTCCACTACAACATGTTGGTAAGGCTACTAACGCAGCACAAGATGGACTATTAAGCAATTAAAATTTGATTATTATGAATGCAAGGCGTGTGAAATTTTCTATGGAAAATTTTCCAAAGTATTAAATATGCATTTATTGCTGTTTGATATTTTCCGGGTTTATATATATATATATATATACATATATTTACAAGATAGTATTTCAATACCAAAAATTGATCTTCTTTTCAAAACGAAAATAATTATATAATTTAATGACGTTGCGAATAAGAAAACTTATAATGAATAGAGGAAAGTATATTCAACTATGTTCAAGATTTATCATATAAATGCTATAGTTATTGCTGGGATGAATGAAATTATCACTGCAGTTCGCAGCCATGTCCAACAAATAAGAGTGAAATATGCCAGTTCAGGATATCGCCGGGATAGCTCAGTAGAGAGAGCGTTGGTACGGCAAACCGAAGTACCCAGGTTCAAGTACCCATATTTTTGCTCTGTTGGAAAAAATCTCAACTATGATACTCCAACTATTGGAGAAGAAAAGTTATTTTAATAGTTGCATAGGATTTATATTTAGGTGCAATTAAATAGAGTATTATTCAATAAACTACCGAAATATTGATATTTATTATTTTTAAATGCGTTAATTCCACTTTCCCTGTTTATATTGTATTTTTCCTGTTATATTGTATATAATAGTTATTTTTTATATTAAAAATATTATTTTATCTCATATCATTATTTCAATCTTATACAGTTATCATAATGACATTTCCGTGGTAGTTTCTATGTCTAAAATAGAAGAGAAGAACAGAATATTCAAAAACTGGATTTTGTCGAATTTATTACCAAATGTTAACATTCATTTTTCAAACGTTTGATAAAATTGCAAAAAGAAGTTCTTTGATATACATTGTATTTCAATTTCTGGAAACCTACTTTTGAATTAAGAAAAACAACTGTAATAAGATGAAGCTTTGGGTTGCAAACGGTTTCACAAAAATAAATTCAGCTATTTACTAAGTCTCTTATTAGTAGAAAATAAATTCAAAAATACTTGGAATTTTAGACTTCAATAACTTGAACATAATATTTGAAAAACAAAAATGAAAATGAGTAACACACGTTAATAGTTATTTTATGAAAATTTTGTTCAATGCGTATTTCCATAAATAAATTTAGCTAGTATAAAAAATATATATAAAGTGATAACAAATATACGTGTTTTTCAAAAAAAGATATCTGATAAATAAATTTTTTTTCACTGAAAAATATTACTAATTCCAAATATTCCCAATTAAAATAAACTCTATTAAATTTTTGTATTTGTGTATGAAATCATTTCTCCAACTTTTTCCACTTTTCACATATTTTTTCATATAATCATTTATCCAAATTTTCTTCCTTTTAACATGTCTTTTTAAACATTTGAATCATCTACAGTTTGTTGTTGTTGTGTCAGAGAATGTTGTATGGCACTTCTGAAAATAGGGATGTCAGGGTCTCAAGAGAGGTTGAACTTCTAGGTTCTGCTCTCCTAATTTTGAACCAATTCCAGATGAGAGACCTGCAGCTGGATTGGCGCCCCCTAGAGGTAACGCTTATTCTAAACTTGGAGGACATTGGAGCCACGAATAGATTTTACGTGCACCCATTAACGTACACGGTCCCACATCAGCCGCAGTCGAGAGAGGTTGTCACCCTCCCAAGCACTGACCATGACTGCGTCACTTTCGGAGATCTTGACGGGAACCGAGCTTAATCGTCTGCACCACTGCGGGGACATCTACATTTTGCTTTATATAAATAAAAATTGATGAAATATGTATTTTTGTCAAAAAATGTTTAAATGCATCCATTTTTATATATTGGTGAAAAATGATTGTAATTAACATTGCAAATTAGAGTAAATACATTTTGGTAATTTTGTTAATACTTTATATATGAGTATAAATGAATGCGTAAGTATTTACATATTGATTTTTGATAAGATTCATTAGAAATCTTATTTTATATTATTTTTCTGAACTATGCTACTAATAATTCTAAACTATGCTTGTTATTATTTTTTCTAAATTAATGCCTAAAAACATTTGTGCTTTTTAAAAGCAATGACGGGGGAAGAGGAGATGGTGGATCTTTTTTTGATGCTACCAGATTTTATCAAATATAACTGTAAAATGTGTCTTAAATATAATTTCTGTTATGTTAGATATTTAGAGATACTTCTCTAATTTATTCGAGCAATAATTACGATGAAAACGAAACTTACAGCTCATGTAAGTAATGTGGAAAACACATTAAATACCATATGTTAAACGATAAAGACTTTAATATATTTTAAGTAATCAGAATCACTTGCACTTATACGTTATTAAATTTTAAGTTTTACTATAACCTTACATTTAATTTCAACTAATATTCAAAATAAATTGAGCAATTTATTTATTCAATATGTGTATTAAAGTATCAAGCGTTCACAACTTTTAGGCAATCAAAATGAAATCACTTAAACTTTATATGTTTCATTTCATGATTAGAGTATAAGTTTAGAGACAGTTTAACAAAATTATAGCTGGTCAAAATGATCAGTGCTTAAGGAAATGAAATTCTGCTAAATGAATATTTGATAACTCTGTCATTATGTATAAAGAAGATATATACAGGGTGTCCCCAAAAGATTCAAACTCGTTAACCCCTTTCCTGTGACGCTCGAACTCAGTTAGGGCAATGCAAATGCGCCAAATTTGGAATGCCCGACCTGAGGTTGGGCAAGAAAAAAAAATAACAATATAATAAATTATAACACCTTGTAATAGTATATTACTTTTAAATGCTAAAGGTGTAAAATTAACAACTATAATATGAATTAAAATAACTTTTATCAGTTGTTTTGCATGTTTCGACTCTTTCCGAGTCAATTTCAAAAACAAAATGAGAATATTCTAAAGCTGCACGGGCTTTGAGGTTATTTTTTCCACGTACTTTTTAAAAATTACGCACGTTATCTATTATTTTTTACTTGATTGTTTATTTTCATATCTTTGACCATGGAGTAATTCTAGCCACAGTTTCGGTAAATTAAATCACCAATAATAAGAAACCAGAAAAGAAAGATGATTCGCAAAAATACAAACTTTATACTCTGCAATATTATCCAAGCTTTTTTGAAAAATTAAAACACAGCCTTAAACGTTTCAATATCTGCTTAATAGCCAAACCACCTAAGAAATTAAAGAATATCATTTGCAGTAAAATTGACCCAATTAATTTTGAGAATTATTCAGGAGTATATGAAATACCTTTTATTAAAGAAGACGTATCTAAAAATTACTACATAGGCATGACCAGCGGGAAATTTAATTGCAGAAAAAAAGAGCATATAGCTGATATTAAATAAAATAGAAAAACTACAGCCCTGGCAAGATTATATCAAGAAGAAACCATGCAAATAAATTTCAATGAAAATAAAATAATATTTCCCTCCAGTCTATACTATCCATCCATAATAAGAAGACTCACGCGCAAAAATACAATATGTAACGATGCGGCATCTTTTAATTTACCGAAACTGTGGCTAGAATTACTCCATGGTCAAAGATATGAAAATAAACAATCAAGTAAAAAATAATAGATAACGTGCGTAATTTTTTAAAAAGTACATGGAAATAATAACCTCAAAGCCCGTGCAGCTTTAGAATATTCTCATTTTGTTTTTGAAAATGACTCGGAAAGAGTCGAAACATGTAAAACAACTAATAAAAGTTATTTTAATTTATATTATAGTTGTTAATTTTACACCTTTAGCATTTAAAAGTAAGAAAAAAAATGTTGTAAAATGTATGCCATGGGGACTTTTAACATTAAGTTTAATGACCACTCTATATGCATAACTGATTTTAATTTTAGTAAGGGTAATTTTTCAATATTCAATTTTTTCTATCCTTGTTCATTAAATGGTGGAAAGCTTTATTATATAGGTAAAAATCTTCTTACCTTCTTTTTCAGGTTTCTGATATGGCGTATCCATTTAGGTGTAATCCTTCGTATTGGTTATAACAGCGAACTCACATGTCTCTCTATCATCCACTCATTTTCCTTTTTATTTCTACTCATTCATATGGAAAGAAAAATCATTATTACTATATGTATTTGAGAAAGTAGATTCGATTCAATTTTCTTTTAGAGTAAAAAAGATTTTAATATTATAATTTACATTTATTATATTTACATGTTTAAAGTTATAAGTTTTATTCGCTTTAAGAGCGATTGAGAAAAACGTCCTCTCCATTGAGAAAAGTCAAGTTACTCTGAATTAAGCAGTCTTTTTTGGTACTTAGAGTCTATGATTGCGTGAGGCCCAGATTAGGGGATTCAGAGTTCAGGAGTTCACACACGTGGCTTTGACGTCACAAGCCTTGTGGCTTTTAAGTGCATCGGCTGGTTTGGATTTGCTTATTTCTTTCTTTCTGAGGGAGAGCTGGGATTATTCACTGGAAGAAGCAGGTTTACAATAAAAAATTGGTGTTTCAATTCCGTGACGCCCGAAATCAGTTCGTCCAATACTTAAAAACAATGCAAAGAAAATTTATATACCTGTCAGACATAATGTGGTTTGAATAAAATTTGGAATGAACTGCAAAATTGCAAAAATCCGACAAATGGCGCGAAACTGCCAAACATTTCGCGGTAAAGTATCGCCATCTGTTGGGAAAATGGTAAATTACATATTATGCATTGGACGAATTGAGTTCGGGCTTCACGGAAATGAAACACCGATTTTTCTCTTCCCCGAACTCAGGTCGGGCATTCCAATATTGGCGCATTTGCGTTACCCGAACTGAGTGCGGGCGTCACATGCAATGGTAAAGAGAAAAAAAATTCCATTTTTGGCACGTTTTCTTCAAATATATTCCACAGGCAAGGGGTTAATTATTTATCTGTTGGAGATAAGTTGGCAAAGTTTAATTGCAAAAGTCTTTAAAAAAAGTAGGAATAAAAATTACGTTGGTGAAATGAGCCTGCCAGTCAGTCACTCTTCTATGATCAAAATTCACCGAGTTATGACACTTTTAATTTTATGAAATTTACCTCAGTTTTCGGGTACTACAAGGGGTGCCCAATTGAAATGTGGACAGATGACTAGCGACGTTATTAAAATGTCCGAACTGCTTTTTCATATGATTTTTGCTTCGCGCAATGTTAGTGGTGCATTAAACAAAGTTGCCTCGTTTGGAAAGAAGTTGTGTTTTTGTAACTGACATCTAAAACATAGGGTGAACAGGAAGGAAGCGTCCAGAGTCGAGCAGCGAGGCGTAGTGCGTTTATTGGTGGCTGAAGGGACAACAAACGCAAGCTTTTTTCGCGGAATGAAGCATATTTATGGTGAACACTGTTTAAGCCGTACAGCTGTGAACAACTGGTGCAAGGGTTTCAGAGAAAACAGTCAGACAGTCAAGGATGCATCGAGACCAGGACAGGTTCACGCTGCCATCACCGATGCATCAGTCGCCGCTGTCGATGATATGGTACAGTCCAGACCTGTCGTCTTGTGAATTTCACATCTTCGGACCACTTAAGAAGGCACTCCGAAGAAAACGGTTTACTTCGGACAACGAAGTGAAGGATAGTATACGAACGTTCATCCGAAATCAGCTATAAGATTTCTACGTCAGGTGTATCGACCTACTGATGACACGATGGGACAAATACCTCAACAAATACGGTGATTATTTTAGAGTTGTAATAAAATACTTCTACATTCTGTGTCCACTTTTCATTCGGGCACTCTTATAAAAACGGACAGTTGATTTTTTTAGTACCAGAAAGCTCCGAAATTTTATAAACTTGAAAGTATTATAGCTCGTTTAGTTTTGGACGTATAAGCATGGAATGTTTACTAATGTGCTTATCAGAACAGGGATTTTTTTCTTTGTATAGTTTATAGGATATAAGGACCATATAAAACACCTAAAAAATGCAACTTTTTGAAAATTAAGGACAGAACAATTTTATCGACAAAATCACAATTCTAACCTTATTTTGAATTATTCGCCATGTACATTGTCTATATATCTCCAACAGGTGGAATATTAAAACATGTTTCTATGTTTTGCGTATACCGACTGGATAAAGCAGAGTAGATATCTGCACATTCCCGGGCCCAGAATAGGTTTTTGCAGACTAGAGCCAGTCCTGCAATTCGTTCTTTCCAGTCCGTATCGGGCATGATATTTGTTTGTGTGTGTGAATATAATCATGGCATTGTACATCTGTTTAACATATTTATTAGAAATTTATTTTAATTTATTAAATTACAAAGAAATATTTTTAATTTGCATTTTTTCTTTTTAGAACTTTAAATTTCTAGTTTTTAACACTGTCCTTTTCTTTCACGTTAAACTGTATTAATTTTCTAACAAGACTTAATTTAAACGTGTATTCGTGTATTCATTTTTTTTCTAAGTAACCAATAATGTTATTCCATGCTCTATGATTTGTGGACATAAGCTGAGAAATGTTATATTTCCATATAAATATGCTAACAATAATATTTAAAAATAATTTTAATTATAGAATAATCTTGGATAAGACATAACGACCTTTTGTTTTAGAAATAGAGTCGAGCTTGGCCTGATTTCATTGATTCTTGCGGTAGCCGAGACATGAACTGAGAGAAAATAAACGGTTGGCGCTGACGGCTTAACTTTTTGCTGTAACATACCGAGCATTTAAGATAGATTTCATTGGGGTGAGTCTGAAATTTTCGACCCGGGAAAACATCTAATTTGTAATGTAATTTCCGATCGCAAAAGCGATTCGGGTACTTTTCGGTTAGCCGGACGCCAGTGATATATATACATGTATATATACATATGTATGTATACATATATATGTATATGTATACATACATATATGTATATATATGTGTATGTATCTATATGTATACGTAGATATGTGTATATATGTGTGTGTGCGTATATATACATGTATATATATCACTAGGGCCCGGCTAACCAAAAAGTACCGCGATTAGCACCATCTGTTATTCACCATCTTAAACAAAATCGACCGCAATGGCATATAATCTGCACATTTTTATCGTATAAATCGCGAATTACACACAGGTCAATACGGTACTCATATTTTTGTTTTTGTTTTTGTTTTCTTACTTAAAAATTCATTTAAATATATTTGCATACTATAACTATTGCTATTTTGTCTTATAGATATTTCCTATAGAATTGTTTTAGAGAAAATCTTTTTTATACAACGAAACAAACTTTAATTTTTCGTGGAACTTTTCAATTAGTAAATTATTTTCTAATCAAGTATTCACGTCCTATTACAAAATAATTTTTTTTTTTTTTTTTTACTGAACTATAAGTAATAAATCACTCTTATTTTACGAATTTTTTTTTAAATTTTAATCTTATATACTAGACAAAGAAGTATGATTTAGGACAAATAAGTATTTTTAAATTCTTTCTGGAAAATGTATTTCCATGTAGAAGAGTTTGAAAACTTAATGTGAAAATTAATGATTCTTTTATTCTGCATTACCCTAGGAAAAATCAATTCCTTGTGATTTTCTTAATATATAAACATTTGAGAAATATTTAACCTACCCATATTAGCACAATGTATTCGGCCGATATTTTAAAAATTAACAAAAAATATAAAAAAATTACAAATTGCACTATAAATGAAAATTTTAAAATTGATTTACTGCAACCACTTACCATTTAATACACGTCGATTACACGTTCAGCTTGTTGAGCTTTCTCCTTTACAAAAACTCTGGTACGAGCAGTAACTTCTACTTCTAATCTATATTAAACGTCTTTTTAGGTTTCCTGAAAACAATGTGTTAATAAATTGATATTTTGTATCCTTGTAGAAATATACCAGTTTCACATTAAAAATATTTAAAATTTAAGCAAAATAGTTATAGAAATTATCATTACGTGGAAAATATTATTTACATTTTAATATGAATATTATTTCCTGTTTCATTGTAAATGTTTGGATTGTAATTCATATCTTTCTCAGCGTGTCTCTGTGTATTATGACAAGATGTCAATATTATCAAAATGTTTCAGACATATTTTGAAAACATTAGACGACAATTCTAACTATTACTTTCTACTATGAAAACACATGCAACACTAACACAGATTATGATACACTAACACAGATTTTCATAAATGACATTATTATGTTTAGTTAATTATTATTAAAAATAACTTCAAATGCAATTTTTCCAATGATTTAATTGAATTATTTGTCTAAAAGTTAAGAATGTAACGCGCATTTTATTGTTTAGCCAATTAACGCCGATGAGGGAAAAATTACTTAATGTAAATTACTAATTATTAATTAATATAATTTGATTAAATTTGATTAAATAAAATAAAAATGCATTAAATATGGTGTTTCTCTGATTTATGAGATTTTAAAAAAATGATCTTTACTGACATTTTTATGCACTTTTTTGCTGTGTTTATTTGATCACGTCTGGAAAAAATGGTAAAAGAGAATTTTTGTTGATCTTTAATATTATTTACAAATACACTGACTTCATATTTACTTCAAAAGAAAAATGAATTTAACTTTCTGTTTAGATTATGTAGAAAATATAACATTTGTCGGCGATGTCGTGGAAAATTCTAATGCGCATAGAGATCTAAAAATATGGATGAAGATAGTTAGAGGCAAGTCCAAATGCACCTGAGACACACACATTTTTCATTTTTTGTTAATTATCCGATATATTAATTAAAACCACAATGAACTCTCATCAAAAATGCGCTTTTTTAAAAAATGGTGCGCACAGGCAATTTCGGAGATCACTAGCATGTAAGGTCGAAAACGGCACTTTTTTGCGTATTTCGAAATCTCCATAGGTTTAACCGTTCTAAATAAGGAAAAACAAAAGACACCAAACTACATCTACGTACTTTAAGCTTTCAAACGACGCAAATTATTTAGAAAAATGCGTACGGTAACCCTTTCAAAAAAATTATTTTCTGAACTTCAAATTTCATGTTTTTCCCCATCTTTTGTTGCTTTCATACGCCGAAGTAATCAAAATACGAAAAAAACCAACATAACCAACGTACTTTCATCTTTAAAACACCACAAACTCTTCGAAAAAATTTTAATGTTAACCCTTTCCAAAAAACTTATTCCCGAGAGCGATTTCGGAATTTTTTTCGGAACGTTTTCCCGCAAAGTTTAAAAATCTACACTTGCGCTTCCAATTTAAATGCGAATAAAGAAAATATACACACTTAATCCGCGTACATTCAGTTTTAAAAAGACGTCTTTCGTTTCAAAAACTATTCATATTAACGATTTAAAAAATTTAGTTTCCGAAACTAACCTTACAATTTTCGCCTTTTTTTGAAATATTTAACATCCTACACCCGCTATGTTTGATAGAAATACTATATATATATATATATATATATACACACCCACTTAACAAACATACATTTCGTTTTAAAACAATCGCTTCAGTTTTTAAAAATGTTAATATTAATTCTTTTAAAAGAAATCTGCACTGGATGCCACTTTGCGACTTCTCCAGATATTTTTACTGTAGGCTAAAAGAAACTAAATATCAGTATTTTAATACGAATTTATTACAGTCTTTGGACACGTAAGTTGTATCATACATGAAAGTTTTAAACTGATCGGACAGTTAAAAACAATTCACAATACCGTAATTTCCGGCGTATAAGCCGCAGCTCAAAGAGTCGTTTTTCGACCCAGAAATTTTATTCAATAATTGTAGTTAAATATTTACAGCGATCTTTTAAGTTACATTTTATAAAATAATATTTCTGGGTCGAAAAACGACTCTTTGAGCTGCGGCTTATACGCCGGAAATTACGGTACTTAAAATTGACTCAATCTTTACCTTTTCGAGATCCCATACCTCACTCACACATCTATTTTTCCGATTTGAACAGCGATACTTCGACAATTATATATCAACATATAGATATAAAAAAAACATTATATTTATAACTGACTAAAGTTTAAAAGAGTTTTGACAAAAAAGAATGTTAAAAAAAATACATATATATATGCATTTTGCGTGTTGATATGTTAGTTACCTGAGCTGCTTTAGATCATTTTCGGAGGAGTTTTGTTTCTGCATATGGGTTGCGAAGCATCTACCTTTTCAACAGTGAGAGAGGTATTTTCGAGATTGAAAAATAAAAGAGGGGGGAGTGTTTTTTTTTTATATTTTTCAAGTTTGTTCAGGAACTTTTGGCCAGAATTGAAAGTTAATATATCTAAATGTTAAACATTAAATCGGCAATCACAATAACGGAGGCCCGCAGCTCGTATGGGTAGATCTTCATTTAAAAATTTGAAATTATACAAATTCATGGGCGTAAGCTGCAGGAGGGACCATAACTTGAGGCTGGTTTGCAAATATTTTTGTTTAAAAATATAAATCATTCAATACTTATTTGAGGTATATTTAAGGTAATTATCACGTTCACGGAATACGCTAGCCTTTCGTTTAAGAATATACAAGCAAAACAGGCCAGAACATGCATAGCACGCTCGGTGTACGCTTTCGAAGACAGTAGAGCACCCGACTATAAGGTTCGTTTTGATAGATTTTGATTTAAAAATTTAAAACTATACATAATCGAGGATGTATGTTGCAAACGCAGTGAGGTCTCCAACATTGGGATTGCTTGGAAAGATTTTCGTTTAAAAATATAAAATGACTCGGTACTGATTTTAGGCATATTTAATGTTATTATCGCGTGATTGAAAAATTCGAGAAAATGAATTTTTTTTCTGTTTTTTTTTTCTTTGACTTGCCATGTTAGAGCATACAGTTTCTATTATTTTCAGCAGTGCATGTACATTTCTTTCAAATGTCTACTTTTTCATTCTTACGGAGTGTTATCTTTTTGGATTATAATTTTGTATGTAATAATGTTGGATTACAATTTTCTGAGAACAGTATATCTCAGCTTGAAACGTTTGTAGTTTTTAGTTCGATCGTTGCCAATTTTTACTGGAGGAACACTCTAACATTGTTATATATTTTTGTACTCTGATAAATTTTATTACATCCTAACAAATGTATATGACTGATTCATTTTCACTGCGTATTACTCGACCGTCGACAGAAACCTCTGCTAACTAAGATAATTTACAAAAGCAGATATATTTACAGAAATATTCAGATAAATTTATAAGTAGACAAATAATCAAACAAGCTTGGAGAGAATAATGTCAAAGTTTGTGCTAAAACAAAGTCACTATATGTATGTCAGTGTGGCGAAATTTCATTTCGAACTCTAACCTATATTATACTAGACTAGGGCTTGTACTGGTGCTTACTTTTGAATGCCATTCTTCGTAAAAGTGATTTTCGTGTAATTTTATTGCGAGATTCTGTGATTAAATAAGACGAAGATTACTTTTCGAAAACAGTGGTTTCTAAAAGTAAACGCCCGTACGAACGATGTCTACTTTATTAGTTAACCCATAGAACACTGCATGTGAATAAAGTGTTTTTGTTTAAAACAAAATTTCAGTCATTAAACATCTAGTAAAATAACGCACGTATAATGAATATCACAAATAAGCACATTACTTAAAATATTCATATCATTATCCCCTGGACTACACATCGCCGTCAGTATAATATACTGGTAGGAGGTCATAAGTAAATATATCGAAAGTTAATTCCACATACTAACACAATCCATATTACATACTCCATAACATTCCATGTATAATGAAATATAAAATGTCATCGCTTAGTTAAAAATTATTACGAAACTCTAAATTAAAAATATGGAATACAAATCAATAACTACGTATAGTAATATTTTTATCCTATAATATATTACTTCACAAGAAATGCAAGAATAATTTATTTAAAAAATTCTCTATAGCTCTTTCCGACCTATAAGCTTTAACTCTCAAGAATCGTTCAAACAAAATTATAGCAAATGTTATTTTACGTAAATTACAACATTTTCTCTATTAGAAAATTTTGTGTAACATTGTGTGTGATCCACAATGTTGATAAATATGGCTATGTTTTATTCAGAAAATTCAAATTCATACCATAAATTTTCATTAGTAATTCTATAACACTTTATTCACCGTGTATTTGTTATTTTATATACGAAAAAGTACTACTTAAAATTTCTGGTGAGAATTCAGAATTTTTGAATAAAAAATTTGTCAGATTTATCAATACAGGTGACTCAGCGTTTGTTTTTTGTTAATAGAACAAACAATACAAAATAATTCTCACACATCTCAATGCATATAAGATATTAAACTAAAATTGCAGTCTCGTAATATTGAAACATCTTTTATAATGTATGTGCGATGCATTATTTTGTGCATATGAAAATCATAAAAATTTATTATTTAAAGGGCAGAAGAGGAATAAAATATTACACAAACGTTCCATTTTTTTTATATGTTCAGTTTTCAAGCGCAACACAGTCAAAATATTTAGCTATTTAAATCAAATTTCAAAGTAGTAAGTGAAATATTATTTGAAATAAATCTCTTTCGCTCGATATAACGTAGAACTTTAAACGAATTTTCTTCATAAATACAAATTGCACTTTAGTCAGTAATGAAAAAGACAATTTTCAACGAATACAAATATACTTTTTTAATAAACGAAATTTTATGTTTCACTTTCATATTGAAAAATTATTTATGTTTTCTGATATTCGCAATATTAAAAAATCGACACAGAAATATATTATTTTATCAAAGTCAGCCAGCATATTTTATCCTTTATTTTAATAAATCCTTATGTTAATAAATTAGAATTATTTCTTTATTGTCAAAATATCTTCTCAAACGTTTTGCTTTAATAACAAGAGAATTAATTTTAAAAGGTAAATTTTTATTTATGGCGTACAACATAATGT
This sequence comes from Maratus michaelseni, assembly GCA_963931845.1. Lineage (NCBI taxonomy): Eukaryota > Metazoa > Arthropoda > Arachnida > Araneae > Salticidae > Maratus > Maratus michaelseni. Next base: position 43,533,072 of record OZ007592.1, on the reverse strand, counting down.
GTAATAAATTTAGAAAAAAAAATAACCGTAAAAAGAAAGTATTATACAAAAAATAAATCGCAAACTGATTCTCGTAAACGAATTATTTAGTTTAAAAATACTACAAAACAGTTCTGGGGGAAATTTCTAAGAATGTTTCTATTATTTGGTCACATTTAAAATTAGATATAGATTTGAATTTGTCTAATGTAATTACTTTTAAAGTATTTCTGGAATGTGTAGTTTATTTCTTTTTCGGTTTCCATAAATAACACTTAAGATACCGACACAATAGAATTAATGTATGTTTTAAAAATATTAATTCGTTTAACATAATGAAATGTAATGTTGATTGACATATGCATCCAATACTTACAGAAAAGTCTTTAACGATGGCCGAGAAAAAAATACCTAATAAACAAAAACATATTATTTAAAATATTTATTATCTACAGCAAAGAATCTCACTTTTGTTAACTGATTGTTTCAATAGAAATACATATGATTGTACGAAAATAGGGAATTCAAAATTTTTAAGTAATCTAAAATATGTTCTTCGTTTCCTTTATATATTGACATTTTATACATTAATTTCAAACAATTAAACGAATTTTATTTTTCTAAATTTCATTGGATTGTTACAAAATACTTTAAAGGAATGCAGTGTTAGAATGCTACAAATACTTTCTAAATATGTGATATTTTTAATTTTCCTTTTGCAAATTATTGAGATCAATTTTAAATATTTTAATATGTAAATTATACCAAATTTACCCAACACAAAATGCTTGAAATTTTCCATACAAAAAATATTTGTAATTTAATCATTTTAATAATTTTGAAAGATTTCAGTTTCATTACTTGTGAAAAACAACATATATTTAATAACAGTTTTAGCTAATTGTTTTGCAAAGCATCTTGAAAATTAAGTTATTTTGTAGAAAATATGTATTTTTAAATAAAATCTATATACATAATAGTTAATGTCAAGGAATGTATATTTATAAGTGCTGAAAATATGAAAATGATTGCTAATTCTGATTAACTTAAGATCCGCATGGAGAATGTAAATGTAGATTTATTATACTTTTGCTTCTTTAAAAAATTTCATCCGCAAATTCCTGCTGATATTTTTGTAAATAAATTGAGATTTAAAATAAAAGCTGAATTTATTTCGCGCAATAACAAATTATTATTAAACTAAACATTCCTTATCTTCGTTATTAAAGTCGTCTGGCATTGTCTACATTTAAATAAAAACGTAAATCGAAAGAAATAGTTATTTAAAAAATAATGATAAAGTGAGATTTACTATGTAAAATTTACTAAATATTTCAAAGTACTAAATATCAGTCAATACTATATAAATTGTCTAGGCTTCAATGTTGATATGAAAATAGTTAGATGAACGGATGCTTATCGAATAAAATTTCAACTTTTATCATATATAGTAAAAGATTATTCAACACACCGAGACAGATTTCATTTTCTGTTATATTACTTTTTATATTCTTACAATAAAATATATATTTTATAAGGCGTATTGTATTATACATAATAAACTGCAATAACTTTCACTAAAATGTAAGAGGATTTTTAAATTGAAATTTTAAACAAAGTATTCAGAAAAGATTAATCATTTTAAAATGTATTTCAAAGTAAACTTAAATTTATGACATGTCTTAACACTTAAAATTTTAGTACTATCTTGGCAAGCTTTAGATATTGATGCATATTTAACCACAGTTTAATTAACAGTTTAATTTTTTCGACACAATAATCTAAAAATAGGGAAAACCACCATTTTTCTGCAATAAAATATTTGTCTTATATAATAATAATAATAATAATCATAATAATATCCCTGACGGCTCGGCCTGCAGGCACAGGTAGATTTCGAAGACGCAGACCGTGGGGCACCTGTTTATTGGGAATTGCAGAATAAATGACCTTGTTGCCATGATGCGGCACTTGGGACCGCCCACTTTGAAATCTACCTGCGTCTGTAGGCGGGGACGGAAGGAATTCTTTTTTTAATTCTTTTTTTTTCTGTAACGGTTGGTTCTATAAAAAACTTGTCAATATAAAAGTTCTAGATACTATTAAGATGATTTATATACTAAATTTAAGCGGATTTGATATCTTGTGAATTGACAAAGTTATGAATTTGTTTCTTCTTAAACCCCTATTTTTACCCCCGATTGAGGCCATTTTTAATGATATCAAAAATCTCTCATACCTAAATTTTCGGCCCTTTACCTAGAAGTAATAATAAATTGAAACGGATTCGATACCTATCATGAATAAGAAGTTATGTGTTTCTTTCTGTTTTCACAAAAAGCCACCCCCCCCCGGTTCTATATTGCCCAATAACGAACTGGACCGAGATTTTATGCCCCTTGATTTTATGTATCAGTTTGGAAGAGATTTGTGCAGAATTATTGAAGTTATCGTGTCCATAAAAAAGTGATATACAAAAGTGATATGCTTTTAATAACGAAGCCAACAAACTTTTCTTGCCCGAGCGGCCTCAGTCAAAACTGTTAAGTGGTTAAATTTTCAAGTTCATGAACATATCATATATGTTTTAAAATAATGTGGTGGTAATGTTTAGATATTCTGTTGGAAAGTTCATTTTAAACATTTAAGATGGCTTACATTATGTTTATATATAGTAAAAGATTATTCAACAGATCGAGACCGATTTCCTTATCTGTTATTTTAATTTCAATAGTCTTAGAATAATACATATATAGATTAAACAGCTTATATGTAATAAAATTCAATAACCTTCACTAAAATGTAAGATGATTTTTAAATTAAAATGTTAAACAAATTATCCAGAAAAGATTAATCACTTTAAAATGGATTTCAAAGTCAACCAAAATTTATAACATGTTGCAACACTAAAAATTTTAATACTATCTTGGCAAGCCTTAGATATTTATGCATAATTAAACTTTAGAGTTCAGGAACTGATCATGTATGTTTTAAAATTAATATTTAGATATTTTGTTGAAAAGTTAATTTTAAACATTTAAGATGGCTTATATTATTTTCCCTTATTTCACTTTCATCAGTGCCTAGATCATGCATATGAGTTACACAATGTTTAATTTTATAAAATAAGCAAAGATTAAACGAACTTAATATGTTCTACATGAGAAGATTTTATCCGAAGATTAATTACGGACATAGATAGAGTCAAAGATATAAGATATTCAAATATTTTAAACAGAATGGATATATTCTGTATAAAATTCAGGATATATTCTGAACCCAGAACGAGAACATTTGTGAATGTACTTTACATACAGCATTGTATTTTTTAAATAACTGAAATAAAATTTAAAAATAATCTACGCGTACTTAAAACAGAAAGATTGAATAAGGGGTTCTTAATTTTTTAAAATTTAAAATACAAATTTACCTTTGAGGAAAAAAATATTTAACTTTAAACCAAGAGTTTTAATAAGGAAAATCGTGATTCATTATCTTGTCATGTCATGTATTATTATAAATAGTTTTTAAATATCTGAAGAAAATAAAATAACGATTTATCAATTCACTGCAATCCGTAAATGTAATCAACGGAATCAATTGTTAATTTCGCCAAAGAACTGGCAGGTAGCGATTTTATTAAGTCTTTTGTGATGACCGGCATTACTTGCAATGTGCACAAAATGCTTAGATTTGAACACCAGTATTTTCATGTAGAAATTTTCAATTTATTTATTCACAGATTTTCAGAAAAAAATATTTCAGAATTATGGACAGTGAGAATTAGTTTTAACCGTAACTGTAAATTTCTCTCTCTCTTATTGTTTACTCAGTAATTTTTTCCACATTATAACTACCTAATTTTTTAATTAAAATTTAATATCTAAGCTATACAAAAAAAAAAAATGTATGGGTCTTTTGAGTATCTTTTTTTGTAAGCATTTCCCGCTTTTCACCACCTGGCATTTATGTGCTGTTCCACAAACATGTTCCGAACCCTGTTTATTACATTTCAACTTCCTTAGAAGTAGTTAGCTATAACTACAGCTATACCATTTCACCTTCTTCTCAATATTTAGACTCTATCCTTAATCTCTTTCGCTTTACTTTATTATTGTAAATTTATTATCATCTCCTTTCTTAATTCTGCATCTATCCTTTATATTGTAATTGTTCCTTTATCATGTAGTTAATACTACATCTTAACTTTTCCCAAAGGCTTAATTTAAAACAAGACACTCTACTGCAATAGACTGGACGTTAAGTTGATTGCAACTCGGAAGCCCCTTAAACCGGCATCAACTGTTTGGCAGCGATTATATAAAACACAAAAGTTACGATGTGAAAATAGTAGTGCCCAAAGAATCAAACAAAAAGAAAATTGCCCAGTTAAACTGAGTGCATTGAGCTCACAGGCTATTCACAATAATTGTATATTATAGTCTTATTTCAAAGAATAATGCCCCTCGAAAAATAAAGAAATCAACAATAAATTAAGTGGGTACTAGGCCCTCGTCCCCCTTCCTTTATAATTAACCAATGAATCCCCAATTCTAATCAGGGAAGCTTCTTACCACAATGCACCTATATACAAAATTTTAAACAAATCGGATAATTCTGTGTAAAAAACCCATTTATCTAAATTAAGGGGGGGAATTAGCCTCCCATTACCCTCCTTTATACTTAACCAATGAACCCCCAAAACTAATCAGGGAAGCACCTTATCACAATGAACTTATAAACAAAGTTTGAAGCAAAACGGTTATTTCTATCAATAGTTATCGCGTTACGTACATATGTACATACGTACATACATACATACATACAGAACAAGCGGGCACATTCGCTCTCAGGCTTTGATAGCCTGTGAGCTAAAAAAGCGTAGTCGAGACTCGTCCCGAAGGGGTTAAGCATCGGCAAGTATTTATCCGTATTGAGATAAAAAGGGTGTATTTAACGAGGACTATTGAAGGGAAAGTGACCTAAATAATAGATCTTCTTTCTATTATACTTGTCTCCTGCTGACATATCCGTGGCCTCTTCTCTCCCCCTAGTGGTTGAATGGATAACATCCTGTTTCGTCCAGCCCTTCTTAATAGATTTAAAAATATATTTATAATCCTAGTGAATCTCTCTCTTATCTAACCCGCTCCTGAGTTACGGATTCCCGGTAACAAGCAAAAACCCTCATCAAGCAACAACATCAATGGCATTTATGTCTCTAGTAGTAAACTTCAGCCTGATATGTAAATTTTAGGAAGTTTGAGCATGCGTATTTGTATTTATCTAGAAATTTCATTTAATTTAGACGAAGTGGAATGCCATTTTAAATATCGTAGACAAGAAAGTGACATTTAAAAATTAAAATGAAAGCATACTTCACTTTTTTTCAAATAAATTGTATATACAGCAGCTAAAAATGATATGTCTCTTTCCATACCGCAACCCTCAGCTTGTTCTGGCTGGTTCTGCTCTCGCTGAATTTTGTACTAAATTTAGGATCAGAATAAAGGGACTGGGAGGGACGTCTATGCTCTACAGACTCGCTTTCCTCGTCTGATCAGTCCTTTTTAAGCAGTCAAAATAAAACTCTGAAAACCTTACAGAGTCACATTGTCCAGATCGTATTGGTTTGGAAACCGCGTTCGGTGGCCCAAACTCCTCACATTGTAGCCAGCATGCTAACAATTGGGTGAGTTTTCGCTGCCCAAGCCTTCAAAGACTCACTTCAAATTAAACAGCTGTCATTCACAAAATCGAAAGGATTTCGAAATACTGATATTAAGATATGGGAGAGCAAGAACGTATTTGGAATATATTTAAGAACAAAATGTAGTTTCTTTTCATTTCCAATGCAGTAGATAAGCAAAGATTTCCCTTTAAATGATTTACTAACAAAATGTGTGTAATTGTATTTATATAGAAATTTTAGACGAAGTGGCATGACATTTTAAATATTGTAGACATGAAAGTATCATTTAAAAATTAAAATGAAAACATATTTTACATTTGTTCAAATAATTTGTATATGCAACAGCTACCAATTTTCATAAATAATTAAAAGCTGGTAAATACGCATACTTAGTCTGTCTACAATACTACATTATTTCATAGAACAGACATTTATTTATATACACACGCGCCAGAATATATATCACCTTTTTTCTACGTAAAACGTTCTAATTCATTATGTTATTGCAATATTATATAGTAATGATTGTAATATATCACAATTATTGGATTATAATTTTATTAGACACTTGATTTTCTACTACAAAAAAATAAATCAAAGTAACCATGATACAACATATGTTTGTGTATATAGTTAATCAGACAAGAGTTTCACAAGAGAGGCATAGATTAGTTCATTAGATACAGAAAAGCATCAGGGATATATATATATATATATGTATAAGTGTGTGTGTGTGTGTCTGTATCGGATTTTAAGGATATACTTTTATCAAACAACTTTTATAAACCAACTGTGCAAAACTTGATTACTATCAATAATATATAATGTAAACTCTTGCAAATCACATTACAATAGTAACGTTGTTTTCAGTTCAATGGTTAAATTCATCTTTACACTTTTATTTCGAAACAGGTGTACATGTGTTAGTTTTGTATTTGTACACTATAATGTAAAATAATTTTCTCGTCGATGTATCCGTTTACACATTTGGACTTTTCTATAAACAGGGAAACAAAAAATCAAAGAGAAGAATACAAAAAAAAAAAGAAAGAAAGAAAGAAAGAAAAGAAAAGATTAAAAAAAAGGCAATTTTGGCAGAAAATGGAGAAAATTGAAGCTTCACGTGTAATTCGAACGTAAACTTTGAAAAATGTTGTCCATACTCAGTTTTGCATTATTCATCTCAGATTTGTTTGAATACTCTCACGCACTTATTTGCGTGCACTTAGTTTTACTAGAATACGAATGTGATTGTTATTTATCGTTGGATGACAGAATAATTTTGATAACATAACTTTCACTAAATTTTGATTTATCTTTATCTGAAATGTGTATGCATTTCTTGAAATGAAGTCATCACTAGCACTTTAGCATTCTTTATTTCAATCACGAATTAGTGTTCTATATTAGGGAATTTTTTACTCAAAAAATCCACTCCTTTTTTTAATAGCAACATTTGCCTTATTTAATAGCAAAAATCTGCGATTGAATAAAGCGCAGATTACTATTTGAAAAATTGGTAGGTATATAGAATAAAATATTTCTCTAATCTGGGGAATGGATATTTTATCTATGAGAATACCTACCACTTGACATTTTGTTTTGTATTTTCAAAATTATAATAAAAATAATAATAATATATATATAATTATATGTAAATTAGTTACTTGGAATTCGTTGAAATTTTTGTTAAGATGTTTTAACTATTTAACATTAGAAAACATTAGAATTAAAATATATATAAGAAAGTATACAGCAATCAGATACATTTTTGAAATAGTTAGAACAATGAAGTAATTCATTTAAATTGTCAAAAATTACCCTTCTTTGAAATATAATCAATGAAAGTAAAATATAAACAGATGTCAGTGTGCTATAGGAGAACAGAAACGTTTTTTAATCTTTCAAACAATAGAAACTATATTATTAGCAGTTTTCAGTCACATTTTCAGGTAACTATTGAAACACGATAGTAAAAAAATCATACTTATGAATATTTAAATTTAATGAAATAAAAACTACAATTTCACTCTGTATAGTTTATCGAAATGATACTTTAAACACAACTTCATTCAAGAAGAAATTAACTGAAACTGTAACTTAATAAACATTTCATTTTTGCCTAAATAAAGTAAATATTTATTTGTATTGGAATATAGCAATGTTTAGGATTTAAGTTATCAAAATAGAACCATGTTAAACGAGTAATTAATATCATTACATTACATTAGAAGTTATTAATAATAAATTTAAAAAATAATGTGTAGTTCATGGTTGAAATTTTATTTCACCTTCTGTAAAACTTTATTCAATTTGTTAAAATCCTGAAATAACATAAGATAAAATTGTGATTAAATAGTATGAGGGACATAATTTTTCTATTCAAGGAGAAAATAAATTTGATAAAATCGCAATTTGGTAAAAATGTCTAAACATTTTACTTTGAACATGGCATTTAAAAAAGAATTATTAAACTGAAAAAAAAGTTAAATCTTACTTTACTTTTAATAAGAAAAATGTTAATTTATATTTATTTGAATAGTTTTAAAGAAAAATCAAAAGTAATTTAAATAATTAGAAATCTCTTAATGATGGAGGATATGAATGATTTTTTTTTAAATATTTATATTAAAGATGATTTGAATTTTAATTTTGTAAACTATCATGTGCTCTAAAATAATAAACATACAATAAGAAAATAATTGCTATTTAATTCCATATTCCTCTTTAGAGTTTGTAAAAATAAACTTTGGAAAACTATTATTTAGATCAGTTTAAAATCCTTAAAATTATATGTATTTCAAAGAAGTGAAAAGCGCTCTAAATTTATATTACCTTGGATTCGTAGAAAATCTTTTACTACGTAGAAATATTATATCTTTCAAATTTCTAAGTGCAAAACTTTTCGTTTATATTACGTTGGTTTATGTTTCGTTTCTATTATGAGAATTTAGATTTGAAGTGAATAACTATTCTTTACTAAAAGACATTGTATAAATAAATGAAATTCTCTTCTAAATGAAAGTTTTGATTGTACTTTAAAAGCAAGTTCAGATTTGAAAACCTGCGACATTCTTCAATCGGATTGATTAAACTTTTCTCCAAAGTACACTTTAGAATTGTAAATCATTTCCTAAATTTAAATTACAGCAAAGTTTTATTATGTATGCATCCTTTTAAATTAAACTAAACCAAAGATTTTTAACTTTAATTTTAGTATAATCATTACGGAATCTATTAATAATTTATTTAGCGTTACTATTATTTTATATAAAAAATAAACTTTTTAAAAGAGAAATTTATTAAATTTAAAAAATAAAATTACATTTAAAACATTGTACAAACTGTTATATATATTAATAAATTATAGTAAATATTATATAAAATTATTCTTAAATAAAAGTAATTTTACTAGAGAGCTACAACTGATGCGATAAGTACAGTTATATTATATGCATAGTTAATATTATCGATAATAATTTTTTATTATTAGAAATAGAAAATTAATTAAAATAGTGTCTTAAATACTTATGGAGTTCTTCTGAAATATATTTCTTACGTTTATTGTGATTATATATATATATATATATATATATATATAGTGGTGGACATAATTATAAGACACCTACCTAATTTGACATACAGTGAAAGAAAAGATTCAGAGCTTAAAAATGCTTTATCAAATACGATAAAAGCAAAAATTTATTCTGTTATCACACGTAATTGTTTTACAGAAATGATATTTTTATAGAGTTTAATAAAAAAAAATTAAAAATACCCTGGACAAAATTATAAGACACCCTAACATTTTAATTAAAACACCTGCTTTTTTCGAAATATGCAAATTTTCTGCACGCTGTTATGACGTCAGTAGTTAACTAAAGCAGACGATAACCGACTTCACGTATTTACAAACATGCCACGAGGTAGAGAATTAAAAGAAAGTGAAATTCGCGAAATTTAGAGATTAAATGGAACTGGTGCTTCAGTTAATAACATTTCAAAAGTTATTAAACGCTCTTGATGTGCAATTTCAAATGTTTTAAAAAGAGGAAGTAATGGATCAGTGATAAAAGATCTGTACGTACTCCTTGCTTGTCCTCGAGAGGCAGACGCCATGTGTTTTCACTCGCTACACAGAATAAGATGACCACTAGAGGCATTAAAAATGCTTTGAAACTGAATTGTTCAAGGAGAACCATTCTCAGGGTGTTGCATAATGCTTCCTATGCGAAATTTAAAAAATTGAAGAAAAAAAAACCACTTCTAAGGCGGTACAAAATGGACCGTTTAAACGTCGCTAAACAAACTATGGCCTGGACCTCCAAATGGTACTCTGTGTTATTTTCTGATGAAAAAAATGTTTAACCTGGATGGTCCTAACGGGTTTCACTATTATTGGCATGATTTACGGAAGTCTCCTGATGTACAAATGAACCACCAAATGGGTGGAGGCTCAGTAATGGTTTGGGCTGGTTTTTCAGCTGAAGGGAAAACCAATATCGTTTTTGTGCATTCAAGAATGAATTCCGAAAAGTATAAGAATCTTCTTAAAGATCAACTAGCCATATACGGTGAACTTCTTTGTGGCGAAAACTACACTTTTCAGCACGATAACGCGTCGATTCATACATCACACGTAACAAAAAAGTGGCTTTCAGAGCAAAGTATCAATGTTTTTCCGTGGCCTTCTCGCTCCCCAGACATAAATCCCATCAAAAACTTGTGAGAGATCTTAGATTGTGAGGTTTACCGAAATGGGAGGCAGTTTACATGTGTCGAAGACCTAAAGAATGCTATAGAATGTGCTGGGGCATTCTGTACCTCCTGGCATGTTTGTAAATGTGTGAAGTCGGTTATCCTCTGCTTTAGTTAACTGCTGACGTCATAACAGGGTGCAAATAATTTGCATATTTTTAAAAAAAAGCAGGTGTTTTAATTAAAATGTTAGTGTGTCTTATAATTTTGTCCATGGTATTTTTGATTTTTTTTAATTAAACTGTATAAAAATATCATTTCCGTAAAACAATTACGTGTGATAACAGAATAAATTTATGTTTTTGTCGTATTTGATGAAGCATTTTTAAGCTCTGAATATTTACTTTCACTGTATGTCAAATTAGGTAGGTGTCTTATAATTATGTCCCTCACTGTATATATATATATATATATATATATATATATATATGTGTGTGTGTGTGTGTGTGTGTGTGTGTGTGTGTGTATATTAGAAAAGTAACATTATTAAAGATAATGCTGCTTTTTTAAATATAATGCATTATTAAACATAACGCTACGTCACAAATGTAAAATGTGAGATAGTTTTTAATGATGTTTTAATAAATAACGAAAAATTTAACGTTATTATTATTTTTTTAATTTGCTGGGTTATTCTTTATGGAAACGATAAGGCATTTTGTACAGTTTAGTACAAAATAAAAAATAGGTGAAAATGATAAAATATGTTATAGCACAGAAAACAATACGAATTTGAAATATCCCGACATGTATTAGACACTGTAAAAAGTACAGGGAAACCACCTTAAAGAGTCTAAACAGTTCAAAAACATTTTGAGAACTGGTATCTTTAACAGTGCTAATCTTATTTATCACTGTTTATGATATCCTTTACGTATTTCATGTTTAGGTAAATGTAAAATATTTTACAAGAAAAAAAAATGATCTTGTGATACAAATACACAGTAAGTTATCATATTTTATGACCTTTTTCTTGAGTAACTAAATTTTGCTTGTATATGTTACTACTATTTTTAAAACTATTTATTTGGATATACAAAACTTACTATTGATAACCAAAAGGCTTTCTTTAGCATTTTAAATTATATTTATCATTCATAATAACTATAATGTAAAAAAATCAGTTCACCACAGTTTATTCATTAGCACAATATTTTCGTTAATACTTTAAAGTGGAAACTTTCTTCCATGCTGCAAATTATTTTTGTACATTTTGCATTGAGTGGATAATGGAACATGCTCATATTTATCCTCCAAAAGGGAAATAGCTTGACGTCATTATTCTTTGCGGAAATGATACGATATTTAAATTTTGACAATTGTTCAGACAGAAAACTAAAATCCTATTCTATTCAAATATTTTTTCAATAATTGCTTTTAACTTGCAGAATCGTCGATATTCCGTCAGATTTAGCTCTGCAATTGTTTGACAAGCCAATATACATGAATATATATATATATATATATACCGATAACGTTCTTACTACGTCATCGATTGGTACTTTGAATTGTGTGCTTATCTGTATTGTCAACAATATTTTACCGGTTTACCATTGTTTTCAAAAATAAAAATAATATGTGTAAAGTAAACATATCTTTATCAACATAATTATTTAAATATATGAGTTACATAACTTACAGACAGAATAAAAATTAATGTTGATTTATACGGTATTTGAGGAATATTTAAATAAACACAAATCTGTTTCACAGCAACCAAAAATGCACGAGGAGATACATTTAAAATTTGAAGGAAAACATTTTGATGAAAACTTTTAGGTTTAAGCTTATTTGCAGTTTCGCAGAATACTATTAAAAAATAATAACTTAAGATTTGTAAAAAATCATGAATTACACTCGTTAAGAATATTTGGTACTTACGTATTATCCGGGCCAGGTCAGATACAACTGAGCCAAGCATGGCGCCAATTATACTAATTACAGAAACCTTTAGTTTTTGAAAAGTATGTAGTTTAATTATTTATTATAGTGTATAGGTTTTTAATATACTTTATAGTTTATTTTTTTATTATAGTTTACATTTTTTTGTTATTCATTTATTATTGTTTATCGATTTTATTTATTTGTTTGTTTTATATTATTTACCATTTTAAACAATTTTATGTATTTAACAATATCAAATTACTGTTTTGAACATTATTGGCAACGATAAACAAGATTTGCAATTGACAACCATTTTTGACCAACACATCTATCTCCTAGCCCGGATAATACGTAATTGCCGAATATTTTACTGCATTCGTTTCATATTCAAAATACCTATACAGCATTTCAGATTTTTTCCAATGGCGTTTATTGACACCGAGTCTCGCGAACTCAAACAAATGTTGCAATGAGAGGTGTACCGAAAATGTCGGATTTTATGTAATAAGGAGTGGTTGAGTCACAACTTACAGAGAGTGACACAACACGCAATTCGCAACTTATAGAACTCACAATTTTAGACTGTATATTATACTCTAATGAAAATTTTGGCACAATACATGGCATAGAAAAGTACAATATACCCTAAAATAATCGTTAACTGTTAAAACATACAAAACTAAAGAAATGACTGTATCATAGTATGCACGAACTTTAATGGTGGCCTTTCTGGTGAAAATGTGTTTAATTGATTTTCGTCAAATTGGCATTAAGCTCCGGAAATATCGGTATGTTTGAGAGTTATGTGGTCATTTAAAACGCTCGCCGTTCAAAGAATAACTTTTGAAAATAAAAATAATTTTTCTGACAAGTCAAACTGTTATAGTCTATCTAGTTATCTAATCTCTCTTCTTTTACAAGATTTTATTTAACTAGTTTTGTATGTCCGTTTGATTTAAATCTTGCAATTAAATTTTAAAACACTTCCTGAGCTAAAATCGAGCTAATTTTTGCTAGCATGACGTATTTCCGGTGACAATACAATATTCTGTTAAAAAATATTTTTAATTTGTCTGCCCTACACCTCAGGTGGCAAAAAAATATTTGTCCAATAAGGATACGTTAATGTCATCGCATATGTGAAGACGTAAATGTCATTGATTGTTTCAGAAATAAGTTTATATCTTAATGTTCTTCGATAGAACAGTAGCATAGCTGGTAAATGCATAATCTTTCAGTTAATTGCAGTATATGAATGAATGTGGGTTCGATTCCAAGGAAGACGTTGATTGATTTTGTTTCTTGCCAGGAAGCTGGAATTAAAAGTGTATGTGCATTTTATTTTATTTTTAAACAAACTAATAAAAATCACTTGCAATTCAATTTATTTCTTTTTAAAAAAGGTGTTTATTTCAAATAAATTGTCCTTCTAAATTTTCTTCCTTGTTAGTACATTATAATAAAAGCTGTTCTTTATTTTTTTAATTACAATTTATTTTATTTTTATGGTAAAAACAGATTGTAGATGTTTTTTTTTTCAGATCAAGTGACGGATATTATTTATATTCAGCTAAATTTTATTTTTAAATTACTCATTTCAGAAACAAGAAATTTATGATTCGTACAGACGATCTCATAAATTTCGTTTAATCGTTTAATATGTGTAAAATATGTGTTTGAATTTTTATACCTCTTACAAAGGTAGAAAAACTCTATTATTTTTTTCCTTATCTAAATGGGCTGTATCCCTCGTGTTGATAATTGGCCGTCATAAATCAACCCAATTAAATCAACCCTAATCTAAATATTGTCTATCTTTTCTTACCACCTTTATAAAAATAAAATGATAATTTGAATAAAATGATAAAAAGAATGCTTGAATAAATGCATATATGCTTGAGCAAAAAGATAAGGATATAGTAAGAATATAGTAAGGATTTGAAACCGTAAACATTGCTAAAACATTAAAATATGCTATCCGCCAATATGTTCCTGTCATACCACAATAAATGTTTCTTAATGCTGTGATTGGTGCTCTGCCTTGTTTGACATATGTGCTGCTCATTGACGGACAGTACATTGGACAGTTGTAAACTTACTTGTAACCTGTAAGCGTCTTGTTACTTGTAAGCTTCTTGTTACTTGTAAGCGTCTTGTTACTTGTAAGCCATTTATTAGTTTAAAAAAAGAAATATTCAAGCATTCTTTTTGCTTTTGTCATAAATATTCCGTCTTCTTTAACCGCAAACCGCATTTTATTATTTTTATTCGTTTTGGAATTATTAATTTTTTAATATGCTCCTGAGTTTTGGATCTACGAGCAGGGAAGACCGAGCCATGCTCGGTCAAAATTAAATTCGAGTTCAAATATCATGACCAAAATAACCCATGACCAAAATGACCCACTAATTGAATTTTCTCGAACATGCGACTTAGCCCAACAGTCTTCTTGTGCCCCCCCCCAAAAAAAATAGGATGCAAAATTTATTGTAAATAGTCTGAGCCGTTTTTAAGATAAAATAGCTTGACCCATAATGACCCATGACCAAAATGACCCACTAATCGAAATTTCTCGAACATGTTACCTAGCCTAATAGTCTTCTCGTTCCCTAAACCTGTAGGATGCTAAATTTATTTCAAATACTCTGAACCGTTTTGAAGATAACATAGCTTGACCCATAATGACCCATGACCAAAATGACCCACTAATTAATATTTCTCGAACATGTGACCTAGCCCAACAGTCTTCGCGTGTCCAAAAACCATAGGATGTAAAATTTAGTGTAAATAGTCTGAGCCGTTTTTAAGATAAAATAGCTTGACCCATAATGACCCATGACCAAAATGACCCACTAATTGAATTTTCTCGAACATATGACCTATCCCAACAGTCTTCTCGTGTCTGAAAACCAAAGGATGCAAAATTTAGTGTAAATAGCCTGAGCCGTTTTTAAGATAAAATAGCTTGACCCATAATGACCCATGACCAAAATGACCCACTAATTAAATTTTCTCGAACATGAGACCTAGCCCAACAGTCTTCTCCTGTCTGAAAACCATATAGGATGCAAAATTTAGTGTAAATAGTCTGAGTCGCTTTTTAGATAAATTAGCTTGACCCATAATGACCGAAAAATGACCCCCTATCGAAAGTTCTCGAACATGTGACCCAGCCCAATAGTCTTCTCGTGCCCGAAACTCGTAGGATACAAAATTTAATCAAAATCGTTAGGGCCGTTTTTTAGATAAAAATTAATTTAACCCACGTTGATCCAAAAATGACCCCCTAATCGAAAGTTTTTGAATATGTGACTCAGCCCAATAGTCTTATCGTGCCGGAAAATGGTCGAATACAAAATTTCGTGAAAATCGTTTTAACAGTTTTTTAGATACAATTAGCTTGACCATGACCCAAAATGACACACTAATCGAATTTTCTCGAACATGTGACCTAGCCCAATGGTTTTCTGGTGCCCCAAAACGGTAGGATACAAAATTTCGTCCAAATCATTAGAGCCGTTTTTTAGATAAAATTTGCATATATATATATATATATATATATATATATATATATCCATATATATATATAGCCACAGACAAGATTTGCTCGTATTAGAATATATATGATGTAGAATATTTAAAAAACAGGTAGAACATTTCACTTGTAGATTAGTGTATTACCGCGTAAGCATATATCATCAGTATACTAATATCATCAGTATACTAATCAGTATACTATATAGCGTACTTCTGATACTGCTGTTACTTTTGTTCACAATGTTGCAAAAAATTACTTCCATCTAACATAAAGTGTCTTACAAGTATATTTTATATTTCCGTATGGTAGCCTTCTGATATACACTTGTATTGCACAACAAACGTCAGAAATCATATAATTCTGCGGTACTGAAATCCATTAAATTTTCTGTTGTGCTATGTATCAAAGATAAAAGTACTGATATCTAAATTGAATGGCTTTGATTTATAAAGCGTGAAACGAATTAAGTTCAGCACTAAATACATTGTATTTGGAAATTTGAAACCAGATTCCAATTTTAAAATAATTGTTTTATTTAAAAATGCTTATAAAATTGTTTGAGTTACAATTTCATTCTTCTCAAAAGAAATTACAATTGAAAAATAAATTTTGAAACATCTGAAAAGATAATTTCTTTTATTTTATACTATTGAAAAGAAAATTCTCCATATATGTTAATATGCAATGATATGCGATGTTAATATCCTAAAATCGTACTTTCATCACCGATAGTTATAAATTCAGATTACCACATTCATTATTATGAATTATGTTGAAGCAAGCGTTTCACAATTATAAGTTTATATTTCATGTTTGTTTATTACCTTTTGTAGTTTGGCAAACAAGTCAATTTTAATTCTTTATGTAACTAAACAACTCAGCAAAAGGGAGTTCTGTTTATTTCTCGGCCTAGAGAGGTCGTTTTTTGTGTTTGTGAAAAATAAAAATGAGTACATTCTCATGTAGTATCGAAGATTCTTTATGTAGTTTAATATTCTATATTTAAATTGGGTTATACCGCATTATAGAAAATTTAAGCTTGCGAGAATATATAATATCTTCGAGAAAGACTCTTATAAAATAATGTAATAATTGACCCAAATTATATTAAGGTCATATCAAGATATTCATTTTAAAATTTTATATCACTTAGGTTATATCATTGTAAATGAGTGTAATAAGTGACGACATGTTCTAAATATAAAAAGCAATCATTTGAAAAAAAAAAACTTTATTTGTAAGTATTAAATATAATTTTTCTATCTATTTCATTAAAAAAATTAATTTTGTACGGAATATTTTTAATTATTTTAAGCGCAAAAGATAAATGTGCACATGCTTGTTTTAGAGAAAGGACGTTATGTTGCTTTAAGGTGTCGGCTGCTTTTGACGTCCTCTTGTCTTCTGAAGGTGTTCTTGATAAGAGAATGCTAGCGTCACATATTGCAAAGAATAATGAAGCGAGATTACACCTTGACAGTACTTTAACAAAAAGCTATTTTTATTTGCGAAATTTACTAAATTGTATTTACAGTTAAAGTAATCATGTGCAGTGATCTTTTAAAAAGGAATTATGCTGCAATTTAGAATTTTGTAAGCAGCATTTAAAGTTCTGTATGTAAGCTCTGTTCGGAGACAAAAATTAGTTTATACATAATAATTTAAAATCAAACTTCCTACTAAACCGTCGTTGTTTTACTGTAGAGATATAATTGTTATTTATTTTGTTTATTTTTGCCCTTTTCAGTCATAACTGTTTTTACATCTTTAAATGTACATTAAATGAAAATGGCTAAAATTCAAACAAAAGGGTGTTTTAAATGGATGCTTCAATTTAAGACGATTTAAAATGTCTTATTTTTAAATATCTTTTCCGTCTGAATCTTTACATGCACTTAAAAACACTGAAATGCAGTCATTTTTTACAATCTATATTTTCGACAATAGGCAACCATGTTCAACATTTTTATCATATATTCTAATACCAGAAAATCTTGTGGAGTATTATACGAAACCATGATTAAAGTCCCTTGATAAATTGGAAAGCAATTGACCATAAAGCAGGACTAAGTTTCTTTCAGAAGCAGGATTTGGTTTTATTTAGAAGCAGGATTGGGTTTTATTTAGAAGCAGGATTGGGTTTTATTTAGAAGCAGGATTGGGTTTTATTTAGAAGCAGGATTGGGTTTCTTTTAGGAGCAGGATTGAGTCTATTTTAGACGCAGGATTGCATTTTATTTAGAATCAATTTTAGGTTTCTATTAGAAGCCGGATTGGATTTCTTTTAGAAGCAGAAACTGATTATAACATGGGCCAACTGGGCCATCGCTTTGTCACCCGCCAAGCTTTCCGAGGCCCTTAAATTTTGCATGCAATTATCGTAAAGCTGGTATTTTAAATATGTGCCGACCTGATTCTGATTATAATAAATATTTTTTTTTCTATAATGTAAGATAAGATATAAAACAAAGTAAATATTAATCTAAATATGTATTTATTTATTCATATTTGGAATTCTAAGGCGTCAAATACATTTTTTATGACAATATAGGAAATGTGTCTCGAATGAATTTCAGGATCATGGGCTGGTATGCATTCACTCCCCCCCCCAGCTCCTGCCTTTACTATAACAGTCAATACTTTCGACCTAAAATACATATATGAACATATAAATACATGTTTCGATAAATATAACTCTTGTCTATAATCTCGTCCTACTCTTAAAATATAAAATACTCATTAAAATCAATACAAGGTCGAACTATGGATAAAATATCAGCTTTGCGAAACATGATGTATTTCACATATGTTACTGTAATTTATACAGTGTAAAAAATAGAAAATTTCTGGCAGAAAAATTTGGCAGAAAATTTCTATACATAACATAGAAAAACTGTACATGCCGAAAAAGTGTATCTTTCCATCTTTTCAACTATATATACAAAAATGATTCTATGTTTCTGTATTCTTATTGCGTACAAACATTGTTTTGCAACTGCAATTCTTTCTTATGTATATAAAATATCTACCAACAATCGCTACATTATCTTTTTCTATAGTATATATAAAAGCACAATGTATGACACGGTTCCGCTCAATCAAAGTATCAAAAAATTTATGAAACATTTTCTCATGCATTGTAAAAATATACATATTACAGCTCTTATATTTATCTACAAAATAATTTACAATTACCAACTACATGCTCTATACAGTAGTAAATTTATATTTTCATTACACCACTTTTACTAACATATGCTGCCAAATTCCATATTTTTAATGAATGCAAAAAAACAGCATTTATTCCGAAAAATACTCATTTGCTTTGAATATTAATTAATTTTCAATCTTTAAAATTGAAATGTTTAATATTTAAGTTATATATTTTAATATATATGTTACGGTCAATATTATTATTCCGGTCATTTTTAATAATGGCCGGTTATTATTAAAAATAATTGGTTATTATTGGGGGGGGGGTAGGGTAGCTCCGAAAATTTCCGTATTATTTAAAAACTTTTAAAAATGTCTCAGTAAAAATTAATAACACATAAAATACCAACGAGCAGGGAAGACAGAGCTCAGCTCGGTCAAAATTATCTTTGAGCGATATTTTTTCAGTTGGCGCCAAGCAAGTGTTTTGGCATTGGTAATATTAAAAGTATATTTTCCTTATCATATGTACCCTGATTGGTTGAATTCTGTTTTCGGGAACGTTCTACGGACTCTGATTGGTCGAATCATGTATCTTGGCTCCGATTGGAATTTCTAGAAAATACCTTTAGATTCTGAAAACCAACTTTTTAGCCAAATGTCGCCAAAATGGTCACCAAATAATGCCAGGTTTGGCGACATTCTTTCATTTAGCGCCAAGCATGTGTTGAGAAAGTTCTATGTACCCTGATTGGTTCAATTATGTTTTCGAGAACGTTCTATGGCCTCTGACTGGTTGAATCATTTATCTCGGCTCCTATTTGGAATTTCAAGCAAATTCCTTCAGATTCTGAAAGCAAATTTTGTCGCCAAATTCTCCAAATTTGGCGATATTTTTCATTTGGCGCCAAACGTTTTGGCATTGGTAATCTTAAAAGTCAATTTTCCCGCCAAATCTCACCAATGTCACCAACACTTTTTAAGATAAAAATAGCTTGACTCATAATGACCCATGACCAAAATGACCCACTAATCGAATTTCCTCGAGCATGTGACCTAGCCTAACAGTCTTCTCATGCCCAAAAACCATAGGATGCAAAATTTAGTGTAAATAGTCTGAGCCGTTTTTAAGATAAAATAGCTTGACCCATAATGACCCATAACCAAAATGACCCCCTAATCGAATTTCCTCGAACATGTGACCTAGCCTAACAGTTTTCTCATGCCCCAAAACCATAGGATGCAAAATTTAGTGTAAATAGTCTGAGCCGTTTTTAAGATAGAATAGCTTGACCCATAATGACCTATGACCAAAATGACCCACTAATCGAATTTCCTCGAGAATGTGACCTAGCCTAACAGTCTTCTCATGCCCAAAAACCATAGGATTCAAAATTTAGTGTAAATAGTCTGAGCCGTTTTTAAGATAGAATAGCTTGACCCATAATGACCCATGACCAAAATGACCCACTAATCGAATTTCCTCGAGAATGTGACCTAGCCTAACAGTCTTCTCATGCCCAAAAACCATAGGATTCAAAATTTAGTGTAAATAGTCTGAGCCGTTTTTAAAATAAAATAGCTTGACTCATAATGACCCATGACCAAAATGACCCACTAATTGGATTTTCTCGAGCATGTGACCTAGTCCAATGATTTTCTCGTGCCCAAAAACCGTAGGATAAAAAATTTAGTTCAAATCGTCTGAGACGTTTTAAGGTAAAAATAGCTTGACCCATAATGACCCATGACCAAAATGACCCACTAATCGAAATTTCTCGAACATGTGACCTATCCCAATAGTCTTCTCGTTCGCTAAAACGGTTTAGTACTAAATTTAGTTCAAATCTTCTGAGCCGTTTTTAAGATAAAATAGCTTGACCAATAATGACCCATGACCAAAATGACCCAGTAATTGAATTTTCTCGAACATGTTACTTAATCCAACAGTCTTCTCGTGCCCGAAAACCATAGGATGCAACATTTAGTGTAAATAGTCTGAGTCGCTTTTCAGATAAATTAGCTTGACCCATAATGACCCAAAAATGACCCACTAATCGAATTTTCTCGGACATGTGACCTAGCGAAATGATTTTCTCGTGGCCGAAACTCGTAGGATACAAAATTTAATCAAAATCGTTACAGCCGTTTTTTAGATAAAATTAATTTGACCCGCGTTGACGCAAAAAATAACCCACTAATCGAAAGTTCTCGAACATGTGACCCAGCCGAATAGTCTTTCCGTGCCCCAAAATGGTCAGATCAAAAATTTAGTCAAAATCGTTTGAACCATTTTTTAGATACAATTAGCTTCACCATGACACAAAATGACCCAAAATGACCCACTAATCGAATTTTCTCGAAAATGTGACCTAGCCCAATGGTTTTCTGGTGCCTTAAAACGGTAGGAAACAAAATTTTGTCAAAACGTTCGAGCCGTTTTTAAGATAAAATTTGCATATATATATATATAACCACACACACGATTTGCTCTGATTAGAATATATGATATGCAGATTAACTGATAATCCAACTATTCTACTCATTTGCAATCATAAAAAAACTATCATTTCCTTAAAACAAAATTAAAAGAAAGTAAACAGAAATTTAAGCACAAAAAGAGTTACAATTGTAACATTTTAAATGTTTTATTGATTATTCTGAGAAAAGAGTGCATCATCAATTAAACAAATTATGATAATAACTGTACAAAAAAGTTACTCCACACATTCAAAAAAATATTTCAAAATGGATTTTTGGACTTAATGATAATGTCAGAATACATTACAATATTTTTTAATAGATTTAAAATTCCAATTCCAGCCAATTCCAGCCAATTTCATTCTCTCTCGTGTTTAAAACACGAGAGAGAATGAAATTAGCCTGTTATTTGACTTTTTTGTCAGTGAGTGATTCAAGTTACAAGTGCCGCAATTTGGGATTTTTTAAACTTTTTAATGCCTTAACTTCAGATATATCATCATTATCCAGACATTTTCTCAGTTTGTTTTATATTATGTTCATACTAAGAAAATCATGAGTTTCAAATTGATACATCTATGATGTCTGAAATATCCCATTCAGGCATTTTGATGTGTGCAGAAAAGATAAATGAAAGATAAATAATTATTTTCCATACGCATTTTTCTCCGAATGTAAGAGGGCTCAATTTGCAGCGTGAATGAGATAACAGACTAGGATAATTTTACATACGAAGAATGTGGTAAGTAGAGTCTATGTTTCTTTTAAATTTAATTTTTTCTTATTGATGTAGATAACGAATATGGTAAAATAATAAATTAGTTCAAAATCCTATTTCTAAAAAAAATCCATTTTTATACTCCATGTTTTCTTTCATTTCAATTGACAATTAAGTTTTTCTTAATAATCTGTTTTTATTATTTTAAACGCTTAAATCACTCTTTTTTACAAAAAAAAAAAAAAAAAAAAAAAAGAAAAGAAAAAAAACTTTTGTAATATTGTCACATCCCTTAAATGATAAAATTATAGTTTTAGGGTTAAACATATAATTAGCTTATTGTAAAATTTTCTTATCTATATGTAATTTCTAAATTTAGAAATGAATAAAAATATCTTTGTGGTTAAAATTTTCATTTAAAAAGACATTAGTATGACAATATAATGACTTTAGGCAATGTGGTAATTCATAACATTATTTTCTGTGTTTAATTTTTCTAAAAATCTTCTCACCGCATATGCTGTAGGTTTCACTGCAATATTAGCATTATTTAAATTAATATAATTCTACAAATGTAATGTACTTTTAAAACATTAAGTAACGATTAAAAGACTCGAGGATTATATTCATATACGTAATTAAGTTTTTTATATCAAGTTTGAAATATCATGTTTTCTTAGCATTTACATTTTTTTTTGAGAAAACAGCATCACAATTTTGCCTTTTTGCTCAGCAGTCAGAGGGTTAAAAACATCTGTTATATAAAGTAGAAAAACATGAATAACTAAGCAATACACTGTTAAAAATTTGCAGCAAACTGTCCAGTCATTTGACCGTTTTTATAGAAAACGGTTACGCAACCGTAATTTAACTATATTTTGATCATAATATGTGCAATAATATGATCGGAACAGCGTTAAATTATGGTTACGTAACTCTTTCCTATAAAAACGGTCAAATAACTGGACAGTTTGCGGCAAATTTTTAACAGTGTAACATTTATGACATAGTACATTTCAGTATTGTACTCTTACAATAATAAATTTTAAATTACATTAATTCATACAAACTAATAAGAAAATATATGCTTCAAACACTTTGAAATTTGACATGGATAACCAGAGATAACAAGAGCAATAACAGACATATAGAGATATAATAAAAGTTATTAAAATCCTGCAGCATCAAATACACAAATATTTCCATAAGCGTAGAAAGTTATTCAGATATATTATTATAATCCGCAGGATTTGGCATCTAATTACCACACTTATTTAATTTAGGCTGATAACAAATTAAATACAAGATACAGATCGTTTACATAAATGAGAATTATACTCAAATATCTAATTATACATGGAAATGCATGATAATTGAAAATTATCATTTGATTACAGATAATCTATGGATTGAGTTAATTATTAATAGAATTCATAAATTAATGCGAAAATATTCATTTGTCCTCTCATTGAGTTTAAGATATATATGTATATATATATATATATATAATGTATATATATATATATATATAATGTATATATATATATATATATAATGTATATATATACATATATATATAATGTATATATACAGGGTGATTCATAAAAGATGGGCAGAACTTTAAGGGGTTATAGTACACTTAAAGACAAATAATATTAAATAGTAGACTAAGGGTCCCAGACGTATTCCCAAGGAGATAGGGGGCATTAAAGTTTAGGGTCCGAAATTTCAAATGATTATAAAACATGGAAAAATTGGTCGATTCGTTTGCGGTTTTTGCAAAAAATTTTCTTTATGCCAGTATTTTCTTGAAATAAAATTTTAAAGTTCAATTTCAAAAAATGCCGATAGGGGGCGCTTTAGACTTTGGAGTAACAAACAACTATTTTTTAACGTTATTTTTTGTATTTCTTTAAATGATTTCGAAAGCGTAGACTTAAACTTAAATTTTGATCTAAAAATCTGAGTCCTAACGAGTAGTTAAGTAGCGTAAACTGAAATTTGAAATTTGAAACCCTTCTCCCCCCAGAACAAAAATCAGTTATTCCCGATCTTTGTGTCGTAGATTAGGCTCTAACTACTGCCGCGTTTTGCTAAAATTATTCTTTATGTCAGTATTTTCTTGAAAATAAATTTTAAAGAAAATTTTCAAAAAATTCCGATAGAGGGCGCTTTAGACTTTGGAGTAACGAACAACTATTTTATACCGTTATTTTTTGTGTCTCATTAAATGCTTTCTAAAGCTTAGACTTAAACTTAAATTTTCAGCTCAAAATCTGAATCGCTGAGCGTGGTTCAGTAGCGAGGGGAGGGGGTTCAAATTTCAACTTCTGAACATAGTTCAGTTTACCATGTCCACACATTGTGTGCTGTGATACGAGGTAAAAAGACACAAATTAGGATTATGTTACCAAAGCATATTTATTAACATGTAATCACAATAAATGTTCAAAATTGTGACCACCAGAGGTTATGCACGCAGAACAACGGCGACGAATGGAACGGCGAACATTCGCGAAAACATCAGGCTTTTCGAGCACTTCCCCTACAGCGGCGGAAAGTCTGGCGACCAGTTCCTCGGGGGATTCAATGGGTGTCTCATACATAAGAGCCTTCAATCGTCCCCAAAAAAAGAAATCGAGGGGTGAAAGATCTGGCGAGCGAGCAGGCCAAGCAACAGGACCACCTCGACCAATCCATCTGTTCGGAAATGTGATGTCCAGATAGTTGCGGACGTCTCGTACGTAATGGGCTGGCGCTCCATCGTGCTGGAACCACATGACCCGCCGGATGCGTGGAGGAACAACGTTTAACAGGTCTGGCAGCACATGTTGCAGAAATGTGAGGTATGTTTTACCGTTGAGGCGTTCAGGAAGAAGGTACGGTCCGATTAGGTGGTCTCCGAGGATTCCTGCCCAAACATTGATGGAAAAGCGTCTCTGATGAGCATGTGGATACGTAGCATGTGGATTGGCATCCGCCCATACATGTGCATTGTGTGTGTTAAATGTACCTTCACGTGTGAAGGTACATTCATCGGTGAAAAGCACAGTTCGTCCAAAATGTGGATTTAGCGCGTTCTGCTGCAGAAACCAGCGGGCGAATTCAATACGATTTGGATAATCCCCTGGAGACAGTTTCTGGACTCGTTGCACATGAAACGGGAGCAAATGTTCATCCTTCAGTACCCTCCAAGTCGTGGACTGTGAGGTATCCACCTGGCTAGCCACTGTTCGTGTACTTGTACTTGGCTGCGCCGCTACTACATCCAGAATGGCTTCTGAAACAACTACTGATTCGTCCTTTTTTGCACGACCTGCATTCGACCGGGAAGCGAGAAATGATCCCGTCTCACACAACTGTCTGTGCAAGCGCTCGAAAGTTTTGCGGTTAGGCAACCGCCTGTTAGGAAATCGCTCTCCGTACATTCGTTGTGCCTCTGCACCATTTCCATCTGCCGCTCCGTAAATTAAATGCATCTCAGCCTTTTCCTTATTCGTGAAGGGCACCATCTTCCGATTCATTACTACAGCGACTTACACTTGACTCACCGTTCAGTGGTTTTTATGCCTGAATCGTGTCGAAATTTTGCATACGTGTTCTTCTTCTTCCCCATTTGACATTTGCATACTTTCTGTTTCCTTCTTCACCCGGTGACTAGCGTCAGGAATGGAGCTTTAACGTTTGCATGAGCGACGTTTCCAACTGTGCCAGTGCCTTTATGAGTGAATTCCGACTATGCAGTCCTTGACGAAAGTTGTATTTTTGCCTCGTATCACAGCACAGAATCGTTGGGCATGGTTAAGTAGTGCAAACTGAACTATGTTCAGAAGTTGAAATTTGAACCCCCTCCCCTCGCTACTGAACCACGCTCAGCGATTCAGATTTTGAGCTGAAAATTTAAGTTTAAGTCTAAGCTTTAGAAAGCATTTAATGAGACACAAAAAATAACGGTATAAAATAGTTGTTCGTTACTCCAAAGTCTAAAGCGCCCGCTATCGGAATTTTTTGAAAATTTTCTTTAAAATTTATTTTCAAGAAAATACTGACATAAAGAATAATTTTAGCAAAACGCGGCAGTAGTTAGAGCCTAATATACGACACAAAGATCGGGAATAACTGATTTTTGTTCTGGGGGGAGAAGGGTTTCAAATTTCAAATTTCAGTTTACGCTACTTAACTACTCGTTAGGACTCAGATTTTTAGATCAAAATTTAAGTTTAAGTCTAAGCTTTCGAAATCATTTAAAGAAATACAAAAAATAACGTTAAAAAATAGTTGTTTGTTACTCCAAAGTCTAAAGCGCCCCCTATCGGCATTTTTTGAAATTGAACTTTAAAATTTTATTTCAAGAAAATACTGGCATAAAGAAAATTTTTTGCAAAAACCGCAAACGAATCGACCAATTTTTCCATGTTTTATAATCATTTGAAATTTCGGACCCTAAACTTTAATGCCCCCTATCTCCTTGGGAATACGTCTGGGACCCTTAGTCTTCTATTTAATATTATTTGTCTTTAAGTGTACTATAACCCCTTAAAGTTCTGCCCATCTTTTATGAATCACCCTGTATATATATATATTTCTTTAAAAAAACAGTGAAATTTAGAATTTTAACTTGTGGGTATGGTTCATACCTAGAGTCCGCTAATAAGAAATTCTTGGGGGTTTTGAGTAGTGTGTTTGTCCAAGTGCTGAGTACGGAGTCCACATTTATTATAAAAGTTATATTTTATTAGATAAAAATTGAGAAAACAACAAAATATAAAAAGTTTATTTGCATATGATTTTTCAGAACTGTAGACCACCATTAACGTATTGGAATTAAAGAACAACGTTATACAGTTTTACATCAAAAACAGCAATAGAGATAGCGATAAAGATTGGTTTCTGAAATTTTTTCAGTTGATGGTGCAAGAGAATTACTTGTGTGAGGGGAGTAGAGTATTTAAACAGATTCGTGGGATCCCAATAGGGGGGGGGGATTGCAGTTCTCTTTTATCTGATATCTACTTACATATGTGGGATCAGGACAAGAGAGTGTCAAGCCATATTTTTGAACTTCTGAGATATTTGAACTTGAAAATTTGATCAAATACGCAAATCAAGATATATAACCTAAAGTTTCTGCGCCAATGCCTTAGTAACATTTGAGATAATCTGAGTAACAATATGACATTACTTTAATGATATTAGTATTACGTTTTTTGTAAATTAGCTATCTTCATTGAGGGCATAAACATCTGGGGAAAAAACAAAACCTGTTACATATGCTGGCACCAAGTGACATTAGAAACAATTTATAAGTTGAACATTATAATCTACAATATTAAACAAAAGATTACTGTATTAGATTTATTTCACCAAAAATGTGGCTTGACACATTCCTGCACCAACCACCTCATTTATATGAGAATAAAACTAATTTAATTAGCGAAATGTTGAGTTACAGGAACATTGATGATGTTTTAATGGTTGGATTAAATACTGCAAATATAAATCTAGATTTTATATATTATCCTGATACTTTAAAGCTAGAACTCTCCTCCCCGGATATTAAAAACATAAAATATTTGGATGTAAATTTAAAATTGGAAAATGTCAATTTGATTATAAGGGTTTAAGACAAAAGACCCGATTTCGATTTTAAAACTTTAAGGATCTTACATTTTGATTCAAACGTGCAAATTTCAGTTTTTAGAAATGTGTTTACGAATGGTTTATATCGTATCGAGAGATTGTGTTCATTGTTTGGCGATGCAGTTGGCGAATTTATAAAGTGGATTACCCAGGCTTTGATGCAGGGTTACCCTGTGAAGTTTGTAAGGAAAAATAAGATTAATTTTATTGGAAGAATTAAATATCGAACTGAACTGAATTCATTTTTAAATGCTAAAGGTGGTCTGGATCAGTTGTTCGTTGAGTTTAGCTTGGGATGGATTCTGTTGGGTGTTGCTTTGTGTTTCAGTGGATTGTTTAGCTTAATTTGGTCTCGGCAGGTGTAGGAGGACATTGCATGCATAAAAACAAGTTTTAACCATGCTGTGCTTCTCGTTAGCCCTGCCCTCCTGAAATTCTGTTTTTAACACTTTCCAACCTAGTTGAAAAGTGTTTATGACTTCGGTTTGTCTGGCCGACTGCCGTCTGGCCGTCTGCCGTCTGCCTTCTGCCGCCTGCCGTCTGCCGTCTGTCCGTGCTCTAACTCCCGTAAATATGCTCGGATTTCCCTGCACTTTTTATATGTTATTGTCGTTATCTATAGCATGTTCCCTATTTCAACTGAAGTGTGTAGCAATTATAGTTTTTTTACAGGGACACTCAAACGAATTCCGTTACATTACGGTCTATGGGGAAAAATCATTTGCGGTTTATTTTAATGATATTACACAATATCAAATACATTGTAATTGATATACATCAGTAAGATGCATTACAAGAAG
The DNA here is from genome assembly GCA_963931845.1 of Maratus michaelseni. Taxonomy (NCBI): domain Eukaryota; kingdom Metazoa; phylum Arthropoda; class Arachnida; order Araneae; family Salticidae; genus Maratus; species Maratus michaelseni. The sequence continues at coordinate 43,504,429 of OZ007592.1, read as the reverse complement.
CTTAATATGGAACAGGGTGTGCATAGCACTTATAGTTACTTTACAGGGACAGTCAAAAGCATTCCGTTACGTTACGTCTATGGAAAAAAGTCGTTTGCGGTTTAATTAAATAATGTTTCACTATTTTAAACGCATTGAAATTTATATATATATATCACTAAGATGCATTACACAAGGCTTACTACAGAATATTGTGTGTATAGCAGTTATCGTTCATTTACAAGGACACACAAAAGAATTCTCTACTGTCTGTTAACAATAATTCCTGGAAGTGCGTTTTAAGTTGCTGAACGCGATTTTAAATTTAACTCACTTTTTGTCTATTACTTGGGGTGTACAAATTCTGTATTTCATATACAGGGCAGCACAAAAGTTCGCGAACACATTTCCGTTTATTGACAGAAACTCTAGAAGTAGAATTTTAAACTGTGCTACGCGTTTCCTAACTAAACTTAAATTTATCATCCTATGTAGTATATATACAAATCTATAGATCCTATACAGGGCTGAATAAAAGTATTCGGATAATTTTCCGAATATTGTATATGTTGGAAATTCCTGAAATTACGTTTTTAAATATGTTATGCGTTTTCCAAACTGTTTACTTAGATGTTATCTTTCAGCTTATTAAACGGTAATGATTTGTAAAATTATTTTGGAAGCGTTGGAAAGTGTTACATAATCTATGCTTGACGCATGATTTTTCGTTCTTGTTTTTTCGTGATATTGTTTTAATCTTAGTAATTTTGCGTTTGGTTATATTCGAATTATAGTTTAAATTGGTTATATTTTAGAGGTGAGATGAATTATTGTTATTTGTTTCTCGTCTACGTGGTGTAGTTAGTTAGTGTAAATTTATAATTGAATTTGAATATATATATATATAACCATTATATAATATCACAGAAACATCGTACAACAATTGGGCGTAAAAGATATTAAATATGAAAAATGAACTCTTACCTGTTTGAATGATCCAGAAATATGTTGAGAAAAAATAAATAAATAGAATTTAAAACGAAGAGACACAATAGATTATCTCATCAAAAACAACTCGTTGTAAATGATCCCGCCAAGACACAAACCTAAAACGTCAGTCGTAAAAAGAAGTGATATCACATAAAAAGAAGCAATATAGAAGTGCATACTCCGAGTCCCGTGTAAAAATATATCACCACTCATAATGTTTCCAAAGGACTCGGAGTGAGGTACAGTATGTGAAAACTGCTTGGCGACCTGCAGGCTTTTATAATGTTTACGTTTCCTGCATATTATTATTTTTATTTTATTATTTTTTTTTTTTTTTTTGCTCCCATAAAATTTTAAAAAGTTGAAGCTTTTGTGTTTGCATGTCCTTTCTTATTTATGAGCTTGAAAAATCAATTTGTTGATTTTATTTACCATTATTTAAACTAGAAGCACCACTTTTACGAAGAGGATTTTTTAAGTAAACATGTAAAGATTTTGAGTTTGTAATATACATATATCTATAATATATATATATATATATAATGATCATACGCATATTAATAACAATGCACCTTATAATAAACGTTAACTAAATTCAGATATATTGCAGCAATTCTAGCGTATGTGGAATCGCATAGATCTGGGGAAAAAACCGTTCTGTCAGTTCTTTCGCATACAAAAATATTTATAAAAGTGATATAACAAAAATTAAAAATGTATTTTTTCGATTTTCAAAATTGATATACTGCATATATTATAAAAGCCTGCAGGTCGCCAAGCAGTTTTCACATACTGTACCTCACTCCGAGTCCTTTGGAAACATTATGAGTGGTGATATATTTTTACACGGGACTCGGAGTATGCACTTCTAGTATATTGCTTCTTTTAATGTGATATCACTTCTTTTTACGACTGACGTTTTAGGTTTGTAGCTTGGCGGGATCATTTACAACGTATTGTTTTTGATGAGATATCTCTCCTTTTTGTAAGGTATTTAATTTCAATTATACGATTCCATATTTATTCAGAAAAGAAAAGATAAAAGAAAGATGAAAGGGACAAAAAAATAATAATAGTGATGCTATAAACAGAATTATACATCAGAATTATACAATTTATTGAGTGATTTATTCCAATGTATACATGTCGCTACTATAGCAACGGGGAAACTGTTATATTAATTTCCTTACATTGTATTCATCAGATTATTTATTACATGTTTATTTTCCTTTTTCTTTTGTTTATATCACTCTTCCGTTTATATACATTCAAAAAACAAAAAAATTAGAAAGTTTTACAGTAGTTTACAAACTAATTAAAATACTGCAGTTTCATAAAAATGTGGAAAAATAAGAAGCACTTTTTTTTCGGTCAATTATAACAATAAGTTTATGGAGCATACTTTACCGAGAATAATAAAAAAAAAATTCTAAGAGCCATTGAAATTCACAGGGATTTTTATACTAATATATTAAATATTATTTTTGAAAATTACTGAGCACCTTAAAAGTTTTTTTATTTGTTAACTTTTTAACGACGCTTTTCGAGAATCGGAAAAATATAAGATTCGCAACGTTTTCAAAAGTATAAAAACTATTAAAGTGATTTCAAAATAGAAACTGTTCGTAGGATGACATGTATTCCAAAATTGTGTGTGATTTTGTAAATATACCGCAAAGATTAAAGCGTTTATATAATGAACCGTTTAAAAAGATTTAAAATTTTACTAAAATTTTTGACCTAATCATTCATAAAGCTTTAAAATAGATTTTAAAAGAAGCGTGATTAAACCAAAAAGGACTATATGTACTAAATGCAAAAAATACATAAAGACACAAAATACATAATTAATGTTTCTAGTCTGTCTATTCCAATTCGGGGATCCTAAAATAGAAGTCCCCAATCCCCGGAGTCCATGAATTAATTAGGACATATGTATGCAACTGTTAAAATAGAGGCAATAAGTATAGCTCGTCAAATATGAAACACGGCATTGCTTCATCATGGCTTTGTTTCGTGAGGTGTTCGTTCTCCGAACATAAAAATCTCTTGAAAGTGTTCGTTAACCGAACATGTGTAAGTTATCCAAACATAAAAATCTCACGCGAAAGTGTATGTTAACCGATTTGTTCGTAAATCGAACAGTTCGTTACCGATCACCTATTGTATACGAAATTTGGCATTTTTAATTTTTATGGGGAATTAAGAAGTTATTTCCTTTTCATTGTGCTCTAGGCCCGTTTTTAGAGCATTTTAAGTTCGTCATAGCCGGAGATCCGATGAACGGCAAATATTTAAACGCAAATCTTCTAATCTTGTGGTAGCAACAATTTTACATTTTACTACTCAGCCCATGAATGTAAAGTTGGAATTTTGTCATCGCTATTTCAATCGATTCCTGATACGCTAGCATTATATATTTATAAATAAACATAGTTTTTTTAAATCGATGAAAATACTATATTCTAATAGATTTAGAGCTTAAGATCGACGAGCTTTCAGGCGGACAAAATGAACTCGTATTAAATTTTAAAGCAAGATAATAAAACCTTACAGAGATTGAAACAGTATAAAATCATTAAAATACATCTCACTAAGTAAATATACATCGGTTGTATGGTTGTAATGTAATCAAGATCTTCTAAAAGACCCTGTAAACGAAACGTATATGATTCAATACCGCTTTACAATATAAAGTTTAAATGAATCAGATGTAGTAACATATTTGAATATCTTGTGTATACAGGGTGATTCATAAAAGATGGGCAGAACTTTAAGGGGTTATAGTACACTTAAAGACAAATAATATTAAATAGGAGACTAAGGGTCCCAGACGTATTCCCAAGGAGATAGGGGGCATTAAAGTTTAGGGTCCGAAATTTCAAATGATTATAAAACATGGAAAAATTGGTCGATTCGTTTGCGGTTTTTGCAAAAAATTTTCTTTATGCCAGTATTTTCTTGAAATAAAATTTTAAAGTTCAATTTCAAAAAATGCCGATAGGGGGCGCTTTAGACTTTGGAGTAACAAACAACTATTTTTTAACGTTATTTTTTGTATTTCTTTAAATGATTTCGAAAGCTTAGACTTAAACTTAAATTTTGATCTAAAAATCTGAGTCCTAACGAGTAGTTAAGTAGCGTAAACTGAAATTTGAAATTTGAAACCCTTCTCCCCCAGAACAAAAATCAGTTATTCCCGATCTTTGTGTCGTAGATTAGGCTCTAACTACTGCCGCGTTTTGCTAAAATTATTCTTTATGTCAGTATTTTCTTGAAAATAAATTTTAAAGAAAATTTTCAAAAAATTCCGATAGAGGGCGCTTTAGACTTTGGAGTAACGAACAACTATTTTATACCGTTATTTTTTGTGTCTCATTAAATGCTTTCTAAAGCTTAGACTTAAATTTTCAGCCCAAAATCTGAATCGTTAGACGTGGTTAAGTTTCTGGGGAGAGGGGTTTGAAATTTCTACTCCTGAGCACAGTTCAGTTTACCATGTCCACACATTGTGTGCTGTGATACGAGGTAAAAAGACACAAATTAGGATTATGTTACCAAAGCATATTTATTAACATGTAATCACAATAAATGTTCAAAATTGTGATCACCAGAGGTTATGCACGCAGAACAACGGCGACGAATGGAACGGCGAACATTCGCGAAAACATCAGGCTTTTCGAGCACTTCCCCTACAGCGGCGGAAAGTCTGGCGACCAGTTCCTCGGGGGATTCAATGGGTGTCTCATACATAAGAGCCTTCAATCGTCCCCAAAAAAAGAAATCGAGGGGTGAAAGATCTGGCGAGCGAGCAGGCCAAGCAACAGGACCACCTCGACCAATCCATCTGTTCGGAAATGTGATGTCCAGATAGTTGCGGACGTCTCGTACGTAATGGGCTGGCGCTCCATCGTGCTGGAACCACATGACCCGCCGGATGCGTGGAGGAACAACGTTTAACAGGTCTGGCAGCACATGTTGCAGAAATGTGAGGTATGTTTTACCGTTGAGGCGTTCAGGAAGAAGGTACGGTCCGATTAGGTGGTCTCCGAGGATTCCTGCCCAAACATTGATGGAAAAGCGTCTCTGATGAGCATGTGGATACGTAGCATGTGGATTGACATCCGCCCATACATGTGCATTGTGTGTGTTAAATGTACCTTCACGTGTGAAGGTACATTCATCGGTGAAAAGCACAGTTCGTCCAAAATGTGGATTTAGCGCGTTCTGCTGCAGAAACCAGCGGGCGAATTCAATACGATTTGGATAATCCCCTGGAGACAGTTTCTGGACTCGTTGCACATGAAACGGGAGCAAATGTTCATCCTTCAGTACCCTCCAAGTCGTGGACTGTGAGGTATCCACCTGGCTAGCCACTGTTCGTGTACTTGTACTTGGCTGCGCCGCTACTACATCCAGAATGGCTTCTGCAACAACTACTGATTCGTCCTTTTTTGCACGACCTGCATTCGACCGGGAAGCGAGAAATGATCCCGTCTCACACAACTGTCTGTGCAAGCGCTCGAAAGTTTTGCGGTTAGGCAACCGCCTGTTAGGAAATCGCTCTCCGTACATTCGTTGTGCCTCTGCACCATTTCCATCTGCCGCTCCGTAAATTAAATGCATCTCAGCCTTTTCCTTATTCGTGAAGGGCACCATCTTCCGATTCATTACTACAGCGACTTACACTTGACTCACCGTTCAGTGGTTTTTATGCCTGAATCGTGTCGAAATTTTGCATACGTGTTCTTCTTCTTCCCCATTTGACATTTGCATACTTTCTGTTTCCTTCTTCACCCGGTGACTAGCGTCAGGAATGGAGCTTTAACGTTTGCATGAGCGACGTTTCCAACTGTGCCAGTGCCTTTATGAGTGAATTCCGACTATGCAGTCCTTGACGAAAGTTGTATTTTTGCCTCGTATCACAGCACAGAATCGTTGGGCATGGTTAAGTAGTGCAAACTGAACTATGTTCAGAAGTTGAAATTTGAACCCCCTCCCCTCGCTACTGAACCACGCTCAGCGATTCAGATTTTGAGCTGAAAATTTAAGTTTAAGTCTAAGCTTTAGAAAGCATTTAATGAGACACAAAAAATAACGGTATAAAATAGTTGTTCGTTACTCCAAAGTCTAAAGCGCCCTCTATCGGAATTTTTTGAAAATTTTCTTTAAAATTTATTTTCAAGAAAATACTGACATAAAGAATAATTTTAGCAAAACGCGGCAGTAGTTAGAGCCTAATATACGACACAAAGATCGGGAATAACTGATTTTTGTTCTGGGGGGAGAAGGGTTTCAAATTTCAAATTTCAGTTTACGCTACTTAACTACTCGTTAGGACTCAGATTTTTAGATCAAAATTTAAGTTTAAGTCTAAGCTTTCGAAATCATTTAAAGAAATACAAAAAATAACGTTAAAAAATAGTTGTTTGTTACTCCAAAGTCTAAAGCGCCCCCTATCGGCATTTTTTGAAATTGAACTTTAAAATTTTATTTCAAGAAAATACTGGCATAAAGAAAATTTTTTGCAAAAACCGCAAACGAATCGACCAATTTTTCCATGTTTTATAATCATTTGAAATTTCGGACCCTAAACTTTAATGCCCCCTATCTCCTTGGGAATACGTCTGGGACCCTTAGTCTCCTATTTAATATTATTTGTCTTTAAGTGTACTATAACACCTTAAAGTTCTGCCCATCTTTTATGAATCACCCTGTATAGCCACTTTGACAAAAGTTATGCTATTTACTATTGTTTTTCCTCTGTGTTAAGTACAGGAATCAAGTACTTCAACGTAAAAATTCGCTAATTACACAACTATTTAGTCTTCTTAAAAAACCTTTTGAGTTACCCTGTAAACGAATAGTAAATTCTACAATTCTGTTTTACAATAGGAAGCTAACTTAGGCCGTTCGTAGTAACATATCTTAACATCATGCGCATACTATTTTGAAAAGAGTTAGACCATTTAATATTTCTTTGCTTCATCTTAAGTATAGGAATAAATCACTTTAAAGTGGTGTACATAAAAAACTAATTAATATTTTTACACGAAATACTAAACATTTGAACTACTTATAAAAACAATTCAAATGCTGCAAACCGCGTAAAAATCGGATAATTACACAACTCTTTAGTTCTATATCAAAAGATATTTTGTGAGACCAGGGGCGCCATTTCGGGGGGGCTGGGGGGGGCTACCGCCCCCCCGAGGAATTTGAAATTTCAGAAAATTTATCAGTTATCACAGGTTAGACCAAAAAAAAAAAAAGATCAAAAGCTAAAATAACGTCAGATTTCACAGATTTGATTACAATACAAAAAAAATCCCTGACGGCTCGGCCTACAGGCACAGGTAGATTTCGAAGACGCAGACCGTGGGGCGCCTGTTTGTCGGGAATTGCGGAAGAAATGACCTTTTTACGATGATGCGGCAAATGGAACCGCCTACTTCGAAACCTAACTTGTTTGCAGGGCGGAGCTGGCAGGGATTTTTTTTTCTTTAGCGATAACGGTTGGTCCTATAAAAAAATGTCAATATAAAAGTTTTAGATAATATTAAGAGGATTAATAATAAATTTACGCGGATTTGATATCTTGTGAATGGACGAAGCTATGATTTTTTTTCTTATAAAACCCCTATTCCCCCCCCCCCCTTGAGGCCATTTTGAATGATATCAAAAATCTGACATACCTAAATTTTCGGCCCTTTTCCTAGAAGTAATAATAACTTTAAACGGATTTAATACGCATAATAATTAAGAAATTATGGGAGGTTTTCTGTTTTCACAAAAAGCACCCCCCCCCCCTTGGTTCGATTTTGCCCATTAACGAACTTGACCGAGATTTTATGCCCCTTGATTTTATGTATCAGTTTGGAAGAGATTTATGCAGAATTTTTCCAGTTATCGTGTTCATAAAAAAGTGACATAGATAGATAGATAGATAGATATATAAAGTTTTGAACTGGGGGTGGTTTTGGGTTCTGGGAGTCATGATCGGCATAGATCTGCAAAAAATTTTCAAAATTTTCAACTTAGGTGAGAATGTAATAGGTAGTATTTCTTACGAAATCTACCTAAAAACTAGTCTGATGTGCCAATCCCAGAACTTTCTTCTATCTTATACAGGTTTCACATACACCAAAAACAAATCAGCACCAATTTATATTAAGGTCTAACTGAATCTAAAGTTTTATTAAATTATGTGCTTTAGTTCTGAAGATATAGCTATCGTAAAAATCGTACAAAATGTACCATACCAGTGCCACCTATTGGGCTATTTATACCAAATCGTAATCAACTTCTATTTTTGTCAAGGTCTAGCCGAATCTGAAGTTTAGTGAAATTCTGTGCATTAGTTCTTGAGATATAGCTATCGCAAAAATCAGGAAATATGTAGCATAGCATCGCCATCTGTTGAGCGATTTACACCAAAAACTAAACACCACCTATTTATATCAATGTCTAACTGTATATAAAGTTTTATCAAATTCTCTGCATTAGTTCTTGAGATACAGCGCCCAAAACATTTTTGTCACAGACAGACATTTTCTAAAAATAGTCCAATTGTGTTCAGGAACTTCTAAAACGTATAAATTCGTCGAAAACCGGAAGCGGCAAATTTTCATAAATCCAATACTTTTTTCTTGTAAAGATAGAAGAAAATAATAAACACTTTAACATTGAAATATTTTCTAAAGCCCAGGGCCTGATTAACGCACAGGCCAACTAGGCCGTGGCCTTGGGCCCACTGCTGATGGGGCCCCAAAAATGAAAAAAATGATTAAAAATAGTTTCTTAAAAATGAAGTTTACTGAAATTATTTCTCAAAAACAAAACGAAAAGATTTTGCTTAGCTTGGCAACTGTATCATAATATTTAATAATATTCTCGAAGAAATCTCTAGCCACTATTTTAATTTGAGGGGCCCCAAAAAGTTGCTGGGCCTTGGGCCCCAGGTGAGCTTAATCGGGCTCTGCTAAAGCCTTGCTATTGCAACATTCAACATATTGCAAGTGAGACATTTATCATTAATGAGTATGTTGGCTAGTTTTAGAAATATATGTGAGAAAAAACACTATGAATTGCTTCTGAGCTGTGTACAGCATGATTAAAAGAAAACTCGTCACCCCCAAGGCTAGAATTTTAGTGATAAATTCTCTCTTTACCCAGAAATTTAAGGGGAATTTTTTATATTTTTTTTCGGGGGTGGGGGGATTGCGGATGTGTATTCAATTTCCTAATTATATGATTTGTTAATTTAGTTTTATTAGTGTCACATTACATTTACTCCAATCGTTATAATGCTGTTAAATCATATGCTTTATTAATTGATATTGTATATACAGCATGCTCTTAAAAATTTTCACAGCCAGAGTCTTGTCCAGATTTGGTTGTAACCGACCCGAATCATGACTTTAACCAGACAGACTTCCCCACCCAATGCAGGAGCAAGGGACCTGAAACCAAGGGTTTTGCAGGTTTCTGAATTGTATGAAATTTAGATCATAGTCTGACGAGGAAGGCAGAAAATGATTGCGGAAAATTTTTACTGAAAGAAAATCATTAATGAAAATTTTCTTATCCCTTTCCGGCACAGTGGTCCCACTCCGGGCACACCTTATTTTAATTCCAAACTTGCATTCGGCACCAAGAATATTTTGATAAAAATTTGTTTCTATAGTGAAAGCTTAAAATAAGGAGTTCTAATTTTATAAAAAAAGTAGTTTGTAAATTCCGGTGTCAGTCAGTAATTTCTCATTTTACAAACAGAATTTGTCTGTGCCGGAAAGGGTTAAAATTACAACATTTGCAAATTTCATAACTTCTTGATGGTGTTTGTGTGCTGATTATCTCGTGACCGATTGAATTTCACGACTTTTTTTCGCGATTGTTTCATTTTTTTGTGATAATTTTCCACAATTCACTATTTTTTGCGAATCATTGAAGGAATTGATTTTTTCGACTATTTGTCTAAATTCGCGATATTTTTTTCACCCGATCGACGAAATTCGCTATTTGTTTTCGCCATCTTTTGACGAAATTCGCGACTCTTTTCCGCGATCGTTTGTTGAAATTTCGGGAGTCTTTTTCCGCAACCGACAAACAAAAATTGCTATTTTCTTGTACAACCTTTGACGAAATTCCGATTGCTGACGAATTTTTTTCCACCATTTGTCGAAATTTCCGACATTTTTTTTTTGGGCAACTGATCGACGAAATTCGCTATTTGTTTTCGCAATCTTTTGATGCAATTCGCGACTCTTTTCTACGATCGTTTGTTGAAATTCGGAAGTAACTTTCTGCAACCAACTGACAAAAGTAGATATCTTTTTGCGCGATCTTTGACGAAATTTCCCTTTTTTGCGCGATTGTGTTACTAAATTCGTGATTTTTGTTTGTCCAATTATTTGATGAATTTTGCGATATTTTCCCGCAATAGTTATACTAAATTCGGGATTCTTTTCCGCGACGGATTTACGAAAATCTCTATTTTGTTTCAGTGATCTTTGGCGAAATTCGCAATATTGTTTCACGGTTGTTTGAAAAAATTAACGATTTTTTCCGCGACTAATTTTGCCAATTTAACTATTCTTTTCTAATTCTAATTCGTAAAGTTCGCGATGTTTACCGTTATCGGTTGACGAATTGCTTTTACGTAAAAAAGAAGAAGAAAAATTCGCGGACCACCACTAAAATTAAGTATATATATTCTCTGAAGAATCACATGTTTGTGAAAGAAGTTAAGATAAGAAGACAAAATCTCACACTGCATTTTTTATTGTGGGGGCCTATTTCTATTTTGTGCACGATATTTCAGCACCTGTCTCTAAAAAACACTTTGCCTCCCCCCCCCCCTCTCCCGAAGAAACTCATGAAATGTCGCCCTGCAGTAAAACCTGCAAAGATGAGTTGAAAAGGACTGTAAAAAAGTTCCATTTTAGACAGGTCTCCATATTAGTAGAGCTCCTTTAATACAAGCTGAATCATATTGCCATTTAATGACCCAGCGGACCAAAAACCAAGCTAAAACCGGTTTGCTTACCGTACTAGTGGACCGCGAGTGACAGTAACCATTGACTAGAAATATAATTTATACTATTTCTAGTCAATGACAGTAACAGGTACGGCAAACACCTGCACAGGCGGTTTCCTAATGCTGAGCTAGGTCACAATATGGCGGTTATTTTGGGCAACATAATGGATATGCGTCAGCTCCCTTTATAAAACCTTACATCTTAGCAAGTATAATTGTATGACGTTTTTTTCGTCGAAACATGACTTTTTTTTGCCCGTTTGAGAAAGAATTATGTTATAGACAGGTTTCGCTTTGACACGTTTCACTGTAATACACCTATGCTCTTCAGAAGTGCTTTATAGAAAGGAGGTTTTAACAGTCTTAAAGAATACCTGAAAAAAACGGTCCCTATCTATAACTGAAAACTTTCTTAATATTTTAAAATTCTACTTGCTAAGACGAAAACCTGTCTAAAACGGAATTTTTCAGAGGTCACTTAAGATTCCGTATTAGAAGTATTGCTGTGTCTGTATATATGATTCAGTAAACGTTTTCAGTTCGGAGAGGTAACGGGGGGGGGGGGGGGGGTGCAGCCCCCAGAACTCCACCCTCGGCTATGCCACTACCTTAAAAAAACTTTGCCCCCCCCCAAGAAAGTTCCGAAATGGCGCCCCTGTGTGAGACCCTGTAAACGTACCTTAAATGTTACTATTTTTTTTAATAGGAAGCTTACTTGGGTCGACTGTAATAACATATCTTAATATCATGTGTATACAACCATTCCTAAAAGAGTTGGGTCATTTAATATTTTTCCCCTATGTTAAGTATAGGAATCAATAACTTTAAACTAATATAAATCAAAAACTAATTAATATTTTTACATGAAACTTATAAAGGTTTGAACTACGTATAAAAACAATTCAAATGACGTAAACCGCGTAAAAATCCGATAATTACACATTGCTGTAGCTATGTCAACAGTTTTTTTGCTCTATGTTAAGTATAGGAATCAATAACTTTAAACTGATATAAATCAAAAACTAATTAATATTTTTACATGAAACTTACAAATGTTTAAACTACTCATAAAAATAATTCAAATGACGCAAATCGCGTAAAAATCCGATAATTACACATTGCTGTAGCCTTGTCAACAGTTTTTGGTCTGAACAAGATTCAAAAAGTGCAAAAAACAGTACTTTTAAAATCGCATTTACTGAAAACTTAGTCTTAGGATTTTGCTTTACTTTTGATTTTTTAGTCACGTGGCACGCCCCATTCCACAGAATCAAGAATTTTGTTTCTATCATAAATAGAACGCGAGATATAGATGTGTCAAAAACCCGTTTTGTCCCGTCCGGAAAATATAAACTAGACAGAGTGATAAAAAAAAATTGTAAAATCGTTTGGCATCCATTGGCGAAAATTCCTTTCATTTACGGTTCAATGCATTGCTGTTTCTTATGCTTGGCGAGAAACTCTGTCGAGTTTCTATGATGAAGAAAAAAAATCACGAAATAAAAATAAATAAATAAATAAATAAATAAATAAATAAATAAAATGCATGTCAATGAAAATTTTAATGAATTGAGGTATCTATAATTTACAAAATTAGGAATCAAAGATAATACACATAGTACATACGCAATTGCAGCATTATACTTAGCGTATAATATTTTAAAGTTATTTAATGCTAAAGAAAAAAATCTAGAAAATACATATATATATATATATATATATATATATACACTTTAACTTTCCAATACGCATTTTAATAATTTTTGGGTTAAATAAATATAACAGAAGTATTTTTAGCATATATTTAGCGAATAAGGAGGTTATTAATATTTTGAAGTAAAACAATTGCACCTAATTAATTAGGTGCAATAGTTTTACTGTTTGTAAGAGAATTTAAAGAAAATTTATTTCAATACATGTTGTTAAAATAATTTTGCTATGAAAAGGGTTCATTATAAAGTTTAAACATAAAGCATGTTACTTTTTCTATTGGAATTTATAACTGAAGCCAAGTAAAAGGGTATTTGTTTGAAAATGATTTCCAAATGATTTCAGTGATGAAAAGAAAAAAAACGAAAAGAAAATGGTATATACGCATTTGCTTTTAGCTGCCCGATAAGGTCTTTTGCTGAGATGTTTTGGTTAGTTAAATATAATTTAGAAGTTCTTTAAATGTGTTATGCACTATAACAAACATGGGATTATTTAGCAAATTTTATTAGAATCAAAGGATATCCATTTGATTTAGTTTTCGATATAAACGCTCACAACGCCAACCTAGTTAATATATATACTTTACTGCATGTTGTGTATATCAACATACGTTAAAACTTTGATAGTGCTAGAAGTACTTCATATCGAAAAAGATTACTTCAACATAATATAAATACATTAAAGTCCGCTAAATAAAGATATGTAATTGGTCTTGTACAACACATCCAAAAAATTTTTAAACAAAACTAATTCATAGAAACAATAAATGTAGATCATAAATTATTTTAAAATAATCAAAATATCTAAGAAAAAGAAAATAATTATGGAACCATATTATGGGACGAAAAATCAAGGCTTATCTACACTACGCTTTTTCATCAACAATTGTTTTGTTCTGAAGAAATTTAAAATACCTTAATATGATCTAATGCAAATTCTGACTGTTCAGTAGGTTTCTTTAAATTATGTTATGAGTATTGGATTGAAAATCCAATAATTAGCAAAAAGAACTAAAGTTTATTTTATAAACAATATGGACAAAGATAAAAAAAAAGTTTTAATTGTATTGTCAATATATATCGATTTTATGTTTTTAGTGTAATAACTGGTTGCCATATATATATTTTTAGTTGCCATATATTGTAAATTTCATACTTTTCATTCTTTTAATAATGTAAATATAATTATAGCCAGGAAAAAGCATCTACAATTGTATTTTACGAGCAATAATTACACGGCAAAGTCAAGATGTGACATTCAAAATATATGGCCCACAGAACCAAACAGACACCCCCTTCCCCCATTTCTGAACCGACAGCGACAGCATTGGCGAAATACTCATCCAAAAGAATTTAGCCACAGAAAATATATGAGTCCGAGATCAGGGAACAGGTCACCAATGACTACGTGTATTACGAAAATTTGCATATTGGTTAAAAGGTTGACCAGTAAGAAAACTGTAAGAAGACGAAAATTTACATAGAAATACACCCTAGGACGGTCTATCAAGGAATGTAAAAAAAGTGAGTCTTCTCAAAAACTTCGAGAAAAGAAAAACACTGGTTTTGATATACATCTATCTCATCCTGAAAATAGTCATGTAAAATAAAATCAAGAGCTAAATCTTAATTTTGCCAAAACCCCGTGCTGTCATAGAAATGAAGATATTGCTCTGATCAGAATTTTCCTAAGGATCCATTGTCGTCCCTGTCAGAAAATTTCGTAAGCATCTGTGCCTAATGCAGCTAAAAGCCCATGCTGCCAGACAAATGAAGAAGTTGCTCCGATCAGAATTTTCCTAACAATCTGTGGTCGTTCCGATCAGAAATTTTCGTCAGCATATGTGCCTATAATAGCCATGATCTCGTGCTGCCAGACAAATGAAGAAGACGCTCCGATCAGAATTTTTCTAACCATCTATACCCATTGGCATACAGACTTTATGCTATTTTACGTAAAAAGGAACACTTTTCACAGAAAATTTCAAAAGTTCGGAGCCCATTACTTCAAGACATTAATAAAAAAAAAAGGCAAAATCTGTATTTTTAGAGAATCCTTGGAGTAAGATTTATTTTTATTCTCATATGCTGCTCCTGGCTAAATGATTAATTTTATATTTACCTATGTATCTAAAAATATGGTTGGCAAAATTATATTTCAAGTATAAATTTTTATTTCTTTTTGGTTAAAATCCAGCTTTGGCATATTTGCCTATGAATTACATATTTGTGCTGTGACGGCGTTAATTACGAAATAATTTTTTTTTATTTCTGCATATGGTCATGTATTGATAAATAAAATAATAAAGAATGAGTATGAATATAATATGTATTTTCTCTATTCTTTGCTCCTATGTGTTTCTATATTTTCTTTCAGCGCTAAGAGCATAAATTAACTGATTCACGTAATGACTTTGTCTTACCATTCTTATTTAACAAACAAAAAATCTCTTCCTCCCAGGGCCTGATTATCAACGGAGCATACGCACACCAGTAAATTTTAATAGAAATTTTCATCTTACTTAAACGTCATAATCAGGCACAATTACTGTCATGAATAAGTGGGACATTTCCGTTCGTATTTACTGGTGTAAGTTTGCCCCGTTGGTTCCCAGCTTCTTAAACATTAACTGACGCTTACTGATATGGATTCAATCTGTAAAAATTACGAACTGCCTTACCTTAATTTTATACAGTGATTCACAGCGCCGCTGTTTGGTAAGATTAATGTACTACCCTTCACTATTATTTTTATGAAAGTTGCCCCCCCCCCCTTATTTTAGGTCCTACAATGAGTAACACATGTATATGTAAAATGTTTCAGTAAGACTGACTAAAAAACATTAATGAAGTATTATTAAAGAGCAAAGAATATAGTACAATTAAAAACTTAGTGTTTTAAATAAAATTATCATTAAAACAAAATAAGGGTTTATACGTTACACTATAATTTTGAAAGTTAAAAAAACCTAAAAATTCTATTTCATTCAAAAAATGCTTTTGAAAATAACAACTGGAAGAAAACAGTATTTTAAAAAAATATATAGATAGATTTAGTCAAGAATGTTCACATACTATTAAAAAAACACACATACAGAATTGCTTCTCATATAAGTAATGTATGCACATGCATTATTCCCCACAGTGGAGTAATATTTAAAAGTTTGTTGTATCTGTACCATAAAACGCCATTGGTGACTGTTTTCTTATTTAAATGTATTTCCTATCCACTCATGAACACATACTTCAAGATTCACACGTTCCTGATTAAGTTTTACTACTCAAGATAGCCCTGGAAAGAAAAAAAATACACCTGAAAAGTACTTCAATTTAGAAAGAAAAATGTTTTGCATCAGGAATCTGCACCAGCCCATCCGGAGCAACAGTCGTACGAAAATGTTACTCGATCATGTATCAGTAAGGAATTGGTTTTCAATTAATTGGCACATTTTATTCATAACATACTACTTAATATATAAGTTGCAAATAATTTAAAATAATTTATTTCCATTAAACTTATATAATATATTATAATGATTAAATTTTAAAACTTATGTAATAGAACAGAATATAAATTGCAAATTTTCAATTTATGAAAGTTTTTTCTTATAATGTTTAAAATGCCTCAAGAATTAGCCTCATCATTTTATTGTCGTCATTGACATACAGGGGGGGGGGGGGGTTATTAGCTCAAAAAGTATATCAACCTCGGGTTTTGTTTTTTCAGAGAAGGAGTAAAGTTACACAAAACTGAATTTACCCACTTATTATTTATAGTTATTACTTTAAAAAAAAATTATACAATAATTATTAAAATTGATCGAAATAGTGTCGGTTGCATACGGATATTCTTGGATCATCCTCCACATGTAGTGCACAGATTTTTTCAGTTGTCTTAAACAAAGAAAATCAAATTTTTCGGAAAACATATTGATTTTGTGTGTGTGAGTGGGGGGGGGAGGGGTAGAGACATAAGCCTATTTTTTGTGAAACGGAACAAAAATTGATAAAAGGGTAGTCATTTGAAATAAGTGTCCTATATTCGCCTTATAAAAAATGGCATATAAACAGCTCATGATCCCACAAATATATATAATCTATAATTTCTAAAAAGAAAAAAAGTTGATGATTGATTTTCTTAAGCGCTGCTTTAGACGGCGCGTTGAAAAGACTTTTTCTAGCGCGCAGTGTAAAGTAGCATTAACTAGAGTAAAAAATGCAGAAAATGGGCACTTTTGTCAAACGACTATCGTTTCTTTAAACACATAAAACTTTCTTTTGCTTCAGTAAGGTGTTACACAAAATATACACATAAAACAAATAAACCACTGACATGTTTCGTTTCATTCGAGATAAGAACTATTATCACAAGAATACAACATTTATCAAGACGAATTACAAGCTTTTCTTAATTTTAGGATTTAAAAAACCTTTTTTACTGTAATTTTTCCAAATTTTGTTCAGTTTCAATAAAAATAGTTTCATGATTTTTCTAAAAAATTTGATCTTGTTTCTTTCATATGACTATGACAAACTGCGCCCTACACGACGCATGGTGATCTGCGCACAGCATAACAAACGGACAATATCTTCATAATTTTTTATAATTCTTGTCCACTAGAAAGAATGTTAATTTATTTTCACTTTGCTAAACAGCGTACAACCAACAGAGTGAAAAATGTGTCCAGACCGGAGATCGAACACTGACACCTTGGTATAGCGCACCAAGTGCTTTGCCGTTTAAAACATCTGGACGACATCCAGTCTGGCATTTTTCACTTATATATACGTTGGAAAGGTTGCAACTTCGCAGCGCAAGATGAAATGTCATACAGTTATACATATATATATATATATATATATATATATATATATATATATATAAGCGAAAAATGCCAGAATAGATGTCGTGCAGATGACTTGATTGGTAAAGCACTTGATGCGTTATACCAAGATATCAGGGTTCGATCCCCGGTGTGGACACATTTTTCACCCTGTTGGCTTTACGCTGTTTTGCAAAGTGAAAAGAAATTCACAACCTATGTAGTGTAAATTAAAGATTTATGGCATAGTTTCAGTCCTGCTGAAAATTTAATTGGAAATTAAAAAATATTTTGAAAGTAAAAATTAGGAATAATAAGGGTAAATTTTAGATTTTGTGTTACACTTTATTCTTTCTATGATGAAAAGAAATCCGAAGTTGAGCTACTTTTCGCGCCGATAAAGGGTTACCTTCCATTGATATCCAATTCTCTTTAAAATAGTCATTTAATTTGAAAGAGTTTAATTAGATACAGAATTCACATTTTTCCACAAAACTTTAAAACTAATACAACAGTGTAATCAATACAATTTCAAAGAGACTTAAACATCTCATTCAGCTTTTTAAAAGTTGCAGGTATCACGGTTCAAATAAACTTAATTTCATGCTACAATAGCGTTGGAATTTTATGAATGGAATATTAAAATTCGATTCAAATGAAAATAAAGGAAACTATATGTACATCACCGAAAGAAATATACACTTTATTGCATATTTGTATAAATAGATAAATTGTAACTTTTGAGATTGTTAAAATGTACAAACTTCCAATTTTGCCAAACAAATATTAGCATATTTCAAAAATAAAAATGGTTTATTTACTGCATTATTTAAAATAATGAATAACACACATGCGGATACTTATGAATACTATGGTTAGCGGTCATATTTATACGTAAAATTTCTTAGGTGCTTCTCCATTATCCTGTCGACTACTTTTCATAACAAAGTATTATCGCCAAACAAAAAGGATTTAACGCCAAAATTGCAGTCCCACTCACTTGAGGGTTAGGTATTCACTTGACTGAAGCATTACACGTGTTTGTTATGTTATCAAGTGGTTTTTAATTCGACAAATTACCTGTATTTTTGATTATGTTTTTCTGATTTTTGAATTATTTCGTTAATTAAAATAAAAATTGCGTCCATAAACGGCAGTGCCATGATATGAAAAGATAAAAAGCATTGAAAAAATGTTGCGATGCACAGTTACGTACAAGAGATTAGTTTCAACTGACGTCACAAACATTTATTCACCAGCCGAGGGGGATAATTAAGAAAAATAATGTAAATAAATAAATGTCCAATTTTTTTCTGGGGTTTTTTTCTATATTGTAAGTTTTATTGTTTAAACTTACCGATAGTTGACACTTTGGTGAGAGGAGCTTTTCCGAATTTCTTGTAATTTATTTATTTGTTTATTTATTTTATATTCCAATGGCAACATTCTTCGATTTGTTTATTTGGCGTTACAGTTTGGCGATAGTTTGTTTTTAGAAAAAGTGGTCGACGGGATAGTGGAGAAGTACCATTTCTTATTATTATCTAACGAAAAGAAGAGTTTTTATTGTCAGAAAATGCTAGAAATGCACCAAATTCAAAGGATCGTAAGTATGCAATTTTTGTTCTTACAAAAGCAGAAATCTGACAAAAGTTGTTAGACCAGGGATAAAATTTGTAACATAACCTTCAGAACTGTCAACTTGAAATGAGACCATGAGACAGATTTAATAAAGTATAATATTTTACTTATACCAGTAATCAGGGATTCTTAATACTCTAACGGGTAAATAATTAAGCCGATCCACTCAATTTAAGAAATAGAAGGATCCCAAATGGTCCAAGTTTTGAATACCAGTATATGCTAAGAAAAATTTTGTGGTAGGTTTGTACAACATTCACAATAGAAATAACCTTCATTTATGCTTCTACGAAATTTGCAAGAAAAATCTAAAAAGAAATTTTTCCCCAGAAAATACTGGTATTCAAAAAGCGGACCATTTGGTAGCCCTGGAAATACTGAAAGGGAGGGATATTTTCCCAAAATTTCTTAAGTTTAAACTTGGCTCCAAATATATTTTTTTTATACATGAACCTATGAAATCCACTTTAGAAGATAATATAAATTATAAATCGAATCCTGTGGATTCCGAAGCTCTTTCATTTGAAGTAGAAGGCTCGACTTCTTGCCAATTAGACGTAACTCACAGCCGATGACTCTATTTATAACTGCTAGTTGATAACTCCACTTGAAATCAACACTGGGCGTAAATTCCAAAAGGGCGAGATCGGTTTAAAAATCCACTGAATCCATCTACTACTGAACAGCTACTGCACTACCATAGTTACCTAGTTAACATATAATTACAAAAATAACAATGACAACGTGATTTACGAAGATACACGCACTTTAAGAGAACTAAAGAGACAGTATAGATAGCTCATTCACTCACAAATGTTAGTGATACAGGACAATAAGATGCCATGGAAATCTCACAACTCACTCGTCTAGCAGAGTATCGTCACAAGAGAGTAGCTAGGCCCTCTGACATAAGTTTTCTATATATAACAAATAGGACACAAGTATTTTACATAAATTTGATTTTGTATCTAAAAAAAAGTATTTTGACGCCAAGGGATTTTCGTATGTTGTCGAAAACTCTGTGAAACATTTTTGAAAACTAATGCTTTAGGAATCAGCTATTGGTCGACGATAAAAAGCAGCTTTCTCTGTACTAAATATATGACGACAAATTTGAAACGATCACAAATCATTCTTCAATTCGATTTTCCTTTGTCTCATGTTTAAATTATATGTAATTCTGCAATTTTAAAGTTTTAAAACTATTACATAGCAAAAAGGACATATTTATTGGCTATTATAATGGGATGTTGTAGTTTGAATCACCAGAAATAGATTTTGTTCAGAACTTCTATTGGATATGGATATCGGGAACAAGGACATGCATTAAAACTCTAGAACGGAAGAAATTATTGATTTGACTTAAGTTCTGAAGCATCAGCTTATTTTTAAATTGTCAGAAAACCATTATTTTAAAATCACTTTCCATTAAATCACCAGAAAACCTTTATTATAAAATCAATATTTTCTATAGTATCAGTAAAAACTGTCATTTTAAAATTTACCTTTGATGGTGAGCATATGAGGATGAAATTCAGGATTGAAATGGATAAGCAAGCAAATTTCTGCAATGATCAAAAACTACTTTAAAGATTTTAGAAATGTTTGGCAAAATTCTGGAATTATATCCTTCAAATCTTTCAAGATAAAAACGGAAGTGTTTGAATCTTAGACTTATCCTAATAAAAAGTTAAATGATTATTGACATTAATTAAATATTTTTAATACTAAAATATCTCAGTTTATAATTTATATACAATGACAATAATTTATATCTATTTACATTAATTTGAGTATAATTATATATATAATTACAATATGCATCTTCGAAATATTTCACATTAATATGCTCATACATATTATTAGGCAGTTTTATTTCTTTCGAGTAATCATTGTTAATATCTTAAATAATTTTTTGAGGCGTTATTGTGAAGTCTATTTTTCCGCTATTATTTTTTATTTTTGAATAAATAAATATAATAGATTATTTTTCTATCTTTAGAAATAGTTTTATCTGTTATTTTTTTAAATATTTTTTTAATGTCAATATGTGCCAGAGAAAACACCGTTTAACAAATTATTTTAAATTAACTGTTTATTAATTATTTTTAATATGTCTCAATTTCTTTACACCTAAGTAATAAGTACTTTTAGGATTGTAAACTGCATATCGAGTAAACATTTAACTGGGCTTTGTAACGTTTAATGTTGTTTGGAAAATTTTAATTGGGTATGTACCCTAATGTCAAAAACTTTTTAATTTTTTTATACCTAAAATACTGCGTATTAATTCATTTTTTTAAAATAACGAGTAATATGCGGATAATATTAGTGAATTTGATTCTTTATCAGTTACTAATATTGATGTTATCACAAGTTTTATAGAAATGAAAAATATTTCCTTATAAATAATCATAAATAAAAGGTACAGAAATTAATAATGAAACTTTGTATCAAACACCATAAAAACAAAACAACACGCAGGACGTGTTTCGAGCTAGAAATTTTTAACAGCTCATCATCAGCCATATTAAGCACGTATCCGTAGGCGGACAAGGTCACAAATGAACAGAAGGGCAAAGAGGACAGTTTACAAAGAAAATACGACAGATGGCGCTAGCTGAAAGGAAAGCACCAATCATAGAGGAGCGCATGCGGAAGAGAAAAATATAGTCAAAATGAAAATGGAGAAAAGAGAGAGAGAAAGAAAGAGAATTAATAAAAACATCAAAGGTTTAATTTTCCTGGTATTGATTTTTCGTTAGTATTTTGAGTTTGGTTATATTTGTTTTATAGTTTTAATTGGTTATAGTTTAGTGTTCAGTTGATATAATGTTATTTGTTTTTGGCTATACCGAAATTTTAAAAAATAAAAAATGCTTCATGAAAATAAAAAGTGAAGAAACCACAACAAAAATATCTGCTTAAGAGCCTAAGCTAGTCACGCGAAGAAACGCTTCAGCTAATGTTAAGGGAAGGTTATCGCGCGATTTCTCGCTCGCATTTTAATATTTTTAAATGATTCTTTTTGCATAGGATAGCTGAGGTCGATCTCTAACGTTGTTAGTTTTTACTTTTTCGATTTTGTTTCCAGTTTCTTTATATAAGGGTAATTTCATTTTCAGAACCGGTTCCAACCGGTTCCAAAATGGAAAATGTCCGCTTATAAAAAAAGCCGTAACCAAAATCAAAAAAGTAAAAACTAACAACATTAGAGATCGACCTCAGCTATCCTATGCAAAAAGAATCATTTAAAAATATTAAAATGCGAGCGAGAAATCGCGCGATAAACTTCCCATAGACTTAACATTAGCGTGAGCGTTTCTTCGCGTGACTAGTGTAGGCTCTTAATAGCCAAATCCCTAAAAAGTAATATCATCCAATAATTTTTTAATAATTTTTCTGGTTTGGAGTGTTGTTAAACTGGGTCAAATTAACCCACATATTACGGAATATTAATGAGAGGTTGGCACCTATGCGAAATAAAAGTTATTTTACTATGTATTTATTACTAGCAAGCTGCGCTGATCGGTTTCTCTAAACTAACCTTGAATCAAACGAAATATAGAGGTGTATTTGACCTTGTATTTTAAAGTAATCTGTACCCTTACCTGGAATATCCTTCCACATTACTGAAAATTATACGAACGACATTGCGTTATTATATTTTCTAATGTGCAGTCAAAATTTTAGCTGTTAAGGACCAACTATTTTTTCTTATCATTTACAGTTTGATTTGGCAAAGAATGACAGAACTAAATGCAATATACAAAAACCATCCCTAAAAGTTATCTAACTATTGAGAAGAACTTTTTAAAAGGGCTAATCTTTTATATTAGAATTCTCCTGATTTTAAAACTTTCCTTCATAACTCTTTAACTAAGCAACGTAGAACGATATGTAATATATTAAAACCATTCTTGAAAAATTACCTACTTAGAAAAATTACCTACTTATTTATCTAATTTATCAATGCAAGTCTCATTAAAATCCGTTTAATAAAACTTTTTAAAAGGGCTAATCTTTTATATTAGATTTCACCTGATTGTAAAACTTTCCCCCATAACTCTTTAACTATGCAACGTAGTAATAATATATTAAAACCATTCTTGAAAAATTACCAACTTAGCAATGCAAGTCTCATTAAAATCCGTTTAGTAAAACTTTTTAAAAGGGCTAATCTTTTATATTAGAATTCACCTGATTTTAAAACTTTCCTTCATAACTCTTTAACTAAACAACGTAGAACGATATGTAATACATTAAAACCATTCTTGAAAAATTACCTACTTAGCAATGCAAGTCTCATTAAAATCCGTTTAGTAAAACTTTTTAAAAGGGCTAATCTTTTATATTAGATTTCACCTGATTGTAAAACTTTCCCCCATAACTCTTTAACTAAGCAACGTAGTAATAATATATTAAAACCATTCTTGAAAAATTACCAACTTAGCAATGCAAGTCTCATTAATATCCGTTTAGTAAAACTTTTTAAAAGGGCTAATCTTTTATATTAGAGTTCATCTGATTGTAAAACTTTCCTCCATAACTCTTTAACTAAGCAACGTAGAACGGTATGTTATACACTAAAATCTTATCTGAAAAGATATAAGAATATTGATCATTAAAATTTATGTAACTGCAAGTTATTTCTCGTTATCTTTTCTAAAAAAAATACTGCAATTGCGTCAAAAAGACGTAATTTAAAAGTTTTGCATGCTTACAATTAAATAGTATTTTTTTAAAAAAAAAGAGATTTGCATTCCATAAATAGTTAGTCGAAATGTTTGGCCCTGTTTGCAATAAAAAAAAATTGCACGTTCAGAGTTGAAATAAATGGCGCCTTAGCATACATTTTGGCATGATGTTGGTATAACGGAAAATTACCAAAATTATCGAAAAACGTTGTTCCAAATTACGCTAATTCTCTGTAGACTCGATTATGGTTTAGGTCCAATTTAAAAATATA
Source organism: Maratus michaelseni (assembly GCA_963931845.1). Lineage (NCBI taxonomy): Eukaryota > Metazoa > Arthropoda > Arachnida > Araneae > Salticidae > Maratus > Maratus michaelseni. Next base: position 43,480,276 of record OZ007592.1, on the reverse strand, counting down.
GAATCAACTTAACTGTTTTTATAAGTTAATTATGCGCCAAACAATGCCCGGTAACTTACGACAAATGTCTGTAGACCCGATTATGTAGTTTACCTACTTAATTAATGCACGTGATATAAACTACACCTACTTTCCAATCAGGATCTTTTAAAAAGGCTAATCTTTCATAATCGGGTTCATCTGATTATAGATCATTCCATCATAATTCTATAACTAATCTGCGTAGAACGATATGTTATATAATAAAACCTCCCCTGAACAATTATTTATCTAACAGTTTAAGTTCTATGAAAAGCCATTCAGCAAAACTCGAGTTAAAGCAGCTGGAACGAAATTTTATACACAGGGTGTCTTAGTACAACGTTTCAGTACTGCTAGGTGTGGTAGGGTGCACGACGACGACTCGGAATCATATAGCTGTGCAGGGTCGGAAATGCTTTCCTGACGTGATGGTTTACACAGAAACATCAGAAATAAAAATAAATAAGTTAGTGAATATTCGGTTTAATAATAAATTTGCATAAATAATAATAAATGTACATGAACAAAAGTAGTATGGGTCAAAGATAGAGTTCGAAGTTTCGTCCACCCACTTCAATGCCGGCCTCAGTTCTTCGGCGCATGGAATTCCGAATGTTCGGGAATGTTTCAGCCATGTCTCGGATCCCCCCGGCTGGCCCACTACAATCCGCAGCCACGTAAGTCTGAAGCATACCGCCTAACTCCACGTTCCTATAATTAGCCCTTCTACTAACGCTGCGCCCTTGTGCGAAATGACGATTCCTTGCAAGAACGCTGAGAACTTTCGCGCAACGCAATCTACCCCGCGACGAGATTATTTCCAACCCTACATTACTGTATGATTCCGAGTCGTTTTGGCGCACCCTAGAAGTTCTGAAACGTTGTACTGAGACACCCTGTATATAATAGAAGTAAATAGAAGTAGATTATATTAATATAATTTACATTTGAATGTTAAAGAAACCCTCCAAAAATGCTGTCATACACTTGAAAAAACATGTTTTGGCTGAAAATCAAACTGTTTGGCGACAAACATAAAATCAAAATCGCCAAAAACAAAAGATTAATCGCCAAATATTGTTTCAATCGCAATCTTGCACATTGAATAATTTTTTAAGCATTACGAACATTCCCAATCATGTTTAAATTAAATATTTTTGTTTTATATTGTTATCTCTCATGAAAACTGTTTTTATTTTTATTTTATTTTTTTTAAATAAAATTAGTAACAGTTTTTTCTTTTATTTTTCGAGGTGTATAGCCGTTTCAAATCTTTCTCCAACAATAATGGTCGCCAAACATGAGGAATGGTAACCTTTTCGTCCAAAATAACAGAACTTTCCACCATAATTCTATAACTAATCTACATTGAACAATATGATATATACTAAAACCTTCCCTGAAAAAATATCTATCGAACAGTGCAAGTTCCATCAAAATCCATTCAGCGGAACTCGAGTTATAAAGGAATGGAACGAAATTTCCCTTTGTGTTTTATATATATAGTAGATGTTGTTAATTTACACCTATTAGCATTTAAAATAAATATAAGGGTTACTGTAATTAGTATAACTTGTGTCATTCTTTGCGCAGTTGTATCTGACCTGACCCGGATAATGCGTATGTACCATATTTTTCTTTTTGATGGAAAGAGAGTAATGTAACCCAGTCAGGTGGGTGTGTCATGTTCTATTATTTTCATTTAATTAAGATTAACAGAATTTCTGATATTTCTTTAAGGTATCAAATTTTCCACTATTTCTGGAATTGCAGTACCACTTTTTTCGAATACAATAGGATCTCAATTATCCGACATACTTAATTAATGGGCAATCCTTACATATGTCATCCAAATGACGTTTATGGCAGTACTAAATTTCTTGAGAAAAGTGTTTAATTAATAACTTATAATAAATGCTACAAGCTTTTAAACATTTTAAAATTGCTCACAAATAATATATATATATATATATATATATATATATATACACTGTTTAATTTTTTTATACATTAAATTTTATTACATAAAGCAAAATTTTGGCACAATAATGATTTAAACTAGATCAAAATATTTCAGAAATCCGTAGGAATTCCCATTATCAAATACTGTTACATATTTTTATTTCCGTTCTCTGCTAACATTTTTTAAATTTTGGAATCAGTAGATGTAGCAAGTAATTTTATTACATTGAAACTGAAATCTTGCTGCAATAAAATGCTTCAAGGGGAAAAAAAATATTCAGATTTTTTGCTGGAAATTTTCTTATTTTTACTTCTGACGAAAAATAAAAGTAACATAAAATAGCAAAAATAAATAAAGTAAAAATTGTAAAGTAAAAATTGTAAAGTAAGTGACACAAATAAAATATTAAAGTAATTTTTTATGAACTACATATAATTACTAAATATTCTTCTAACATTTGTCTATTTTTAATTTATAATATTTCTTTGATAATAACAGTTAATTATTTTACTTTATGATAGTTGCTCTTAGCTTCATTTAGAGTATTTTTATTTACTGTTTAACATTTGTAATATTGTCTAATTAGAAAATGCATATGATAATCCTAATAATTCGAAGATAATTGCCCGGCTATCGCTACGCAGATAATCGTAAGTCTAGTAATATATTTCATTAATACATTTTATAGTGACATTCGCATTACTTCATGACAGAAATTCTACAAAGAAAAAGGGGATTAATAATTATAAATTGCAATTAGTGGTACTTAAATTCTAAGGACCGTTCGTATCCCCGTATATTATCAGCTATCTGAGTAGGGGTAATTTTTTCACCTATGAAAAAAAAATGGTAAACTATTCTTAAAATAAAGAATAATCTTTGTTTTACCCATGATTTTAATATATATAGATGATGCTGGTAACTTATAAAAAATACATTTATTTGTGTAATACAAAAATTCATTTAAGCTTTTTAGGCACAAAATATTTCTGTTACTAAAATGTTGAAATTATTACGACACCAGGACTTAAGAACAAATTTATTTGCAAATAAATAAAAACTTTCTTTACGTACATTATAAAAGGCAAAATTTCATTTCAAAATTCTGGTGCCGTTGTGGAATTTGGGGTATTAATTTAAGTGGGACCGAATTTAACCCACCATGACCAAAGCCATTAAATAATAAGCCCAGTCAGATAGTGTTAAATTTGTTATCGACACACTAGCGCCAAACCTCTGCTGCGGAAGGAGGACAAAACAGAAGTGGGTCGCAGAGAAACGATACGATTTATTTATATCGATATTTTATACGATTTGTATCGATGTTTTGTTTTTGCACTTCCTTTAGAAGCTTGCTAATTATTGGGATCTTTTACATTAAAGCTAAAACTATAATGAAAAAAAAAATGGTGGAAATTTACTGGATTAATATTTCTATATAAATATAGTGGTGGCGAAGAAGTTGATTTATTTATTAAAAGTTAAATAAAAAGAGATGGAAATTTATATCACTATGCAATTGACCCTTTCCGGCACAGACAAATTATGTTCGTAAAATGTGAAATTACTGACTGACACCGGAATTTACAAACGACTTTCTTAGAAAATATGAACTCCTTATTTTAAGCTTTAATTTTAGAAGCAAAATTTTATTAAAATATTCTTGGTGCCGAATGCAGCACTCCCAACCACTAGATGGCGCTATTTTCAACTTGCGAAAAGTTTCCCATTTATCTGATTGGGCTTATTATTTAATGGCTTTGACCATGACGGAAAGGGTTAAAAACATAAAAACAACAAACATAATCCAAATAAATTATTCTGGTAAGAGAGCCATTATTAAAAGTTAACAGCAAATGTGGTGAACTTATGTAATAAAATCACTCTTTTACCATTAAATCCTCAAATTTTCGATAATTTATATATAACTAATCATTCATTAAAAATTAATAAAAAGTTGCATTTTTATGATTTGATGGCATACGAATCTTAGATATGTAATACAATTATAGCGTTGCTAATGAACCATTTAAAATTAGGTTCAATGTCAAATTGTGGATGACCCCTTATCACAAAATAAACTAAATTCAATTATATATAGAAATAAAATTATACCTTCTTTTTCTCTCGCATTAAAAAAAAAAAAAATTATAGACAATGTCTTTTATATTTTTAATACTCGAGATTAATACTGTATATTATTTCAAATCTTTTGTTAGGTTTGTCCATCATGTCTTAACAGAAAATATTACTATGATATAATCATTTTAATAGAATTTTTCGTGCCAAAACATCAGTCTAAAGAAATCATTATGTAAGGAATTCAGCGGGGTTTATATTATCAATCCATCACTTTACAAAAATAGACCCCTGTCGTTTATCATTCGTATTCCGCTATCTTAACTTCTTTATTTTTATGCATCATATACAGTTTCAATATATTTTCAATAAATGATATATTTTCCCTCACTGACACCTTAGATAAATGCGTTAATAAACAGCAGCGCATCGTTAATCATATAATACTATATTTTCTTTTTTTAAAAGTGAATTTTAAAATTTAATTCTTAAAGTATTGATAAAGAAGTGATTTAACCCTTTATAGATATATAATATTACTCGGGATAATAATTCCCCACTATAGGCAAGTTTCCTACGATTGACCTCTATCAGTTTAACAAGTTTTTTTTTTGTGTGTGTGTGTGCACGTGCATTCCCAGCATTTTTAATAATTTTTCCATTCCGCTACAAACCGGTATAATATACATTGTAAAAAAATTATATTAAAATTTTTAAAATGTGTTGGCAATCGGCCACTAGTACTATTTCCGTATCTTAACGGAAAAGAAGCCTTAAATTTAAGGAAATGTTTCGTGATTTTTGAAGTATCCTCTTTTTAAATGTTTTGTTTTATAACAGATATCTACCGTATATTTTAGGAATTTTCGACACGAAATCCCTTTTACAGGACAATTCTACATTATATTGGGTGTAATTCTCCATTTCAGTCAATCTCCAGTAAACAGCCAACATTTACAGCGATGAGACCCGAACCAGGCCATTCGGTTTTCCAACTTCTGGATGTTACCACAGAGATGAGATTACACAAGCCAATTTCTCAAATACTGTTACTTATTCTAGATGTATTTTATGAAGGAAAGCAAAGTGTGAAAATATATAAAAAGTTATTCAGTAGATAGAATTTACCCATCTGAATATAATTTTGAAAGTTTTACATATTTTTTTCTATAATTTCAAATCATTGCCCATTTTTATTTGATGTTTTGTGAAAGATAAATTTAACTTGTTGCGTGTACTACCACAATGCTAAATGCTGTTAAATGCTGACACACACTGACACTGGTGAGATGCATTACTGACAAGGGAACCACTTTTGGTGCAGCTGGAAACTAGCATTGAGATCTGGTGCATTTTAAAGCTATATACACTGCTCAAAACAATTAAAGGATATTTGAAGTTTTATATAAAATAAAGATATAAACGAAATTTTTTTTTGCCGAAAATAGAAGAAGAGAATCACAAATGCAAATTTTTCTGGTTTTCAAACTGTGGAGTATGCAAATTTTGAGTTCGTCGTCAAAAACGTCGTTTCAGCGGCAGCGAATGAAATTTGACTTTCAACTGGATAAAAGATAATGAAGACAAGGATGATCGGCATTCAGTGATTGCTTTGTTTCGATGAGTACGATGTCTCAGCGAAGTCATTTGACAGATTCAGAAGCTTGGAGAATTGTTGATAGGTTAGAAGGGGGCCAAACTCAAGCCGAAGTAGCGCAAGCCATTGGAGTGTCACAAAGTGTCATTTCCAGGATCTGGAACCGTTTTTTGGAGAGTGGATGTGCAGGCCGAAGACCAGGGCAAGGTCGTAGACGGGCAACAACGCCCAATGAAGATCGGTATTTAGCGTTAACAGCTCGGAGACACCGAAACATGAACGCTACTCTTCTCCAACAACACCTTCGCTCGGCTACAGGCACCACGATTTCAACTCAGACTGTCCGAAACCGGCTCCATGCTGTAGGTCTGTATGCTCGCCGACCGATGGTATGTGTTAGATTAACATCAAGGCATCGTCGCGACCGCAGGGAGTGGGCAACCGAGCATGTCAACTGGAGAAGAAATGAAAGGAGCAATATTCTGTTTTCTGACGAGTCCCGTTTTTCTGTTCATCCTGATAATAGGCGTATTTTCATCTGGAGGGACCGTGGCAGTAGGAATAATCCTGCGTTCGTGCACGAAAGTGTCAGATTTGGCGGTGGAGGAGTGTTGGTGTATGGTGGCATCTCCATTGACGGGCGCACTGACCTCTACATCATTCAAGATGGAGCTCTGACTGGTCGCCCATATAGGGATGAGATCCTCAGACCTATTGTAGTCCCTTACGCTGCAGCAATCGGAGATAACTTCATTTTAATGGACGGTAACTGCAGGCCACATCGTGCAAACCTGGTGGAGGATTTCCTTTTCGAGGAAGGAATCGTTCGAATGGAATGGCCAGCGTGTTCTCCAGACATGAATCCAATCGAGCACGTTTGGGACGCTCTAGGAAGACGAGTTTCTGGCCGCCAACAACCCCCACAAACTCTCCAAGAACTGGAAAGAGCTCTTCTGGAAGAGTGGGGCAGAATACCCCAACTCGTCATTAATAGCCTCATTGAGTCCATGCCTCAAAGGTGTTCAACGTTGCTGGCCGCCCGTGGAAACCATACCACGTACTGAAAATGATTTTCTTTGAAGAAAACACCTTTTCTTATTCTTTTTTTCTCATATGCACAAATTGTGTTTTTTTCCTTTTGTACACAAATGCGCAATAAAATGCATTTTTTTCTGCCAAACATGTGTAATTTATTCTCATATAACCTACTATGTCTGTCGACCATGTATCAATCAGCTAAAAAGTTTCCCAGATACAAAATCCACCTAAAACTGCAATATCCTTTAATTGTTTTGAGCAGTGTATTACGAAGTTTGAGAATCGATAAAATTTCTCTGTTAAAATTATATATTTTTATTTTACAGCAGCATAACTTTCAGAAAATGCAATTTTCGAGACCACTTATCGGACTATTAACGTATAAGTTTTTTTTTTTTTTTTTTTTTTTTTTTTTTTTTTTTTAAGCAGTTAAAAATACAAATTAGTTAATAATAACAGGGTTCGCACGCTTGAAATACCAGTACGTATGCGCGTACGGCCTCATTTTATGTCCAGGCTGTAATGTTCTAAGCATCTGCTTTTTTGCGTCACTAATTGCTACTGTGATTTGTCTTGTACAGGCTTTGTAGCAATGATTGTTTTGGACAGGGTTCGCACGCTTTTAAGACACGCCCCATTTTGTAAGGACTCCTCCACCAGTAATCGCATAAAACTATTTTCTAGCTAATGAATCTTGAATACCATTAGGAAGAAAATTATCTTTCAATTATACTGGTGGCAGAGTCCTTACAAAATGGGGCGTGGCTTAAGAGCGTGCGAACCCTGAATAAGCATAAAATATTGAAAAAAAAAATCCTCCAAGAACCTACGAATTTGATTTTGAAAAATTACAACATTATATTTACATTTTGGCGTGGAAAAAGTTGGCATAATTCGTTACCGTAGAACTTTTTAGAACTTGGCCGAATGCCATAGTCGTCTGTTGTGTGTGATCGATTCGTAGCACCATATATGACGAATTAACGCACTTTTGGCGTGAAATTACTAATTAAAAATTCAATAATAAAAAATTTAAAACTATAAACTAATGTATAAAACATGATTTTAACAGAGAAATTTATTGGTCTAACTTTCAAGTATAGGGCTACAAAATGCACAGGTCTCAATGCTAGGTGCGAGTTGCACCAAAAGTGGCTCCCTTGTGAGTAAAGAAGAATTTTTATAGTGATATATAATAATAAAACTTACCAGACATTAAATTATAAACATTTAAAGAGTAATTATTTACCTAAAATATTTTTAAACAATTTAATAGCTGTTTATTGTCATTTAATTGTTATATTGAAAGTTAAATTTGATTGGTTGGCTTACTTATTTCTGATTGGCTGTTGAAGTTCTTAGTGGAATCTTTTACTTTTTTTCAGTTTCTAGTGCTAATATGCTACATTTGTACTTTTTTCTTATGGCTCCTCTAACTAGTACGATATGACATACAACTACTCATAGACAGGGAGTGGATTTGTTTTATAACTGGGAATCCCATTGAAACTATCAACTGTTTCTGTTTCTGTTTTTCATTTAATCATTCTTCCTATGGCATTGTTACTGGTTTTCGTAAACGTTATATATGCTTCTGTATTTATAGTTGTATAGGAAATAAATATGCACATTTTCGTTTCTTGAATAAATTAGAATGTTTTCCAACAAAGTTTATTTTTATATGTTTCTTCCTTCCCCGTTTTACAACAGTCTTGTTTTACCATTTCCTTCGTTAGATTTGGGTTTAGAATAATTTTTTTAACATTTAATAGTATGATAAATGTTTGTATTTTAAATAGTTCACATTTCTTAAAAAATATATTCTTTATTCTAGAAAAATTCCTATAAATCAAGTGCTACTGCAATCTTTTCAAATCGAAGAAAGTTACCGTAATTTCCGGCGTATAATCCGCGGATCAAACAATTCTTTTTCAACCCAGAAATTTTATTCAAACATTGAAGTCAAATATTTACACCGATCTAGTAAGTTACATTTTATAAAATAAAATTTCTGGGTTGAAACATGATTGTTTGATCCGCGGATTATACACCGGAAATTACGGTATATACATAACTTTAAATTTTTTTAGTCTCACGAATTTCAAAATATATTTAGGATTGGATTGCTTTGTGTTGTTATCCATAGCTACCTATAGAGTTGATGTGCACCACAACGCCTACAACGCGAGGTATACCAGTGAATGCCAGGGTAATTTTTTTAAATCACTATATCTATGATTTAAACCAAGACCTCCTTATCATAGTATCAGACCTCTCAATCAGCAAGTTGCCTTTGACCGCTATACTTGGCCTGCTACTAGCGCCATCAATCGTCAGTAATAGTATTTACGACGCGAAATCACATGAAATTTTTTCACAGCTCCATTTATTCTATGCATTTGCTTATGAACTAGTAGTTTTCCTACCACTAAAATTTTATAGTACATTTTATCTTATTAAATTGACAAGATCGTGTGATTACATGACGAAAAAAATTCTATTAAATTTTAGTGGTACGAAAAAAGCATAAGAGTTGACAGCTATGCGGTAGCAGACCAGCTAGATTTTTCTATAGATTTTTCTATTATATTTTTGGATACCAGTTTTTTAGTAGAGACAATTTTGTTTTGTTTGATTGGAGAATTCTGGGATTTAAAAGAACAACATTTTCTCTAAAAATATACTGGTGTTCAAAAAGCCCGAAACATGGCAACTGTGCGGTAGTATCCACCAGGCGGCGATACTTTCCGGAGAAAGTCAATTAATAAGTTGGCAATTACAGCGTACATTTTCTCCCATAGACTTTCTCCGGATTGTCAAGTCTGATCTATGATAAGGGAGTCTTGATTTAAACATTTGTGGAAATCCAAAAGGGTTGGGTTGGGTTGGGTTGATTATTGACGGCCAATTATCTACACTGGGGATATAGGCCCGGGGGGAGTGCCCTTCGTGGGGGTCTTTCTAAGGGAACCTAATCCGTATTTACGCATGGATAAATCCACGGCTTGAAGAAAACCACGAAAACTCCGAACGATTAGGCCGACGGGCGCGATTGGGATCGAACCCAGCACCTCCCGTCTACCAGCCTCGAGAGCACAACCTCTCAGCCACTGGTGGGGCGGAAATCCAAAAGGAAATCCTGTGTAGAAAATTCACAGTTAAGAGACGAACAAACTAAACCATTAGGTAAAAATTGTGAGATAAAAAAAAAAAACTAGACAGATGTTATAATATAATTCAATATTTTAAAGCAATGCTAAAAAATACGACAAAAGTAAATTATTTAAACCTTAAATTGTTTCGACAAACATAAAGTGGTGGTTAACAAAGTACTGAAGTTACCTAACTATCTGACAAACATTGTATTTCACTATTGTATTTAGAACTAATAAATACATTTAATTAAAATTTTGTAAAATATTATGATGGATTTAATTATCTTTTTACAATGTCTACATAAAAATTTCAATCTATACTAATGAAAGAAACTTTCGATCTGTGTGTGTTTGCAAAGGTAGCGAAATCTACCGCACGTAGAAGTCTGAAAATTTGTGTAAGGATAGTCCAGGACAGGTCTTGATGCACCTGAGGCTGAGATTGTTTTTTAATAATTAACCGAGATGTTAATTAAACACTCATATAAAAAACTATCTTTTTTTTTTTCAAAAATCGGCAGACGTGCGCTCCCTCACCATTAATTTAAAAAAAAAACTATACAGATGTCATAATATGATTCAATATTTTAAAACAATGCGCAAAAAAAAACGAAATATGTAAATTATGTAAACCTTAAATTGTTTCAACAACCATAAAGTGGTGGTTAACAAAAAACTGAAGTTACCTAACTATCTGACGCCCTTGGGAAATTGCTGTTATAAGTATAGTTATTTCCGTAGGAAAAACATGGCGCGATTATGCCGGCTTTTTCTTCGATCAAATGTAGGCGTTTCCTTGACGATTGTGGGGCAAGTAGTCTGGAATCAGCCACTTAGTTCAAATGAATTACTCTGTTTAATATTAAAATAATATGCGTAATAAAATAATAATATACCTAATATAAAAAAAAAATTGTAATATTTTTTATAAGATATACCTAATTACTAACTATTAACCTAATTACCTAATTATTAACCTAATTACTACCTCATTAATAACTACCTAATAATTAACTATTATTTGACAGAAAGCAAATGTTATTAATTTAAAATATATATATTTCGGGTCATATATAGATGTTACATAAAATGTCAGTAGATTATGTAATAATTTTTATTATTATTACCCAGTTTTTCGTTATTTTATGATGTGATTTGTTTATTATTGCATTTTATGTCAGTGGTAAAGAAATTTCCAGATGCTATGAAAAATTCCAACTTTTTTTTCCTTTTAAATAAAAATATTAACACCCACTTAAAAAAAATATGTCGAAATTAGTTCGAAATAAATTCACATAAATTTATTTTCTGCTGTCTTTTATGAATGTTTTTCAAAGAGGTTAAATTAAATAAATATATTTTTTTATTTTTATAATTTTTTGTTTGATATTTAAAATTTATTTTTTGCTAATTTCATTACTCATTCATTTTATTAATTCAGTGTATCTGGATGCAACCTAAATTGAAACCATGGCCCTCTGATTTGCAAACCAGTATACTACCAACAACACCACTGCCACATTTATTTCTTCTCTTCAATATTTTTCTGGAGCTCTTTACATGGCCCCTTCACGTTTTTTGTGACTATGTCAGTATCCTCTCACACCTACTCTTCTATTTATCTGCACTTTTCCAGGTGGCAATTAATAATCCTATTGTTCGAAAGCATATTGTGGAGCGCGATGCAGCCGGGATTCGAACCATGGTCACTGATTAGAAAACATTGTATCATCACCCACGCAACTAACTACGATATTTCTTCCGCTTCTTCATTACGTACTTTATCCTAGGGAGGTGAATGTCAGCTTCTTAGAAGTAAACGCAAAAAAAAAAATCATGCACCATGCATAGTTTATGAAACGCTTTATACGTTTGTTCATACAAAAAAAAATAGATATATAAATGAACAATTTAAAAACACATAAGCCTGTAAAAAATCATTTACAGCAATTACTCCCCATAGCCTGTAATGTGTGCAAGTTCTTTCGTGCAGCATTATATATAGTATATAGAATTTATACATACTACGTCATACACTGAACATTAAATAAGTTAAAAGTGTATTTGCCAACAACTAATAGCAAACATCTACCAGCAATTATGGCTCATAGTTAGTCCTGTAACTGAATCATTTTGTGTGTCTCAGTAAATGAGCGATAAATGCTACGCATTCCATAATCTACAAAAAGTATTTTGTTGTCTACAACAGTTATACATATTGATTATATAGAATTTATACACACTACGTAATACACTGAACATTAAATAAGTTAAAAGGGAATTTGCCAACAACTAATAGTAAACATCTACCAGCAATTATGGCTCATAGTTAGTCCTGTAACTGAATAATTTTGTGTGTCTCAGTGAATGAGCGATAAATGCTACGCATTCCATAATCTACAAAAAGTATTTTGTTGTCTACACCAGTTATGGATATCGATTATATAGAATTTATACACACTACGTAATACACTGAACATTAAATAAGTTAAAAGTGAATTTGCCAACAACTAATAGTAAACATCTACCAGCAATTATGGCTCATGGTTAGTCCTGTAACTGAATAATTTTGTGTGTCTCAGTAAATGAGCGATAAATGCTACGCATTCCATAATCTACAGAAAGTATTTTGTTGTCTACACCAGATATGTATATCGATTATATAGAATTTATACACACTACGTAATACACTGAACATTAAATAAGTTAAAAGTGAATTTGCCAACAACTAATAGTAAACATCTACCAGCAATTATGGCTCATAGTTAGTCCTGTAACTGAATAATTTTGTGTGTCTCAGTAAATGAGCTATAAATGCTACGCATTCCATAATCTACAATATGTTCCATAATCTACAGAAAGTATTTTGTTGTCTACATCAGTTATGCATATTGATTTTACTGTGATGTAGTATCTTAACATCATTCAAATATACCGCAAACGGATTTTACCCATACACCATAATGTAAAAGAATTAATTTGCGTGTTACAGTAAACGAACTACAACAGCAATTCATTTCATTTTCAATGGCGAACATATAGTAAACATCAACGAGATATATCAATTGCATAGCAATCCAACTATATTTGCAGAAGTCAGAGCACGGCAACACAAACCGAAGTCATAAACACTTAAAAAAAAACAGTTAAAATGTGTCACAGTATAAATAACGTAACTGGTTTCAAAGATAACTAACGATATTTAACTCTACTTTGTTATATAGCTAAAACCCTATAACATATTCATAATGTTAATAAATATTTTCAATTAGTCGAAAGAATATTAGAATTGCTCTCTGAGATCATACAACAAATTAAATTGAAAGTAGATGGGAGATAAATTCATTTACGCCCCCCCCCCCCCCCGATATAAGTCAATTGTTTCCCTAACAAGTGAAGTTACCAGTTCAGATGAAAAAAAAGGAAATGGGTTTCAATCGATAGTACTCATCGAAATTTTAAGAACCGTGATTGCTTTTAATTCGTAAATTCTTCTATGAGGAGAAATGCGAGATCATTATTAAAAAGCCCATAACTTCCAAGGATAATGTAGGTTGTTTATGAAAATGATTTAGAACAAAAATTTTGTAACAGGCTATTAAACGAAGGAGATATAACTCCAAAAAAGTTTTATCCTCAGATACTGTTATTTTTTACTATTATTACTAATAGTATTTATTTATATTTATCACATATTATTCTTTTAATCCATACATTAGTATTTTATCACAAATATAAAGGTCCAGTTCAAATAACATTCTTAAATTAACTTCAATGTTTACAGAAAGTCACAAGAACAAGTAATTTAAGTTTAAGATATTGACGTGTCAAAAACAACGACAGAAACAAACGCTTGTCCTTTATTTTCTGCAAATTTGCAAATCAAAACCTAGCAGCCCTTAGCGTTTCCCGAGATCCTTTGCCGAATGAGCCGATATTCGAACTATTTCATCAGAACCTGTTCAATACCTTCCCTTGTAAAAAGGTCTGATTGTTATAATATATATAACTCATGATTTATATTTAATGTTTCTATGAGTGATTTTTGTTTGATGATTATTTTACTGGGTTATACAAAACCCAAAACATAGGTTCATTTAGTAAAAGGAAATGTATTTCTATTACGCCAGTCTGATTTTCTGCCGACATGGATCGCTCAGAAACCCATCTCTGTTTCAATATGTTTTCTTTATTATTCAAATATTAACTCAAAACTGCGATGATGTTATAAGATGGTGCTTTATTTCGAAAATAAAATCAAAATCTTGTATTTGAAATACATTGAACTTTGCTAAATAAATCTACGTTTCTGGAATTGTATGACACATTTAAATGATCATCAAACAAAATAAATTAGAGAGGTTGTTAAAATAGACCCTATATTATTATAAACAATCAAAACGCATTTGAAAAAAAAATGACATTTTCAGGGGGCCAAAACTAATAACTATCTCGTTTCACGGTGTTTTGAAGCAAAAATTAATTAAATACGAAAGCAATTTCACATTGCTGAAACCAGAAAAATTATATGGAAATATCTAATATATATTAATTTAGCTCTCAGGTTTTGATTATATAAATATTTATCTGTCGTTCTAGTAAGCAGCTGATTTATACAACGGCTCCATAAATCATACACTGAGCAAATAAACTTACCAATTAACATTCTCAGCCCGGTGAACTGAAAAATGTGTTTGCTAAGCTGTAGGTTTTAGAGGTGAGACGGGCTCAGTCCGACATGGGCTCGGGCTCGATTTTTATACCATCCTTCGGGCCCGGGCGGGCTCGGACTCAGTCTTTCGGAAACTGACAATTTTATTTATTCTCATATAGGAAAAATAGAAATAACCTTTTTTACCCTAAAAAAATTACATACAGGTAGAACTTCTAAAGTCCGGAATCGCTCAAGTGTACAGTATTAGAAACTCTACAATATGTGCTTCCTATTTTTAATTCTGGCTTTAATTTAGAATTTAAATTGTTATTTCCCAGTCCCTAAAATCTGCAAATTTCGAAAATATGGAATTACAGAGTACCGAGCGATTCCGGATTTTAGAAGTTCTACCTGTATTCCATTTCAAGTCGTTTTAATGTTATTTTGATCAAAATGAATAGCAGAGGAAACATATTTTTTTTTTTACTTGTCTAGTATTAGAATGCTACTTTAAAAAGAAAATTTATATTTGTGACGCGACTGACGACTGGGTTATATGGCGTCATTGGGAAAAGGCGCGAATATTATTTGCTGCTAGATTTTCGTTTGTGACAGTAGAATATTTTTTAATTGGAACGTTTATTTTATTTTATTTTTTTTAGAGATCTAACGCGAAATGAATAGTTTTTTTTGTTTGTTTTTCGTCAATCAGCAATACGTTTGCAAATTTTTAGTCTTCTATTGTGTGCGAGTCATAATCGTTCTTCATATGAAAATAACGTTAGTGATTCTATTTTTAATTATGAATTCTGCTCATGCTAAAGCTCTGCTCTGCACATTTACGAAGTCACTTTCATTCCTAAGTAGATATAATTGTCATGTATTGTTATTCCGATAGAAAGCAATGTTTTCACTTTTTCGAACAATATTTTCACTTTTCTTATAAAAGCATAGGAACTTTCAGATAACGGTGTCAAATTTTTAATTTAAGCTACTTTTCAGGAACACGAAATATTGCTTTAATTAAGAGATCAATTATAATTTACGAAAAAAACCTTTTATAGGAAATAGAAAACGGCCGTTTGATTCTTCAGCATAGAAATAGTAATTTCTGCAAATTTCCTGCATTTATTTAATAAAAAAACGCATTTCGCTAATGTGTCATTCAGATTTGCTTATTCGGAGAGAAAAATATGAACATCCTTTAAAGGCAGTATATATTAATTTGATACCAAACTTCTCTTTTGATAAGGTTGAATGTAAATTTCCATAAAATTAATTATGTCCACCTGATTAACAGTTATTTTAAAGTATAGAGTTTTTTTTAAAAATGAGATAATACTTTTAAAACATTTTTTAAATATTATGCTTTTTTTTTTGGTATCGGGTTCGGACGGGCTCGGGCTCTGAAAACACAAAATGTTTCGGGCTCGGATTTAAAATCGTCAGGCTCGGGCAGGCCCGGACTCCGAAAAGAGGTTGGTTGGTTGGGTTTTGACGGCCAATTATCTACACTAGGGATATAGGCCCGGGGGGAGTGCCCTTAGTGGGGGTCTTTCTAAGGGAACCTAATCCGTATTTACGCATGGATAAATCCACGGCTCGAAGAAAACCACGAAAACTCCGAACGATTAGGCCGACGGGCGCGATTGGGATCGAACCCAGCACCTCCCGTCTACCTGCTTCGAGAGCACAACCTCTCAGCCACTGGTGGGGCCGACTCCGAAAAGATAGCCCGAACTCATCTCTAGTAGGTTTCACTGCAGTAGAAGCAATAATTAAATAAAATATAATTCTACAGGTATAATGCAGCTTTAAAACATTGAGAAATGATTAATAATCTCAAAGGTAATATTCATATATTTACGTTTTTTATATCATATTGGAAAAAACATCTTTTTTTAGCATTTAAAAAAGAATAATGAAAAAAGTACTAAAATTTTGCCCTTTTTCCGGGCGGTCAGATGATAAATGAGCCGTAGTCATTCCGTAGTCATGTCGTAACATAGTTGAGAAATTTCGTTCATAAATTGTTGCCAAAAATTGAAATTCATTCGACTTCTTTTGTATAACCCTGTATTTTAGCTACAGATTTTTATACATGACACATATTAAGCTAAAATTTTAATTCCGGCAAAAAAGAAATAAAAGTTTAACACTTTCCGGCACAGACAAATTCTGTTCGTAAAATACGAAATTACTGACTGACACCGGAATTTACAAACGACTTTTTTAGAAAATAACAACTCCTTATTTTAAGCTTTCATTGTAGAAGCAAAAGATGTATATCAATAATCAAGTAATGTATATCAATATTTGAAACAGCGTTGCATAATTATAATTTGCTTCAAACAGTTTTTCCTCGAAGACCATTATGTAAATGCTTTGGACGCCATATTCTACAGAAAGCATGTTTCAGTGCATCTCAGAAATTCCTATCAATTTCATTCTGTTTGTAACAGGATAACATCATTGAAGTACACCGCAAACGATTTTTCCCATTAATTATAAGGTAACGGAATCTTTTGAGTGTCCCTGTAAACGAACTATGAATGCTACACGCTGCCTATGCTACAGAAAGCATATTTTTGTCCACCTGAGAAAATAATATCATTTTCATTATGTTTGTAATAGTGTAGCACTTGTAAAATACTTCCCAACGATTTCCCTCAATAAACCATAATATAACGGAATTATTTTGAGTTTCCCTGTAAACGAACTATAAATGCTGCACACTTCATTGTCAATAGCAAACGTGCTATAGTAAACATCATTAAAGTATATCAAATACATGGTAATCCGAGTATATTTACGAGAGGTAGAGTACAAACAGACAGACAGATAGACAAATGGAATTCATAACCACTTTTCAAAACTGTTTATTTTTCTCTAATAATGATCCAATTACACACGTTTTTTTTCAAATTATCAATTTGATTGAAACATGTTATTAAATTTTTAAAATGTGCTGCTAAGAAATAACAATAATAAAAAAAACCGTAATCTTCTGGACTTAATGTCAAAATCATTCCATAATACTTGTTGAAAAATATACGTTATCCGGATTATTAGTTTATGCAACATGCTTTGGGAATACATGCAAAGTGAGCATATGATTCCTTGATATAGTTTATATAGACAGTAAAGAATGTAGTATACTAAAGAAGTGGATCGTTCACATAATTTCAATAGGTGATAACACTTTATAATTAAATTGTGTAATTATGGCGTATTTTTAATTATTGCTAGGGCCTTTTTTCAAGCATAAACCGTTCGCGATCATCCTGGGAAACCTCGATTTGTAGCAAGCATTAGGTAATATCCGTCTTAATTTTTGTAATTATTTGCTCTGCATCATTCGTTTTTACTTGTTAGGAAAAGTTAACTATTTAATGTGTAATAACTCCTCCATACCGACCCGATAAAAGATGGTGAATGGTAGCGCGATCAGATCGTTTGGTAAAGAGAATTATCTCGCATAAATTAGAAAGTAGAATTTATTGTATAACAATATTAATTCTAATAAAAAATATGTACAAGAAAGTTGATTACAGCATTTGATTATTTTTCGTGAGTCAATCGCTAATAAATTAATGTTCTCTTGACTCCGAGTATAACTGGAACCAAACTAAAGTCTCCAAATGTTACGTTCAGTCGTAACTTCTAGCCAGAGTTCATACGGATCAAGGCACGTCCGTTCCTTCTCTTTCGGAAAAACTACTCGTTCTCAATTATTCAGAGTTTAAGAACTCTCACTCTAGCACGGGTCGTGCTTTTCTCTTCACTAGGATTTATACCTCATACCTGCCGTATCAAAACACATAGAGGTCAGGCCTCACTAGCGCTTCTACTGCGCTAAGTCCGGAAACTCTCGTTCCTTCCTCCCTTTTACCAGAGAGTCACCACTCTCTTTTCGATCTCTCCAAACAACCTCTCTCTAACTTTTTCATCCTCGCAGGGGAACTTCTTCTGGGTGCGGGGTTTTGTCGTGGCGGGCCCCTCGAAACTCTTCAGCCTCTTAGCAGCCTTGAGATCCCTCTGTTTCGTTCACTAAGTCCGTCATTGGACGTTCTAAGACAAAAGGCAAAGTTTCGGGCGCAAACCTAAAAATCGTGTGCAGAGATCGCTTCTCTCGCAGATGCTCTGTTGCCCACGACCTCGGCAAGGATCAAAGCATAAGACCCCTCTTTGAGTAACACCTTACCACTACATCACTGTCCGAACTTTCCGCTCACAGTACAATAGAATTCGGCGTCTGCTAGTCTTCAAGGCAAAAATAGCGAGGGAAGGTATGCAGTTATGTGTACTCACAGGAAATGCTAGAATGACACATAGTGCACCTGGACGTAGAGGCTCAATTCTTTACAAATGTAATATAAATTTATATGTAAAATTCAGTGTATATAGAACACTGAAAGTGTATATATAATTCAGTGTATATATAATTATTATCAGTGTCTATATTATTATTCAGAGTAGATAGAACCCTGAAAGTGTATATATAATTCAATGTATATATTATTATTATCAGTGTATATGTTAATATTCAGTGTATATAGAACACTTTTAAGTTAATAAACAATTAACAAAACAATTACTATAATTACTCTAAGCTATATTTATATATATATATATATATACAGGGTGGTTATAATATAAGTATCTCTATTTGGAGCTGCCTGTAGCTCGAAAGAATGATCCGAATGAAACTAAAATCAGTACACTTATTATTCGAGAAGGGGGGTGTGCGGAGGTTTCGTACTAGTTGTGCGAACTTAGAAAAAAATGGACTGTATCCTAAAGTAAAGTATTTATTTAGTTAATAAATACGATTAAGAGAAGACAGCAACGGCGGCTTGTCGCCACCGAGTTTCGAGCACATCTACTCACACACACAGGGTTACATTAACGGGGTGCCAGAAAACAAAAAGAGGGGGGGGGGAATGTTCCATCGCCAATAGATACAGAACATCCCGCCCGGCGTTGAAATATTACAATGTATTTCAATATATAACAAATGTAACACAGATAATAAAGAAAACAACATGATACAATTATAAGCAATTAAAACCATCACAATAATTATACAATTAATAATAATAATAATAAAAAATATTAAATAGTTACTGAGCATTAATTTCATTATGTATCATGGGCAAAATACTAATTTTAGATACAGATCTTTTAAAAATGCCCTTCGCGGTTCGTACCTCTACTACTCTGACATGTCCGTCAGCACCTGGGATTACTTTAGTAATACGGCCTAGAGACCAAGTGCAAATAGGAAGTTGCGATTCCTTTACTAATACCAACATACCTGGCAAAATATTTGACTTTTTGAATAGCCATTTGTTTCGTTGTTGTAAGTAACTAAGATAATTATTCTGCCAACGCTTCCATATAATTTGCACCATTTTTTGTGTTCTTTGCCATTTGTTTAATAAGTTATCCTTTACCTCAATTAAATTTGGTTCTGGAAGCGCATTAAGCGGTCTTCCTATGAGGAAGTGACCAGGAGTCAATACTTCAAAACTGTCGGCATCTGTCGACAAAGGAGAAAGTGGCCGCGAATTTAATATGCCCTCGATTTGTGCAATTACCGTTAGAAATTCCTCTAACGTTAAATGAGCTGAACCCACTACTCTCTTAAAATGATATTTAAATGCCTTAACTCCCGCTTCCCAAAGGCCACCGAAGTTGGGTCTCTAGGAGGAGAAAATTTCCAGCAGATGCCCTCTGATGCCAAAAGGTTAGAGATTTCTTCGCTATTCATAAGTTTTCGTAGACGCTTAAGTTCTGCTGAAGCCCCAACAAAATTTGTAGCGTTGTCGCTAAAAATTGTTGAACTTTTCCCACGACGAGAGAAAAATCGCTTTAAAGTAGCAATTATTGCTTCAGATGTTAAGTCTGAAACGAAATCCAAGTGTACAGCTTTAGTGACCATACATACAAATATAGTTACATAGATTTTTTGGAGGGTACCCTTTCTCTGGCCCTTGTATTTTATTTCAAAGGATCCACATAGATCTAATCCGACATTAGAAAAGGGAGAGCTAGGTATTACTCTCTCAGGAGGGAGATCCCCCATCAGCTGGTTAGCCATTATGGGCTTAACTTTGAAGCATTGTACACATTCATGCACAACCTTACGTGCAATGTTTCTGCCGCTGAGTGGCCAATATTTTAGACGTACAGTATTCAAAAGAGCCTGGGGTCCTACATGAAAATCACGAAGATGATAGTATTGAAAAATAAGTTTAGTTAACCTATCCTTTGCTGGCAAAACTATGGGGTATTTGCTTTTATAATTTATGTTCGCATGTGAGAGTCTCCCACCTACTCTGATTAATTCATTACAATCTAAAAAAGGATTCAGACATTTTAACTTACTTGCAGGAGGGACTAAAGAACCCTTTTTCAAGGCATCAATTTCATGTGTAAAATACTTTACCTGAATGTATTTCAATAAGTAAATTTCCGATTTCTGGATCTCGTTGGCAGAAAGAGGACCTTTTAATTTATCGCACTCCTTACAATTTCTAATAAATCTATAAATAAAGGCTAGAATTCTAATTAATTAAAAAAAATTATTAGTTAAATTAAATAAATCATTCACAAAATTAGAGTCATTAATGTTGAAAAGAGTCATTTTTGCAGGAGGTTTCAGTTCATTTACATATAAAATATCTGAATTACGAATAGTCTCTAAAGATTGTTCACTAACAGTTGAAAGTTGTGGACCTTGCCACCACAGTTCACTAGCAGCAAGAGCTTATACGTCAAGTCCCCTAGAAACCATATCAGCTGGATTGCTCTCGGATGGAATGTAAGACCACTTATAGTTTTTTGATAACTGCTGAATTTGCGACACTCTGTTGCACACAAATGCCTTTAACAAATTTGGAGAAGTTTCAATCCACGCTAGTGCTATAGTTGAATCAGAGAACAACTGGACGGAGTCGAGAGGTTGTTATAATACCTCTAAGACCTTGTTAGTCAATTTTGTCAGAAGAAGACATGCAGATAATTCCAGTCTAGGAATAGTCATTACTTTCGTCGGAGCAACACGGGACTTGCTGCAAAGAAGTTGACTAGATAGTTCATTAGTGTTGGAGATAGTTTGAATATATATGACTGCACCGTACGCCTTAGAAAAAGCATCTGCGTAACCGTTCAGCACCACAGATTTAACGTTCACTTTTAAGAAACACCTTGGCACTTTAATTGCCTCTAATTCTGGTAATGTTGCGATGAAGTTTTCCCATTGCTGAGAAACGTGTGGAGGTAGTTTTTCGTTCCAATCCACATTGAGTAGCCACAGTTGCTGCATGAAGATTTTTGCCTTTGCTATCACCGGTCCAAGTAGACCAAGGGGGTCATAGATATGAGCTATTTGTGAAAGGACATCTCTTTTAGTAAAGTTTTGTTTTTCACTTATGTTTACCTTGTAGGTAAATTTATCACTGAAGCTATTCCATAGCATTCCTAACGTTTTTGTCATAATTTCCTCGGAATTTCTGTCAAGGGGAAATATTTCCTGATCCTTAAACTGTACTCCATTGGAGCACCATTTGTGCAAGCTCATGCCTTCTCTTTGGAGAAGTTGCGTTAATTCGCGCTGAATTAATTGCATCTGGGTTAAATCTGAAGCACCAGACAAGCAATCATCCATGTAAAAATCATTTAATAAAATATTCGAAGCCAATGGGAAGTCCCTTTTTTCATTCAAAGCAAGTTGTTGCAAAGTTTTGGTTACTAGATATGGGGCGCAGGCGGTCCCGTAGGTAACGGTTGACAGTTGGAAAACTTTGACAGGCGATGACTTACTGTCCTTCCAGAGAATTTTTAGGAATTTATGCTCTGACGGGTTAATTTCTATCATTCTAAACATTTGTTTTATATCTGCCGTGAAGGCGTAAATGTGCTTTCTAAATCTTACTAATATTGAAAAGAGATCTTCCTGAAGCACCCCTCCCTTATATAACATATCATTTAAAGATTTTCCAGTTGTTGATTTTGCACTTGCGTCAAAAACGACGCCCAGTTTGGTAGTTTTGTTTGATGGTCGCAGAATTCCGTGATGAGGTAAATAAAAACCGTCTTCAAAATCACTATTTTCCTCTATTTAATGCATATGCTTCAAATACTTATATTCATTTAGAAAATCTATGTACAAATTTTTCATTGTTTGATCACGCTCTAAACGTTGCCACAAATAATCTAATCTTTTAGATGCGATTTTTTTAGAATTTCCTAAATTAGTTTCAGAAGTTTCTGGTTTGAACGTCATTTCAACTACGTATCTCCCATCCTCCTTTCTAAAATGCGTTTTATCAAAATGTTGATTACAATATGTTATTTCGTCACTTCTGCATGGCTTTAAATCATCAACATTCTCTATTTCCCAAAATGAGGTCAAGGTCTTATTGAGTGCTTCTAGATTTTTTGTTAGAAAACAATGGGTTTCATTATGCCTTATATTATTATCATAAACACTACCAGATACCAGATATCCAAAACAAGTTGATTGCAGAATTAAATTATCTTTCAGTTTTATTTGATCAGCATTTAAAAATTCGAAAAACAATTCGGCACCCAGAAGTATATCTATTTTTTGCGGAATGAAGAATTCAGGGTCCGCCAATTTTATGTTTTGTGAAATGCTCAAATTAGAAATGTTTATCTTTCTAGACGGACTGAAATTTGTTATTTTCGGAGTGATCAGACAATCAATATTCCATTGAGAATCCCCGTTTTTTATTAGATAAACTAACTGCAGTTTTTGCCTTTATATTTATTGTTGAATCATTCAAACCCGCGATCGGTATACGAATTATTTCTTTCTTTAATCCCAACAAAGTTGCTGCGTGAAATGAGATAAAATTACTTTCTGACGCAGAGTCTAAAATGCCACGTAGCGGTCTTTTAACCCCATTAGAATCTGTAATATAAATTATCGCCGTGTTTATCAAAACGGATTTATTGTTTCCATGAGAAAAAAACGAATGTTTGGGAGTATCGCTTTCAAAATTCTCTTTTTGCGTACAGGCAGTCGCCGCTATGTCTGGAACGCTTGATTTGACCTCGTAATGATCAGCTTGTGGCGCTGAATATTTATGTAGGGAAGTATGATGAAATTTTGATTTGCAAACAAAGCAAGTATTTTTTGAATCACACGATGATAATAAATGTGAAGAATTAAGACAGTTAAAACAAAGTTTGTTTTTCTTGACAATATTTATTCTATCTGCTAATTTCATAATCTTATATTTTTCGCAATGGTACAACGGGTGGATTTCAGAGCATAGACTGCACTTTTTATTCTGTGTTTTATCAGATTTCATGAATAAAGACTTAGAACGGTCAGAGATAGAATTGAATATTGAAGAAGACTGATGCTATTTAAGATTTGACATCTTCGTTCTAAAAATTCGAGAAATTCGTCAAAGTTAGGAACCTCATTATCTTTTAACGTGAGCTCATATTGTTTACGAGTGTCTCGATCAAGTTTGTCTAAAAGTATATTTAATAATATGGTGTTAGAGAATGTATCTCTTTCATAGTCTAAAACTTTAAGGGCTCTTAAGTTCTTTCTAACACTATCTAATAAATTTCGAAGATCTTTTGCGGATTCATGTTTGATTGGGTACAAGTTGAGAATATTTTTTATATGACAATCTACTATTATTCTTTTGTTCTCATACCGTTGTTCTAATGCACTAAAGAGAGACGTATAACTATCGTCTGGGGTTTGTATGCTTTTGGGTTCCCCCAATAAAGCGCCACGAAGATAGAAAAGCTTTTCATTTTCGTTCAAATCAGAATTTTCAGTAATGAGCGTATTAAAGGCAGTTTTAAAAATGCTCCACTCCTCAATTTTTCCAGTAAAAACCGGTAATTTAATGTTGGGCAGTTTTATAATTGATTTATGATTACTAACAGTTATATCATTACTTGAAGAAGCGCTAACATTAGATTCACAATAAAATTTTTTAATAGAGGTTTTAAGACTTATCTCTATTTTTCTAATGTCCTCATCCAGTAGAGACAGTTGCTCCTCTGTTTGTTCAAAATCGTCCTCTTTCACGATTTTATAATAATCCTCCTTGATAATTTCGAACTTTTCTTGTATTCTAGTTAAACACTCCAAATGAGACTGCCATTCAGCTATTTCAAAAGTATTTTCATTAATCGCTTTGGATATTTTGGTGAGCTGAGACTTGATGTTGCCGCGCTTTCGATTTAGAGTCGTAACTACTGCCTCCGACATACTGTTGATCTTCTTGTTGAAGATAAAGAAATCACAAGTTTTTCGTTAAAACAATGAAGATGCGCTGATTACCTCCGTGTCACTTAAATGTACTTAACAAAATGTGCGGAGGTTTCGTACTAGTTGTGCGAACTTAGAAAAAAATGGACTGTATCTTAAAGTAAAGTATTTATTTAGTTAATAAATACGATTAAGAGAAGACAGCAACGGCGGCTTGTCGCCACCAAGTTTCGAGCACATCTACTCACACACACAGGGTTACATTAACGTGTTGCCAGAAAACAAAAAGAGGGGGGGGGGAATGTTCCATCGCCAATAGATACAGAACAGGGGGAGAAGAATGAAACAACAAATAATTGCAATAATCACCGACCGATGGCACCTCTGAGTGTGAACTGTAGTGTGTAATACAATAACAAAAAATTAAGGCGTCAAATCGGATGGCACACCTAATTTATTCGAAAATGTCACAGTGAACTTTGTTATGCTTTTGCATCATGTTCAGGGTCCACATAGTCATTGTGCTGGAGGACACAATCCAGGTGGTGCAGGACGTGCTCAACTGCAGAATGTGACACATCAGGAGTGATGTTTCGCACATGTTGTGATATTTGGTAAAGTCATTGAGGTTTGCGACACCTCCACGGTACACAATATTACACATTACATTTCATACTCAAAAGGGGCATTAGTTGGCGATTATTGCAATTCATTTTTTATTGTGTTATTCTTCTTCCCCTTTCTCGAATAGTAAGTGTACTGATTTTGGTTTCATTCCGGTTTTTCCTTCAAGCTACAGACAGTTCCAAATAGAGATACTTATATTATAACCACCCGTTATAACGTATCATCATATCTAAAACATATCTAAAGCAATGCTTTAATTTGCACTTTTTTATAAAAGAAAATGAAAATTAATGTCGAACAATAAGCTAAACTATTTTATGCAATGTTTACCTTTGAAGTAATTATTTTGAGCAAAAAATTAACATTTTGTGCTATGACTAAGAATTGTTTAAACAAATTTGAACGCATCTATTGCTATCTCTTTAAAATAACTATTGGCATTTCACCAGTATTGTGTGATGGTCTTATTTAACAGAAAATACATTAATTCTAATAGCTGGAAAATCGTTCTTTACATTCTACATTTTTAAGTGTTTAGTGATCCGTAAATTTTAATATGACCTAATCAAAAATGCATGCATTTTACAGAAAGATAATTCAAATTTAAAAGAAAATAAGCATAGGAAAGAATTAATTATTGCTTTTTCAACGTAATATGTCCCCAAAAAGTTTCTTATTCGTACGTTTAATGATAAATTTAATGAGTTGCATTTTTCTGAGCCAAGTTAAATGATCTATAAAATATCCATTAAAGTAAATTTCCGCTCTAAGTTTTAATGCGTATTTTCATTAAAATTTTAAAAATTAGAAATCCATTAATCTTTAATACAAAATAGCTTGTAGATGAATTTACATTTAAAATGGATTAAATATATATTTTAGCTTTTCAAATATATTTCTGCAATTTTCTTATGTAAATACATGCAGATTGAGAAAACACGAGTACGCGTCTGCATATTCTCATAAATATTAAAATGATTCTTTATAGTTTGACTGTCAGTAAATATATGGATATTAATAGGAAAGCGAATAAAATGTAGATATACTTACAATATTTGAACAAATTTAAAAAATGATGTGTTTCAAAAGACTTTGCGACATATGATATTATTCCAGAAAGCATATAACCTTATTACACAGGAGATATATACTGTATATTCCAAACTATATTACATAAATACACATAAATATTTGGACTATGCTTTTCTGCTTCCTAAATAGTAGTATATTTACTCATGCTCTTTCTCTGCGGAGAAACTAACTTTGCTTCGTGGAATGCATACCATAAAATGCAGTACCTACCACTAAAATCTATGTGTTACTTTACTATTTTATTCAACATAAAATAAAAAAGTCCTTCCGGTCTTTACCGAGAGGAAAAGGCAGTTTTCATATTCCATGTTTTAAAAACTTCAACTAATTTTACTCAAACACCTGAAGCTAAAATGCCTGGTACCCTATTATAGAAGATTTAATCAAGGTTTTCGTTAATACTGAATTTGAATACGAATTTCAACTTGAGAGTTTCATCATAACAAAAATCAATTGTTTCAAAATGTCAGCTACCCTGGAATTTCAAACTGTCATATCTCAGCCACTTCTTAAGATAAAGCCAAAACAAAAAATGCTCCGGAATCCTTATACCACGATCTAACAGTTTTCATTTTTTTCAATTTATAATTTTGTAACATGTTTTTGATATTTTAATTTTTTTTTTAATTTTTAACTGGCCGCTATTTTGAAAGAAGAAGGCGGATGGAGCTGACCAACGAACGCGGTCGAGACCTTGGTATGTCCTATACACACACTCAGTCACATCCAAATCGGTTCATAAATAAGAGAGTTACAGCATGACAAATGCCAGATATATATATATATATAAATCGACATTTGAGCACAGGATGGTTTGGGGGTCTGGGGGTCATGATCGGTGAAAATATACCAAAATTTTCTGGAAATGCTTTCCTCCGAACGGCTGCAATAGATATCTTACCGTAATGAAATCTACCTAAAAGCACATATGAAGAGAATTGGTAGTTTCCATATTCCTTGGTTTTAAGAATTCAGCTAATTTTACATGTTATGACGTTCATAAAATATTCAAAGTTGTCGACAGCGCTGAATTTATTGCATGAGAATTTGTGTAGAGTAATTTAGACATTGAGATGATTATTAAATTTGAGAAATTGATTCCGTCGGTGTGATATTTGTAAAATTATGATGGACAATCTATGTTATTCTTGGAATGAGAAACCCTTTACCTTTGACTGAAAAATATGGTTTATATCTATTATTAAATTAGCAATATTACTCATAATTAAAATAAGGAATAATCTCAGACGCTTTAGATTACGTACATGTTATTTTATTTTTAATATTTGCTAGCTTGATTTTCACAGCTCTGACACTGACCGCCATATTGGAGGCGGAGCTGATCTTTCTAACACAATCTAGTCTTTTCCAAGACTCCCTTATCATAGATCAGACTTGACAATCCGGAGAAAGTCTATGGGAGAAAATGTCAGCGGTAATTGTCAACTTATTAAATTTCTCCGGAAAGTATCACCGCCTGGTGGATACTACCGATACTAGTTCATAAGCAAATGTATAGAACAAATGGAGCTGTAAAAAAAATTCGTGTTATTTCGTGTCGTAAATACTCCTATTACTGACGATTGATGGCGCTAGTAGCAATACAACCAGGCGGTCAAAGGAAACTTGCTGATTGTGAGGTCTGATACTATGATAAGGAGGCCTTGGTCTTTTCATTGGTCTGAGTTCTGGAAACTACGGCTGTTGCCAGCAATAAGCTAGAAATTCAACCTATTTCCGCGCCACGTAAGACAAATATATATATATAGATATGGTGTGCATAGCACTTATAGTTCTTTTACAGGGACACTCAAAAGAATTCCGTTACATTACGGTCTATGTGGAAAATAATTTGCGGTTTATTTTACTAATGTTTCATTATTTGAAACATTTCAAAAATTAAAGTATATCACTATGATGCTTTAAAAGAGGCTGACTATAGAATATAGCGTGTATAGCATTTTTCGTTCATTTACAGGGAAACACAAAAAAATTAGTACTGTCTGTTAACAATAATTGCTAGAAGTGCGCTTTCAGTAGCGGTACGCGTTTTTAAATTTAACTCCTTTTTTATCTATTACTTTGGTAAGTATAAATTCTAGACATCATATACAAGGCAGCACGAAACATATCGCCTACATTTCGGTTTATTGAAGAAAAATGTTGAATGGGAATTTTCATCTGTGCTACGCGTTTCCTAACTGATCTAAAATTTAGCATTCTATGTATATACAAATCTATAAATCATATACAGGGCTGCAGAAAAGAATTCAGATATTTTTCCGAATATTGTTAGTAATTCCTGAAATTAGGTTTTTAATTATGTTTTACATTTTCCAAATTGTTTACTTAGATATCATATTTCCCTTTATCAAACGGTAAATATTTGTAAAATTATTTTGGAAGTGTTGGAAAGTGTTACATAATCTATGCTTGAGGCATGATTTTTAGTTCTTGTTATTTAAAAAGAAACTTTTATGCGGTACTTTCGTCTTACCTCTTACTCGTAACTTTTAAAATTTGGTTTTAACACTCTCCAACATAATTGAAACTTGTTTATGAATTCTGTTTGTCTGTCTATCTATCTGTTTGCAGTCTGTCTGACTGTCTGCCGTCTGTTTTCGGTCTGTCAGTATGTCTACCGTCTGTTTACCGTCTGTCTGTCCGTGCTCTAAGTCGCGTAAACATAGTCTGATTGCCATACAACGGATATATGTTAATGAGGTTTACTATGACATATTCGGTATTGCAAATGAAGTATGTAGCATTTATATTTCATTTACAAAGGACATTCAAAAGAATTCCATTCCATTACGGTATATGGGGACAATTTGTTTGCGGTGAATTTTAATGATGTTACAGTATTTCAAACACATTGAAATTGATAGATATCATTGAGGTGCACTCAGTGTTGAATTCATACACTTTTATTCTGGGAGGGATTTCTATGGCTCCGGGGGTGGGGGATTGCATTTTTTTTAATCATTAAAAGCATAAAATCTTAAAATCTTCCGGGGGGGATGGACATTTCCGTGCTCCGGGGGGTTTCCCCTCGGCCCTCCCCCTGAATTCAATACTGGGTGCTCTGCAAGAGGCTTATTACAAAATAGGGGTTCATAGCATTCACCGTTCATTTACAAAGAAGCGCAAAAGAATTCGGTTACAGAATTGTCTAAGAACAATAATTGCTGGAAATGCATTTTAAGTAGTGGCACGCTGTTATAAATTAAATTCATTTTTTGCCGATTACTTGCTGTTCATAAAATATATAGATGATATATAGGGCAGCGCAAAATATGAATATATAGATCATACGGAGGGCTGCACAAAAGAACTGGAATATTTTTCCGACTTCTGATGGTAATTCTTGAAACTGTATTTTCAAATGTGTTATAACGTTTGCCAAATTGTTTACTTAGATAACAGTGGACTCGTGCGAATATTTCGCACTGCAGTCTAATATTGTTTTAGCAATACCTAATATTTTTTAGATCCAGGTTTAAACTTCTGAAAAAAAATACTAAAAATATCTGCAAACAACATTAGTCAAGCCAGAATATCATCTCATTTGTTCCATCAAAGTTGCAGTAAAAACGTACCAAAGACAGCAAAGATGCCCCAGATGTTTATGCCCCCAATGAAGATAGCTAAATTCATATTTGATACTTTGGAAAATTTTCCATAGAAAATTTCTCTCGCCTTGCATTCACCTGGGTTCGAGTCCCGGCTTGGGTATTTTTTCAATATGTTGGCTATACGTCTATTAAGCAATTAAAATTTGATTCTTATGAAGATAGCTAATTTACAAAAAAACGTAATAGTAATATGATTAAGTAATGCCATTTTCTTACTCAGAAAATCTCAAATGTTATTAAGACACTGGCGAAAATACTTTAGGTTATATACCTTGATTTGAGTATTGGATCAAACTTTCAAATTGAAATACAGTAATCCCTTAAAATTCGCGAGGGTTACGTTCGAGGAAAACCTCGTTAATGTCAAATCCGCAAATGTTGAGTCTATCTAGCTGCACTAAAAAAGAAGTTATTGTAAAATTTTAATCAGAGTGACACAACATATCAAAGAACAAAAGGATATATGTATTAACAATACGTTAGGCATAAAATATATGTAGAAAGTGAATATACACACATATTCATAAATATCAAATTTATTTATTGAAGATAATTCAAATTAACTGACTGGATAAATAATCACTTTTAAAAATGCATAGGTTTTTGAATAAAGTAATTTCGACTCTCTCTATTCGCAAAGAGATGATAATGTATTAGTGGGTCAGTATGCGATACAATATTCAAGCACGATATTTAAATATCTAAATCAGCTATATGCTTCAGAAATGCTTTTATTTATCTATCTAAGTGCAGCTTCATCTCTATCTCTACGAGAACCTGCACCTGTTACTTTACCACTTCTAATATGCCCACTGCAATGACTATTCTGCTGCTGTTATTATATTGCTTTCCAGGGTGACTAGAAGTCAGGGAAAAATACAATAAAAAAGTGATAAACAGCAGTATATTCTTGAAGAAAAATTCATGTTGATTTTCATCGAATAATCAACATACATTTTTCTATAATAATATACTGGTGTTTATCACTTTTTTTAATTGTATTTTTCTCTGACCACTTTCTCCTTCCATTCGCTCCTTTTTCAGTTCACAACTGAATGTTGATTTGTATATAGATACTAAGAAAACACAGGGAAAATAATCTTTAACCACTAATTCTGTAAACGAAAGAGACAAAAAAAAATCACGAATAATTAAGTCAGATTCTCGCGAATGTTAAGTTTTTCCGCATTTTCATATTCGCGAATAATCAAAACTCGCGAATGTTAAAACCGCGAATGTTAAGCGGCTACTGTATCTCAGAAATTCAAAAATGTGGCTTGGCACTCTCTCGCTCCGAGACCTCCTCATTTCATTTATGAATATAATGTCGATTTAATTTTTAATTAAATTCAATTTTTAATCAAAATACATGCTTTAAGAAAATGTGAGTGTACTATGTCAGAAGCCTGTTGAAAATTCTTTCATATGGTATATGATTTATCGTTCTGCGTTTTTTATTTACTTAGAAAAAAGGATGTTGACAACAGAAATAAAACATAGGATTATATTCCATCTTATTAAACGGTGAAATTTTGTTAAAGTATTCCAGGAGTGTTGGCTATTTCATAATCTACGATTGATGCTTTTTTTTTTTTTTTTTTTTTTTTTTTTTTAGAGGATCTGAAAAAAATTATAAATAAATTTAATAGCATTAAAATAATTATGTCTAAACATATATTTGATTTAACCTTCGTACCACGTGGAAAATTTACTCAACGTTGATAAAAGCATTTCACACCAGAAATTGTTTTTGATAATGATTTAACATATTTATTTAATGTAGTTCTCCGTAGCATTTATTTAACTTACTTTATTAAAAAATATCTGGTTCGAATCGAATTAAATAAATTATAGAAGTGGGTCGATTAGATCGATTCAGGGTAGGAAGGTTAAATCTCTCAGGCGAGCATTTTAAATTGTTTAAATAGTAACGTAAAAATGTAACAAATTATAACACCTTGTATTCTTCCTTTACACCTTATATTCTTCCTTTAATTACTAAAAGGCGTAATATAAAAAGATTATAAACAGTAAAATAAGTTTTATTACATTGTTGACATGTTACAGCTCAATCCGAGTCATTATCAATACAAATAAGAATGCTTTATAATTTCACCGTCTATGAAGTTATTTTAAACGCTATCATTTAAGTGTATCATTTAATCATTTAACGTACCAAATTGTATCTCCAGTTACCCCATGGTTACAAATATGAAAATAAACATCCAAGTAAAAAATAAAAAAATAACGTGCGTAATTTTAACAAGTACGTGAAAAATTAACATTATCAATTAATATTATGCAGATAATGTTAAAAATGAGTGAGGTTAAGGAACAATGATTTGAGGCCTCTGATCTGTATATTTACGAGTACAGTTTATATATGAACGATATACGTAAATCCAGAAATTTAGTAAGGCTGACATAACTTTCTAATGAAATGGAGTATTATTCGACTGTTCGGAAATTTCATCCGACTAATGACTGGTAAGGTATTTCCTCCGCTAGATATATTTAGTTATAACCATCCATTCCGATATTTTTATCTCTTGCAGTTTTCTGAGAACTAATGACCTCATTATTTCTTATGACTATTATTTTGGGAAATTGCTTCTTTGAAGATAATGTTACCTTTGTGTGATTTTTTGTAATTGTTTTCAAGTATGATTCAGTTTTATATTAAAGATAATCCAGTTATCAAGCAATATTTGGGAAGAAATTACTGAAATATAATGCATATTGATCTTTTTATGCAATACAGCAAGATAATACTAACATTTAGAAAGTTATATTTTAGAAACATAAATTTAATAAAAGTTTCATAGTTTATACTTGATAATATATGAAGAAAGATACATTTTTAAAACATTAACTTAATATTATAGTTATAAAGGATATATAGATTTTATATCATGCAAAAAATTAGATTAGCAGATACTGAGCATGAACAATAGTTGAAATTAAAGCACTTTAACACATAGAGCATTGAAGCAAGTTCTTTGTAATGTAATGACACGAAGTTTAGTTAACACACATATATCAGACGTTTAAGCTTCACAATAGAAGCTTAAAATCGCATCACACACTTAAGATTTATTAAAATTTTATAAAGTGTGTTCTAAGAAGATTCTTCTCCAGGCGGAATTTTCTAATTACAGCTGCATGTGCGGTTGGCATTACGTATCAGCGAACTGAAGACATATGCTATGCACCGCATTTCTTTCTCTATTCATCATTTTATTTTTTTATGCTGAGGCTTTGTCTCTGCAAATCGCAATTTACAAAATATACAGCTCTGTCTAGGACCGTATATTAGTACAATTTTTAAAATAATTTGTGTGATTATTATTTAAAATATTTTTTTTAAATAAATTGTGTGATTATTATTATTTTTAAATAAATTGTGTGATTATTATTTAAAATATTTTTTAAATAAATTGTGTGATTATTATTTAAAATATTTTTTAAAATGAATTGTGTGATTATTATTTAAAATCTCCGCTATTCAAATTTCATGCCAATTATGATTATGACCCATATGTTTGAGACCGCACTTTTGCCCAATTATTGTTTTGATATTTGTGTAGTTTGGTAACAAATGAATTTAATTTACTTTATGTAACTTTTTTAATCCCATAGAAAGGAGAGTGTGTTTCTTCTCGGCATGACAGGTCGCTATTTTTTGTGTAAAATAAAATAAGTTTCGTAATTTAGTATCGAAGCTATTTTATTGTATAAAAATATTCTACTCATTATGAATTGAAACTGCAATGCAGAATACGAATTTTATGAGAATAGTATTAAATATCATTGAGAATGAACAATTAAAATATTTATATTACAAACACAACACACATACAAAAGAAATATTTGTTTCCTTTAAATGTATATACAGTGGTGGCCAAAAGTGCGGACATTGTTTGAAAGTTTCATGTTTTTCAAATTTGTGTGCTTGTAGATTATATTAATTTTTACTTAACGTTTATATATCAAATTGAAGGTAATTTAATGTAGAATTTAATAATAAAAACAGTATTACAATATCTGTATTACAAAAAAGTTATGCAACTAATAGTAAGTTCTATCTTAGATTTGCATTTTTTTTAAGTGATACTTACACAATCAATACTTAGTAGGATAACCCTTATTTTTTAAGACAGCTTCACAGCGTCTTTTCGTCGAGTGAACGAGTGTTTGGAGTTCATCTTTCGTAATCACATGGTGCCAAGAATCAATTATAGCTTCAATAAGTTGTCTTTTATTGGATGGACGTATTTTGAAACCATGCTTTGCATACTTTTGCTGTGTGGCATGGAGCTGAATCCTGCTGAAAAATAAATGGTACGTTGTTGGGGAAGAGATCCCTGATGGAAGGTATCAGTTTTGGTTCCAGGACAGTTTCGATGTATTTTTTGGCATTCAGGATGCCATCAATCACTTGAATTCGGCCCACACCATCTGCAGACATACATGCCCAAATCATGACATTTGTTGGATTTTTTGTAGTTGCTTCAATGCAATAAGGATGAAGTGCTTCTCCTACTCTACGTCTCACGTATTTTCTACCATCACTACCAAAGAGCGATATTTTACTCTCATCGCTCCAGATTACTTGCTTCCATTGATTTTCTGAACATTTAATGCGTTCTTTTGCCCACTTACCTCGTTTTTTTTTGCGTTGCTTTTGATTTAAATGTGGTTTTTTCCTTGAAATTCTAGCTTGTAGTTCAAATCCTGATAACCTTCTTCTTATTGTTCTTGAACTTACTGCAATACCCGCTGCATTCATTTCACATGTAATGGCATCTCGTGAAAATTTTCTATTTTGAAGGCATAGCCGTTTAATTTCTCTATCGGCAGTAGCACTTGTGCATTTTTTTTGGCCTGATTTGGCCTTATTTTCCACTGATTGCGTTTTTTCATAACGTAAACAGAACTTTCGTACACCAGAACAAGTCACTGAACTACCAACTTGTCTTGCAATTTCAGCATAAGAGAGGCCATTTTCTCTCAATATGACAATTCGGCTTCTTTTTGTAGATGTCCAATTAGTTCTTCTTGTTAATGACATTGTTTAAAATTAGTTTAATTAAAAAAAGGACTTTAAATATTCAAAAACAGCAATACACTATTTAATTGTACTAGTATGCATCATTCCGCAAAATATTTCCACAACAATAACTCTTTTACCAACCAAATAACCTAAACTATAGTTATAGACATTTGATTGGTCCTCAGAACAGTGTTTGTGATTGGCTAGTACGCTTTTATTGCAAAACACGTTTTTATTCAATACAATTTGTGTTTGTTTGTTCTACTAAAATGAGCATAACGTTTTTTTTGTAATACAGATATTGTAATACAGTTTTTATTATTAAATTCTACATTAAATTACCTTCAATTTGATATATAAACGTTTGTATTTAAGTAAAAAGTAATATATTCTACAAGCACACAAAGTTGAAAAACATGAAACTTTAAAAAAATGTCCAAACTTTTGGCCACCACTGTATATATATATATATATATATATATATATATATATATTTGTTAGTTACATTTATGAAATAAAACACTTTTTTTACACAAGCATGTTTTTTTGTCAAGTATTTTTGTATTTGTCAAGTAATGTACCAGGTGTTTCAAAAGTTTGGTGCGAAAGTAAAACGCGATAAAAAAAATTATATATCTATGGGTCGGAGCGGTTTGCAGAAAATTATTCAGTGTGGTGCCGGATTTTCTATAACACCAAAAATAAATAAATAAATAAAGTTCAAAATCCCGAGAATAGAGGGTTCTGCTGCATATATTTCCATGGAATAATTACACATTGCTGACACAACGCATGATTTGAATACAAAAATATTAGAGATTGCTGCATGTATACTTTTAATATGTAAAAATAATAATGGTGCGTGATGCTATTGTTATTTAAAATTGCACATGATAACCTTCTCATATCATATGGAAATGTTTCATCTGATTTCATATAACGTGAATGCAGGAATGCATTGGTAAAAGCTTGTGAGCAATATGGAATTATCTGAAGCAGTGCCCTCTATTGTCATTATTATAATTTTGAACCTTTTTTTTTTTTTTTTTTTTTTTTTTTTTTTTGTCATGCGAAATCCCGTACCATGATGAAAATTTATATGCAAACCGCTTGTCTCTCCGATCCATATATCTCTTTTTATCGCATTTTACTTTCACTAAGAATTTTTGAAACACAAGATATATATTATTTTAGCTTATTTTAATCTGTTTAAAAAGGCCTAAAACTACGGAAATTCTTAATATGTTATTTTATATTTCTTTTAAATGCTAAAATGTGTAATACACCTTTTAACATTTAAAAGAAATATATTATTACAAGGTGTTATAATTTATTATTTTATTTTATTATTAAAAATTCAACAAAATCGTTATAATATTGACTTAGCACAAATAGAAACAATTTTTAAAATTGATAAACCTGTTGTGTTTTTACATTTGTCATTAATATGGTGAATTTTCATAAAAACTTCCAATTGAGTAGATTTTAAAAAATGTCTAATTTTTTTGTTAAAATTCCTTTTCATACGTTTCATAACTAAATCAATAATTTGTTTATTAAATCAAGATTTGGAAATATAAACACCTTAACTCTGAGAGCAAAAAAAAACAAAATGTGAACACTGAAAATAGCGGACTTTTGATATTTCAAAATTGTTTGAAAATAATCAATTAGTACGTGTTCCCAACATTATCGCAAATGCCCCAAGGAATGAAATATTGTATAAAAATTTTCAAGACTCGTACTACTGTTTTTAGAAGAATGTTCTTGTCGTGTTTTGAGATAAATGGGATAAAGTTGTCCTTTAAACGAGTTATTTATGCTAGCACTAGACAGAATCTCAGTTTTATCTCTTTCCATCATAGTTGAAAAGTGTTTATGACTTCGGTTTGTCCGGCCGTCTTCAGTCTCGTAATAATACTCAGATTGCCCTGAAATTTTTGTATGTCATTGACACTTACTATAGCATGTTACCTATTGAAAATGAAGGGTTTAGCATTTATAATTTATTTACAGGGGCAGTCAAAAGTTGTCAGTTACATTACAGTCAATGGGAAAAAATTGTTTCAAGGGCATTTTGTTGAAATTGCGCCATTCGAAACATGATGAAATTGATATACAATTATGTAGCGCCTAGAACATAGTTTTCTAAAAATATGGTGTGCAAAAATTTATTATTCATTTACAGGGTCACACAAAATAATTCTGTTACACAATGTTCTACGGGGAAAAATCGTTTGCAGTGTAATTTAATGATGTTTCACTATTTAAAACATAATGAAATTTACATATATTATTGAGATGCGCTATTAATTGCCCACCAAATATTATGGTGTGCATTGCGTTTATCGTTCATTTACAGGGACACACAAAAGAATTCCATTACAGTCTTTGTTAAATAATTACAGTCTATGTGTGATATGTGCGTTTTCAACATTTATTTGGGTTTTTAAGTTTATCTAAATTTTTGCATATTACATGGTGTGTATAAATTATGTTGATCATATACAGGGCTACGAAAGAATTCTTAAGTATTAATGACTATGGGGGTGAATTGCTTAAGAGTAGTTTTTAATTGTGTTACGCAATTTCCGGCTAAACTATATTTAGTAGACTAATATAAGTTTGTGGAAAATAAATAAATTCATATACAGGGCTACGCATAGAACAATATACATTGTCGTTTATGGTTGGTAATTTCTGGAAGTGAGTTTTAAGTTGCCTTATATGTTTTTTACCTGAATTAATTTTTAGTTTAATATGTGGTGTGTACAAAAGTCTTTATATGATATACAGGGCTGCACAAAAGATTGCGAGTGAATTTTCATCGATTGGCGAAAATTGCTAAAAGTGAATTTTCTAACTGAACTAATTTTTATCATGGTATGTAGTATACATCCAAAATCTATAGATCATATACAGGGCTGCACAAAATAGTTTGACTACATTTTTTTTTCTGTTGTAGGTATATGCTGAAACGGGATTTTTAAATGTGTTTTATGTTTCCTAAACTTTTTACTAGATATCATTTTTCACCTTATTGAAAGGTGAAATTTCGTTGTATTTTTCTGGATGTGTTGGAAAGTGTTTCATAATCTATGCTTGACGCATGATTTTCCGTTCTTCTTCATTATTATAATAATACTTTTAATAAGATTAAATACTATAAAATTATTTTTAAAATCTTATGTATTTCTCTGAAATTACGCATGTGATTTTTTTTTCATTTGTACATAAAATTTTATTACAAAATTATTAATAGCGTTTTTAAGTTTACTAAACTCTCATTCATATTTATTTGTAGCTTTTAATCGTCTGTAACCGTGATTCATTTCGTTAAAAACCATACTGGGCTACATTATAAAATATTACATGTATTATAAACGAATTTTCAAGTAAATCAATTGCGAAAAATAAGTTCAAGAGAAGAAATTTTGGCAGTAGTTTTCTGTAATCAGAAAATAAATTGATTAAATGTAATTTTTTTTAAAAACTTTTATTAAAATTCACAAAAAGTCAACTTATATTAAAAAGCACATATGTGTGCGTCGCTCAATGCTGACGTCAAAATGATGAGGACTACAATGTTGTGAAAATCAATGAATGTTCCAACAATGGAGCTATTTTTTCAATTAAACAATCATAACATTATTTCTATTCAGAAAATGCAAGTTTTTGGCGGACATTGCCTCCCCCCCTCCCCCTTAGGGATCGAATTTTTAAAAAATAATGTCCAATTCATGTATTGCCCTCAAGAATACAAATATATTCCAAATTCCAAAGCTCTACGTCAACAGGAAGTTCTTGAAAAATGAGTTACAAGATCTGACTGCCACAGATATACAGAAATGTAAGTTAAAAGAAAGTATGTAAAAAAAATAACTGTATAAATGAAACTTACTGAATGTATCTACTGCAGAGGAACTAACGTATCACTCATCTGTCGGAAGAGTTTTTCTCTTTTTAAATCACATATTATATTTGTTAGGAAGTTTTTTTAGCTTCACTAAATTTTGAGATTTTTTGAGGTCTTTCATTTACAAACTATATCTGTCGAAGTTCTGAATTTCAAATATAAAACATTTGGAAGAATTTGGATTCAACAAATAACTTGTTTCAGTCTATGATTGATCACTTTAAACATATGAAGGATAAATAAATATATAAACCTGAATAATATAAAAACCTACATCTAACCTTCTTCTTTTATTTTTTATTTTTTCGTTTAAAAATAGTACTTCTAAAATTGCGCCAATATTTTCTGGATAGAATACACATAATATCCAAATATAAACTGGTAAATTTGAAGTATAAAGTTTGGGTTTTCTAGAAACTTTTTGTAACATTTCAAGATTTATATATCTATTATTTTAGATATTGAAATATTGAAATATTGCAAAATACACACTTTGACAGACGACACGATATTTGCAGCGTTTCTTTCGAAACACAACTGCTGCATCTCATTCGAAGCTAAAAATAGCATAATGTGTGAAGAATTGTTCGGGCGAAATATAAAAAGAATTCATATTTGTTGAATGATATCCCGTTTCATAAAAAAGTGCTACACCGTTTTCCTTTTTACTCAAATATTTCTTGCCAAAATGCAAAGAGTTTGAAAAAAAATCATAAGCGGTAAAGTATGTTTTCAGCCATGGTACAAAGAATCCAAATTTCCATAAATATATATTTTTCTTTCCTTTCTATGTTGTTTTCATTTTCGCAATTTTAATTATTTTTTTTTAATGAACGGTATAGTAAATTCTCTGAGTAGAAAAAAAGTAACAAAACATTCGGAATTTAATTGATTTTCTCTCATTAATAAAAATGTTATATTAGACATAAGTATAAATGAATAAAATATGCGATATTTTAAGATAATTTTATTTTCATATTTTGTTAAATTGTTGGTATACTGTTAATTAAAAAGTGTTTTTCATATTTCTTTTCATTGTTTAATTAAAAGTCTCCTATCCTTAAATTCATTTCTTTTCATTTATTGTATATTTTACTATTTTTTTATGCTTAAAAAACAGCTATAAATTTACATTCACATGTATCATTTTAGTTTATAATCATTTTTAATTATGGTTATGAAATAAGAACGTTCTAATGACGAAAAAAAAATTAAATACTCGAAATATTTCTTTCTTTATTTCTTTTTTATTTTATTTCTTTTTTATTTTATTTCTTTTGTTTGTTTTTTTAAATTTATTTTTATTATTTATTATTATTATTTTTATTATTATTTTGCCAATATACAGAAAGAAAAAAAAACATTGTATTTCACTATTGTTTTTACTGCTAATAAGTAGCATTAATTAAAATTATTATAGAAGAATATTATGATAGATTTAATTATCTTTTTATAATGTCTACATAAAAATTTCAATCTATACTAATAAAAGAACTGCGTGTGTGTTTACAAGGGTAGTAAAATCTATCGCATGTAGAAGTCGGAAAATTTGGGTAAGGATAGTCCATGACAGGTCCTGATGCACCTAAGGTCAGATATTTTTTTTAATAATTCGCCGAGATGTTGATTAAAAACTCATAAGACAGGTTCTCTTTTTTCATTTTTTCAAAAATCGGCATACGCGCGTGCTCATGCCCAGAACCTGTTTTTCGAGCGAAAAGGAAAGTAAAAGAAATGCTGGTTTTTTTTTTTTAATGTTTTCTTTTATATCCCGTCGGCCAAATCTTTCTGGCATTCGGGAAACGGAAGACATATTCTTAAAATTCGTACGTTAACGTTTTAAATGATGCAATCAGTTCGAAAAAATATCGTTATTAACCATTTGAAAATTTAAAAGGTCAAAAAGTGTGATTTTTGTGGTTGACGTTTAACCTCTTACGAAAACGCTCTCTCAGACAGCAGTTTCAGAGTAAAAGACTAACAAAACATATGTTCTTAAAGCTGAGACCTTCTACTTTTCGACGGTGCAATCGGTTTTTAAAAATAAAAATTTTAACCGTTTCAAAAACATTGGTGACGGCAGTTCACTTCTGGACTCCGGGACACGATTTTTTTTCTATCCTAGATGTAACTAAACGTCCGTATTTTGACACGGTCATCAACAGCAGCATTTCTTAAACTGCGGATCCCTGGGTGTCCGTGACCTTATAGCCGGCGGTCCTCAAGCCCCTATGTTGAAATTAGACTTTTTCTTCGGAAGGAATTTCTGTAGCTCCAGGTACGATTAGGAGTATTTAGTATAGATCAGTTGTTCCAAAACTATGGTACGCATACCAGTACTGGTACGTGAAGCTCTGGCTGCTGGTACGCAGAAGTCCGATACTGGTACGTTGAATAAGATATAAAAAGCAGCATATTATTATGGAATCAGTGGTCTTATATTATGGTCTTTAGTAACTCGAAAATTTTCAAAAAAATATCGAATGCGATTTAGGATCTGTAAACGCTTTTTCTATTTTTTGTTGCGAAAAATGTTTGTAATAACAGACTTGCTGAAATTCGCTCACACCGCTTATGATACAATCAGTTTTCCAAAATCAAAAACACAATTATTTGCAGTGCCGACTCGTGACTGTGTTTTGGGGGGCACGAAATGCATGCGCGGATTATTTATTATTTTCATACCATTACCAAATTTTCGTTGTTTAATGGCAAAACTTCAGACAATAACTAATATGAAGTACTTTTTTTAATAATAGTGGTAAGAAAAGAATAAAATTGACAGCCATGCATTTAGTGCCCTAAATAAAGTCAATCACGAGCCGCTGCTTACTATTAGATTTATATGGATAAAAATTGAATTTTTTTAATAAAGACCTAATTTTAAAATTAACGAATAAAGTATTTTTAAGCAGCGACAGAACTGTTTTTAAACATGCTTTATGAACTGAATTATCTGAAGATAAAGTCTGGATGCTTGGAAGTAGGAGGAGCTTGTGTGTGTAGGAGGAGTTAAAACAAAATAAAATTCCAAATGTAATTTATAACATTGTTCTCTTTGTACTAGAACAGCTGCTAGGAGGTGTTAAAATAAATGTTTTATTTCCAGCATATTTCATAAATTAATTCATTCAGTTGATTGAAATATATGTCTTCTCTTGTACAAAAGGTTTTATAGTTTCCTCCTATTTCATGGAAATGAATTTTTACAAGCTAAGTTTATTTATTCATACACTTTACCAATTTCTCTCAGACATTACTTATAAAAAAGTATGGTCAAAAATTTTCATTGAAAATATCCTTCATTTAAAAAATTAAAAACAGTCTCTAATAAAAACTTCCACCACCTAAGAAAAGCGCTTCCACCCCCTGCCAGAGC
Organism: Maratus michaelseni; assembly: GCA_963931845.1. NCBI lineage: Eukaryota > Metazoa > Arthropoda > Arachnida > Araneae > Salticidae > Maratus > Maratus michaelseni. The sequence continues at coordinate 43,437,797 of OZ007592.1, read as the reverse complement.
ATCATCAGTTGTGTTCTCTGTCCAACTGCCTCTCCTTTAAATAGATGACTGGTGGCTGCAGAGCTCCCCCTATCGGATTTCAATATTTTTTCTCTCTCTCTCTCTCCGTCCTCCGACATTCTTCTCCAGCGGCAATCGAGCACTGAGTGTACCATGTCATTGCACGTTTCTTTGGATATATTTATTTCAATTGATTCTCGTAATAACGCGTTATGCTAGGACACAACTTATGATGCCCTGGCAGGGGGTGAAAGCGTTTTTGTTAGGTGGTGGAAGCTTTTATTAGAGACTGTTTTTAATTTTTTAAATGAAGGATATTTTTAATTAAAATTTTTTGACCATACTTTTTTATAAGTAATGTCTGAGAGAAATTGGTAAAGTGTATGAATAAATATATGTACAGAAATTAACGGGTGAGCACCTATTTTTAAGTTTATTTAAAATGGTGATCTGAAATAAAACAAAAACTGTGGTCATATACAGCGCGGATTTCAGGTAACGCATTGTGAATGTGCATTGAAGTCGTATATACATAAATGTATGAAGAAACTTACAAGTGTTTACCTACTGCGCGACATTATTGTCACATTTAAAGGTATGCAGATTATTAATGCAGTTGTACTGAACCTATGTTAAATGTGCTAACTAAGCTTTGAATAAGAAATTCGTTTCTCATTTAAGACACTCTGCCACTGTATATCATGAGAGAAGAAAGAAGTGAACTTATTCAACTCTCCTATGATGGATTACTGGAGTCCTCATTCAAAAGGATGATTGTAATAGAATTTTCACTGGCAAGAATATTAGAGTACCGTCTGATATCGCCAAAGTCTGTTTGTGTTTAGCACAACATATCTCTGTGAATGTACTCCCCCCCCCCTTCGTTGTAGGAAAAACAAATACAGGAATAAACTAAACATCGAATCTGACTGATGACTAAAACTATCTAATATTGAGCCAGATATGAGGAAGCTGTGCCTAATAAAACAACTCCAGCCCTTTCATTAGCAATAGAAGCAAATTAGGGCAATCAGGCTACTATAAGAGTATATATGAATCAATGTGCGCCAATATGTCATTAAGTATTGTGGCTTTTTACCTATACCAAAATACTGTATTTTGATATTGTATGCCTTTTTAAAATTTAAAGATAATACCACTTTTTACTTGAATGTTTTTATAAAGCAATCGATCTAAGCGCCAATTTAGTAATGTAATCATTCATTTTTAAATAGAATAAAATCTGCTATGACGGAAACACAAAAGACCGGAGATATATTTCGTTTGAGACAGGTTCCTTTTTACATGTTTTTCTATATTAGCTTTACGCTTGTTACTTGGAAGTACGCGGAAGTATGAACTTCCATTTAGTGATACGTTTGTTTTAAAAGTTTGTGAACCCCTCGTATAGATCATTAATAAGCAACAAACCTCAAATCTGTTGGCGCAGACATTTCAATGCTCCGGAGGCGGAATCTGTGAGAAAATATTAAGAACCGATTGATTCAGCATGTAAATAACCAGTCCTTTTTACGTATGGCAACTAGATGCAAGTTTAGACATTTCTAATACTGTAAGTTTTATAGTTTTTGTTCATTATGAATTTGGTGGTATGATATGTGACAATTTTTTGTTTTGCAAATCCTTTGCAACTCACACAACAAGTGTACCGCTATTCACATGTTTAAACAGTGTCATACAAGAAAAAGAATTTAGCCCTTCAAGATGTGTCAGAAAAAGTATAGATGAGGCTCAAACTATGAGTGAAACTGTTAATGGGTTGATCAGTTTGGTTAAAGTTAAAGCACTACACGTTGTTTTGACACTCTGTTACATTCACCGTGAGTGGCTGGTTGTCAAACAATGTCTGGAGATTTGACGACTACATTCAATGAAATTGTTTCAGTAGTAAATTCAAGGTTCGTCTATTGAATTAATAATTTTTAAAATAATGTGCGAAGAAATTAGAGTCTGAGTAAACAGGTATTTTTTCATACAGAAATTAAGTGGCTGTCACGAGGGTTAAATTGTAAGTTTTGCACTTAAGTAATGTAAAGGACTCCAAATTCCATTTGAATGATCGTTTCGATGTATTCTTCTGGCATGTGAAGGTGGCGTATTTGACACACATTTTAAATTGTTTGAATGAACTGAATTTAAGCTTACAAAGGACTTTGGTACTTTTTTCAAAGTCCAGAACAAAGTAAAATTAACAAAAGAAAATTATTTGGGAGCGAATGAACTTAAAAGTAATATTTGAATCATTCCCAACATTATTCGATTTCTTACAAACGTCTGTTGATACAATTCCTCCGATATTATCGAAAATTTGTTATACACCTGAAAGACATGAAAAAATCTTTCAGACTTTATTTTCCTCCCTCGAAGTCAAAAAGTGACTGGATAACGCAATTAATTTACTAATTTCCAATAAATTAGTTAAATAAAAACCTTGATATGTAACAGGAACAAGACGCGGAATTATCATGCGATGGTTCCATGAAAATTGCTTTCAAGCCATTGAAGAATTACTTACCTTCTGCACCACATATTTGTGTGAATAGAATTTTCTCAAACCTTGTACACATGAAGAACAACTGTAGAAATCGACAGAATGTCGAACAAGACGTACTTAAACATTGAACGACATGCTGCACATAAAATAGCAAAACAAAAGCAGCATGATTCTCATAGAAAATAGTAGTACGTATATTTTAACTGTCTTAAAATGTATAATAAATATTTTTCTTATTAATGGAGTTGATTTTTTCAACACTGTTAATTAAATTAAAAAAAATACGTGTAATGAAATACAAATAAGGTGCATACCCATTAAAATAATTTCTTATCTTATATTAAGAAAAAAATGGGGGTCCCCGAAATGCATATCACATAAAAAGGGGTCCGCGAGATCAGAAAGTTTAAGAAACGCTGATCTAGAGCATCGCTGCAGATCAGATTTATATCACTTACAGAAATGTCGAAACGTTCGGAAGTGCAGAAGTATTTTAAAAATAGCAAATGATATATTTGTTTATAATGCTAAAAAGTGTAAATTAACAACATAATAAACTTTGTAAAATAACTTTTATTAGATTGTTGACATGTTTCGACTCACTCCGAGTTATTCTCAAAAACAAATGAGAATATTCTATAATTGCATGGTATTTGAAGTTGTTATTTGAAATGCTATCATTTAATTTTCATGTACTTTTTAAAAAATTACGTACGTTATCTTTTATTTTTACTTGGTTGTTTATTTTCATATGAATTCCCCATTAGAAATGCCCCTTATTTGTTGCATCTTATGGGAAAAACAATAAACTTTTAACTATACGATTTACAAAATAGTTTAAAATTTCGGCATTAGGCGGCGATGTAAGCTGAAAAAACTAAATGACACTATTTTCGACATGTCCGCCATTTGCAGCAATAACATGACGTAGTCTCATAAAAAAAGCTAGCCGATACCCGCGTATATGTATTATCAAGAATGTCCTCACATGGCTTAGAAGTAATGGTCCAGTTACGCTAAACATTGTGGGTTTTATAGGTAAACTTTGTCTTTTAAGTGTCCACACAGTAAAAAATCGCTAGGATTCAAATTCGACGAATATTGTCATTTAATTTTTTCAACTAACAGCGACAAATTTTAAAATAATTTTGAAACAGGGGGTTAGAATGGCAGTGGAAGAAGTCAATATTTAGTAATTTGAGAAAGGAAGGGTTTTGTGAAGCTTGTCGTATTGCCGTTGCATTAAGTGGTCCAACTTGTTTTAACCTCTAGCGACTCCCTAAGTGAACTGTGACAGACTGGATAGAAATTAATATACATTCAGTAAAAATATGTTTATCTAGATTTTTCAAATTTTTGTCTTACTTCACTGTCATTCTAACCTCTTCATTTATCGTTTTTTTTAAATAAAGATGCAACAAACCGGGTCTTTCTATTGTTAACTGTTTTCAAATTATTTAATTTTAAAACGGCATTCCTCTTTTGTCAGACACCTAGCTATCCTTATGAATAAATACCTGTCTTGTAATATCTTTCTTAATTTGAGTTTATGTTATTTTGAAGTAGCTGAAATGTGTAGTACCCATGTGTTAAGTATTCGTTTATTTGAGAGAATTGCACAGGATATAATTTCTTAATTAGTTTATTTGTTCCATAGTTATTACTAGAAGTATTTTATAACATGTTAGTTTTGAGATTTGTTGTATGATTACTGGTATTAAACAACAGTTAGACTGATGATTTGCATGATAACAGCATGAACATAGCATGTAATAAATATATATAAATACATATAATTTTGTAAAAGAATTCATATTTTTGTAATATTTCAAAAATCCCACTTTTATTTTAAATTTCCGGCGAAAAATATCTGTTTTTTTCCCTTTTAAATAATCAGGATACTATAAAATCCCTATAACGCTTTCTTTGTACGGAAATTAAATAGACGTCTCATTTTAAATTATTATTTTAGTACATTTAATAAGATTAAACTAGTCTAAATATTTAACACAATTTCTTGGATTTCACTGAAATTAATCATCTGAAATTAATCATCTGAAATTATTTATTCGTTTAGTAATTTGGTACTTTTCGGTTAGACGGGCGCCAGTGAAATATATATATATATATATATATATATATATATATAAATTTTTAAATATTTTTTTTTCTTTTTTTGGCAACATATGCTTAAAACTCCAATTCTTGTAATATATGCTGACTCAAGATTGGATTTTGCTTTCAAATGGGGTAAATTCATGTGTCCCCCCCCCTCAATCTTTTAGAATCATGTTTTATTTTGAACTTAATTGTTGTTTCATAGTATCTCTACATTCTGGGTGTGGTTGTCCCAAATTCATATTCTTTAGCTATTTTAAGGCTAATGTGAAGATGAAGCTCTACATTTTATTTGTGGATATTTAGGCATTTGGGACTTGAAGATTCTGTCTAAATCCCACAAATCTCCATTATTCAATTTTTGTTATTCAATTTCTGCTTTTTGTTAATACTATATATTGGTATTTTATGTATATATATATATATGTGTGTATTATATATATATATATATATATATATATACAGACCTGCCAAGTCTCCGGCTTTTTGGATACCAGTAATTTAATACAGAAAATGTTTTTTTTTTTAATCAGACCATTTTGCGATTTAAGAGAACAACATTTTCTCTAAAAAATTACTGGTGTGCAAAAATCCGGAGACTTGGCAACTCTGTATATATATATATATATATATATATATATACAGGGTGTAACTGAAATGCTTCAACAAACTTTGAGGGATGATAGTACTCATGAAGACGAACAACAAATGCAATGGAACATGGGGTCGCAAATGACGTTTAACCCCTTCAGGGGCAGTGGTATGTTTATGAAAGCGCTTAATTTTAATTCCAAAACGCCATAATGGCACCAGAATTTTGCTAAATCTTTTCCATTTAATATGAATGTGAAATATAGCCTTTTTTCTTATTTACAAACAAATTTTTTTATAAATTCCGGTGCCAGTCATTTATTTCAACATTTTAGTACTAAAAGTAGTTTGCCCCTAAAAGGCTTAAAGGATACAAATAGAGAAAATGCGTCTGAAAATGGACTGGCACCGGAATTTACAAAAAAAATTGTTTGTAAATAAGAAAAAGGCTATATTTCACATAAATATTAAACGGAAAAGATTTTAGCAAAATTCTGGTGCCATTGTGGCGTTTTGGAATTAAAATTAAGTGGTTTTTTAGACATACCACTGTCCCTGAAAGTGTTAAATGTCATTTGCGACCCCGTGTTCTATTGCATTTTTGTTCATCTTCATGAGTACTATCACCCCTCAAACTTTGTTGAAGCATTTCAGTTACACCCTGTATATTTCATATATATATATTGCGCCAGGCGAACCGAAAAGTTCCAGCAATATCAAAATTTTCCGACAGTTGTCAGCAGTATTTTTAAAATATCCAATTTCTGAATCATATTAAATGCTTTTAAGAATCTGTAATCGCAATTTATTTCCGTAACAAAAATCAATACAAAATTGAATCTCAAATAAAATTAGCTTTATTGCAGACTTATTTTTTTTAAGAAATAAATACGGAAAAACAAATGAAAAATAATCATATTAGTAGTTTTCTGTCACCTGGAGAGATGAAAATGACAGAATGTGACATAAGTGTGAATTATATAGCGTAGGGGAAATACGTCATAGCTCATATGTCAGAAGAACTTTTCAGATCACAAATTATATTTTATGAATATTTAATAAAGTCATTCATCAATAAACTAGTATATATGTCTGTGTTATGTATTTTAAATATTAAACATCACGAATAATCAATGCTTCATGACATACAAATTGACAAATTGTAGCATTAAATTGAATCAATAAAACCTTATAAATGTAATAATTTAATACAAGAATGGCCGGGAATTTTACTCAATTTTTTTTTAATGTTTTACACTAGAACTTCTTTTAAAACTATTTAAGTTACTACTTTAATTACTGAAACTGTTTTAACCCTACAGTGCATAGTGTAGTCAATTGGCAACACTTTCTATTTAACTTTTAATAAATAAATCAAGTTCTTTGCAACCACTATATTTATATAGAAATATTAATCCTTTAAAAATAACATAAATATGCTACTAAATAAACGTTTAAAATTCTATCTTAAAATTTCTCGTGTAGAATTCTTAATATAAGTATAAAAAACAAAATTCAAAAAGAAAAATTCATGCGCTGTAGGGTTAACTAGTTTTATTAAAGGGTAGTATTTATATAAAGGGTACAGCAAAATTAACGTACAAAATATCGTATTTTTTTAGCTTCAATAATACTATTTATTTATTTAAAAATCGATTACAATCATTTTTAACACATTGACTGGTCACGACTTATTCGTGTTTGTTTCCCCAAGCATTAATGACTAAAGGCGTGGCTTTTACCTTATAAAAAATCCATTTATGTTATGTTGTCCATATTGTTTTAGATTGTAAGACGTTTTATATTGAATCCAGAGCCGTCCTTAGGGGTGTTGGGTTGGGTATGATTTTAATTATTTTTGCTCTGCTGAGGCAGGGACGAGCTGTTACCTTTTATACCGGTACACGGGATAGTTTCCTCTGGACCAGGGTGGATCTTTGTCTGAAAGTTTTGGTCCATGCAGACCTCTAACGGGGTGCATTTATGAGCAGACGATCAGTGATCAACCAAATGCGAATGAACATTATGCAAAAATCAAGCAATTATTAAAACAATTTGATGGAGAAAAAAGTTAATTCGTGCAGTCGCACAGGGTCTCGCGCCTAGGAAGGCCTCGTGTCCGACAAAACAATGTCTAATACAAATAGCCAAATACTCATTATTACCTTTGTTGTGAATATTTATTTCATAATAAAATTTGTATGTGTAAACATGCTTATTTATAAAATGTATATAGTTTATCAATAAAATATTCGGGCAAGTAGTGGACGCTCGAGAAGAGAATAGTTTTTTGTAGCTTATATTCTATCTACAGGCATTGTTATACTCTAGCCTAGGCAGTACCCGTACAATAAATCTGGACAAGCGCATCGACGGAATGTGAATTGTTAAGTGATCGGTGCTGATGATAATTCTGACAAACTGCTCGCTATTATTTTAATGATTGTTTGTAATGTAACAACACTGATTTGCTTTCCTTCTTGTACAATCAAGTTTATCTTTTTATTATATACGAATATGATGTTCCGCATATGTATGTCTTATCCAGTAAACACGATAGATAGATAAAGGAGATGAAACTCCGTCCCCCAGGCCACAGGACTAAACTGAAGATTTAAACTCTCCGAAAGTTATGAAAGGTTAAGTTTTTAAAGATTCTTAGAGAAAAGAAAAGTTTGAGAAATTTTGACTCAGATTTTCCCTTTTTTTAAATTATTTTATTAAAATTAAAAATATTAACATGTTTAATATTTGCTAATTAAATGAAAAATGTTAAACAGGTTATGATGACTGTTTGAGTATTTTAATAGACTAATCCTTTCACTACAAATTAACTCTTTAAATAGAAATTTAAACAACTGGCGGCTATTTTTTTATTATTTTATTTGTAACACAAAAAAAAAAAAAAAAAAAAAAAAAAAAAACCTTTGTCGTACACGTCTATGACAATTTTAAGAGAAAACTATTATTATTATTATTTTTTTTTTTTTTTTTTTGTAATTCGTAGTACAAACCAAATATAAAAATATTCGATAGTGGCAGTCCTGCTATCGGTCCGTGGAACGTATGTCTTTCCGTATTCAAATACATGCATATTTTAGCCATTATTATTTTTTTATGCTTATGTTTAAATCATCAGAAACGAATTAACTTTTTTCTCCATCAAATTGTTTTAATAATTGCTTGATTTTTGCATAATGTTCATTCGCATTTGGTTGATCACTGATCGTCTGCTCATAAATGCACCCCGTTAGAGGTCTGCATGGACCAAAACTTTCAGACAAAGATCCACCCTGGTCCAGAGGAAACTATCCCGTGTACCGGTATAAAAGGTAACAGCTCGTCCCTGCCTCAGCAGAGCAAACATAATTAAAATCATACCCAACCCAACCCAATACCTACAAACATTTCCGATATTTGTTAGTTAGTATTATCCTACAATTAAAATTCTTTAAAATAATATTGCATACATATTTAAGAAAACATTTAAAGTATAGATTTTTTTTTAGATTATATGTTCGAAAGCCATGTTATACGGAATTACAATATTAATGAACACACAAGACATTCAATTGAAGACTCATTTAAATTAAATAGTTTAGAAGGAAAGAAAAAGGATGATTATAAAAGTCATAATTTTGAAGCGCTCTAGGAAGGAAGGCTCTATATCCCTAAAAGGGAAAAAATAGATTTTTAAGAATATTTCTTTTTAATTTATTAAGTCAAAATACATTTCTACAGATTTCGTTAACAAATGTACAAAAATGTAAAAGAAAAGACAGAGACAGAGAGAGAACACCCCCATACTTTTTAAAGGCCAAATTGATGAGAAGAGATGCGAGGGTACCTTCCTATTCTGAATTTTGTGTACTATCCGAATAGGAATATAAATAATGAATTAAAGACCGTGTCTACCTATTAAAAGTGCGGCAACTTAAAATTTTCAAATAGTAACACCCACTTTTGATATCATATTTTTTTTAAATTAAGGCAACCCGAGAGAAAGTATTGTTTATATACTTTTTCTTAAATCTTCATAGAATTATAAAAGAAAACGAGTTATGAGATTATCCTTAAATTTAGAAAAATAAAAATATCTTACAAGGAGATGTTTTGAGAACATTCAATTAGTTCCCAGAAAAATTACACAGAATTTTTTTTATTTTTTCCGGTTAATTTCTCTCTATTTTTTTTTCTGCGAATGCTTTGATGATAACACGAGCCACTTTCATTAGGCCATCAAAACGTAAAATTTATCTACATCACGAAAACTAATGTTTGGAATGAGTTGTAAATATCCATGTTTTTTAGCACTTTCCAACCTAGTTGAAAAGTGCTTATGACTTCGGTTTGTCTGGCCGTATGGCCGTCTGCCGTCTGCCGTCTGGCCGTCTGCCGTCTGGCCGTCTGTCGTCTGTCCGTCTGTCCGTGCTCTAACTCCCGTAAATATGCTCGGATTGCTCTGCAATTTTTATATGTTATTGTCGTTATCTATAGCATGTTCCCTATTTCAACGGAAGTGTATAGCACTTATAGTTTTATTACAGGGACACTCAAAAGAATTCCGTTACATTGCGGTCTATGGGGAAAAATCATTTGCGGTTTATTTAAATAATGTTTCACTATTTTAAACGCATTGAAATTTATATATATATCACTAAAGTGCATTAGAAGAAGCTTAATATGGAATAGGGTGTGCATAGCACTTATAGTTACTTTACAGGGACAGTCAAAAGAATTCCGTTACATGACGTCTATGGAGAAAAATCGTCTGCGGTTTATTTAAATAATGTTTCACTATTTTAAACGCATTGAAATTTATATATATATATCTAAGGTGCATTACAAGAGGCTTACTACAGAATAGTGTATGTATAGCAGTCATCGTTCATTTACAGGGACACACAAAAGAATTCTCTACTGTCTGTTAACACTAATTCCTGGAAGTGCGTTTTAAGTTACTAAACGCGATTTTAATTTTAACTCGCTTTTTGTCTATTACGTGGTGTGTATAAATTCTGTAGATCCTATACAGGGCAGCACAAAAGTTCGCGAACACATTTCCGTTTATTGACAGAAACTCCAGAAAGATAATTTTAAACTGTGCTACGCGTTTCCTAACTAAACTAAAATTTATCATCCTAGCATATACAAATCTATAGATCATATACAGGGCTGAATAAAAGTATTCGGATATTTTTCCGAATATTGTATCTGTTGGAAAATCATGAAATTATGTTTTTAAATATGTTATGCGTTTTCCAAATTGTTTACTTAGATGTTATCTTTTAGCTTATTAAACGGTATATTTTGTAAAATTATTTTGGAAGCGTTGGAAAGTGCTACATAATCTATGCTTGACGCATGATTTTTCGTTCTTGTTGTAATTATGGTTCGTTTTCTGTTCTAATTAAAGTCGATCATATTTCAAGATTTTTTAAATATGATATTTTTCCAATCCGAGTATTATGAAAGAAAATTGGCCCGAGTCTGTATAATTCTCTTCTCTACTAAAACATACTATCCCCACTCCCCAAAAATGCATAATCCTTGGTACTCCACTGTGTGTGTATGTCATGCAAGCTTTTTCAAAAGGCAATTGCGTTGTGGCAAAAAGTGTTGCCCATTTAGTGTATTTTTTAATTCAACATATTTACCAGAATTTCCGAATATTTACCTTTACTTTATTTAATCACGGATGGTCTGCCATTAAATAAAGAAAAAATGAATTAAAAAAAGAGCTAAATGATCAATATTGGTGGGATTTTGAGGGATTAACTATAGTTTGGAAGTGAAAGGCCTCGCAAAAGTTTTTGCACTCGGCCTCGCTTTCTCTAAGGACGGCTCTGATTGAATCCTTATATTGAATGATATTTATTAATGCGTAAACTTGAAAACCTATCCAGAAAACCGTTTAATGAAAGACTTTCAGAAAAGGGTAGAGCTTCAACTGCTTTAAAATCAAGATTTCATACAAAATCGTCGGTCAAGAAAGTGTTAAGCGATTTATGTGCAGTGCGTGGCTTTTACCTTATAAAAAATCCATTTATGTTATGTTGTCCATATTGTTTTAGATTGTAAGACGTTTTATATCCTAGACGTATTATCCTACGTATCCTAGACGTATTACCCTTATATTGAATGATATTTATTGATGCGTAAACTTGAAAACCTATATAGAAAACCGTTTAATGAAAGTCTTTCAGAAGAGAGTGGAGCTTCAACTGCTTTAAAATCAAGATTTCATACAAAATCGTCGGTCAAGAAAGTGTTAAGCGATTTATGTGCAGTTTTGTGCAGCCGCAACTGCTGTTTTAGCTACGTCCATTTAAAATAGCCTTTGAATAGATGCAAACATTTACACTTTCTATTTACCGCTAAAACTTAGCAGTAACTAAATAGTAACTTAGCAGTAAATAAGCAAAACAAAATCTGTTAAAATTTAGTGATAACAGAAAAACGTAAATGTTTCAGTTATGCCTTTAACCCTTTCAGGGGCAAGCAATTGTGTTCCTGTAACGTCGAATTCACACCGGTATTTACGAAAGAATTTAGTTCAAAATAAGGAAAAGCAATTTTTCAACTTTTTCCAGTCAAAGTTAAAAAAGTAAAAGTTTATTAAAAGTTTCTTCTTTCAAGTGGATTAAAATTAGGTGGTATATAATATATACCACCGCCCCTCAAAGGGTTAAAACCCTTTAACGGGAGGTGTCCACAAAATAGGACACCTAATTTTTAATTCCAAAAGTGACAAACGGCACCAAGAATATTTAATTAAATTTTTCCTTTTATTAAAAAAAAAAAAAAGTTTTTTTTATAAATAAATTCGTTTGTAAATTCTGGTGTCAGTCCATTATTTCATCATATTACAAACAGACTTACTCCGCGCCGGAAAGGGTTAATAAGACTGTACTATTTATTCTTCCAGCAAAGAATTATTTTTGTAGACACAATGTCTTTTTATTTATCATTAATGTTTAATCTGTCGCGGAATATTATTGAATATGTACAAAATATTCATAAAACTTTTCTTTTAGTAATGCATCTGAATATTACATTTATAGTGGTGTAATTTCCACTTTTCCACAGAATCAACATTTATGTAGAAAATGTTCCGAAATATTTGCAAAATTTACCTATTACAAAACAACTATCAGGTATTGTGAAAAGTTTATGGCATTAGAAATAACTTCGGAAAGCAAATAATAACAGAAAATAAGTTTATTGAAATTTTATAAATTTATAATTTCTTCTTTGTAAAACGCATATTCTAACTCTAGGTTATTTCATTAAATTGTATTTTATAAAAAATTATAAAATATATATAATTTTAGATTATTAGAAATAAAATTAGTGTGGTTGCATACATTAAAACATATTTTGAGTGATATTGGTTAACCCTTTCCGGCACAGTGGTCCCACTCCGAGCACACCTAATTTTAATTCCAAACTTGCATAAACACCAAGAATATTTTAATAAAATTTTGTTTCTATAATGAAAGCTTAAAATACGGTTTCCTTATTTTCTAAAAAAATCGTTTGTAAATTACGGTGTCAGTCAGTAATTTCTCATTTTACGAACAGAATTTGTCTGTGTCTAAAAGGGTTAATATATGTTACATTTAAAAAAAAAATGATATTGCAAGTGTTACAAAAAGATTTATTAGCGGTTCTATAAACTGTGTATATTTATCATAAATGCATCAAATCTACCCAATGAGTCATATATAATAGTCAAATCTCTATTAATTGTTAAAATGGTTTTTAAAAGTATTGAGCATTTATAACTCAATTATTAATTTAAACAAGAATTTACAGATTGAAGATTTTCATTGTTTTTATGATTTTATAATGTGCCTTGCGCATTTCCTTTTTTCCCCAATATCATTGACATTTTTCCCAGAAGCTTCCCATGCGTAGATGCCTGTTACCACTAAAATTTAAGAGAAATGTTTGTGTTATTTAATCAACTAATTGCGGCAATTTAAAATGATAAAATGTACTATTAAATTTTAGTGGTACAAAAAAAATGTAAAAGTTGGCAGCTATGCCAATCTATGTATAAAGAAAGCAGAAGCATTTATTTTTATGGATTGCTAGAAATGGTGCTGTAATGTGATGGGGATTATCTAAAAGGTAATGTAGTCATATATATATGTTATCTATGTAAGATGTAAATAAATGAATATATAAAAATTTCATATTTTAGTTCACTCGAAAACTAGGCAAATGACTTAACACTTCATAGATCATTGTTGAAAAAGAGTAGGCTTGAATTTCTAATCAGGCATGAAATGAATAACACTCATTATTGAATTATAAATAAATTGCCTAAACATCATTAATACTCAGAAATGTCCATATTATGTGTGCACCAATCTTTCTGTAGATTTTATCTAGTAAACAAAAAAAAGAAGTAATATTTTACGTCTCCAGATAAGGATAATTTACATAACGTTCTGTGAACGTAGATTTTCATTTTCAAACTTGTGTACACAACGTTTTTGTTGTGCATTGCACGTTAATAGTTTATTTTTACATCCATAAAAGATTAAAGTGTTGCTAATGTACGTATTTGCCAGTTGCTGATGTACGTCTCCTAGCAAAGCTAAATATGTAATTAAAAAAATGTAAGCTTTAATACTTTAAACAATGTTGCTCAAAATACTGAAATGTGTTTGGATACACGTGTTCACTTATATGTACATATTTTGTAATTTTTAAATGCGAATGTGATATTTATTATATATTATTGATAAATAACATTCATTAAAGTTGCAAATGGATGTGAATATAATATTGAACTTACTGAGTTTTACCTTGTTTGTTTATAATTCATTGAAGTGTATATGCATTTCTCGAACACTCTGAGTCAAAATTTAATCACCAAAAATATTTGATTAGGGAGGAATTGAACGATTAGAGCATAAAATGACAAACGTTGTGAAAAATAACATTGTCTTTTTACATTTTGTACTTTCGGATTTCTCATGTAATATGTACCAAAAAATTGGTTACTTTTTGAAATTCCATGAAATAAACTATTAGTAATGCAGGTTCGCGCCTGATGCTACAGAAGGGATATATAATGAAGTAAAGCAAATTCCATTGGGAGACTTGTACTCAATTAATTTCTTAATATTTTTATTTAAAAAAAATTTTGTAACTGAACAATATGGAATTTTATCAAAACAACGCAATTTAATCAGACTTAAGCTCTAAAAATTGCTATGCTACAAACTTGCCAATGCATATTTAGTTATAGCATAGTATTATGTAAAAGGAAATTTATTGGTAAAAATATCCGAAAAATGGTCTGTCACAAGGACATTGGAATATATCAAAAAATGGTATTTTGAGAAAGTTTAAAAGTTTAAACACGGACTACAACATATTATGTTTGATTGCTAATATCCTCCCGAAACATATTCATTTGCAATCAATGGAGAATTCAGGGTCTGGCTCAGAGAGGGGGGGAGGTTCTCACCAGAGCACCAGAATGCCCCCCCCCCGGAAGACTTGAAATTTTGCATTTGGTAATGTTCTAAAAGTACAAATTCCACCTTGTAACTGCATACAGGGTGTTTCCTGAGCTGCGAAATTCCCTAACGGAGAAACATGTCTCAATTAAACACTATCTGCAACTGTACAATTTTAAAGTTCTTAAAAATGTAATAATGTCAATTTTGAAAATTTCGATGAAAATTATAATCCCCCCCCCCTATCTACACATAATCATCAGATATTTAAATACGAGTTAATCTTGTGTGTGTGTGTATATACATCTATACGAGTTTTGTCCATAAAATGGATCTAACGATTTTGACGAAATTTTATATCCTACCGTTTTGGAGTACGAGAAGACCATTGGGCTAGGTCACACGTTCGAGAAAATTCGATTAGTGGGTCATTTTGGAATCACTACGGGTCAATGCATTTCAATGGAAATGAAAGTTGAAACAGTTATTAACTTGTTGAACAGCTGACAGTAAACGAAGACACAAAGTTGGCAGCATTTCGCCAAATTTGGCGATGTTTGGCGAAATTTTGGAGGCATTATTAATATTTTAGTGGATGAAATTGAGCATGAAACGGAGGGAGACCAAAAGAGCGATACTCTATACTGAACATATAACATAAAAATATAAATTTATAACATCAACAAAATAGCTTTTTACAAAAAATTTTACTGATTTCTAATTTAAGGTAGCGAAAATTCATTTTTCACGTTTTTTCTATTATCTGTAATTCTAAATTAATATAACAACTTTCAATATTTGTTATTATGAAACTGTTTCTCGAGAAAATGTCCCTAGCTGGTGCAATTTGGATATCATATATACATTAAAAAATGTCAGATCTCTATAAATAACATAGTGTTTTCAGGGTGGTTAAAGTTTTGTGTTTGCCGTCCACCAGTGTAGGCGGAAGCATTTTTTAAAATAATGTCAAAGGTTCTTCGTTGAGATAAAATTACCTTCTTTCATATATAATCGATGAAATAATGATGTAAATTGATAGCAGCATGACATAAAGAGACTAAAAGAGCTTTGTGATCCTCGAAACAACAAAAACTGTGTTCTTAACAGTTTTCAATCACCGCCCAACTAACTATTGAATGTCAAAACTCGGAGATTTCGTATCTCTGATTATTTGAATTTCATAATCTAAAAGCTGCCATTTATATCATTTTGATTTATCGAGCGCTATAAACATTATTTCATTCAATTACATAGCATTTATATATGACACATGAAATATCCCATTACTAAAGTTGAATAAAATACATATTTGGATTTCATAAATATTTCAGTTTTGCTAATGTAAATTAGATACTTAATAGCGTTGGAATAAAGCCGTGTTTTACGAGTTACTCTATGAAAGTAATATCGCGTAAAACGAGTAATGTTTTATCATTATTTCAGTTTAGGAGATATAAATAAGAAAATGAAAAAGCGTGTATAATATAATATTTTTATTTTTTTTTTTATACGGTAAAAAAATATTCAATTATTATAACCATTATTGAACAGACAAATAGACAAAATGGCACTTAAATATTTTGAAGAAAATAATCTAGTGCCAAGAAAAAAAATTACGTAGAAAAAAAATTTAATGTAAAAATATTTGTCTTAGTTTTATGTTTAACCTTTCAGCACACGCATCAGGTCATTTTGACTATAAATTTATACGTTAACATCTATGTAAAATACCGCTTTTTAAAACAAAAGTTAAAGATACACGTGTTACTTGAATACAGTTTTTGTAACGTAATGTACTATTTACTTTAAAAGTCCATTTCTATAGAATAAAAAAAAGGAAAAAGAAAATCATGTGTCAAGCATAGATTATGAAACATTTTCCAGCACATTCAGAATACTGTTCAAAAACGTGCCCGTTTAATAAGATGAAATATGATATTGAAGTAAACAAAGTCAAGGTCAAACCGGGTGGAGAGCCTTTCAGCTTAAGCTTAACCAGCCCGCCCAGCTATTGAAGTAAACAATTTGAAAAACGCATAACACATTTGAAAACTCAATTTCAGCAACTGTCATCTGTTTCCAGAATAGTAGTATTCAAATTCATGTGTTAAGCTCTATATATGATCTATATATTTATATATGTACTACATAGTCGGCTAATATTTAGTTCATTTAGGACACGTACAAAACTGTTGAAAATTCCCCTCCAGCAGTTTTCGTCAATAAACGGAAAATTAATTATTTTGTTCAACCCTCTATATAATCTATAGAATTTATACACAAGAAGTAATATGCAAAAAAGGGGAATTAAATAAAAAAAAAAAAAAAAAAAAAAAAAAAAAAAAAAACCCAAAAAAAAAAAATTCATTAAAGTTAGATGAATAACTCAAATTTCTAAATTTTCGAAATTACTGTGGTACAACATTTAATACGTATCTTAATATTAAATGTGATATTTACGCGCACCTGCGATTGCCCGGGGAATTAAATATTAATAAGATTTTAACGAAGATCGAGAATTCTCTAAGTTTAAAACAAAATTTTTTTTGCATAAAATTTCATATAGTAACTACATGTAGAATTTTAAAATAAAGTAGCTGCATTTTAAACTTACCATGCTACACGTTAACTATTGATATAAATATTTTATAGGTAATTAGCTTACATTTTTAAAGCAGAAGTACATTTTATTTTTAAAAAGTATATATGTAAAACATTTTCTAACAAGTTTAGGTGAAGAATGTTTATTGGATAAAAGTAGTTTCAATTTTCAATAAGTACATAATATTTTCCTAATGGCTAACAGTTAAAAAAAAATAATTTTTCAAATAAATTTTGCTTCAAACAAATTACAAGTTATAAACACCTATTCAAATGAAAGAAATATTTTCTTTCTACTAAAAGCATATAAGGAATAAAGTGGAAATTAAGGAACATGTTTCTATTTTTAACTTTTTCTGTATTTTACATCTTATAATCCACATATGCAAAATAACAAATTAACTTTGAAGACTTTTCGAAATCAGTATGTTACATTTCATATGAATGATTTATCATCCCTTTCAAAAAGTTAGATTTTATTTGTAAAAAGAGACATAAATAATCTTCGAAATTGCAGTTATAGTTAAATAATAATATTGAATAAAATGGAGAAACATATTCAAAACATATTGCGTAGAGAAAGGTATAACAGTAAAAATCTAAATTCAACGAAATGCATTTTTGTATTTTTATTTAACGATGGCATGCGCCAAAATATGGCAACCTCCTTGAAAAGTTCGTCTGTTCTCCGATCAGATTCGATATGATAAATCCGCCTTCGAATGACAAAAAATGCATTTGTAGGAATTATGTAAAAATGCACTTATATTTACGTTCTGCGTGACTTTTTGAAGGCATATAAGACTAATCTAGTTTGCAATTGATTCCGGCGAAGTACTTCCCAGTATCGGCATTACAACTGAGAACGCCACGATAGTTGCCCCCACTCATGAGTACAAGAGGGCCGGATCAGGTTCGGTGCCCAAAGGGGGGGGGGGGTGTCGTGACATCATCTCCCCCGGACGCGAAATTCTAAAAGATAGTCACGTTTTAGAATTATTGGCAAATCCAGCCACCACATTGGTCATTTAGATCTGTCTTTTTTAGAGAGTAATCCCTTGGCGATAGGAAAAACGTCGCCAACTCGTTTGTCTATATCTATGATTAGAAGAACGATGAGGGAAAAAATAAGTTGGTAATTTTGAAGCAAATGTTATCTCCAGCTTTCATTAAAAAAACAAAAAAAACATTGAAAATAACTGAAGATAGTTTGATGGCATTTTATAGAACGAGAGTGAAACGGTTGAGATTTTAAGCTGCATAAATATTTTATAATAATGTGACAAGTACTTTTTCAGAAAATGGGAATTAAAAATGAAATTTTGCTTTTTCTTTTCTTTTTTTTTTTATTCAAAAGAATATGAAAATTTCCCCACATTGCTCTAGAAAATTTAATTACTATCGTTAGAAAAACCCTTTTTTACAGTTTAAGATAGTATAAAAAACATATATATAAGCTCTTATTAAATAAATATAAGCGTCAATACTGTACATTTTTAAAAAATTCCGTCTAAAACAAATTAACTAAAAAAACGCTGTAAGTCTTTAAATAATTTTTAAACATAAAGAATAAAAATTACAAAAAATATTATATAAAAACTTTTGTATATGTAAGTTGATTTGTTTCTTATTTATGCTACGCGGTCTTTCTATAATAAAAGTTTAATATTATGTTATATATATATATAATGAGATTTAAAAAAATAGTATTTGTACAGGTGTAATCCATTAAAGCCTTATACTAATTTTTACTAATCTACTTCAAATAAATAATGCTCTAAGTCATCTCATAATATCGCAGATTTTCTTATTGTGAATCTGATGGTATTTCGCATACGCGTAGTTTTGAAAATTATCGCTGGGGTTCAGCTCTTTTTTACACAAATATGTGTATGTGAGTGCAAAAAAGATCGATTGCCAATTTAATGTTGCCTTTTTTAACTCCTTTTTAAAGAAATTAAACATAATCGTATATTGATAAATAATCACAAGTTAAACAAAACATTAAGACAATATAGAAAATCCTTGACGGCTCGGCCTATAAGCACAGGTAAATTTCGAAGACGCAGACCATGGGGCACCTGTTTATTGGGAATTGCAGAAGAAAGACCTTTTTACCATGACATGGCAGTTTGGACCGCCCACTTCGAAATACATGTGTGCCTGTGGGCGGAGCCAGCAGGAATTTTTATTTATTATTATTATTATTATTATTGTTATTATTATTTATTTATTTATTTTATTTATTTTTATTTTTTTATTTTTTTTTGCTGTAAGAGTTGGTCCTATAAAAAAATTTTAAATATAAAAGTTGTAGATAATATTAAGGAGATTTATAATAATTTTAAGCGGATTTGATACCTTGTGAATGGACGAAGTTATGATTTTTTTTCTTCTTAAACTCATATTCCACCCCCCACCCCCCACCCTTTAGAGCCTTTTTAATGATATGAAAAATCTGTCATACATAAATTTTCTACCCTTTACCTAGAAGTCATAATGACTATAAACGGAATCGATACGTATCATAATTAAGAAGTCCGAGATTTTATGCCGTTTGATTTTATGTATCAGTTTGGAAGAGATTTGTACAGAATTATGGAAGTTCTCGTGACCATAAAAAAGTGATGTAGATGATAGATAAAATCTTGAACTGGAGGTGGTTTTGGGTTCGAGGAGGAGTCCTGATCGGTATGTAGATCTGTAAAAAAGTTTTCAGAAATTCCAACTTAGGGGAGAATGCAATAGGTAGTATTTCTTACGATATCTACCTAAAATTCGAATATACAGGCCCGTTTATAAAATGATACTCGCTGATATTGGCGAATCTATTATAATAAAATAACAATAAAAGTTAACTCTGAATAACCTAGTTTTTTTTTCTTTCAATATAGGGATTTTTTTTTAATTATTTATTTATATTTTTTTATATAAAAATTGAAACTTGAGCATTTTATTTTAATTTTTAAAAAACGCATAAAGTAAAAAAGTTTTCTTAATGCCGTTTATCCTTATAACAAAAGAAAAATAGGAAAAAATGGAACATTTAAAAATTCTACAAAATACTAGAAAATTAAAAAAGAAAAAGAAAAAAAAAACTAAAGTTTTTTATATTAAAAGGAAAAAAAAAGAAAAAAGAGGAGTCCATTTCAGCAGTTATTGGTGGGGCTAGAGCCCCACGAACCCATATAACTCTACGCCTATTGGTATTTTTATAAAGGCTGTATTTTCCAAATAACCTTAATAGGCATAAGCGTACGCAGGAGTGTGCTGAGGTAAGCTACTCCCTGTCCCATCTATAAATCTTTCAATAAGGTAAGAATTTAAAGAAAAAGAATATAGAATACAAATATCAAAAGGTGCGTGTAATTGTGATTGAACATGTTTTTCTGGTTATTGCATGATTGCAATAGGTTTTAGATTCTTTTATTTAATTTAGCTTGGTTCATGTATCTAAAGATGGAATTTAGAAATCGATTTTTCATACACTCCCTGATAGGCTGGAATTATAAAAATGATGTACACACGTGTGTTTCCGATGACAATACAACATTTTAATATTTTTAGAACGTAATTATAAATTAATCTTAAGGCATTTTAACGTGAGCAGGGCAAAGCTGGTAAATTGCCAGATATTATTTATAGTTACAAGTGTAAACAAGTTACAACAACAATGGAGGTTAAGATTATGTGCCAAACCATGTTCTCTAAAATATGCCAATTAGCTGTGAAAATTCACCAATGAAATATTTAAACACTAAAAAGTAAAAAAAAAATATATATATAAATATATATGCTTTTATCAATTAATACTTTAAAAATTAATTAAATTATGATTATACGTTGTGAAAACAATTTAGAAATCCTGAATAGATGATTTAAATAATCCTTTTTCTCTTTCCTGTTACCATATGTTAAAACAAGAAGCAGAGCAAAAATTATAATTCTTAATAAATTCACTAGTTCGCGCTTTCTACCAAGCATAAATACAAGCGGTGAATTTTTCCATAATTGGGGCCCACATCAAATTAACACATTGTAATAGAATTTTTTTGGAACAACATGATTTGCTGTCATCAAATTAGGCAGGATTTTTGCAATAAACATTCAATGCTTATAAAAAAGTGTTTAAGAAAAAACTTTTTTTACTTTTATACTTATTTTATGGGGGAGAGAGTCTTATAGGTTTTTAGCTACAATGATTTTCTTTAAAATAAAAGTACAAGATAATTAATTCATTTCCCAATTAATTTAGGGGAGGGACGCTCGTCCCTTCCCCATTTTTATCCACACTTGATAAAATTAGATAATAATTTTAAAAACATTATTGATGTTTTTTTTCTTTCAGAATTTTTTTTCTTCAATTTTTCTGGTGTTGAAAGTAGATAATTTCCATCCCCCCCCCCTCCCCCAATAGCAATTTTTTTAAATATATTTTTTTAAATAATTTTAACAATATATATATATATATATATTTAATAATTTTTATAATAATAATAAAATTGAAAATTCATTTTCATCAAGTAATATTTATTTTTTACTGTTTACACTGATATTTAACGAGAATTTATAATATTTAATTTATTTTTATACTATCTTACAGTTTAGAAAAATTCCTTTCTGATGATTCTTATTAACTTTTTCTAGGTTAATTAGGCTAACTTCTATGTTGCCTTAAATTAGATTAATTTCTATGAAAAAACAGAAGCATGATTTAACATTAAATTTATTAAAATAAAAAAATGTATTAAAATTCTTAGAAATTTTTTTATATAAAGTCATTTTATAACATTTTCTATTTTAAAAGTCTACATTTAAACGAAATGCAAAAAAAAAAAAAAAAAAAAAAAAAAACAGCTTTTTAAAAAATATGTAGTTCTTTGCTGTGGGGTAATAATAGTCAACAGTATGAATAGTGGCCATACCATACTGATTAACATTTATTATTAGACATGTTTTTTTTAATTACTTACATTTAAGAGAGAACAATCGGGACAAGTTTGAATGTAGCATTCAAACATTATTATTATTTTACTGAAACTATATTTGTAAACTGTTCAATTTTCGAAAATTTCCAAGACATATTGGAGTGCGCCAAATCTAAAACGCCAAGCACCAACAGCGTCCATGGCACGTGACTGATAAAAGCGAATGAGAGTAGAGTTCAAGCCAATAATGCTAAAACGTGACTATCTTTTAGAATCTCGCCCCCCGGACACCTCTGGAAACCCATAAGAGCAACCAGAGTCCCAAAAAATATAAAATCAACGAAGTGCATTTTTGTATTTTTACTTTAACGATGCCAGCATGCGCCAAAATATGGCTACCTCCTTGAAAAATTCGTCTGCTCTCTGATCAGATTCGATATGATAAATCCGCATTCGAATGACAAAAAAGACATTTTTAGGAATTAAGTGAAAATGCACTTATATTTACGTTCTGCGTGACTTTTTGAAGGCATATAAGACTAATATATTTTGCAATTGATTCCCGTGAAGTACTTCCCAGTATCGGCATTACAACTGAGAACGCCGCGATAGTTGTACCCACTCATGAGTACGAGAGGGGGCGGTTCAGGTTCGGTGCCCAAAGGGGGGTGTCGTGACATCATCGCCCCCGGACACCTCTGGAAACCCATAACAGCAACCAGAGTCCCAAAAAATATAAAATCAACGAAGTGCATTTTTGTATTTTTACTTTAACGATGCCAGCTTGCGCCAAAATATGGCAACCTCCTTGAAAAATTCGTCTGCTCTCCGATCATATTTGAAATGATAAATCCGCATTCGAATAACAAAAAATGCATTTTTTAGGAATTCTTAATCACACTAAAGTAAAAATGCACTTATATTTATGTTCTGTGTGACTTTCTGAAGGCATATAAGACTAGAGTAGTTTGCAATTGATTCCCGTGAAATACTTCGCATTATTGGCATTAAAACTGAGATTCGAACGCCGCGACAGTTGCAACCACTCTTGAATACGACGGGGGCCGGATCAGGTTAGATCCCCAGATTAAGGGGGCGTGACATCATCGCCCCCGGACACCTCTGGAAACCCATAAGTGCAACCATAGACCCAAAAAATAGCCAAGGGCTCCCTCCTGAGAATTGGTTTACCCCGCGTTGAAATCGAGGAGCAACTACAAAGGTCACCTCTGGACTTTCTTCCAGGGGATGGAAGGCATATAAAACGAATCTTTAATGATTTTAATAGAATAGAAGGCATTAGACGCTGATGACAATACATTTCTTCCTACAGCAGTCCACGTGTCTTGTAACAAATATGGCGGACATTTCGTCAATGTCCAGTCTCTCTCGTATGTAGGATATTTAATGCTGTTAGGCATTCCACATATGTAGTATTTGAAATTTACTACGAAGTAAAATTAATTTCCCGGGAAAACTTTGATACGTGGAGATATTTACGTGGTTACTTCTAACTTTTGATATTCCTAGACCTATTGCAACAATATATGTAACTTTTTCATGTTTTTATAATAGTTATTTGCTGTTTTTTATGTGGTTGATTTATTTTTCCAATTTCATTCGTATTTTTAGTTTAAAAAGCGTAAGTATCGTAATTTTCAAATATGACTAAAATAAAGACATTTTCTCTTAGTAAACTGGAAGAATAATCGAAATAATGCACCTTTGGGTGGAGGAAGACGAAAATCCTTGTAATTTGTAATTTAAGTGTATTTTTAAGTGCAGTAAGATGTTTAGTTCAGTCAGAAATTATGGTTGATGGTTGACCTATTTGAATGATTCTTGATTATCTTTCAAAAATGCGTACAAAAAATTTACTGAAAAAAATTCACGCTTTATGGAAAAATCAGTTGTTTACAGAATCTGAGATGACGTTTAGAAAATTCTTACAATTCTCATGCCTTAACTTTTGAATGGCGACCGCTATTTTTGTAAAAATGGTATATAAATATATTGAAGTGTTTATACGATTCTTGATGAGTTTGCTTATAGCTCCCCCTAATGTTAAAATTAGAAGTGACCGTTCTAATGCCTTAAACTATACAGGATACGATAAAAAAGTCAATTAGAAAGTTGAAAAGGAGTATCGATTTAGGACAAACAGACTCGCTGCGCACAAAACCGAACGGGAATAGACGTGCAAAGAATAGAACTCGTAAAATAAGTATTTGTTATCTTTACCCATCACTGCAACATAACGAACTGAGCAACATAAATCCTTTAAAAGAAAGTAAAATTGCTTCATATGCTTAAGAATATTTTTGAAAAAACTTTGTGTTTACTTTTTAGAGAATTTTTCCTTTTAGTTTTTTGAAATTTCTTTTCAAATTAGTGAAAAACAGAGCTTGGTGTATCATACACTTTGCAAGTAAATCTGTTTTAAATCGACGCGGGTAAAGGAGAAATAATATACTGTTTTTTTTTTTTTAATTATTTTCCTAAAATTATATATTTGGTAAAATATACCATCTGATTTTCAGTGTCAAATTAGACTTACGTCTCTTAATTTCGAAAGTAAAATAAGAATTTTTGTGTTAGAAATAAAGATTGTTTAACTCTCATTTCAAATTAATTATCAAAATGCAGCTTGCTTCTTTTGATTTGCTTTTTTCTATCTAAAAGTGTCGAAAGAAATTACTACAAAAAATGTATAACTTTTATTTAAAAAAAAAATGAAAAGAAAAGAAAAATAAAGTAAATATATATAAGATTGCGTTTCTAAAAAGAAAAAAAAAAATGATATCCATTTATTAGAGGCTATTTTCATTCTGTAATTATTTTTTCATTGCCGAGCCTTATGTTTCTTCCCATAGCTCAAATCTTTTGGATATCTATACATAGATACATAGAAATCAAGATTGAAATAATAATTGAATTTTATTTTTCGATTACCGGAGATACATAAACAGAGTTAAGAAGTATTTATAGAACTCATAAATTAAATAGGAGTTAATTAACATGTCTTAAATGCTCGGTCAATATATTTCCTTACTTTTCCAATGTGTATCTTTATAGTTTTTTTAAGGAAATAACATTTGATAGTATAGAAAATATGAACTAGCATATATTATTACTATTATTTGTAAGATAGAAAAAGGAAGATAAATAACATTTTCATTAAATTCGAAGTAATTATTATTGGCTTTGTGTTCAGAAGACGCCATAGATAAATAGCAAAATAGCAATTAATGGTGATAAAATGTCAAAGCAAAAACAAAAAATCAATGTTGCCCAACTATCAGTATCTGTGCTATGCAATAAGGGAATTGCTTTATTTTTAGAATAATTAAATTTTTTATGGAACATATGTACCACTAAAGTTAATGTACTTATTAAAATATGGCTTGACTCAAAAGAAAGAAATAATTATAATAATTCCTAAGAAAACTAATAATTCCCCAAGCAGTATATGATACATGACATGCTCGTGCCCAATAATACCCACTGTGAATAAATTGAGGCGTTATTTTTTTTTCCTTCAGTTTATAGAAAAATAACAATAACCAAGAAGCTTTAGATAATCCTTAGTAATTAGAAATTATTTAAATATTTAAATTATAAATACGAAATTTAAGCTTTTGCACTTTAGTTGATCCGCTAGAAGCATATTCCATACATAAATTTGTAATTCCATTAAACATGAACAAACATGTTATTTAAATCCCAACAAATAATATTAACGAAAGAAAATAAACAATAGTACATATTTTATTACTGAAAAAAGACCAAGCAATCGTTTAACATATAACAATTATTTAATTTATGGGACAAAACTTAAAGCATGCCAATTTAAATTAATAAAAACATATTGTGATACATTTATTTAGTCTATGTGTCTCTCATATCAACTAAATTTTTTGTAAAAAAAAAAAAAAAATGTTTGAATTATTAGAAGTTGCTATCATAACCTTTACCGTGTAAAGTGTTAACTAAAGGTCACTGCCTAAAAATGTCGTTTATAATGTTTGTTTGTAATATTTTTATCCGTGTATGTCCACACATAAATCGTGAACGGATTGTCCGATTTCCATCTTTTTGTTGTTGTTTTTGTTCTTGAAAAATCCTCATCTGCAGATGACTTCGTTTTAATAAAATTGGGACAAAAAATTATTTGTTTTTCTGTACGTTTGTTTTCATATATTTTTATTAAGAAGCTTATGCTTTAACTTTCGTAATGAATGACCAGTAGTCAATGCATTTTAATTTCGTGTTGAAGTACATAGCACTACTTTTCGTTTTTAAAATAATCGTCATATTGTGTATAGTTTGTTTTACAGGGGCACCTCAAAGATTTTAATGTGCGTCAAAATAAGCGTTATTAACAACAATGGGATTTCGAATTAATGTGTGTTACTTTCTTGTGTGAGGTTGGATAACGCAATTTTACACGAATTTGACTCGATCATAGGTTTTGGTCGGATTCTGGCCGCAGTAATATTTTCTGTTGCGGGTCGGGTTGACATGATTCGGTTTTGAGCTGCTGTGGGTCGGGTTTAGTACGTCGCACAGTGGGTCAATCCTTAAGAAAATGCGAACATAGGGCCAAAAAATAATCATTAAATAATTAAATTTTTTCAATGATATATTTTAAAAGAATATCTACAAAATACGAATATATGTTTATCTTTTAAATTACACAAAATTATACCTTATTTGTATAGCTCGGAATATACATCTTTCAGCAGAGGAATTTTTCTGCGAATTTTAGTGATTTTTAAATGTACTCAGAAATGAAACCTAGGTAACCACTAATAATAACTCGTTTAAAATATCGTTATTAATTTCCTAAAACACATTTTAAACCACTACTGACTGCATTTTGATTGAATTTTATGTATAATTTTACATTATGAACAGCCCATATAAAATTAACGGTATCATAAACTTAAAAATTGTGTAACTTAAATTGCATGAAGTTGCGTGAAATTTCAAACACATCTTTGTGTTCCTAAAAGCCTGTATTTTAATGTGGTATAGGGCAATATTTGCGCAAACCTGCGCATTTTTGAAATAAATGGATTTGAAACACTCTAAGTGGCTATCGCATAATTTTCCATTAACGGAAAGCATAGTAAATTGTCTGTAGACAAAAATATTTTTTAATAAATATTATACTGTAAGAATTTTCTAAGATGAAATAATGTAAAAAAATAATTTAAAATTAAACTATAAAATTAAATTCAATATATACGTATCATGTGTTAGATAAATATTTACATGAAAATACTGAAAAGAGCAAAGTCTCTCAGAGGGTTAAATCTACTCTAATAAATGGATGCATAATGTGTGTGTGCTAAAGTGTTATTTAAAGTAAAAGTTCTAATGCTTCTGGAAATTTTTTGTTCCTTTGAACGTTTCTTACTTTGCGTCTAATACTGGAAATCAACGGGACAGATGTTGTAAGTAAATGATGCAACAAGTCTTCGTTACATTCTCTTCGACTTATTTTTCTCGTATGGGACTCCCGGTACCTCCGAAACTCTTTATTTCGAGCTTCGCCAGCTTCTTCCAATAATTGTCCAATTGGAACAGCAAAATTTGTAATTATGTTTTTTCCATGAATTAATAACTTATGAATAGAAGCTGGCATGTAATACCACCCGTACTTCGAAACACATTCTTTAGCTGTTTCCAGTGCAAATTCGTCAAATTCTTCGGCATTAATTACTTCGTCACAGGAGATAACTTGCATTATAATTGCAAAACGTTTAATAAGTTCTTTATCCAATCCAGTGATCTCAGCTGTCTTTTCGAACTCAGCAAAAAATGTCCTTGCAGTGTTTCCATCGTGTGTCAAACCACTCCCCTGTTTAACAACATCAATTAGCAAACCTAATTCTTTTCTGAATTCGCATTGAATTTTTCTCTTTGATTCTTCTTTTTGCTTCTTTTGGTCCTCAGTTCTAGCACTTAAAGCTTTAAATGATAAATTGTAAGTAATATGAAGCAAATATTCCATAGACCGTATCTTTACATGTAGACTAGATACACCAAAGCTGTATGAGGAAGCGTTTACACTTCTTTTAACAATTTTATCAATGTTATTCGTTTCCGAAGGCTTTGCACCACAAATATAACATGTTGAACAGGAGGATGTATTTGAAGTTGCCGTAATAATTTTTCCATCAATCATTGTTAAATTCATTTCGTGATCAATGGTTAAATTTTTATGTGCTATATCAAAAGATCCTTAAAACCCTCAGATGCTAATTTTTGTTTTGCTGCATGCAAAAGAGCTTCTCCAGAAGTATTCTCTCTTAAACGTTGAGTTAGTTTTCTTTTATGAGTTTCGGTTACATCTGAAAAAGATTTCTGAGATGTTGATTTCTGCGAATTTTCAACTTCAGATGGTTTAAATTCATCACCATCTTTAAAGGAACACTGAAGTCAAGAACCGTTTTTAGCATTGAAACGATCTAATTTTCGTTGAGATTTCTGCCATCGATCTTTTACAGCTACACAAAATTTACGTAAACGCTTCTTTAAATTTTCTTCATCAATTTCTGAAGCACTCAGCCCACAGTAGAACAGCACTTACAAAACTAAGAATTGATTTTTCATAACTAAAACCATTATTTAAATTATTTAGATACAGAAACAAATCTCTGTTTGTCATCATTTTTCAAAAGAATATTAAAAAAAAAATGAAATAATCTTGCTTCAAATAAAAAAGAAATATACTGAAATTAATATCACTACAAAATAATTTTATAAAATTATTATTATTATATTATTATGATTAGTATTATAATTCCGATGATAAAAAATATGCACTGAAATAGGCTCTAAAATGTTGCAGAAGAATGTTCCAGTTTTCTAGAACGATTTTGAAAAGTTATCTAAACATTACATATGTTGCCAATTAAAAATTAAACAAATATTTTGAGTATTTTGCCAATGTCATTAGGATATAAGTAAAAACATGATAAGTAATAAAATTAACGTCTGCTAAGCGTTTTCTTTTACTTTGATTTTCAAGTTTAATTTAGTTATCCAGTATGCCTCTAAAAGTCCTGTTTTAAACAAAAAAAGATTAAATTGCTGATAAAAACCATGCAGATCTATTGAATATAATTTATTTTACTTATTTAAACCTAAATATAACAAAAAAAAATCTTATATATAGGCTTATACTATTGTGATAATCCTATGTTCGACATCTGCTATACTTTGACCCACTGTGCGTCGATTTGTTTCACAAAATGTCACAATATTGCTTAAAATGAAAATGCCACATATTTGAATACTTATATATATATATATATATATATATTTATATAAGTGCTTCTGCATGAAAGGTAAAAATGTTAACAAATATATAATTACACGATATACTATTATAATTGCATTAAAATATTGATTAATTTTCTTTCATTTCGGGATTCGTGGTGAAGTGCTTCGGACTCTAGTTGGATTTCAGGTTGACTTCAAATTGAATTTTCGATCTCGATTCGGTATAATGCGAACCTTGGAGGACTGGAATAAAGATAAGCATGCAGGATTGCCGCAAAAGCACGCAGATACAAAATAATACCTTGCAGTCAGTTTTTTTTTATTAAAATTTACTTGTTTATATAATATATTTTGTATTTTACGTGGTTTCTAAAATGTTTGTTATATTTTTACCTTAAAGCGAATCTCCTGGCAATATATGCAAAATGTTCTTGTCTAAATTTCATTTTTATCTTTTCAGGAACACACATTCCAAGGTTCTTACGTT